>JAQJVL010000071.1:0-1200000 GCA_035578905.1 Stictocephala bisonia
AACTTTCTTAAATACAGTAGGTCTATGCTATTGTAATTTTAAACTAACCTCTATCCATTCTGACATTTACCTAACCTAACCTAACCTAACCTAACCTAACCCATACACGTGCAGTGGTATTGACCACCCGCCAACCCATACACACACACACATCTAACCTAGAAGATAGAAAACAAGTCACCAACTGTGTAGCAATGTAAGATAAGTAATATAAGTAGTGTGGTGAGATAGAGATTATATTAGATTTATATCTAAATTAAAGGTACATTAACTAATATTATTACTTTTCATTACATAAACCTACAATAGATATTCCGTCAAATAGGATGAATTTGACGTCAAATCCATCAAATAGGATGAAGATTTGTTCTTGTATTTTGTTTATTAGTGAAGCCCACAACTACAGCTGGTTTAAACTGCATTACATTTACATGGGACTACACTAGCGCTCCACAATGAACCACAAAAACAGCTGATATTTTGAGACTCAACATTTAACTTTGGAAGAAAAATCTATTTGTGTGTAAAATCAATGATATTACACAACTTATATATTGTTCTCTAAATAGTTTAGAAATAACAAGGGAATGATGTAGCCTTTTTAATTTACATTTGAAGTTCTATACAGACATATAATCAAACAAGTAAGGACGCGGAAGTGTTTCTAAAATTGTTATAGATTTAAAGCTTTTAAAAAAAGAAAAGCTAAATGTAGATAGTAATTATGTAAATAATCACTTTCTACATACATTGATAAACGAAATTTTGCAGTCTAAAAGTAGTTGAAAAAAGGTTTATTATGGGAGATAATTCATCTCGTGGAAAATATTTTTTACAGGAAAATCAGAAAAATTATTTTCGACACGATACTTAAAAATTTCATATATCATTAAATTAATATCATATAACTCTACATGCTTCAGAAAAAGATAATGAAATTCGTTATAAAACGTGAAACAAAATATTTACGAGTGATGAAGAATGAAGAGTAAAAAAATATTGATTTAAAGTATAAAATATGGAATGTAAAAAATGGAATACATCCATTTGTTAACCCATTACTCCATTGAAACACACTGCCAAAAAACATTTCTAGAACAGAAAAACTCCATTTTGCCTACCGCCGGTCACAAGTCATTCTGTAAGTCTGAGTTCTTAGCTTGAAGGTAAAATTTTAGACGGAAAACGGTTGTTTTTAAAACATTTAATATATTTTGTTTAATGTGATATTAAGTTATTGATGCCTCTTCTATATTTACTTTACTATACTTTTGTTCGTGTTGACAGTGATAGAGAGGTAGTAAATGCTTGTTGCAGGGTAAGAGTTTGAGATACATTTTAATTCGTGTACTTTAGTTTTTAAATATGTATGGCTGAAATATTTTGACATTAGTATTATTTTTATTCACATAGGAAAGAAATAATAATACTAATATCCTATTATATTTAATAATAGTTTTTTTATAATTTAAAGTAATAACCACCAACCACTAAGTGATGTTCGAAGTGCTCAACTCGGACGCCTTCAATTCCGTGGACGTGATTTAGATACAGTACCTGAATCACGTCAACTGGATTGCAGGCGCTACCAATGCGATAAATTGACCACATATCCAATTGAAATTTGTGATTTCCTTAATAGTATTATGGAGATAAACATAACTTTGTTTATCGAATTTTTTTTCTATATTAGATTGTAAATAGAATGTTTAGGTTATAAAACTGTCAGTGAACACAGTAATCACGTATTGATCTGTAATAATTAGTGTTCATTCAGAAAAATATATCAAAACTACTTAATACTCCTCTCCAGTGAATAATTTTGTAACAGTCCAGCCTCCAACCAACAACCGGGTGTTGACTTTGGAACTACTCGTAATTCCGTTTACTATAATTCAAATTTTCGACTTTTCTCAAAATTTTCGACTTTTTCAAAATATTTTACATTTTCGAAATTTTCGAATTCACACACACACACACACACACACACACACACACACACACACACACACACACACACACACACACACACACACACACACACACACACACACACACACACACACACACACACACACACACACACACACACACACACACACACACACACACACACACACACACACACACACACACACACACACACACACACACACACACACACACACACACACACACACACACACACACACACACACACACACACACACACACACACACACACACACGCACACGCACACGCACACGCACACGCACACGCACACGCACACACACACGCACACGCACACGCACACGCACACGCACACGCACACGCACACGCACACGCACACGCACACGCACACGCACACGCACGCGCACGCGCACGCGCACGCGCACACGCGCACGCGCACGCGCACGCGCACGCGCACGCGCACGCACACGCACACGCACACGCACACGCACACGCACACGCACACGCACACGCACACGCACACGCACACGCACACGCACACGCACACGCACACGCACACGCACACGCACACGCACACGCACACGCACACGCACACACACACACACACACACACACACACACACACACACACACACACACACACATAAAAATATTATGAAAGAAAAATTTATAATTTGCATACTCTTCGCTATTTTAAAACTATTCCATAAGAGAAAAACAGTGTCGTTTTTAGAAGAGACTCCCACTATTGAAAATTCTTTAAATTGAGGAATAACCTGACCTAACCTAACTTAATCCATTCGGAGAGATATTCCTAAAGACAAATTTCATGAGTGGTGGTCCCGTTCTAAAAAAGACCCGAATAATGTATTATTTATTTCTAAAAATTTATCAACATGGGAAATGTTTGTTTTCAAACGAGATTTAAGAATATGTTTCTAACCATAAAAATGCCCGTATAAAAAATGTTTGTATAAATAACTCCTAAGTAACAGTAACTTGACAGTTTAATGATAATGACACGTGACCAAAACGAAAGAAAACGATTAAATCATGGGCGAATAGATGAATTAAATTGTATTATAACTTGCACATTCATTTGATGAACAGTGCCCATTTGATATCCATATACTGTAACATCATGTGGTCGTATGACCTTTGGAAAGGTTAAAGGTCGAATCCAGTAACATGGTTCATCCTACGTACTGACCGGAAACAGGCGAATCATTGCGGAAACGTATTATAATTTACATAGCATAAAATAATATCTCACTGGAAAAATATGATTTTTCAGTTTTATGTGACTTTTCCGCTTGACAGGATAATCAAGCGGTTATCAAATAATAATTCTATAAATTGAGTTTCTTATGGCTACATGATCGCACATTGGACAAACAATTTAGTATGTAAAAACATTCAAATTTGGATATGATATAATTATGTATATAGTAACGTAAATGAATGTTACTATATACATATTAGCATGTTTTAACATAGTATTTTCAATATTTATGACTAAAATAAAGAATCCGAATTGTAGTCTTAAACAGTCTATAATAGAATAAAAATGTTGTAATCCTTCCCTTTTACGATTTAAAAGTATTTTCATACAGGATGTGCCGTAAGTGAAGTTCCAAACTTCGGGAAATGTTTATATAGACAAAAATAAAGAGAAAATAAAGAATAATTGTTTTCCCAAAAACGCTTCGTTTACCAGATATTCGCCGTTTTGTTTTTTTAACAAAACAATAGTTATGTCCGAGTTGGGTCAACCGATCTTTATGAAACTCGCTATGCATGCTACATTTATAAAGATATATTTTAGTTCTATTTTGGATCAACTTGATCCAATATAAAATTTAAAAATGGTGGCCATTTTAAGTTTTTAAACGGAAATTGCGCGAAAACCACAAAAATTACTAAAACTTACTAAAAACATGTTTTTTTAGTTAATTCTACTACCAATCTGTCAGTATAAAAAAAGTTATGATCAGTAAAAACCTGAGACACATTGATATTTGTGTTAAGAGGCAGCAAACAGATAAAAACAAAGGGGGGTTTTTTTTTTGCTGCTTTTCATCACAAATGTCAATGTGTCTCGGGTATTTTTTGTCCGATCATAACTTTTTTGATAGTAAAAGATTGGTAATAACATTATCTAAAAAACTATACTTTATTTAAATTTTATTATTTTTTGTTGTTTTCCCGCAAGTTGTGTTTAAAAACTTAAAATGACCGCCATTTTCAAATATTAAGTTACATCAAGTTGATTGTTTTTTTCTAAAACAGATCTTTAGAATTGTAACATGCATAGCGAGTTTCATATTAAAGATTGGTTGAGCCAAATCGGAGATAAAAATTCTTTTGTTAAAAAAAAAAAAAAAAAAAAAAAAAAATGGCAGATATGTAGAAAACGACGCGTTTTTGGAAAAACAATTATTCTTGATTTTCTCTTTATTTTGGTCTATATAACCATTTCCCGAAGTTTGGAACTTCACTTACGGGTACCCTGTATATTTTAATTATTTTATAGATAAAAAAGTAAAAGGCAAGAGTATATTTGTCATTTAAAATAACATTTATGAAAAAATAAGATAAATAATCTTAGTTTATTATATGTTTCCTATTTCATAAAAATATAAAAGCTTTCTCGATTGCAATATGAGTTAACTAGTCAAGATCTATTTTTATACCACTATTAAAATATTAGTAAATATTTTCACAGATTTAACGATTTAGTCCATATGAAACAAAATATTAATGATCTAATATATAAGCTAACTATTACAGATATAACAAATTAGTTTCCGTCCTCCACACTGTTTTTTTAGATATATCTGATAAAAAAAACTGTTAACAAATATGTTTTGATTTAATGTCTGTCATAGATTAAAATAGCTGTAAATAATTTTGGGTATTATATTATTCTAACCAGTTATTGGGATATTCAAATATATCGAGGTATTGTAAGTGATAGAAAATCCCGTGCATTCCCTCGGGATATTGGTTGTATGGAGGAATGTTCCCGGCTAGCCACGGATCACTGGATTGCGTCCCATCAGCCATTTTTGGCTCGATTACCTCTGACATCATTGTGTGTGTGTGTTTTTTTTTAATACTGGAAATAAAATGCACAACTTATATTAGATTCTTAGATAAATATTTTTTTATAAAAGTACAACCGTTTTTTTTTATTTATAAAATAAAATAATCAAACAAAATTAACTAAATCAAACAAACTTTTCGAGTAAATCAATAATGTTTAAAACAATTATGTAATTTTATTTTAAAACTAATTTATGAATTACTCAGATTAATGTGGTTTTTTTATAAAAGTACACAATTTTAATATATCTTACAAAACAACCGTCCTAAAAAATGAAGTAACAATAATTTATTTATTTGTAAGTAGAAATATAAGCATTTTGTTTTTCTATGACTATCTCATGGCTTTTACTTTGTTTTTTGTTGCTTGATACATTGCCAACGTATTTACATCAACTTATGTTCATCGTGTACTTCTGTTTTAATATTTGTAATGATAGTGAATTACGGGGGTTCTATAAGTTATAGAAGAAGGTTTAAATTGAATTTTATGTTTGCTATAGTAAACCTTGCTTAAAGTGGTGAATCGGCTTTCATTGAGTTTGTTATTTCCCAATTTTATAATCAAAATTAGTTAGTCTACTTTCCCTTAAGACAGGAAAAAAAAAATTTTACCACTACATAACAACTTGTGGCCATATGAAGTGGTGATTTTTAGCTGATTTTCAATGAACTACAAGACAAAAGTGTTCAAAGTACAAATAAAATTTTTTTAAATTTGTATACATACCTGAAGGGATTAACATGTTTTTCATTAAAAAATATATTTATAAATTTTAATTTATATATTAATTATAAAAATATATTTATACTTTTAAAGGTTAAAACATACCTCTGTATAACCTTTAAAATTATATATATTTGTACATAAAAAATGAAAAAATGTTAATCCTTCCAGTTATGTGTAAAATAAGTAGTAATGAAAAAATTAAATATCTACTTTGAACAGTTTTGTCTTTTAGTTGATAAAATCAGCTAATTTCACTACTTCATAAGGCCACAAGGTCTAATGTAGAGGTTAAAAAATATTTGTTATATTTTTCCTGTCTCAAGGGAAGGTACATTTTTAATTATAAAATTGGGAAATAATTAACTCACCAAAACCTGATTGCACCCCGTTAACTTATACAAACATTGGGATTAATGCAGATCAAAGACCAAATTTTGTATGGGATCCTCGTTTTTATGTATCTAATTTTTTTGATAATCTTAAAATGCTCAATATATTTAAATATGATTATCTCCACGAAAAACAATAAAATCAAACTATTCATTATTTTTACTTTATCTTTACATGGATCTAAGTACAATGACGTATATGCCACATTTTGTTATACTAAGTTTATAACCACGATGTACGGTATGTACTGAACCCACGTGTGTAGCTGTGTGTATCTGTGTGTACCTGTGTGCAGCTGTAGCTGTGTGGTGCTGTGTGTATCTGTGTGTACCTGTGTGTAGCTGTGTATAGCTGTGTGTAACTGTGTGTAGCTATGTGTACCTATGTGTAGCAGCAGTGTGTATGGCAGGAAGGGGCGTTTTATTTATCTAAACAGATCTTACATAAGGAGGAAACATTTACTGACATATCTTAAACTACATCAAATTTCTTACTATTATCATAAAAAATGAATAAATAATAATAAAAAAACAAGGTGTTTTGATAATAATTGTTAAACCTATCCAGTTCAGTAAGAGGCCATTTATTTACAGTTTGTTAAACGCATTTTTACTAATTAATATTTAAATAAATTGTTACTAATGAAATAAAACTGAGAATGTTTGTTACGATTCTAATATAATTGAATATTACAAGTTTGAAGACTTTCTTTCCTTAGATCTGCAGTTTAGTTGATTTATATGTTATAATATTCAAATAAAAATTTCAATAAAATTTAGGAAAATAATATTCACAGTCATTCCTTCAAGTTACAAGACAAAGATTAAAAGCAAATTATAAACTCTGCATTTATTCAAACAACAACTAATTGTTATGCAATATATATGGTAATTTGAGAAGTATATTTCTAGTAGTAATACAAGGCGTTTCTTTTAAAATGCAACCGTGTTTACTAGTATAGTAAATGAAGGTTTAATATAATTATAAGTTCATAAGTTGGTATCCATGGTTCTTCTTTTCCTCAGCTATCAGCTGATTTACAATGTGGCATTGTTGTTCAACTTTATTTGGGTTTCGTGCAATGTCATTAAGTTGAGGTTAGAAACATGGTTTTGAGCAAACTTTGAAAAGGGCGTCCAGATTTACTAGAAAGGGCAGATTTAAATGACTAAATACTAGTAATAAATTTGTTATTGATATATGTTTTGTTTGTAATTTTTATTTAAAATTATTGGTTGCGTTTTAAAAGAAACACCCTGTATAAAAATTATTTATAAATGTTTTACGAAGGATGGACATAAACTCTTCCCAAAAATACTTTAATAACGTTATATGCTAAAACCATCGCATGAGTTAGGTACAAAGTTAGCATGTTTTATCCAAAAATACAATTGTTTTCTAGGTACTTAATCAACATAATTCCTTCGTTTTCACTTATTATGGGGATAACTTAAGTTATGGAAAACCACGCTCAAGTTGTACCTAACACATGAGATACTTGCACTGAATCACTTCACGAACTAGACGAGGATGAGAGATGTTTTTGAACATTATGATAATGGTGTAATAGCACATGACTGATAATTATGTAATTAAATCGTGAGTGTAGTTTTTAAAATCTAGAATGTGATTAAAATGTAACTTACCTCATTTTAAGTATCGTAACTGCGTAGTTCCATTGTCTCCTTTTCTGTTAATTCTGCTTTCTGCATTTTTTGCTTTGTTTTTATTTTTTCCCTTATCATAATTGGCTGCAATAGTCTCCTTAATGAAACAACAATTTTTGTTATATTTGTAATCGTGATAGTTTGATATTATTATTACAGATCTTCACGTAAATTAAAATTGATTTATGTTGAATTACTTGTATTACATCGTTATTCTGACACATTGTTAACAATATATTCAGATTTTATTTTCAGTTTTAATAAAGAAGTATCATTTTTCGTAATAGATTATACTTTCTTGTTATTATATAAAAAAAAATTAATTTGTTTAGTCTTTACAAATTGGCTGCTGCTGCTGGAAAGAAAGAGTTTGCGTTAAAATTATTTGCAAACAATAAATTAATAAATATATATAAAAAAATAATTATTTACGAATGGTGTACCGCGTCGTTTTGACCGGTACATTTCGTTACTTTCGTCGTGGTCTGCCGGGCTGCCTGAGATCGCTCGTGCCCGGTGATTTGCTTACTTTGGTGGCCGTTGGCTCGGACTCGTTCGGTCCTTGTTCCAGCTCTCGTCTGTCAGGTTGGCCGTCATTCGACTTGTTCTCCGCCTCTAGTCAAGACATGTTTGGGGGATAGAGACTCCAAAACGTAAGTATTCATTTTGTAATTTCTAATATCTAATCCGCCTTTTAGTGAAAATACTTTGTTTCAATGATAATAATAATCGGGCTTACTTGTGTTTTCAGGTTTTGTTCAATTTATGTTCTTTGTCTAGATCTTTGATAACCTAGGTTCGAGCCACGTGCTCAATGTTACCATTTTACCATTAATTGCTTTATTATATCTTGTTTTATATTCAATTGTAGTTCTGTATAATGTTTATTGAGCCTTCTCAGTTGGAGTTACCGATTTGCTATTCTTTTTTTTGTTCTTTGACAATAACCTAGCCTATCTGTGTAGTTTGATTTTCATTTACAACGTATTGTTTTCTGTATCAATAGCCTAGTTTTTCAGTTTGTCATTTTTTAGTTCCATATACGTAATTCTTTTGTAATTTGTTAAGTTGTAATTTGGTTTAAATCTTTTTCCTAACATAATCTTTGTAGCTTAAAATTGATCTTTTATTTTCTAGTGTGCTCCAATCATGTACAATTTTGTCTGTCCTTGTTTTGTTTTGCCATTTCATGTTTATTAGTTGTTATGTGTAGTATTTTTGGTTTTGGCTGTACTGTTTTTAATGTGCTGTGGTTTGGCCTTGCAGTCCAGGGTCCATGAGTGGGACGTTTTCCCTAAGCCTGCCGTCCGGGTGAAGTTGACCATCGACACTGCTAGCCTGGCCTGAGGACCACGTATAGAGGCCATTGGCGACCCTGCTGCCCCACCTACATCTTTGGGTAGGAGTCTTCTGTCCTCAGGTCAGTGCGTTCCATCTTGTTTTCCCGGCGACTGAGCTGGGGGGGGGGGGGTGGTAATTTGTGAAAAAGAAAAAGAAAAAAAATGGTGCGAAACTATTGGATGAGGCCTAGGCCTAAGGACTGCCCTGTAACCGGGTCTGAAACAGCCAGGGGACTTATAAAGGTTTATTAAAAAAATATAAAAAATTAAAAAAAACTTCAAAATACAAAAGCCAGAACAAAAACATTTGGGTTCATATTTATTGTTATTGTTAATCTTTATGTAGTTTATTTTTGTTATAGTTGTTTAAATTTTTATATTAGTTAGGCCCTATGGTTAAATTTGTTTTTTTGCATAATTTGAATCAGTAATTATTTTGTATGCCTACGATTTTTTATACTGTTTTATATTAAGGAATTGTTCAAATTATTGTTTAGGCCTAGTGATATAGTTAGTGTTAGTTATTTATGTCTTCGTGTATTGTATTATTGATGTCAGGGGATAATAGAACGGTACCGTGGTATATATTTTTTAAATTGTTTAATTTTTAAACTTTCATCAAAAGGGGATTATTGTACTTTTTCTTAACTTCCTATTCGGAGCTGCCCAGGGATTCCGGCTTACTCCCTGGCCTCGGTGGAATCATGGGACGTGGGCTAAATTGTCGGGTTAATTGGTGTATTCAAAATTTTTCTAAATTTTTCACTTTTAAGTTGTTAATAAATTGTCTTACGTTTTGGGTGTCTCAGGCTTTGCTGCAGATAGGCCATGTAGTTTGTAATCGTTAATTGTGGTATTTATAGCGTTTGTTGTTAATTTGTATTTTCTTGTGATTTTTGTGGTTCTTGTCATTTATTCAAGTGAATCTTTATATGGTGGCCTTCTGCCTATTAATATTGTGGCCTTCTGCCGTTTTTTGACTTAATTAATATTTTGTAAACTTGAAATAAAAATTAGTTTTTGCTCAGCTGCCGAGTTGTCATTTGACCCTCCAACTGCCACCCGTGATCCCATCGCTTGACTGGTTTTGAGCCATCCCCCAGTTGGCACGCTTTCCAGTTTTGGTGGGGGATGGGTCTCAATGGTTAGACACAGTTTTAAACATGTTTTATTTAGTGAATTACACATGTATATATATATATATATCCATGTATATATATATATATATATATATATATATATATATATATATATATATATATATATATATATATATATAGATAGATAGATATGATGTGTATATAATTTAATGAACCATATTTTAATTTATATCCACTAAAAACCTATATTTGGAAAACACAAAATATAAAAAGTTCACCCTTTTTCAGGGGGAGCCATTTATTTTTAATTAAGTTACGAACTTATTTAAGAACATCTAGTAATTAATTACAAAATATAAAGTGAAGTTATAGCATTTGGTAGCGCCTGCAATCCAGATGACGTGATTCAGGTACTGTATCTAAATCACGTCCACGGAATTGAAGGCGTCCGAGTTGAGCACTTTAAACTATACTTAAATACTATATTTATGCTCAGCAAAATAATAAATAATTATTTAACAATAGTTACATAGTTACTAGCAAGTCTTATTTTAGGAAAAGTTTTGTTTAATATTGCAATCTTTTTACAAATCATTAATCTCCCTTTTTAGTTTCTAATAAATTTCCGTATTAAGATAATCGGGAGGAAATGAACCTCGGTTTGACTGCAGCAATAATGACGTTAGAAATGACAACTCTCTTCCTCTATCAAAGTTAACGGGGAGAGCTGTTTCAGTTGATCTTTTACTTTTTACTACTTTCTCTTCTTTTATTGAACAATTTCGTTACTTTCTGTTGTTATGTTTAATGTTCCTCTGTTTTATGTTAATTGATTTATAATTGGTTTGTATACATTTAATGATATGTAATCAATAACTGTATGTAAAACTAGGAATTCTTTGTTTGATGTTATTTATAAACATACATATACATCTTGGAGGCACTAGTAAATCCATATTATAAATACTATAAAATCTGAACTCTTCAGATAATTATCATAATAAAATCCGTTCGTAAAAATTTCTTTTATATGTCATAATAATGGTTGTTCAGCTTTATTTAGCCGTAACATATTTATTTAAAAATTCATTTTAGTGATAATAATTCAATTATACAGTATAATTGGGTTGTATTGTTAGTGACTTGCGTGTTATATTTAGCGCATGTAGGGATTACAGTGACAGAGGGGAATCCTTCCACCGCTGAGCTGCTTTACTTCACGGGCTTGAATAACTTTCGCCTTTAAGTGTTCAAATTTCGCAAAAGTGTTTATTGTTTACATTATTATTTAAATTATTACATTATTATCACCAAAAAACATGTTTATTGTTTACATTATTATTCATTGTAAAAATACTACGATTGAAATGAAATGACAAATAATTTATTTAATCCGGTGAAGTCGGGACTAAGAAACCAAATTATAATTATTGATTTTCATTTGAAAACTAAGTAATGATTTAATTTAATCATTTTAAGTTTTATTCGTTGGTGTTAATCAAAGCAACCAACGGTCACTGCTGCTAATGACGTAATGGGCGGGGCTTGCTATAGCACCGTCAGCACATGGCCTACCGTCTTAATTACCATGAACATTTTAAAATTAAATTATTAGTGGGGGAAGAGTAGTTCTCACTTGTACCACTAATATTACTCACACCAGTGCGTAAAAAGGTCGTTTTCTAAGCCGCCTATGTATATAAAACATTCAAAAGGCACACATAAAAAAAATAATAATAAAAAAAGAAGATGAATAAAGAAAGAATGCTTTGAGTTGTTTTACAGGGTGTTTTAATGGAGGGAATACTAATTAAAGAACCTGTCACTCCTCACTTACGGCTAACCCTGCACTAGTTTCCTCTAATGTATCGTCCCATTCAACTTCTCTTCGCACAACCCTAAATAGCAACAAACTATCTATTTAGTGCCACAGTCGGCACTGGTGACGAAGTGCTGTAACCCAGCTACTTGGGGACAAAGTATTGAGCAGATTGTAGGCGATATGTTCTGTGCTCGGTCATCTTAATACCAACATGGCGTCCACTCAACGGTTGTCATCGACGTGGACACTACTAGAGAATTCTGGGGTGTCGATGTTGCACGGTAGTCATAGTTCAGGTGTTTTGTAGAGAAGATACCTGAGTGTCAGGCTTGTCAGTTAGCTGAAAATCAGACCAACACTACGTGGTTCGGATTCCACGTAAATATGTAGGTCCCTTAGTTGCCCTTGCTATTGAGCTATAAATAAATAGCTTTTTCTGAGGAACAGTCGATCTTAGTTAGTAACAACGACTACACTCGTTCATCCTACACTCATCACACTAACTTCGCCTAATAAAGACAATTTTCATTTCATTTCTTTCATTTCACACTCATTCACCCCTCATATTCGCCCATATCTTGACGATCGGTGTCTGACTAATTAACAATGAATAATAATATGATTCAGGAAATCACAAACTACAGTACATTGTAGGTGCAGCCAATATATAGCTTTTCGTAGCGCCTGCAATCCAGTTGACGTGATTCAGGTACTGTATCTAAATCACGTTCACGGAATTGAAGGCGTCCGAGTTGAGCACTTTAAACTATACTTAAATACTAAACTAAATAAGGATAATCTAATTGTCCTAAATATTTCAGTCAAAAATTCTTACCCCATAAATTGCATTTACTACCTCTCTATCACTGTGTACTCGAACAAAGGTGGAATACAATAAAGATAGATAAGTATAAGTAACTCAATATTACAATATACTAAAATATTCAATGTTTAAATACAACTGTTTTACCCCTAAAATGTGACCTTCAACGCAAGAACCTAGACTTACAGAATGACTTGTGACCGGCAGTAGACAAAATAGAGTTTTTCTGTCCTAGAATTGTCCGAAAGTAATAGTAAGCCATTTAGGGTTATTTATGGTGGTTTCAGATTCTTTTTTGTTTCAATTCTCCGTCTGGGAAACATTTTCAAAACACGAACTTTTTGGCAGTGTGTTTCAATGGAAACAGTTAACAAATAGATTTATTCAAATTGTTTACATTCCTTGTTATTTATTATTGGTATCAATTATTTTCTCTCTTCATTCATCATCTTGACGGTCGGCATCTGAATAATGAATACACAATAATAATAATGATAATAATGAATATCTCTAAACACTATTTTATGCAATTCCAGTGAATATTAAATAAACAAAATCTATGTTTAGTAAAGAATTACACCAAAATATAAATATATTTTTTTGTTAACACATTTTCTTATTTCTGTACAAAAATAATTAGCAATCTCACTGTCAATAAATGTACTAAAATAATTACGGGAAAAAGTAAATACGTAAAACATTTATCGTATTATTCATTATTATTCATTCATCAGTAAGACGCAGATCGTCAAGATATGGGTGAATATGAGGGGCCAATGAGTGTGACGAGTGTAGTCATGGTTACTATCTAAGGGCGACTGTTACTCAGAAAGAACTATTTATTAGTAGCTCAATATCCAACTAAGGGACCTACATCTTTACGTGGAATCCCAACCACGTAGTGTTAGTCTAATTTTCAGCTATCTGACAAGCCTGACACTCAGTTTTTTCTCTACACAATATCCGAACCTTGACTACCATCTGACATGGACACCTAAGACTTCTCTAGTAGTAGCCACATCGATTGCAACCATTGAGTGGAAACCATGTCGGTATTAGGAGAACCGAGCATAGAAACTATCGCCTACACTCTTCTCAACAGTTTGTCCCCAAGTAGCTGGGTTACAGGACTTTGCAACCAGTGCCGACATTTTAAAATAAATACATTTTAAATTAAGTAATAAAATATGAGATATAAAGTAATATTGACTATATTTTGGTGAATATGTAATAATTTATATAACTTAATATTACCACTTGGTTTATCAAATGAAGAAGAATATAGAAATATTACATATAGATATTTGAACACAAATATAACAGTGATTTGGAAGTAACTAATATACAGTTTACAGTTTGTTACACTTGGCTAGTCTAAAGGTTTAAATTACCAATGTGAAATGGCCTTTAACAGTTAACTAGATTAGTTTTTCACCCGTGAAAGGCCGAGAGTAGCGGACTGTGAAATGTCTCTCTGTTTTGTGCAGTTTGGTCAGCTGGAAATGACGGCTATTCAGGCATTCTTTTACCACGTTTTATATCCGTCAAAATTAAAATCTTGTAGGTTTCGAATAAATGATTTTGTGTTTAACATTATAAACTGAATCAATGGTATTTTAAAGCACATACAGTAATCGGTCGGTGAGTTAGATATTTTAAAGCACATACAGTAATCGGTCGGTGAGTTAGACATTTTAAAGCACATACAGTAATCGGTCGGTGAGTTAGATATTTTAAAGCACATACAGTAATCGGTCGGTGAGTTAGATATTTTAAAGCACATACAGTAATCAGTCGGTGAGTTAGATATTTTAAAGCACATACAGTAATCGGCCAGGGAATTAGATATTTTAGAGCACATACCGTAATCGGTCGGTGAGATAGATATTTTAAAGCATATACCGTAATCGGTCGGTGAGTTAGATATTTTAAAGCATGTACCGTAATCGGTCGGTGAGTTAGATATTTTAAAGCACATACCGTAATCGGTCGGTGAGTTAGATATTTTAAAGCACATACAGTAATCGGTCGGTGAGTTAGATATTTTAAAGCACATACAGTAATCGGTCGGTGAGTTAGATATTTTAAATCACATATCGTAATCGGTCGTTGAGTTAGATATTTTAAAGCACATACAGTAATCGGTCGGTGAGTTAGATATTTTAAAGCACATACAGTAATCAGTCGGTGAGTTAGATATTTTAAAGCACATACAGTAATCGGTCGGTGAGTTAGATATTTTAAAGCACATATAGTAATCGGTCGGTGAGTTAGATATTTTAAAGCACATACAGTAATCAGTCGGTGAGTTAGATATTTTAAAGCACATATAGTAATCGGTCGGTGAGTTAGATATTTTAAAGCACATACAGTAATCAGTCGGTGAGTTAGATATTTTAAAGCACATATAGTAATCGGTCGGTGAGTTAGATATTTTAAAGCACATACAGTAATCAGTCGGTGAGTTAGATATTTTAAAGCACATACAGTAATCGGTCGGTGAGTTAGATATTTTAAAGCATATACCGTAATCCGTCGGTGAGTAAGATATTTAAAATCACATACTGTAATCGGTCGGTGAGATAGATATTTTAAAGCATTTACCGTAATCGGTCGGTGAGTTAGATATTTTAAAGCACATACCGTAATCGACCTGTGAGTTAGATATTTTAAAGCATATACCGTAATCAGTTGGTGAGTTAGATACCGTAATCGGCCGGTGAGTTACATATTTTAAAGCACATACCGTAATCGGTTGGTAAGTTAGATACCGTAATCGGACCATAAGTTAGATATTTTAAAGCATTTACCGTAATCGGTCGGTGAGTTAGATATTTTAAAGCATATACCGTAATCGACCTGTGAGTTAGATATTTTAAAGCATATACCGTAATCGGTTGGTGAGTTAGATACCGTAATCGGCCGGTGAGTTACATATTTTAAAGCACATACCGTAATCGGTTGGTGAGTTAGATACCGTAATCGGACCATAAGTTAGATATTTTAAAGCACATACCGTAATCGACCTGTAAATTAGATATTTTAAAGCATATACCGTAATCGGTTGGTGAGTTAGATACCGTAATCGGACCATAAGTTAGATATTTTAAAGCATTTACCGTAATCGGTCGGTGAGTTAGATATTTTAAAGCACATACCGTAATCGACCTGTGGGTTAGATATTTTAAAGCATATACCGTAATCGGTTGGTGAGTTAGATACCGTAATCGGCCGGTGAGTTACATATTTTAAAGCATATACCGTAATCGGCCGGTGAGTTACTTATTTTAAAGCACATACCGTAATCGGTCGGTGAGTAAGATATTTAAAATCACATACTGTAATCGGTCAGTGAGTTAGATATTTTAAAGCACATACTGTAATCGGTCAGTGAGTTAGATATTTTAAAGCACATACAGTAATCGGCCGGGGAATTAGATATTTTAAAGCACATACTGTAATCGGTCAGTGAGTTAGATATTTTAAAGCACACACAGTAATCGGCCGAAGAATTAGATATTTTAAAGCACATACCGTAATAGGTTTGTGAGTTAGATATTTTAAAGCACATACTGTAATCGGTCGGCGAGTTAGATATTTTAAAGCACATACAGTAATCGGTCGGTGAGTTAGATATTTTAAAGCACATACCGTAATCGGTCGGTGAGTTAGATATTTTAAAGCACATACATTAATCGGTCGGTGAGTTAGATATTTTAAAGCACATACAGTAATCGGTCGGTGAGTTAGATATTTTAAAGCATATACCGTAATCGGTCGGTGAGTAAGATATTTAAAATCACATACTGTAATCGGTCGTTGAGTTAGATATTTTAAAGCACATACTGTAATCGGTCGGTGAGTTAGATATTTTAAAGCACACACAGTAATCGGCCGGGGAATTAGATATTTTAAAGCACATACTGTAATCGGTCAGTGAGTTAGATATTTTAAAGCACACACAGTAATCGGCCGGGGAATTAGATATTTTAAAGCACATACCGTAATCGGTCGGTGAGATAATTATTTTAAAGCATATACCGTAATCGGTCGGTGAGTTAGATATTTTAAAGCATATACCGTAATTGGTCGGTGAGTTAGATATTTTAAAGCACATACCGTAATCGGTCGGTGAGTTAGATATTTTAAAGCACATACAGTAATCGGTCGGTGAGTTAGATATTTTAAAGCACATACAGTAATCGGTCGGTGAGTTAGATATTTTAAAGCACATATCGTAGTCGGTCGTTGAGTTAGATATTTTAAAGCACTTACAGTAATCAGTCGGTGAGTTAGATATTTTAAAGCACATACAGTAATCAGTCGGTGAGTTAAATATTTTAAAGCATATACCATGATAGGTCGGTGAGTTAGATATTTTAAAGCACATACCATAATGGGTCGGTGAGTTAGATATTTTAAAGCATACACCATAATCGGTCGGTGAGTTAGATATTTAAAGCACATACCGTAATCGACCTGTGAGTTAGATATTTTAAAGCATATACCGTAATCGGTTGGTGAGTTAGATACCGTAATCGGCCGGTGAGTTACATATTTTAAAGCACATACCGCAATCGGTCGGTGAGTTAGATATTTTAAAGCCCATACAGTAATCGGCCGGTGAGTTAGATATATCAAAGCACATACAGTAATCGGTCGGTGAGTTAGATATTTTAAAGCATATACCGTAATCGGTCGGTGAGTTAGATATATCAAAGCACATACAGTAATCGGTCGGTGAGTTAGATATTTTAAAGCATATACCGTAATCGGCCGGTGAGTTAGATATATCAAAGCACATACAGTAATCGGTCGGTGAGTTAGATATTTTAAAGCATATACCGTAATCGGTCGGTGAGTTAGATATTTAAAAGCACATACCGTAATCGGTTGGTGAGTTAGATATTTTAAAGCACATACAGTAATCGGCCGGTGAGTTAGATATTTTAAAGCACATACAGTAATCGGTCCATGAGTTAGATATTTTAAAGCATATACCGTAATCGGTCGGTGAGTTAGATATTTTAAAGCACATACAGTAATCGGCCGGTGAGTTAGATATTTTAAAGCACATACCGTAATCGGTCAGTGAGTTAGATATTTTAAAGCATATACTGTAATCGGTTGGTGAGTTAGATATTTTAAAGCACATACAGTAATCGGTCCATGAGTTAGATATTTTAAAGCATATATCGTAATCGGTTGGTGAGTTAGATATTTTAAAGCACATACAGTAATCGGCCGGTGAGTTAGATATTTTAAAGCACATACAGTAATAGGTCGGTGAGTTAGATATTTTAAAGCATATACCGTAATCGGTTGGTGAGTTAGATATTTTAAAGCACATACAGTAATTGGCCGGTGAGTTTGATATTTTAAAGCACATACCGTAATTGGCCGGTGAGTTAGATATTTTAAAGCACATACAGTAATCGGCCGGTGAGTTAGATATTTTAAAGCACATACAGTAATAGGTCGGTGAGTTAGACATTTTAAAGCACATACAGTAATCGGTCGGTGAGTTAGATATATCAAAGCACATACAGTAATCGGTTGGTGAGTTAGATATTTTAAAGCATATACCGTAATCGGTCAGTGAGTTAGATATTTAAAAGCACATACCGTAATCGGTCAGTGAGTTAGATATTTTAAAGCATATACTGTAATCGGTTGGTGAGTTAAATATTTTAAAGCACATACAGTAATCGGTCTATGAGTTAGATATTTTAAAGCATATATCGTAATCGGTTGGTGAGTTAGATATTTTAAAGCACATACAGTAATCGGCCGGTGAGTTAGATATTTTAAAGCACATACCGTAATCGGTCGTTGAGTTAGATATTTTAAAGCACATACCGTAATCGGCCGGTGAGTTAGATATATTAAAGCACATACAGAAATCGGCCGGTGAGTTAGATATTTTAAAGCACATATAGTAATCGGTCGGTGAGTTTGATATTTTAAAGCACATACAGTAATAGGTCGGTGAGTTAGATATTTTAAAGCACATACCGTAATTGGTCGGTGAGTTAGATATTTTAAAGCACATACAGTAATCGGTCGCTGAGTTAGATATTTTAAAGCACATACAGTAATCGGTCGGTGAGTTAGATATTTTAAAGCACATACCGTAATCGGTCGGTGAGTTAGATATTTTAAAGCACATACCGTAATCAGTCGGTGAGTTAGATATTTTAAAGCACATACCGTAATCGGTCGGTGAGTTAGATATTTTAAAGCACATACCGTAATCGGTCGGTGAGTTAGATATTTTAAAGCATATACCGTAATTGGTCGGTGAGTTAGATATTTTAAAGCACATACCGTAATCGGTCGGTGAGTTAGATATTTTAAAGCACATACAGTAATCGGTCGGTGAGTTAGATATTTTAAAGCACGTACAGTAATCGGCCGGTGAGTTAGATATTTTAAATCACATACCGTAATCGGCCGGTGAGTTAGCTATTTTAAAGTACATACAGTAATCGGTCGGTGAGTTAGATATTTTTAAATGAATATTTACATTGTACGTGCATTTGTATAAGTTTGCATGACTATGATGTACAGTTTAAACATCGTAAAATGTATTATAGCTATCCCATCATATGCATCGTTCACCACTAAGACGTCGATTGTTGATATATGGGCGAATATAAGGGGCGAATGAGTGTGATGTGTGTAGATGAACGAGTGTAGTCATTGCTACTAAGTAAGGTCGACTGTTACTTCAAAATAGCTACATTTTTACGTGGAATTTTAACCACGTAGTATTAGTCAGATTCTCAGCTAATTGACAAGCTCGATATACTATTAATTAATGGTCAGTAACTAATAGCACAAGTTCTCAAGTTCTAATCCTCACTGGAATATTCTCCATTAGGATATTAAGTTTACTCCACTAGTTAAATTAAGTTTACTCAAACTTAAGTTTGCCTATGGAAACTGGAGATTAAAAAATAATAATAAATAAAACATAGTACTGTCTAATTTTTTGCAAGGTTGCATCACGTAAATAAAAAAAATTCACAAACTTAAATTTACTATCAGATATTTATTGGTTCATAATACTATAATTAATATCACTAAAAACAGCAAAAAATGTTCTTAGTTAAAGGATTGTTCTTTTCTCAACATATTAACAAACTTTAGCTATATAATTACCAAGCGTTGAAGTTTACGCCCTCTGTTGTAAAAAAAAATTAAGGTTGTTTTATGTCAGGAAAAACCTTTAAAACATAAACCAATTTCACTACAACCCGTAAATTTAGGAATCTCAGATTTATGGCGATGCTCGACATAACACTGGTTATTTGCAGTTATTCTTCCTTGACTTTTATTAAAAGGATACTAAGATATTATTTTAAAATCTGTAGTTCAATCTGTTTTATTTTATAGTGTTACATTATTCTTTCGCTGATTTATCTGTACTATCTTTTCAAATAAATACATTATTTTGAAAAAGGTTCGCTCCTACTTCAGATATTTGGTATATAACACCTATTTAAATACCACTTTAATATAAAATAATTTGTACTCCACATAAGACAATAATGTCATTAATCATCAAACTATATTTACAACAGAAGAAGAATCTTCCGTTGTTGTAATTAGATTATTGTTTATTAAGTTTAATCCTATAGAATATTTAGTCTCAAATTTCCCTCAAAAGAATTTCTCAAAGTTGATCCGACAAAGTTTCGATTACATTTAAAATCTTCCTCAAGACATCGATGCAATGTTTTGCCACAATTGAATACTACTTTTAACCCCACGTACATTAAGAAAATGGGAAAACTTTCAGCTAATATTAAATGGTTTGTATTTAAATTATTTAAATAAAATACGTTTATATCTTTAGACACCATGATTTATAATTTTTACTGCCATCTGATAATGGTAAAAAAATAAATAAAACGTTTTATTTTGTAGAATGGTCATTTGATTGCTTTAAAATTATATTTAGTTCCTTATTTTTTATAAACAATGGTAAAAGTTACAATAGTACTTAAAATACTTACATGTATTAACTATAAAGAGAGAAAAAAAATGGAATTAGAAATTAATAATGTTTTTTCAAGTAAAGAAAGGCTTAACCTAAATAATCATAAACTACTTTGATAACTCATGATATAAGAAACTTTGGAACTTGGTTGTGTAAATTGGGCATGTACAGATAAACCGATGTTGTAGGCCGACAAGGATTAACGAATGATGCAAAATTAAATTTATGATGACTAGTAAGTTTTTTTGAATGGTTAATGTTGTACTTTTATATTCACAATTCTCAAAAGAATAAACATATTTTTTATTTGAGTAAGTTTAGAAATCAAACTTACACCAATATTTGAATCCAATCATGAATGAAAACGAGTTTTGGGCAATGAGAATTTCGGGTCTCAGGATTTTAGATGGGGAAGTCACAATTTTCAAATAAAAACCCTTACTAAATTACATGCCACATTACAAGTGTTTTCAAGAGAGAAATAATGCCGGTATTAATTTGTCCCTACTTCAATCCAGTCTTAAAGGGTGGTGGCCTCCAAAATATTAAATAAAATTGCAATTAAAAAATAACAAACAAACAAATCATACGTTAATTAATTATATGTAATGCAATCTAACTCATGTCCCATTACGTTTCATGACAAAAAATTACTTTTTCAGCTAAGCATCAAAAGTTTGTCTATTTGTTTGAGGAAAACGATAGATGGTGTGAAAGAATTTTCAGAAACTTTGTATACTTAACGTCATATATTAGACTTTTGCGTTGATAAAATTAAATAATTTTCTGAATAGTAGACAATTTTAAACAATACCCAATACTCTAAACACGAACAGTGGACATGGAGATAGCAAATGTTTATTTATTTAAAGAGCTGTTAGCACGACAGTTAAATAAAAACAGGATATATGAATTGGACATACAATTATTTATATATGGAAAGAGTAAAAACAATCTGACAGTGATTAAACAATGAACAAGTTTTTCAGCCATGTAAAAGTAAATTAAACCTGATTGTGAAATGAACCGGAGTTGACGAATTCCAATTGTAACGTTAGTAAAATCTGTAAACGTATTTACAGGAAACTAATTTGAAAGATCAATTTACACAAATAACATTAAAAATTGGACGCATAAAAGGTTCGTTAAATAATCGTTATTGGTTAAGTACAATCTAATTAGCAGTGTTTTATGGTTAGCGCCTTCAATCCAGAGAACGTGATTTAGATGCAGCCGGTTAGACACATTGCAGGCAAGCATATTGGGTTATATAAATCTCAATTAATTGAGTTGATTCAAATGGACCCTAAATAGAGACTTAATATTTTTGTCTATATAAACCCTTAAATAAAAAACAGAAGAATAAGTATGAATATGAAGGTAATATTTTAAAGCATTTTCTTCGAAAACGTTGTAGCAAAATGTTCAGTGAAGTAAATAAAAATTCATTTAGGTTTTTAAAAATTAATAGTTAGTTGGTTTGACAAAAATAGAAGCACATAATGTATTAGTTTTGGCCTAATAACTGTACCCTATGGGATTCCATCAAAAAAACTAATATTTAGTTGTTGTATGTAGTAGCTACTTTTATGAAAATTAGCTTAAAAGGTACTAATTATATTTCATGTAACTCATATATATGGATGGCCCAAAAGGATTTACATTTACAAACATATTTAACATAATCATATGTCAAGCAATGTATATCGTTTCAAAGGGTTGTTTAAGCACAGATCAATGCCGCAAACAGCACTTAAAAGGGTTGATACACTACAAAATGGCCGATGTACGAAAACCGTACTTGATAATTTTATTAATGACCACAATTAGGCACACTAATCAATCAATGAACAAATCCTTCAAACCCCCCCCCCACATCCACACATGTTAAGTGGTATAAGTATGAACTGACAGAATATTAACTCACAACTACATTTTCTTACCACCAAGTAAAAAACAATACTTTCAAATCAAGTGGTATTTAAAACAGCTTTGATATATTTTTAATATTTTAATAAATGGTTCCAAAGAAAAGGCACAAATTTTCCCTTTTATTAAACACTAAAACATCAAAAGTTTGATAATTACTGGTTTAATTCCCAAATATGTTTTTTCAATAACTCAAAAACTAGTCAAATTGGAGACGTGTGGTTTTTACTAAAATATTTTAAATTGTTATTCATATTTTTTCTGAAAAGCTAATCAAAATTGTTAAAGCTGTTTTAAGAAAATACAATTTCTGTACGTTTATGGCCATACAAATTAAAAAAAAAAAAAAAAAAAAAAAAAAAAAAAAAAAAAAAAAAAAAAAAACGAAATTTCAAAAAAGTGAAAAATAGTCTGGAGATATTGGCTAAATGCACTTACATACAAAATTTCATAAACATTAATCCATTCGTTTGGTCTCCAGCGAACTGCACATCATACACACAGACAGACACAAATACGGACAGACACCAACATTTTTTTTCGAAAGCACCACTTTTTTTGGGTTCAGTGGACCCTAAAATTGATTTTTAGACCAACTTGTAAAAAAATTTTGTTGGGACGATCTGAATACTTTCTCTATGTTAACGCATATGGAAGAAAGTAAAAAGAATTAAATGGAGCTAAAACCTCTAAAGTAATTGAAAAAAGTATGGGACCAAAGTGAATATTTACCAAGATACAGTACACAGTTATTCCACACATTTTCCATAAGACACGTGTTGTTCTCTAGGCTGAGCTTTGCAAAGGCCTTCAATCTGACTCAAGGAACTCCACGTGTCACGATTAAGAATTTAAGAACTGGGAACCTTAGCAGAGTGGGAGGGGGAGGGGATTGAAGAAACACGTATAACTGAAGAGATCGTTGAACTCGTTTCATTGAAATATTTAGTAAGCCTCTTTATATCTATTTCCGTAATCACCAGAATATGTTAAAAACTGATTATTACCAGTTCTGTTAAAAATTCTTACTAAAAGAGACGTTTGCAGTTCTTATCTGGTTAAGGTTCTATTTTTTAAAATCTGCTATTTTCATACATACAAATGCTCGAAGATGATCAAATACTAACTATGAATAGTTATGATTCACGCAATAAAAGTATAAGTAAATATAAAAAGCGAATTGAATGGCTTCAAGAAAATAAACTAGTATCTAGAAATACAAACCACGACGTCTACAATGATGAAATGAAAGCTAGAATACGAGGTTAAAATTAATTTCAGGTTGTTTGCAAAAATATATATAACATGCATATAGTTATTAAACATTCTCTAAAGTATTTATTTTTGAAATTTCTAAATTTTGAACTAGGAACTTACATAACATAACATATGGCATGTATTTATTTAAAAATTTACCAAGTACGATATTCAAATTCATGAAATGAATTCAGCAGTGAAAGTGCTGATTAAGACTTTTTAACATATACGGTTCATAGAAAACCGTTTTAGACTTTGGGATACAATTACTTACATGAATACTAAGAAAAACGTTCCCGTATGGCCTAAAACGTGTAGTTTTACGTCTGAATGTGTTTTTTTACATAATTTACTATAATTTTAATTACCCTTCAAGATATTATTTTCAAACTCAGTACATGTATGAGGAATAATACAACCTAATTCAACATAATGTATCAAGTTTATATTTTGTATCATTTCAAAATGGCGGCTATTTTAGTTCTCAAAGCTTAATATCTTAGAAAATGTAAAATTTTCAAAAGAACTACAAGGTTCCCAAAAATTTAAAAATTAGATTTCTTAAAAGATGGTACAAAGATTGTTAAAATCAGATCATTAATAACTGATAAGTTGTAATTATTGTAAATTGTACACCTAATTTCATAAAATTGCAGTCTATACTTTAAAATATAATCCACTCCAAGGACTAGGGCTGTGAAGCTTTGATCACTTTCCCGCCGAAGGGAAGGTCCAATCTCTACCAAAATAGATTTCTCAGTAGGCATACGTTGTTGACCGGCTACATCTGGTGTATCACCAATACTATATTTATACATCCTTGCCTGCAATTCGCGTCATTAAACACTTAAATAAAGTTGTACATTCGATTGTATAAATCATATGTGAATGTATGCAGGTGGGAAGGTGGGACACAGAACGTAGTTACCATACTATAGGTTATTTGGCGAGTAATGAGGCTTGAAGGGAGAGAAGGAGTGGGGAGAGAGTCAGTGGAGGGGAAGTGTATTCGCATCGGTGAAGGCCAGACCACAGAACACGTGCTCACTTCCCCCACCACATCAAAGTGACTGGAAAACTATCTCTCGTTCAAGGCCAAGCTTCATTACTTGATGATCAATCTATAATAACACATTTTTGATACGCAGACACGTTTTTTTAAACGTTTATGATATTTAATTTAGTAAAAACCTTCTTTTCTTTTACATAATTACATCAGGTTGATTAGAAACATTAATCAGCAAAATATACCATTTATGTCAGGTTAATATTAAGTTTTCTGTCTAAGTAAAATCAATTTATCTTCTATAGTAAAATGATATAATATTTAATTATTTCATTTATTTTAATACATTATTGTACTATAAAGTATACTGGATGTCTAAAATATATGTTATTAGACAACTGAAACTATTTTTATGTAAATTTGTTAAAGTGCATATCTAAAGTAACGATTTTAGTAACATTCCAAGATAGTATAGATGATTAAAATACAAGTAAGTCTATATATTACATTGTTCAAACAGAATTTACCGTTAAAGTAGATTTAAAAATAAATTTTATAATATTATTATCACATTAGTACAAATAATTTAAAAAATGTACATAAATAATGAGAACATATTATAGAGTGACAGAAACAGTTGGTAGTTTCTAACTACTATATAACAAGTTCAGTTCATACTGACGTTATATCCGGTAGTTAGGAAGGGGACAATCAGCTGATTGCAATAATTAACAGCTGACTCGGACCGATTCTTAAATTACCACCAGATTGAGAGCAGTTTCCAACCAATAAGACCCCAATGAGACTCGTTACGTGAAATTAGTTGCACAAAAGGCTTTTTCAGGGATAAAGGTCACATTAGAGCAAAGAAGGAAGAGGTTTCTCTAATTTGAGAAAATCAGCTGATACAACATTATTTTTATATTGATGTGTAATAAATAGAAATTATTTATTTATTATGTTATTAATCCGGAGCAGTGATGACCTACATAATTTAGAAACACATCCATTATCGCACAAAAGGATGTGAAATATTTTATTTGTTAACCTGGAATGTTAAAAATAAACTAAATGTGATTGAATTCTGTATTAAAATTTGACATTTTAAAAATATTACAGATATTTAGCTGTCAATTTATAAAATACTAAATAGTTAGGGAGATAAATAACTGGATTAAAAGGTACTAACATAAATTAATTCATAAACTAATTAGTTCTGGTAATTGGGTTTAAGTAGCATATTACGCAATGCTAGACATAAAAAACCATCTAGACTGAGATTGGTAAATGTGGGTTGCCGAAAACAATCACTACAATATTTGTACGTTTTGTAATTAAATTGCAATACTCGTACATTTGTGTTCTGTGACATTTAATTGTTTTGTGTTCTAATAATTTAAAAAATAGACTGACTTTACCTTAGAATGGTTACTTTAAATAAATGGTTTCAAAGAATTGGCACAATTTTCCCCCCACAATAAACACCAAAAAAAATCAAAACTTTGAAAATTACCAGTTTGATTCCCATATATGCTTTTTTGCCATAACTAAAAAGAACTAGTCAAGTTAGAGACATGCAATTTTACTAAAATATTTGAAACTGTAATTCACATCTTAGCTGAGAGTTTAATCAAAATCGTTAGACCTTTTACTGATAAAAATCCATTTTTGTATGTTTTTGCCTGTATAAAAATGTAAAAAAAGTGAAAAGGTAATCTGGAGATATTGGTTAAATATAAATACATACAAAAATTTCATAAAAATTGATTCATCCGTTTGGTCTCCAGTCAACTGCATATACACATAGGGCATAAACAACATACAATACATACGGACAGGCATAATACATTTTTTCGAAAACACCACTTTTTTGAGTTCAGTTGTCCTAAAATGGATTTTTAGACAAACTTGTAAAAAAATGTTTTAGACGATCACAATAATTTCTCTATGCTAACGCATATGGGAGAAAGTAAAAAGCAGGCTGTTGGAATATTGGCCATTTGTTATAAAAACACGATAATTATACTGTAAAAAGTTAATATTTATAGATATTTAACAAATACATATGAAAGTAATCTTTAATTAAGACACTCTTA
The DNA here is from genome assembly GCA_035578905.1 of Stictocephala bisonia. Taxonomy (NCBI): domain Eukaryota; kingdom Metazoa; phylum Arthropoda; class Insecta; order Hemiptera; family Membracidae; genus Stictocephala; species Stictocephala bisonia. The sequence continues at coordinate 27,222 of JAQJVL010000071.1, forward strand.
CGATATTTTTATCCAATTTAAAATTATATTGTTCTAGTGGGGAGTTCCGGAAACGTGTGAGTAGATGGGAGGGTGGGAATCATTAGAAAATAATGTGGGAAGCCAGAAGGACTCGTGTTCAGATCTTGCTGAACTTTTTTATATCAAAAAAGTGAAACGAAATATTTAAATTTTCGACATTAGTAAAGTTTTTAGAGAAATAATTAATTTTCAAGCATAATTTTACTGTTTTCTTCATTAAGAATTATAAAAATATCAAGTAACTAAAATAAAAATACTGATTTCAATCTGTTAGTGTGAGGAAAGCTATCATGACCTGAACAACAAATAAACTCCTCGGTTCTCAAACAGGAATCAGTTACGTGAACTTAGTTACAGTTTCACTGAGTGTGATTGTTTCCCAGAGTTCTCACTTGGTAACTTGTTTATTCACTCGACTGACATTGATTTCGTCTGATGATATAACTTACTTAATTTGTTAGTTACACAGAACACACATATCTTAAGGGTGCTCATTGAGGCTCAATGCTTATTAATTAATTTTTAAGTTCATTCTGTCTGGTATGTCCTATGACGTAACACATATTAAATGTATTTTGTGGCCCTGTGATTCCTAATTATTTCTTGTAAGCTGTTTTTCTTTGATTTGTCTTATGATGTCATACGAATGACCGATCAAAGGAATTACCCTTTCATTAACCAGATTTTGACACCAGTATCTATTTTCCGTGATTTGTTAATTATCACAGTGTTTATTTCGATCTCATATCTAAGGATGGATATTAAAATAAATAATTGTTTTCATGGGATGTGTTCAGATGTTTGGAGTTCAATATACTGTTCCATTTATTTCATTTCCTACCAATGAAAATACAATAATTGCTGATATCTTAAATATTGATTAATGTAAAATTATGATTAGGCTACGTAATTTAAATTAAGTAAAATTGGTGAATGGTAATTTATAAGTAGGCGTTGAAATGTAAAAACTTTTAACCAGTTCCTATCCTTTTCACCCTAGAAAATAGCTGAATTTTCTTACACAAGTCTGTAGTTTCTTATTTGTCAGTGGATACCGACATTCTTTGACCGGAAGTCAATCAGTCTCATCTGTCAGCGGGATTGAAAGGACGGAGACCTCGTGACTTATGGAGTGTCAGCACCACATCACATAAGTGTTTCCAAGGCAAAGATATCGACGTTATTTGACCGGAAGGCGATCAGTCGACATCTGTCAGCGGGACTGAAAGAACGGAGACCTCGTGACTTATGAAGTGTCAGCACTACATCACACACGTGCTTTAAGGGGAGGATATCGACGTTATATAACCGTAAGTCGATCAGTCATTATCTGTCAGCGAGACTGAAAGGAGGGAGACCTCGTGACTTATGAAGTGTCAGCATCACATTACACAAGTGCTTTAAGGGGAGGATATCGACGTTATATAACCGTAAGTCAATCAGTCATTATCTGTCAGCGAGACTGAAAGGAGGGAGACCTCGTGACTTATGAAGTGTCAGCATCACATTACACAAGTGCTTTAAGGGAAGGATATCGACGTTATATGACCGTAAGTCGATCAGTCATTATCTGTCAGCGAGACTGAAAGGAGGGAGACCTCGTGACTTATGAAGTGTCAGCATCACATTACACAAGTGCTTTAAGGGAAGGATATCGACATTATATAACCGTAAGTCGATCAGTCATTATCTGTCAGCGAGACTGAAAGGAGGGAGACCTCGTGACTTATGAAGTGTCAGCATCACATTACACAAGTGCTTTAAGGGAAGGATATCGACGTTATATGACCGTAAGACGATCAGTCATTATCTGTCAGCGAGACTGAAAGGAGGGAGACCTCGTGACTTATGAAGTGTCAGCATCACATTACACAAGTGCTTTAAGGGAAGGATATCGACGTTATATGACCGTAAGTCGATCAGTCATTATCTGTCAGCGAGACTGAAAGGAGGGAGACCTCGTGACTTATGAAGTGTCAGCATCACATTACACAAGTGCTTTAAGGGAAGGATATCGACGTTATATGACCGTAAGTCGATCAGTCATTATCTGTCAGCGAGACTGAAAGGAGGGAGACCTCGTGACTTATGAAGTGTCAGCATCACATTACACAAGTGCTTTAAGGGAAGGATATCGACGTTATATGACCGTAAGTCGATCAGTCATCATCTGTCAGAGGGACTGAAAGGTTGGAGACCTAGTGACTTATAGTGTCAGCACTACATCATACAAGTGCTTTAAGGGGAGGATATCAACGTTATATGACCGGAAGGCGATCAGTCATCATCTGTCAGAGGGACTGAAAGGATGGAGACCTAGTGACTTATAGTGTCAGCACTACATCATACAAGTGCTTTAAGGGGAGGATATCAACGTTATATGACCGGAAGGCGATCAGTCATCATCTGTCAGCGGGATTGAAAGGATGGAGACCTAGTGACTTATAGTGTCAGCACTATATCATACAAGTGCTTTAAGGGGAGGATATCAACGTTATATGACCGTAAGTCGATCAGTCATTATCTGTCAGCGAGACTGAAAGGAGGGAGACCTCGTGACTTATGAAGTGTCAGCATCACATTACACAAGTGCTTTAAGGGGAAGATATCGAAGTTCTATGACCGGAAGGCGATCAGTCGTCATATTTTAACGGGATTGAAAGGAGGGAGACCTCGTGACTTATGGAGTGTCAGCACTACATCACACACGTGTTTGAAGGGAAGGATATCGACGTTCTTTGACCGGAAGTCGATCAGTCATCATCTGTCAGTGGGACTGAAAGGATGGAGACCTAGTGACTTATAGTGTCAGCACTACATCATACAAGTGCTTTAAGGGGAGGATATCAACGTTATATGACCGTAAGTCGATCAGTCATTATCTGTCAGCGAGACTGAAAGGAGGGAGACCTCGTGACTTATGAAGTGTCAGCATCACATTACACAAGTGCTTTAAGGGGAAGATATCGAAGTTCTATGACCGGAAGGCGATCAGTCGTCATATTTTAACGGGATTGAAAGGAGGGAGACCTCGTGACATATGGAGTGTCAGCACCACAATATACAAGTGCTTTAAGGGGAGGATATCAACGTTATATGACCGGAAGGCGATCAGTCATCATCTGTCAGAGGGACTGAAAGGTTGGAGACCTAGTGACTTATAGTGTCAGCACTACATCATACAAGTGCTTTAAGGGGAGGATATCAACGTTATATGACCGGAAGGCGATCAGTCATCATCTGTCAGCGGGATTGAAAGGATGGAGACCTAGTGAATTATAGTGTCAGCACTATATCATACAAGTGCTTTAAGGGGAGGATATCAACGTTATATGACCGGAAGGCGATCAGTCATCATCTGTCAGCGGGATTGAAAGGATGGAGACCTAGTGACTTATAGTGTCATCACTATATCATACAAGTGCTTTAAGGGGAGGATATCAACGTTATATGACCGGAAGGCGATCAGTCATCATCTGTTAACGGGGTTGAAAGGACGGAGACCTCGTGATATATGAGTGTCAGCACCAGATCACATAAGTGTTTTAGGGTGAGGATATCGACGTTATATGACCGGAAGACGATCAGTCGTCATCTGTCAGCGAGACTGAAAGGACGGAGACCTCGTGACTAATGGTGTGACACGAGGTCTCCACATGTTTTTACATTTTAGCTAAAATAGACTACAATAGGAACAAGAACATTTGAGTAGTATTCTGCTGTTAAAAATTGAAATCTTAATTTATATATGGGTATTGAAAAATTACATTTTAAAAGATTTAAACCAATAAATTATACGGCCGTTAAACATTAAACAAATAAATCTCTTTTATTCTCATTAAGGAAATTTATTGATATCTCATTAAGGGAAAGCAGATAATAAAAGAAAACATACTGAATTCAAATTATTATTAGTCTTTTAACCCCTTTTATGAATTGTTATTATGTACATCTTTGGTTTGAATTCACATTTTGTACGTATATTATAACAATGTTGGATTTTGTGAAATTCACTTGTTGTATTATTGTGACATGACATTGTATTATTAGTTGTACTAAATGCAGAATTCTTAAACTTGCTCAAAAGGACTTAATGGTCGACCTGTCTTACCAACTCTAATCAGACACAGAGGGAGCCAAAAGTAATTGGTTAACCCTGTACCAGGTCTCTAACTACTCCACTTAGACGAAAACAACCCGGAGTTAAAACTATAAATTCAACGATGAACACCTTTTTACTCTTTTATATCAGCTGTAAAGCAAATTATTAAACTCAAATCCATTTATATAATTTAGAAAACAAAATATAACTATATACATGCTGGCATTTGAAAAAAATACCATTAATAGTAAAAACACGATAAGAAAACATGTAAATATGGAGATAGCTTACATTTCCATGATTTTTAATCACGACTTAACCTTGATCATTAAAAAATATTAGTTTTAAAAGAACAATTCCAATTAGTAGAAACTCAACTAAACAATATAAATAACCAGTCAATAGACGAAAGAAAATTAATATCTTCCCAAAAAATTAAATGAAAACAAATCGAAAAAGTATAAAATAATCTATAGCGTTTGGTAACAAAATCACAACAAAAAATAACAAATTTAAATGTAAAATCTTAAAAAAGAACCGAAACTTGCAGAAACACATTTTTTATTAGAAAAGTGATCAAAAACATATAAAAAGAATTTAAAGTAAAACAATTTACAAAAGAATTATTGAGAGGAAATTCTAACCTTGAAAAGAAGTAGAGGGATATTATTATGACATTTAGTACTGTATGTATAAAAATGTACAATTTAATTTTTAGCTAAAGAAATTACACTTTGTTGTATAATACCCACAACATATATGAATTTATGATATATTCATAATATACTAGTTATAATTACAAAAGAAGACTGTAAACCTTGCATGTATAACAATACAGTGATAATGAAAAAATAATCTGACAGGGTATAAGTTAACAACTAAACACAAACATATGTTCAAAAAAATAATAAAATATTAAATAATTTCACCACGTAAGGACAAGTAAGTAAACAAAGCACACCTGATCTTCTAAACAATAAATTGTTAAATAATTCCCACACGGGACGTCTAGGAGCCTCTGGTGTAGAAATAAGAATTTCTCCAGAGTTGAGAGCGGTGTCAATCGATTTATCGTGGTCGAAAATCCACATAAAAATGTAAAATTAAAAATATTTGGAGCCAAATAAATTATGTCCGGACGTGGCTTGTTTTAGATAATAATAATATGGAACAACAGTTATTACTGCAGTTTGTAAGTTTACTTCACGCTTAACTTAAATATGATCAAACTTTACACAGAGTAATAACTGTGGAGCGCTCCCCTCAAAAATCATAACTCTATGTACATTTTAGCTGTAGGAATGTGGTATGTTTTCTTTATTTGCAAGACGCCGATCACCAAGATACGGGTGAATATGGATTTCGAATGAGTGTGATGAGTGTAGATGAGCGAATGTAGTCATTGTTACAAACTAAGGCTGACTCTTATTTTGTAATTAACAAGCGATTTAAAGAAAGTGTCATTTATTCCTTGCACAATGACAAATGAACAGCTAGTGGTTAACAGCTGATCCCTTTCAAAATGTGTAATGACTGTGGTTGTGATCGAACTGAGAACCTTAAGTTATAAAGCTGGGCTTGACCAACTACGCTACCGATCAATTTCACAAGATAAAAGAATACTATGCTACATAAAATGTTATTTTAAAAGTATAAATAAGTCATGACGAGCATTAAATTTTTATTACATTCTACCTCGACATATTTAGTGTTAACTAATTATCAACCGTTTAATATTAAAAATACCAAAATACTTATTTGTATGTTGATATAGGTAGTTGATTTGATGTAGATAACTTACTAAAAATCTTCGTATACATTTTTTCATAAAACTAAAAAAATTCTTATAATTTTTTTACTTTGTGTAGAATGTCTTTGTAGAATGTTTACAATGTAGAATATGTATAATGCATCATAAAGGAGCCCAAAGAGCCTCAACTATTTTGTCTTTTCCTTTGTATTACGATATCTTCGATTTTTGATCATTGTCAATTACCTTTCAATTTTGTATTTTAGTATATTATGGATATATTATGAAAAATAGTTTGATCTAAACCGACGGAATAAATTGATACACAATCAAAATAACTATCACTCGTATATACGTTTCATGATCACTTTTGCCTTAGTAAACTTTATATGAAAAAAAAAATTCATAAAGCGACTTGAATTTTAGAAGAAAATACAGTTTATAATGAAATTGGTCTTGCTTGTATAAGTTTATAAACATTAAATAAATGTAAGATTAGCAACAGAAAATGTTTGTTCATAAAATGAAATCTTGGGGAGATGGAAATTGAGAATTTAATATACTTTATTATTCGTTATTATATTGTATAATTTGTTTAATCATAGGTACATTCTTCACAAGATATTTATGATTATAAACAGTTTATACAAGTTCATAACATACATTTTCAAAAAGAGTTTAAGTACAAATGTTTTAGATTTACGTTACTGTTTTAATATATTAACAAGCAATGTACAACAATTATTATTAGCTAAAATATAAAATTGAATTTCAGCATAAAAACAATGTCAATTACTAAATGGATGACTTATAAATTAATTTATTCTTTATACACATTTTCAGGGAGGAATTATAAGCACCTCTTAAAATTAAGAATTTTCAGTTATTAATCCAAGGTCTGGAAAGTAAATAAAAGAATGTAATAAAACACAGGCTTCATTAAATATATACGCTTGTGCCATGACAGTAATACTCAAAAACCACTCCACAAACCTATGTGACCCGGATCCTCTAATCAGGAACAGAAGAAACCACGAGTGTGACGTCACCCTTCCCCCTCCTCAACTGTTCGACTTGCCATCATTATGTCCTCTTACTAACAGGGACTTGGCCTACATTGTTGTCATGACAGTAATACTCAAAAACCACTCCACAAACCTATGTGACCCAGATCCTCTAATCAGGAACAGAAGAAACCACGAGTGTGACGTCACCCTTCTCCCTCTTCAACACCGTACGACTTACCGTCATTACGTCCTCTTACTGACAGGGACTTGGCCTACATTGTTGTCATGACAGTAATACTCAAAAACCACTCCACAAACCTATGTGACCCGGATCCTCTAATCAGGAACAGAAGAAACCACGAGTGTGACGTCACGCTTCCCCCTCCTCAATACCATTCGACTTACCGTCATTACGCCCTCTTACTGACAGGGGACTTGGCCTACATTGTTGTCATGGCAGTAATACTCAAAAACCACTCTACAAACCGATGTGATTCACATCCTCTAATCAGGAACAGAAAAAACCACAAGTGTGACGTCACTCTTCCCCCTCCTCAACACCGTTTGACTTACCGTCATTACGCCCTCTTACTGACAGGGGACTTGGCCTACATTGTTGTCATGACAGTAATACTCAAAAACCACTCCACAAACCGATGTGATTCACATCCTCTAATCAGGAACAGAAGAAACCACGAGTGTGACGTCACCCTTCCCCCTCCACAACACCGTTCGACTTACCGTCATTATGTCCTCTTACTGACAGGGACTTGGCCTACATTGTTGTCATGGCAGTAATACTCAAAAACCACTCTACAAACCGATGTGATTCATTTACCTCTAATCAGGAACAGAAGAAACCACAAGTGTGACGTCACTCTTCCCCCTCCTCAACACCGTTCGACTTTCCGTCTTTACGCCCTCTTACTGACAGGGACTTGGCCTACATTGTTGTCATGGCAGTAATACTCAAAAACCACTCTACAAACCGATGTAATTCACATCCTCTAATCAGGAACAGAAGAAACCACAAGTGTGACGTCACTCTTCCCCCTCCTCAACACCGTTTGACTTACCGTCATTACGCCCTCTTACTGACAGGGGACTTGGCCTACATTGTTTTCATGGCAGTAATACTCAAAAGCCACTCTACAAGCTGATGTGATTCACATCCTCTAATCAGGAACAGAAGAAACCACAAGTGTGACCTCACTCTTCCCCCTCCTCAATACCGTTCGACTTACCGTCATTACGCCCTCTTACTGACAGGGGACTTGGCCTACATTGTTGTCATGGCAGTAATACTCAAAAACCACTCTACAAACCGATGTGATTCATTACCTCTAATCAGGAACAGAAGAAACCACAAGTGTGACCTCACTCTTCCCCCTCCTCAACACCGTTCGACTTTCCGTCTTTACGCCCTCTTACTGACAGGGACTATGCCTACATTGTTGTCATGGCAGTAATACTCAAAAACCACTCTACAAACCGATGTAATTCACATCCTCTAATCAGGAACAGAAAAAACCACAAGTGTGACGTCACTCTTCCCCCTCCTCAACACCGTTTGACTTACCGTCATTACGTCCTCTTACTGACAGGGGACTTGGCCTACAATGTTGTCATGACAGTAATACTCAAAAATCACTCCACAAACCTATGTGATCCAGATCCTCTAATCAGGAACAGAAGAAACCACAAGTGTGACGTCACCCTTCCCCCTCCTCAACACCGTTCGACTTACTGTCATTACGCCCTCTTACTGACAGGGGACTTGGCCTACATTGTTGTCATGGCAGTAATACTCAAAAATCACTCCACAAACCTATGTGACCCAGATCCTCTAATCAGGAACAGAAGAAACCACAAGTGTGACGTCACCCTTCCCCCTCCTCAACACCGTTCGACTTACCGTCATTACGTCCTCTTACTGACAGGGGACTTGGCCTACATTGTTGTCATGGCAGTATACTCAAAAATCACTCCACAAACCTATGTGACCCAGATCCTCTAATCAGGAACAGAAGAAACCACAAGTGTGACGTCACCCTTCCCCCTCCTCAACACCGTTCGACTTACTGTCATTACGCCCTCTTACTGACAGGGGACTTGGCCTACATTGTTGTCATGGCCGTAATACTCAAAAATCACTCCACAAACCTATGTGACCCAGATCCTCTAATCAGGAACAGAAGAAACCACAAGTGTGACGTCACTCTTCCCCCTCCTCAATACCGTTCGACTTACCGTCATTACGCCCTCTTACTGACAGGGGACTTGGCCTACATTGTTGTCATGGCAGTAATACTCAAAAACCACTCTACAAACCGATGTGATTCACATCCTCTAATCAGGAACAGAAAAAAACCACAAGTGTGACGTCACTCTTCCCCCTCCTCAACACCGTTTGACTTACCATCATTACGCCCTCTTACTGACAGGGGACTTGGCCTACATTGTTGTCATGACAGTAATACTCAAAAACCACTCCACAAACCGATGTGATTCACATCCTCTAATCAGGAACAGAAGAAACCACAAGTGTGACGTCACCCTTCCCCCTCCTCAACACCGTTCGACTTACCGTCATTATGTCCTCTTACTGACAGGGACTTGGCTAACATTGTTGTCATGGCAGTAATACTCAAAAACCACTCTACAAACCGATGTGATTCATTTACCTCTAATCAGGAACAGAAGAAACCACAAGTGTGACGTCACTCTTCCCCCTCCTCAACACCGTTCGACTTTCCGTCTTTACGCCCTCTTACTGACAGGGACTTGGCCTACATTGTTGTCATGGCAGTAATACTCAAAAACCACTCTACAACCCGATGTAATTCACATCCTCTAATCAGGAACAGAAGAAACCACAAGTGTGACGTCACTCTTCCCCCTCCTCAACACCGTTTGACTTACCGTCATTACGCCCTCTTACTGACAGGGGACTTGGCCTACATTGTTTTCATGGCAGTAATACTCAAAAACCACTCTACAAGCTGATGTGATTCACATCCTCTAATCAGGAACAGAAGAAACCACAAGTGTGACCTCACTCTTCCCCCTCCTCAATACCGTTCGACTTACCGTCATTACGCCCTCTTACTGACAGGGGACTTGGCCTACATTGTTGTCATGGCAGTAATACTCAAAAACCACTCTACAAACCGATGTGATTCATTACCTCTAATCAGGAACAGAAGAAACCACAAGTGTGACCTCACTCTTCCCCCTCCTCAACACCGTTCGACTTTCCGTCTTTACGCCCTCTTACTGACAGGGACTATGCCTACATTGTTGTCATGGCAGTAATACTCAAAAACCACTCTACAAACCGATGTAATTCACATCCTCTAATCAGGAACAGAAAAAACCACAAGTGTGACGTCACTCTTCCCCCTCCTCAACACCGTTTGACTTACCGTCATTACGTCCTCTTACTGACAGGGGACTTGGCCTACAATGTTGTCATGACAGTAATACTCAAAAATCACTCCACAAACCTATGTGACCCAGATCCTCTAATCAGGAACAGAAGAAACCACAAGTGTGACGTCACCCTTCCCCCTCCTCAACACCGTTCGACTTACTGTCATTACGCCCTCTTACTGACAGGGGACTTGGCCTACATTGTTGTCATGGCAGTAATACTCAAAAATCACTCCACAAACCTATGTGACCTAGATCCTCTAATCAGGAACAGAAGAAACCACAAGTGTGACGTCACCCTTCCCCCTCCTCAACACCGTTCGACTTACCGTCATTACGTCCTCTTACTGACAGGGGACTTGGCCTACATTGTTGTCATGGCAGTATACTCAAAAATCACTCCACAAACCTATGTGACCCAGATCCTCTAATCAGGAACAGAAGAAACCACAAGTGTGACGTCACCCTTCCCCCTCCTCAACACCGTTCGACTTACCGTCATTACGTCCTCTTACTGACAGGGGACTTGGCCTACATTGTTGTCATGGCAGTATACTCAAAAATCACTCCACAAACGTATGTGACCCAGATCCTCTAATCAGGAACAGAAGAAACCACAAGTGTGACGTCACCCTTCCCCCTCCTCAACACCGTTCGACTTACCGTCATTACGTCCTCTTACTGACAGGGACTTGGCCTACATTGTTGTCATGGCAGTATACTCAAAAACCACTCTACAAACCGATGTGATCCACATTCTCTAATCAGGAACAGAAGAAGCCACAAGTGTGACACAACCTTCCCCTCTCTTCCCAGTCCGACTTTGCTTCATAATGCTCTATTACTGACAGGAACTTGGCCTACATTGTTTGCTCAAGTTTCTAAATGGCTAGGCTACGTTTAATATTGGTTACAGTTTTATCAATAGAATATAGAACTTGAATAAAAGTCATATTCCCAGAAATTCAGACATATTGACATTTACTTCTCATGTATTTCTAGTTGTTTTCAATAAAAAGAAATATACTTTATTTTTATTATTAACTATTTAATATGTTTTGTATAATAGCATCATTACCTAACAACATATGTATTTAATGTATTTAAAATTTATTAAATGATCATTGAATCTTTAAATGCACGTTTTATTATAATAAGCTTAAATTGAATTAAATAATATCGATGCATGTTAAATAATACATATAAGTTAGTAGTGCACATGGGTATTACAATTAGATGAAATATTTATTACAGAATTTACTGTGAGGTATTATAATTATTGTAAGGTCAGTTTTAAGGTAAAACGTAAATGACAAGTCTTTACTAGATGTAACTGGCGAGTGAAATAAAAATAATAATAGTAAAAAAATAAAAATAAATAAATAATGAACACTCGTGCTCGTAAGGTGTCTTTGTCACGTGAGTAAATAAAATAAATATTACCCTAACCCATATTTGTCCAAACTTCTATAAGAAGTTCAAATTGATACAAAATATTATATAAACTAGGAATATGATATCTATCAATTCCTTCAATCATTTGAATTAATTCAATAAAGAGGAGAAACGGAAAATAAGTTCTTCTTGAGATATTTATACGATAAAATCAAGAATTCCTTTTACTCAGGTGACTTTAAAACAGATGAATGATTCTCTCTTAAACCTATTTTGTGATCAGTGACTTCTGAACTACGGGGTGGGGGTGGGGGCAAGGGAAACAGAGTACTATTTAAATGGAATGGTCCTTTTTACATTAATAATTTTCAAAAATATTTAAGCAGTAATATTTATTTTGAAGAAAGTCAAAAGTAACGTTATATTAGGTACAATATATGATCTCTTGTCACAAAGCTAAAAGAGCGCAGGGGGCACTCTGTAACTATGTGATCCATCGTTTGGATAGACTTCCTACAATCACATGACTGATCTAGTGTCAGGCCCCATTTATATTTCTAGTATTTACATCTGCCAACACCAGTTCGAAACCGATTCAACAGTGTCCATTCTCTACTAGGGAGGTTTATCCCACCTACAGCAGCTGACGGATCGGTAATAAGGAACTTATTTTGTTCATCATAAATGTTCCATACTCACAAGTGACATTGCAGTCCTCGAAGAACGTTTTAGAACCTGGAAGCTAAATACTAACCCATCAAAAATTGAAGAGGCTTGCTTTCACTAGTAACCTAGTACTTAAGGCATTTCACGGGATAGAACGGTCGCTTAAAATCTCGAAACCCACCTCTACCCTCTACGTACTGCTTTCCAGTTGAGTAGATCAAATTTATCGCCCAATACTAGCTGGGCCATAGCGTGGAACAGTTTTGATGGACGAAATAAGTTCCTTACTAACGATCCGTCGATACCCGTAGGTGGGATGAATCTCCCTCGTAGGGAGTGGACATTGTTAAATCGGTTCCAAACTGGAGTGGGCAGATGGAACTACTGGAAATATAAATGGGGACTGACAGTAGATCAGTCATGTGATTGAAGGGAGTCTATCCAAACAATGGATCACATTGTTTCAGAGTGCTTCTTGTGGTGTTTTACGGAGGGATAAATTAAAATACACAGATTCAGTGAGGCAGGTCTTAGACGGTTCGATGAATTGAACTTTGCTTTGTGACAGATCACTTGCTATTTATTTATTTTTAACTTTTATTATAATGTAATGACTTTTGGACTTTCTTACAAGTATAAAACTCAGCTTTTACACAATTATAATAATAAAAAAAAATGCTAGCTGACAAAAAAATCATCCGATATATATCCTATATGGGCTAAAACATGCGTCAGTTACTTGGTATGCTAACGCACTTTCAATAATTACACCTAATCCATGATAGGAGTGCTTATGACTAACCTTATGACTAGCCAGACCGAGAGGATGGAGGATCTGACCTACAAACAGGATTAATTGTAATTTTATTGTATTGAGTGTTACGTTCGTATGCCTTTGGAAAGATCGTGAAGGGGATTTTAATATTATTATACATGTTGGGGGGTAGTTAGTCCTGTGTTATGATTGCAACCCTTTATCGTAATTTGGTGTTATTTAGTAACTGATAATGGTTACGATGCGGTTGGTGGTATGTGGATTAGGCCGTCAGTCAGAAGCTTAACTTCTGTCAGAGGGTATTTTATCTCATCATATCATTAACTTCGTAAATAATTTCACTATAAACTTCAAAATAATATCATAGTGTATCACTACATAGCAAATACAGATGTATGTATACCTCTAGCTAATTCTAACTAATGGGAATGTGATTATAAATTTAAAATGTTACAATTTTAATTCAAATACACTTGAACAGAGAATTAAATAATATAATATTATTAATGCAAACATTCATAAAATTACATTAATACTCATTCTATAAAATAAAATAATTTTATAAGCAAATTAAATAATGCTAAAGATATCCTGATAGGAGTGTAATTGATTGTTTAAAAAACCTAACAAACGATAAAATAATGAAATCATTATATTTAACTTCACAATAATATGGATTTATAGTTATCATTTTTTACAAATTTTAATATTTTATTTTTACAATTAAAAAAAGAATATTAGATTGTAATAAAATAATCATTCATAAACAGTGTTAATTCATAAATAATAAAAAGCAAACTGTAACTGTAACACGAGACAACAAAAAACAGAATTAGTATCAAAGAAGTTCAAAATCACATCATATTAATAAATATTTTAATATAAAATAAAACAATAGCACGTGTAATAACATAACATGCAAACAGTGTAAATAAATAAAGTTTTAAATAACGTATTAATAACACTAAATAATGTATAAATAACACAAATATAAAAAATAACACATAAATAACAATAAAATAAATTAGATAAATATAACTGAAATGTATAGTAGTACAGATTTCGAAAATAAAGGAAAATATTAAGTTAACTAAAGCTTATGCATTGCTATTTTAGAAATAATTCTAAACCATTCAAATTACTGTATCCAAATATTGTTAATTTGTGGATTAGGCCGTCAGTTGGAAAGCTGACGTTGGTCAGAAGCGTAACTTCTGTCAGAGGGTATTTTCACTCATGAAATAGATTAGCTTCGTAAATGATCTTATTAAAAGAACAGGAAACAAAGTACAACGTTATTGTGTTAAAAAAGTGATTTATAACTGATTATATTTAACTAAGATTCTTGTATGTATCTTATGATGAGCATTATATTTATATAATTATTCAATTAGATAAGACAGAGAGGTTTAGAAATTAGAACAAAATTTTACTGCCATTTTTCACCATTAGCATTGAAACTCGTAGTGATCAATTTAAAAAATGATCAGGAATATATTAATAATAAGAATAGATTGGTCAATATTTGTAATCTGTCATATAAAGATTATACAGAACTAGTTGGTTAAGAATGGATGTTTTTAGACTAATTGGTCAGAGTGAGTAGATGTTTTAAAACTACTTGGTCAGAGTGAGTAGATATTTTAAAACTACTTGGTCAGAGTGAGTAGATATTTTAAAACTACTTGGTCAGAGTGAGTAGATGTTTTAAAACTACTTGGTCAGAGTGAATAGATGTTTTAAAACTACTTGGTCAGAGTGAGTAGATATTTTAAAACTACTTGGTCAGAGTGAGTAGATGTTTTAAAACTACTTGGTCAGAGTGAGTAGATATTTTAAAACTACTTGGTCAGAGTGAGTAGATGTTTTAAAACTACTTGGTCAGAGTGAGTAGATATTTAAAACTACTTGGTCAGAGTGAGTAGACGTTTTAAAACTACTTGGTCAGAGTGAATAGATGTTTTAAAACTACTTGGTCAGAGTGAATAGATGTTTTAAAACTACTTGGTCAGAGTGAATAGATGTTTTAAAACTACTTGGTCAGAGTGAATAGATGTTTTAAAACTACTTGGTCAGAGTGAGTAGATATTTTAAAACTACTTGGTCAGAGTGAGTAGATGTTTTAAAACTACTTGGTCAGAGTGAATAGATGTTTTAAAACTACTTGGTCAGAGTGAGTAGATGTTTTAAAACTACTTGGTCAGAGTGAGTAGATGTTTTAAAACTATTTGGTCATAGTGAGTTGGAGGATGTTTTTGAACTAATTGGTCTGGGTGAGTTGGAGGGTGTTTTTAGACTATTTGGTCATAGTGAGTTGGAGGGTGTTTTTGAACTAATTGGCCAGGGTGAGTAGGAGATGTTTTTAGACTATTTGGTCATAGTGAGTTGGAGGATGTTTTTGAACTAATTGGCCAGGGTGAGTAGGAGGATGTTTTTAGAATTTTTGGTCAGGGTGAGTATAATGATGTTTTTAGACTAATTTGTTAGTGTTAGTTGGAAGTAGGTTTAGACTATTTGGTCATAGTGAGTTGGAGGATGTTTTTGAACTAATTGGCCAGGGTGAGTAGGAGATGTTTTTAGAATTTTTGGTCAGGGTGAGTATGATGATGTTTTTTGACTAATTTGTTAAGGTTAGTTGGAAGTAGGTTTAGACTATTTGGTCATAGTGAGTTGGAGGATGTTTTTGAACTAATTGGCCAGGGTGAGTAGGAGATGTTTTTAGAATTTTTGGTCAGGGTGAGTATGATGATGTTTTTAGACTAATTTGTTAAGGTTAGTTGGAAGTAGGTTTAGACTATTTGGTCAGGGTGAGCAGGAGGATGTTTTTAGACTAATAAGTTAAAGTTAGTAGGAGGGTGTTTTAGACTATTTGGTCAGGGTGTCTAAGAGGGTATTTTTAAATTATTTGGTCAGGGCGAGTAGGAGGATATTTTTAGACTATTTCGTCATGGTTAGTAGGAGGATGTTTTTAGACTGATTAGTCAGTGTGTGAAGGAGGATATTTTAGAATAATTGGCCAAGGTGAGTCAGAGGATGTTTTTAAACTACTTGGTTAGGGTAGTATAATTGTAAAATATAAACCATTAAAATACGTAGCAAAAGCGTTTCCTTAAGATTTGGTTGTGGAGTACTTAGTTTCTTTAATTTTTTGAACCTCTGTGGAGTCTTTACAGATTAGAATGACAACTTGTAGAATAACAATTGTCAATAGAAGAAAACCTTTTGTATATTATGAAATACTTTGTCTGACCTCAGATGAAAAGAGGAAAAACTTTCCGAAACCTTGGCTAAAAAGTCAAATTTTGATAAATAAAAGTTTTAGAAAAAACAATAATATACTGCCTCGTGGAGAAGGGTTAAATTTATATGGCTTTGAACGATAAACATCAATATAACGAAAGAGACCGATCACACAAAGTTTCCTTTGTTTTCTTCTGCCACACAAGGAGAAAGTGAACAGATTGTGTAAGGGGGAGAAAACAGTCTTTATTTATAATAGGGAGTCGTAAATATTCAGTGACATTGGGTTTATAAATTCAAAATGTATGTTGATTTAGTTGTTAATTTATACTTTCCGTAAGTGTTTGACTTCTGTAATGAGGCAACTTGTATATCTTATCTTAGAAAACTTAGATTTTGAGTACCTACTCTGACTTACTTCGTAATAGTTTCGTTACTTGAATGTACTATGTATGTACTTAGAGAACTTGTTCCCTGCAACTACTTCGAGTACTCTGATTGGTATTAGGCAAGGCACATAATAGATGTTTCACGATACCAGTTACTTTCATAATAGTTACGGAAAAATATTAGTTTAAAATATCTATTATTAAATATTACTAATATTTTTCTCCATGCCACACTGATTTAATAAGGTCAGCAACATTAGTATTACTAGTCAGGATGAGCTTGTAATATTAGTAATATTTTAATATTAATGATTTCAGTCATTCAGTATTCAGTGCGATAGGCCGAGAGGGAATGTTTGTTTATTTGTAGTCGTGCTACTAATCAGAAAGAAGGTGTTTGGATATTAAAAAATATTTCTGTAAAAATGAATTTCCGTTTGCATTCACACTAATATATGTGAACTTTATATCAGGAATATCAAAGAATAATATGTCCTGTGCTAGATGACCAGCCAGCAGTCAGAACCAGCGAATCATATCAGGAGGAATACAACAATATTAGTATTAGTCTAGATCACGTATTAGTTATTATGAGTATTAGTTACTTTTCTGCATTTAATACGAAAAAGCTAATACTAATATATTCAGCCATCCTTAATTGGTAATCATTTTTGAGATTTATATCATTAAAAGTAATTACTTTTTAAATATAAAATAAGAGAAAACATTTGAAATCTATTAGTGAATTTTCATAATAACGAACTATTATTATCAGCACGAGTGAATTTTTATTACATTTTATGAAATTTTAAACTTATGCAGTGAGGCATATACAGTTAAGAACATACAAATATACAGTACATTACTCTATTGGAAAATCTAATAAAAATGTAGTCCTAGCCTTCTTTTTCCACTCCCATTGAGATTTTTGCTTACAGCAAGTGCCCTTGACCAACTCTGTTTTCACAATCAAAGAATTTATTCATTATTATTATTATTCATTATTCATCTCTAAGACGCCGATCGTAGAGATATGGGCGAATATAAGCACTGAATAAGTGTGATGAGTGTAGATGAACGAGTGTAGTCATTGTTACTATCTGAGTTCGACTTAGCTCAGAAAGGACTATTTATTAATAGCCCAATAGCCAGGGAAACTATGGGACCTACAGCTTTACGTAGAATCCGAACCACGTAGTGTTGGTCTGATTTTCAGCTAACTGACAAGTCTGACACTCAGTTCTCTTTCCTACACAACATCCGAACCTTGACTACCATTCAACACGGACACTCAAGACTTCTCTATTAGTGTCTACGTTGATAACAACCATTGAGCGGACGTCGTGTCGGTATGAAGAGAACCGAGCATGGAACCTTTGTCCCCAAGTAGCAGGGCTACAGCACTGCGCCACCAGTGCCGACAATATTTAAATTATTTTTAAGAAGAAAAAGGATATTCTATTCAAAGGAAGAATGAAGATGGTTTATGCCTTCTAAACCGTATATTCATGAACGGTATACAGTTCCATAAACAAAACTGAAAGGGGGTGGATTTAACTACAATTTAATACAGTAACTCTCTCCATTAAATATATTTCAAAATATAATGAATATTTTTGTCCAAAAATATATTTGTTGTAATTTTAATATAATATTTTATCCTCATGAAGTAAAATCGAATCTAGGAATGCTAATACAAAATTTAGTTAAGTAAAATAACTGTTGATTTAACAATTTAAAAAAAGTAATACTTTTTGATCAGACAGGAACTTTTTATTAAGTTCTCACTTGACTGTGGTAATTTGATAAAAACTATTAGTAAAGGATTTGATAAAAAGCATAGTGTAAAAGCATGTTTTGTTACTTTAATAGTTGTTTTATGGTCCACTAATTTATATTAAGATATATTTAGTCTTACTTCATATTAAAAATAATTTTTACACAGCTAAACTTAATTAATAACTAAAAAACATTTGGACATATTCCAAAAAACTGTTCATGAAACAAAGTGCCAAAACCACAAAACAATATTACACTGCTCCAATTCCGGTTTAGAATTACTTTTTTGTGAGAGTAATGTTTATTTAACTTAAGTCTTAAACTTCAAATGTAAATTTCATTACCTTAGTACTTGTAAAGTTGCTATAAAATAACTCCTCATTTTGATATACTGGATTTGAAAGTAAAAAAGTAGATTTATAAGGGGAAAAACTTAAATCTTGTAAGAACTTAAAGATATTTATCACCTAGTTAATAGACCAGAATCGGCGAACAAATAAAAAGTGTTCTTATCCAGAACATTTGACACAATCTTAATAGACATAAAAATATCAATAAATAAAGGTTAAGAAAAGTCAAAACAGAAGACAATTACGTCCCTAAAAACTAAAACCACCAACGAATGACAAAATACTTAATGTTTTAGAATATACTGGAATTGACTATTCAATTTATTTTAGATTGTTTTGCTATATTTCGAATATAAAGGCCAACTGTAAAAGGGGAGGAATACTGCGACAAAAATGAGGTTTTGGAACTTAAACTAAATAAACTTT
This sequence comes from Stictocephala bisonia, assembly GCA_035578905.1. Lineage (NCBI taxonomy): Eukaryota > Metazoa > Arthropoda > Insecta > Hemiptera > Membracidae > Stictocephala > Stictocephala bisonia. Next base: position 46,554 of record JAQJVL010000071.1, read on the forward strand.
ATCGATCCGATATTTAAGACGAGTACATTTGGGTTACTTTGAAGTAAAATAATTTATTTGGAGATATGCTGTTAAATAGCTTTGAAGTATAATTACATCTTACAATTGAATAAACTTACATATACTACTTAATGTTTGTAAGAATGTTCAATCAAGAAAAACATTGCTTGACCCTCACATTTATTTTACCTATGTACACTTAATATATAGTTTGGAGTACGAAGACTGTAACGATATATTGATAAGGACAATTGGTCAACTATTTATTTCTGTAAACTTTGTAACTGGTTTTGTAATAATTTAATTTTCATCTTTTACAAACGTCCAAACAAGCATGATGTTATCAACAGGTTTTAACATATAAACCATAAAATATGCTTAGCATACATAAAATGTATAAGGTATACCAGGAACATAAAAATAAATGTTAAAATAATATTGTAATCTAAATGTTAAATGTGTTTCACAATAACCGAAGCAATATTCAAAATTAAATTTGAAGTATTTACCAGTGACAAACTACACGTATAAAAAAATATGAAAAATATTGAAATTCAGTAAGGAACTAAACTTATTTTTTGTTAAATTTTATTTTGTTGTTCTTGGAATACCTTATTCCAAGAAAATTATTCCAAGAATATTTTTTGGTGTCTACGATAAAATTACCTTTTGTCAACATCATGCTTGTTAAGACGTTGTAAAAGATGAAAAACAATTATTACAAAACCAGTTACAAAGTTCATTGAAATAAATAGTTGACCAATTCCATCCAATTTAAACTTACATCAAACACTCCTAGATCCATTAACCTAACTTATTCATTAACTAATGATAGTATAAATCTAGATTCATTAATAGATAATCAAATATCTCTTAGTATAGCAAATTCTACTTATAATAATATTTCTAATGAATCTTTAAGATCTAATATTTTTGTAAGCACTGACCACACATTTTTAATGCACATTAATATTCAGGGAGGTATCTCTGGTAAGATAAATGATCTTCAACTCATTTTAGAAGGCACTAACATTGGGGTTGTGTGCATTATTGAACATTGGCTTCATTCAGATGAAACTTTTGTCTTGAGTACTATTCCAAACTATAAGTTAGCTGCTAGTTATTGTCGACAAGAAGGACTAACACGCGGTGGTTCATGTATATTGCTTAGTGATAATATAGAATTTGAGGAAAGAAAGGATTTATGTGTTTATAATTGTACAAATGTGTTTGAAGCTTCATGTGTGGAGTTGCCATCTTACAACTGTATTATTATTTCTTTGTATAGAATACCTGTGGACAGTAACTTTGAAGAATTTATGTCTAGATTGGAGTCACTTTTTGAAAAATTACAAAGGAAAATTAGGGATACAAAAATTTATGTCGCAGCTGACTTCAACGTTGTTTTTATGATAAATCTTAATAATGCCAGGAAAGAGTATCAAAGAAAAGAAATGTTAGGATTTTTATGTTGATAACTATGGTTTATCAGCATGTTTTTGTACTCCTACCAGAATAACAGAAAATTCAAAATCATGTATAGATAACATTTTAATTAATAAATTCATCACAGATAAACCGATATTAATTAATATTGAATTAGGGATATCAGACCATAGAGCTATTTTTATTAATATAAATGATAACATTAAAAACCAATTACAAAAAAAGGCAATTCCCTCAAAACTAGATTATTTTCCGACAAAAATGTATGCAAGTTTTTGACTGAACTAGGCAAAATTCAATGGATTATTTCAAATGGTGTCAGCTCTCAACAAAATTATAATAAGTTTTTGGGGCAATTTAATGCTGTATTTGATACTTGCTTTCCATTAAAATTTTTTAATAAAAAAAGGAATAAAATGAAAAAAAGCTGGGTAACAGAAGGAATTAGAGTTTCAAGTGCAAAAAAGAGGCAACTTCATAAATTAGTTCAAACATCACAAGATCCAAGTCTCAAGGCATTCTACAAGAGGTATAAATCAATATTCAAATCAGTTTGTAGAGAAGCAAAAAAATAGCTAATATCAATTTCATTAAAAAGTCTGAGAATAAAAATAAGGCTGTGTGGTCAGTGGTTAAAGCTGAACTTGGAGTCTGTAAAACAATAAATAATTTAGAAAATTTGAGGGTTGAAAATACAGTTATCAAGGAAGGCATGGAAATGGTTTAATATTTTAATAATATGTTTTTGAATACTGCAAAAAGTATAAATGTAAGTCCAAACTTAACTGATGCTGTTCGTTTTATTGTAAAAGGTGAGGGGCAAAATAAAATATTTTCTTTTAAACATGTATCAGCTATTCATGTACATAAAGTAATTAAGTCACTGAAAAACAAAATCTCTGCTGGCTGGGATGATATTCCGGTAAACCTAATTAGAAGTGCAGCCGATTATATCTGTCAACCATTAAGTTATATAATCAATCAATGTTTTGATGAAGGCTTGTTTCCTTCTCAGTTTAAGTTTGCCATAGTTAAACCCTTATTTAAGAAAGGTGATAGGGAAGATCCAGGAAATTATCGTCCTGTCTCGCTTCTGGTTGCATTTTCCAAAATATTTGAAAAAGTCGCATATAATCAAATTGTAAACTTCTTTGAATCCAATTTTATTTTTTCCAATAATCAATATGGCTTTAGGTCAACAAGAAATACTAACAATGCAATAGGAGATCTCATTGATCAAATTGTTCAGGGCTTGGATGGGTCACAGAGTACTGCTGCAGTGTTCTGTGATTTGTCCAAGGCCTTTGATTGTGTATCTCATGACATTTTAATCGAAAAACTAAAATTTTACAATTTTTCTCAAAAAGCCCTAGACTGGATGGAATCATATCTTTGCAACAGAAAACAAAGAACAGTAATTGTTCACAAAAACAGGAAAGTGTTTTCCCCTTGGCAGGAAATTAGGTGCGGTGTTCCTCAGGGTTCAATATTAGGACCTCTGTTGTTTTTGATTTTTATAAATGACTTACCATTAAATATTGACTATCCCGTAGTTTTATATGCCGATGACACTGGTACTTCTATTGTTAAAGCCAAATCAAATCATTTACTTATTGAATCAATAAAAAATAATCTTGATCAGCTATTCTTATGGTTTTATGCAAATGGATTGGGACTGAACAGCTCAAAAACACAAATAGTAACATTTAATACCTACCAAAATAAAGGACCATTTGTTGATAAAATACTTTTTAGAAATCAAGAATTAGAAGTAACATCGACATGCAGTTTTTTTAGGAGTTCTTTTAGATAAAAACCTGTCATGGAAATTTTATATTGATAAATTATATAAAAGACTAAATACATGCTGTTTTCAAATGTTGGTATTAAGGGACAGTGTTGAATTACAAACCCGAATAATGGTCTATTATTCACTTTTTTACTCGGTAATTGGTTGTGGCATAGAATTTTGGGGTGATTCAACTGATTCAATGAGAATATTTAAAGTTCAGAAAAAATTTTTAAGAATTTTAACATTAAAAAAAAAAAGAAGTTCATGTGAAGAATTATTTAAAGAACTTCAAATTTTAACAGTGCCTTCACTTTACATATACAAATGCCTTGTATACATAAAATTAAATTATAATAAATTGTTTAACGAACAGCATCAGCACAATTATAAAACAAGAAATAAAAATAATTTCCTGTTTCCAATACATAGGTTAGCTTTAACAGAGCATATCCCTCAGTATATGGGAATGAAGTTTTATAATAAACTTCCCCAACAAATTAAATGTATTGGTGATTTAAAAAAGATTAAATCTGAATTAAAAAGCTTGTTACTAGATAAAACTCATTATAAAATAGAAGATTATTTAAATAATAGTTAGCAGATTTAGTAGATTTTTATAACTAACATATAGACAACCTTTTGTTTATTCTGACAATTGACAAATTTAAAATGTATTAATACTTGATTTGCATACATTTCATGTATTAAGTTTAGTTTTAGTTTTAAGCCCTGACAATTTCACCTGTTTTCACCAGCAATTCTGGTTGTAAAAAGAAAATGTTATGTAAAAATAAAGAATTTGACTATTGACTATTGACTATTTTCCTTATCAATATACCGTTACAGCTTTCGTACTCCAAACTATATATTAAGGGTACGTAGGTAAAATAAATGTGAGGGTCAAGAACTGTTCTTTAAGATTGAAAATTCTTACAAACATTGAAGAAATAATACTGGTTTAGATTACCTTTTTCTGTCGTAACAGTTCTTCAATTACATTACTGCTATGTACATTTCAAAGCATATAAAGCTTCATCATCAGGCTTCCAAAAACGTCACTGTTTAAAACACTAAACACTAAAATTATAAAACATTTAAACATATTAAAACACGAGTTCAACACATTTACCGGCCGGCGATAGACACCAACAGATGCTCAGTGTATACTAACAGTGACGTTTTTGGAAGCCTAATGACGAAGCTTTATACTTCGAAATGTACATAGTAGTAATGTAATTGAAGAACTGTTACGACAGAAAAAAGTTAATCTAAACCAGTATTTTTTCTATAATATAACAGTTCTGGAGGCTAATAAAACAAAATGAATACAAACATTAAGTTGTATATGTAAATTCATTCAATTATAATTTTTAACTATACTTTAAAGTTATCTATAATGTAAACATATCTGTAAAGTAAACATGAGCTGTGAATATTTACGAAGGAATTTTACTGAATTATTCTTATTATGTGGTAATTGTTATTTAGTTTGTTGGGTGATTAGGTTGTCACCATAATGCTCATGGTGAATATTGGGATAACGAGGAGGGAAATGATGGGGTGGAGTGACAATCTTGTGTCAGATACATTTTTGTTTCCATATATATAATAAGTTGTCAACGACAATTAAAAATAAAACGACTATTATCTGTTTGAAAATAAAAATGATTTGTGTACGTTATTAATTTTAACTAAAACAAGTGACGGATTGTAAATTAAAAAGATAATGAGACAAAATAAATGAGTGTTTAAATCACAAAATACTGATACAAGGGGGGGGGGTGATTGGAACAAGCTGAGGAGAATTGTGTAAACAATTTGGAGCAGAGGACTTGTCTCTCGGCAATATTGGTCTCAAGTAGTTATAGGACTTAAATCCAAAGTAAAGCTATTTCCCGAACAATTATTTGATTTCTCTGAGTAAAAAGGATATTTTACGCTAAAAAAGACGATCTATGTTAACAAGGGTAGTTTTAATATTTGCAATTCTAAATAATCATTAAATCTACTCTTATTGAATTCAGCTTTCACAAGTGGACACCCCTGCACACTTTGCGTGCTAACCCTACCTTTCGCTACGCTCGTCACACTTCGGCCTGTGACTTTTGACTACAAATAATACAGATTAACTGTTTAACGTAAAATCAGAATATTAAATTTATTTACAGTGGTATTACTTAGCCTATTTGAAACGTGTTCATTTCATTTGATTTTGTTTAACACACGCAGATTAACAAAATAAATAAAATAATTGCATTATATTTCCATTGTAATCTTCCAGCCAGTAAGAACGGACTCCTACAATCAAATTTGAATAAAACCATCCTACAACATTCCTTGGTTTAATATTATGAAACATCTATATTACAAACACCATTGTTTACATTCTAACAGCTGTTAAAACCTTTTTGGAAATCATTATTTACATTCGAACAGCCGTTACTTTTCAATTAATTTAAATCTCTCTCCATGTTATTCATAAGATAACATGGAGAGAGGTTATCTTATGAAATAAGGCCGATAACCGTATTTTGAGGGCTTCACACACTCTTCAGGGTGAAAGTATTGAAGAAATAAGACCTTATTGCACAACTACAAACAGAGGCAGTTTTTTTGACACCTCGACCGTTTCAACCTCGATTGTTTAAGAAATAAAGGAGGAGTTGCGTTGACAAAAAAAAAAAAAAAAAAAAAAAAAAAAAAAAAAAACACACAAAAACGGCTTCACGTATTATATATAAGGATTTTGACGACAAATGACGCCACTAAACCAAGAAGTCACATATACTATGTCTATGTTGACTGCTTTTATTTATTTGACTGTTTCTATTCTTCTGCGATAAGTATAAATAAATGTGTCAAGACACACCTCGGATCCAATTAGCTAATTAAAAATGAATAAGCTGACTTAAAAAAGAATCTCCCCTCTGAAATAGTCTTTTGAAAATATGACAATTCACCAACGTTCAGAAACTAAATTTTTATAAAAACCTACAAGTTCCAAGGAGGATTGTAATGCAAACGTATCTTAGCTGGTAATATGTCTTTAATTCCTGATCCAGCTTCACTTCTTCAAGGCTTCGCGCACTAATTCCTTTCATGAACCTGCAGGAGATTATCACCTATGATTCGTAAAAAAACTGCTCGTAGTCTTTCTGAAGGATTACGACCTTCTATCAATTATTTGAGCTCGGCCTGTGGCTTCAGGAGTGTACACTGCGTATTTGTGGATTTTGGCCTTCGGCCTCGTAGGGAGCTCTGCCATGGGCCTCACGAAGGAATTCTATATTTAACCACAATGTGCCTAATATGGTGTTTGGAACGGCTCGAAATGGACACCATCATTCTATGTAAAAACATTCTAAATATCGACTTCCTATTCCCTCCGTAGTAAATTGCTTTGTATATACCAAATATACCAAAATCTAAAACAATTAACTTTATATAAAACGCTGCTTTCTCAATGATTAGGAAAAGACACAAGTTAAAGAACTGATTAAGAACAGAATGGAACACAATAGAATAGAATGGAATAACATACTAAGTAAAAAACATACTTGTCTAGATATTTTTCTTAAATATATAAACTGCATAATACATAATGTTAGAATTAAAATGTAGAAGTAATTTAACATTATAAAAATGGACAATTCTTTAGTTTTAGTTAAAATAAAATTGTCTATGATATTAACTTAATTATTAAGAGTGAAGACCAAAAACAATTTAAATGAGAATAATTGGGCTATAGGCTGGAAGAGGGGTAGGTGAGGAGAGGGCTGTTCAAACAGCTTACAGCTGAGCGCCCCATTGCCAATATTGGGCTGAAGTATGTAACCAACTTTCAGTTTCATATCCAATATACTTGGCAAGTTTTATTTTTATAAATATGTTTTAATTATGAAATATAATTAATTTTTAACAATAACAATATGCTTTAATTCGACTTGCCATTTTATGATATATTTGTTTTTATAGAAATTAATTACCTAATTTTTCAAATTATTGAGAAAGTTTACTTTGAAATCCAACACAGCAAATAACTTTCAGACAACATATTAAACTAATCTGTACTCTAATGAAACGAATTAAAACTACAAAAACTTCTCCAAGGACAAGATTAATTTATAAACCCCTATAAATAACAATGAGTAATAAATGTGATTTCTTATAATTTGTTACTATAAGACCTCATCTTTAGTTCTTATAAACCTTGGCGAGGCCACGTATTTGTAGATATTTATAAATGAATACACAACATGACAGATATTTTTTTGTAAAGGTATATCATTTGTAAATAAAAAAAATTAAACAACTAAGACTATATTACAAAATTTAAAACGTACAATTTCATTATAATTTTCTAATATTATTCTATTTATTCAATTGTATGTCAAATGAAAAGTTACTTATTTTCTAGCTTATGGGACATTAAAACCACTGTATAATTAAAATTCTAATATAAACATGTTTATTGTATGTTAACGTCTGCACTTAGGGAAATTAATGTTCATATTTAACGGAAACCCCTTTCCTTCTCAAAATTTTATTATGTTGAACAGTATGAAAAACTGGTACTAAATAAATAAGGGAGATTGTGTGGCTTTTGTCTCCAAACAAATGAAGCCAGTCAACCTGTGATGAATATCTGAGGTCTATTTGAATGTAGATGAGCTGTCTTTATATAGCTCTGCCTTCACAACCTTCTCTCATCTACCTAGTAACAACTTCCAAAATATATATATATATATATATATATATATATATATATATATATATATATATATATATATATATATATATATATATCTAACATGCCTTAAAAAAAATAAAACAAGATATATTTTTTATTTAAGTTTAGAGACTTAAAAAAAATGTAATGCTAAAAACCTCGAACTTTTTAGTTTAAATTCATATATAATACAACCTTATCAGTAAAATAAATAATTGAACCAGAATTACTATTTAATAATTTTCATTTTAAATAAATATATATTAGACATTTCTTTAAAACTTCTGAAGTCAAAATACTACAATTTAATTAGTTTAATAATTATCAACTTTTTAGACAGTCAAAGTGTATATAGTTTTTAAACAGTAAAATATTTGATTTTTCAATAAAACATGATTATAGCATGCATTTTATTTGATCTAAAATGTAAAAAACTCTTTAATTTATAATCAGTAATATTTTATTACGTTTAGTTCGAGATTTTCATGTTTACGAATACTAGGTTTTATTATAATTTCTCTGTTTTAATGTAAGGTTTAACTGTAAATTTTGACTCCTATGTGTGTGCAAGTTAGACACCAACACCAAACGTATACGTTTAGGAGGGCTATTCATTAGCCCTAGGTTCGTCTTTTGTATAAAAAACTTTGTAAAATCTATATCTACAACTATATCTACAAAAATTATGGATCTTTACCATTAATTTACTACCACAACTATAATTTAGGTTAACCTAACCTAACATAACCAAACCAAACCAAACATAACATTACTAAACCTAATATATCTTAACCATACCTAACATAACCTAACCAAACCTAACATAACCTAACCAAAGTATGATTACACAGTTGTATTTAAAATATAGGCCTGTGTCCTCACACGTTTTTGATCATGCATTGAATAAAAGATTTTTTTATTAATATCCAGTCCAATCACTTTGGATTTATTTAATTGTAGTATGAATAGATGAGTTGTTGGAGTAATGGCGGCAGTTGCATTCGTAGAAATTCGAGGTTAGAAAATCAGCTGTCACTGATACCTAATGGCTGAATTCTAAACTGATTTATTTAAATTTGGTCAGTTGCTGTTCAATTAAGTGATATTAATATCATTTAATGTTATACTGTACAATAATTGTAGAGTATAATTACTATACAATTATTTTAATTTAAGACATGAAATGCCATTCAAAACAAATATAAACATTGGAATGATCTGAGTGTAATAAACGTTATATAGGCCACTTAGAAAACGAATTTTTTAACGTACTTGTGCGAGAGAGATGCAAAGAGTGGTGCAAGAGAGAGGATACTCTTCCCCCACTTTGTAATTACATTAAAACGTTATCATGAAAACCAGACCGTTAGGCCGCATGTTGACAGCGCAAGAACAAGCTCCGCCCATTTATGTCATTTGAAGCATTGATAGCGGTATTACCACCAACGAATCAAGCTTAGAATGATTAATTTAAATCGTTACTTAGTATTCAAATAATAAATAATAATATAAATAACACAATAAATAATAATGTAAACAGTAAATAGCATTTTTATAAACTTGTACGGCTCGTTACAGTTTTTATTTTTGCAACTAAACACTGTTGCGCACTTGACGGTGGAAGTTAGTCACGCCTGTGAAGTAAGGTAGATGAGCGGTGGAACGAATCCCCTCTGCTGCTGTAACCCCTACATATGCTAAATATAACACGTAGGTCGCTCTCCACTCGGCCCAACGCTTTTATTACTAAATACTAGCAACCTTTATCTACAAGTACAAAAGCCAAATACCGTTGCCAGTTTCTATCGCAGTGTCTAAAAAAATGTTAAGCTAAGACTATGGACTAGGTACAAATATTCTTAATACGCTCTAAATGCGTACAAAAAAAAAAAATACTAAAATGCTATCTTTCAGAGATAGAATAAACAAGATGGTGAATAATCCGATACCCGCCAATCAGAGCCTTTGTTGTCAGCCACCTTAACAATGAAAAAGGCCAAGACGAAAAAATTTGACATTGGTTATGTTTGTACAATACTAGCGTACATTGTGAAGCAGAATAACAAAATTACAGGAGCTAGGTGACGAGGGCGTTGTGAGTGATGGGGTTGGCACGCTAAGCAAACATATGTGTCCCCTAGTTACTGATGTATATTACAAATTACAGGAGCTAGGTGACGAGGGCGTTGTGAGTGATGGGGTTGGCACGCGAAGCAAACATATGTGTCCCCTAGTTACTGATGTATATTACAAATTACAGGAGCTGGGTGACGAGGGCGTTGTGAGTGATGGGGTTGGCACGCGGAGCAAACATATGTGTCCCCTAGTTACTGATGTATATTACAAATTACAGGAGCTAGGTGACGAGGGCGTTGTGAGTGATGGGGTTGGCACGCGAAGCAAACATATGTGTCCCCTAGTTACTGATGTATATTACAAATTACAGGAGCTAGGTGACGAGGGCGTTGTGAGTGATGGGGTTGGCACGCGAAGCAAACATATGTGTCCACTAGTTACTGATGTTTATTACAAATTACAGGAGCTAGGTTACGAGGGCGTTGTGAGTGATGGGGTTGGCACGCGAAGCAAACATATGTGTCCACTAGTTACTGATGTATATTACAAATTACAGGAGCTAGGTGACGAGGGCGTTGTGAGTGATGGGGTTGGCACGCGAAGCAAACATATGTGTCCCCTAGTTACTGATGTATATTACAAATTACAGGAGCTAGGTGACGAGGGCGTTGTGAGTGATGGGGTTGGCACGCGAAGCAAACATATGTGTCCCCTAGTTACTGATGTATATTACAAATTACAGGAGCTAGGTGACGAGGGCGTTGTGAGTGATGGGGTTGGCACGCGAAGCAAACATATGTGTCCACTAGTTACTGATGTATATTACAAATTACAGGAGCTAGGTGACGAGGGCGTTGTGAGTGATGGGGTTGGCACGCGAAGCAAACATATGTGTCCCCTAGTTACTGATGTATATTACAAATTACAGGAGCTAGGTGACGAGGGCGTTGTGAGTGATGGGGTTGGCACGCGAAGCAAACATATGTGTCCCCTAGTTACTGATGTATATTACAAATTACAGGAGCTAGGTGACGAGGGCGTTGTGAGTGATGGGGTTGGCACGCGAAGCAAACATATGTGTCCCCTAGTTACTGATGTATATTACAAATTACAGGAGCTAGGTGACGAGGGCGTTGAGAGTGATGGGGTTGGCACGCGAAGCAAACATATGTGTCCACTAGTTACTGATGTATATTACAAATTACAGGAGCTAGGTTACGAGGGCGTTGTGAGTGATGGGGTTGGCACGCGAAGCAAACATATGTGTCCCCTAGTTACTGATGTATATTACAAATTACAGGAGCTAGGTGACGAGGGCGTTGTGAGTGATGGGGTTGGCACGCGAAGCAAACATATGTGTCCCCTAGTTACTGATGTATATTACAAATTACAGGAGCTAGGTGACGAGGGCGTTGTGAGTGATGGGGTTGGCACGCGAAGCAAACATATGTGTCCACTAGTTACTGATGTATATTACAAATTACAGGAGCTAGGTGACGAGGGCGTTGTGAGTGATGGGGTTGGCACGCGAAGCAAACATATGTGTCTCCTAGTTACTGATGTATATTACAAATTACAGGAGCTAGGTGACGAGGGCGTTGTGAGTGATGGGGTTGGCACGCGAAGCAAACATATGTGTCCCCTAGTTACTGATGTATATTACAAATTACAGGAGCTAGGTGACGAGGGCGTTGTGAGTGATGGGGTTGGCACGCGAAGCAAACATATGTGTCCCCTAGTTACTGATGTATATTACAAATTACAGGAGCTATGTGACGAGGGCGTTGTGAGTGATGGGGTTGGCACGCGAAGCAAACATATGTGTCCACTAGTTACTGATGTATATTACAAATTACAGGAGCTAGGTTACGAGGGCGTTGTGAGTGATGGGGTTGGCACGCGAAGCAAACATATGTGTCCCCTAGTTACTGATGTATATTACAAATTACAGGAGCTAGGTGACGAGGGCGTTGTGAGTGATGGGGTTGGCACGCGAAGCAAACATATGTGTCCCCTAGTTACTGATGTATATTACAAATTACAGGAGCTAGGTGACGAGGGCGTTGTGAGTGATGGGGTTGGCACGCGAAGCAAACATATGTGTCCCCCAGTTACTGATGTATATTACAAATTACAGGAGCTAGGTGACGAGGGCGTTGTGAGTGATGGGGTTGGCACGCGAAGCAAACATATGTGTCCCCTAGTTACTGATGTATATTACAAATTACAGGAGCTAGGTGACGAGGGCGTTGTGAGTGATGGGGTTGGCACGCGAAGCAAACATATGTGTCCCCTATTTACTGATGTATATTACAAATTACAGGAGCTAGGTGACGAGGGCGTTGTGAGTGATGGGGTTGGCACGCGAAGCAAACATATGTGTCCCCTAGTTACTGATGTATATTACAAATTACAGGAGCTAGGTGACGAGGGCGTTGTGAGTGATGGGGTTGGCACGCGAAGCAAACATATGTGTCCCCTAGTTACTGATGTATATTACAAATTACAGGAGCTAGGTGACGAGGGCGTTGTGAGTGATGGGGTTGGCACGCGAAGCAAACATATGTGTCCCCTAGTTACTGATGTATATTACAAATTACAGGAGCTAGGTGACGAGGGCGTTGTGAGTGATGGGGTTGGCACGCGAAGCAAACATATGTGTCCCCTAGTTACTGATGTATATTACAAATTACAGGAGCTAGGTGACGAGGGCGTTGTGAGTGATGGGGTTGGCACGCGAAGCAAACATATGTGTCCACTAGTTACTGATGTATATTACAAATTACAGGAGCTAGGTTACGAGGGCGTTGTGAGTGATGGGGTTGGCACGCGAAGCAAACATATGTGTCCACTAGTTACTGATGTATATTACAAATTACAGGAGCTAGGTGACGAGGGCGTTGTGAGTGATGGGGTTGGCACGCGAAGCAAACATATGTGTCCCCTAGTTACTGATGTATATTACAAATTACAGGAGCTAGGTGACGAGGGCGTTGTGAGTGATGGGGTTGGCACGCGAAGCAAACATATGTGTCCCCTAGTTACTGATGTATATTACAAATTACAGGAGCTAGGTGACGAGGGCGTTGTGAGTGATGGGGTTGGCACGCGAAGCAAACATATGTGTCCCCTAGTTACTGATGTATATTACAAATCGATAAAGGTTGTAGTTTTATAATAAAAAAATGTCCGTAAACCCAATGATATTAAAAGTAAGCATTTTGAAAATGTTTAAGTTCCAGATGATTATTCATTCATAAGACGCCGATCGTCAAGATATGGGCGAATATGAGAGGTGAATGAGTGTGATGAGTGTAGATGAATGGTTGTAGTCATTGTTACTAACTAAGGTTGACTGTTCCTCAGAAAGAGCTACTTATTAATGCCCGATAGCCTTAAAAACTGAGGGGGGCAACTGAGGGACATACAGCTTTACGTGGAATCCGAACCACGTGATTGATATAGTTTTTATTCAACATACAAAAAGAGAAGACTTTTAATATTATTAATAAATGATAGAAACGTGATTGATGTTAAAAGTTCAAGAGGGAAAGAAAATAAAGAACAAAACTAGGAAGATCCTGAGTTTCTCTCTTTACCCTTGAAACCAAGAAACCAGTGCAGAAATTACGGATAAAGACCCGGAAATTGATAGTTTTCCGGCCTTTAGTGTGGCACAAGTTTGGTTGTGAAGTATCTGTTTTATAAAAGATTGTAGTAATACACGACTGTGGTTAATGGCACGGGAAACAGATGGTAGTTTTCCTTCCGCCAACCCACTTCACATTAAAATTAAAGAAGTCGCCTACACGAAGAGTTTGTTTGGGAGAGTTCTTAGCGATCTCCTCGATATTTATTCTTATGTGTCAAGATGTCGGTGATTGTGGATTGCGTATGAGTGTGATGGTGTAAATGAATGAATGTAGTCATTGTTACAATCTAAGGTCGATTATTCCTTAGAAAGTGATATTTATCAATTAATAGCCCAATAACAAATGAACATCCGGTGGTTATCAGCTGACAGTTTTAGACATTTTTTATGACTCTGATTGAAGTCAAACTGATAATTTTTAGCTTATAAAGCTTAGACTACTGACCAATACATAAGATCGATTACAAGTCGCAGTTCATTTTTCGTTAAATTCATACAAAAAGAACCCTTTATAAATAAAAATAAAACGATTTAGGAGGGAAATTTATTTGATTGTTTGTTAACTTTCCGTAGATGATATTTATTTTATATATTTGTCAAACTTTTCAAACTAAAAGTAAATGATTTGAATCCCGAAAAAAAATAAATCTTGCATCTATTTTTAAAATAAAAAAGTTTGAAAGTATCACATAAAAATATTGTTAAATGAATATTTATACTGTTATCCTCTCTGCACTCGTCTTTTAAAGTTAAACATTTACTCAATTTATAATTAACCAAATTAATTCATAATGTACTGATCTATGTTAAAGTACAACCTTCAAAAAAACAACAAAACCTATTTTCATACAGTTTTTATATTTTTAGTAGTTATTCTCAACAACTAACCGAAAACCATTCAAATTCCGGTTTATTGGCGTATTTAATGTTTTTCCTCCACTTAGTTCTTCATAATTTATGGCATCAGTAAATTATGTACTCTGCTTTATTATACTCCAATTATTCTATTATTTATTACTTCGTCTAGCTTCTTCATTGTTTTTCTCATAATGAAACTATATATTATTACGATTATAATGATTTTTTATTACCACTTTTTATATGTTTTTTATAAGCACGTACATTTTTATTTCCTTTGTTTATATTTTCGTATAATATTTACAAATGAATGACTTTTGCTTTTTAAACTTTTTTTATTGTTTTATAAAAGTTAGTATAGTGTTTACAATTTTACTGCCATTATAGTTTTTTCTCAAACACTTTGTCGGTATATTTTGACAAGTAAGTGTGGTTGTAATCAATAAATAGGTAGGAATTACAAAATACAAGGAAAACACAAAGAAGAAGAACAGGAATTGGTTTGGTGAGGAATTTACCTATACATGTAGAGATTTTTTTACCAAACGTGTATTGTTTATTCAAATAAAACATATAAAAAATTCTTTCAATTTGTTCATTAATTTATTTTATAGTAGATGGTTGCAAATAGCCAGCTAACAAAAGAGGTACAGTGACATAAAACCCTGACCCTGTCTCGATAAACACATGTAAATCAAGTTAGTGTTTTGCAGAAAGTATTTTGAAAACAATCCTAGCTTAGTTTCGTATTAATTGAATCATTCGTTTCACTTTGATCCCTTTCAGATAAAGTTGTACTATACTTTCAGTTGCAATGTTTTTGAAATCATCTAAAATCAAGTTTAAACTTATATACATTTTAATAACTAGAAAATCAATTGTATTGAAATATACTACATTTGTAACTACTTTACTATAGTAACTAGAGGGAGAACTGTATTAGTCTAATGCTAGTATAATAAACATTTCGTTGGATTAAGTCTAAAGGAAAAATTATACTTGTTATCCACTCATTTCTCATGGTAGATGAGTTGCGAAGTTTTTGTTGGGATTTATTATGAATGCGAATGCTCTCTTTCTGCAGCATCTAAACAATAATAAATAATTTATAACTATTTAACGATGAAACTCACCCTACGTACTAATGACAGTGCGTTTACAATACACAGTTTGCAATAGAATATACGATTGTTTACAATGTAGTCTGCCATTAATACAGTGTATTAGACAGTTCGTTGATAGTAACGGTAAATGGAAATAACGCTGGATGTGTATATTGCTCAATAATGCCCCACAAACGGACGTTTACTAGAAATGTTGTGGACCACAACTCCTTACTCAAACACGGACCAAATGTATGCCAATAAGAAATATTTTTACTACAACCTGAATTTATAGTTGTAAAATCTTAACGGGACATTTTCCTTTAAATCACTACCACTACTTTGGTTATGTTATGTTAGGTTTGTTTAGCTTATGTTAAGTTTGGTTATTTTATGCTAAGTTTGTTTAGGTTATGTTAGGTTAGGTTTGGTTTGGTTATGTTTATTTAGCTATGCTTGTTTAGCGTTAAGTTTGGTTATTTTATGCTATGTTCGTTTAGGTTATGTTAGGTTTGTTTAGCTTATGTTAAGTTTGGTTATTTTATGCTAAGTTTGTTTAGGTTTGTTAGGTTAGGTTTGGTTATGTTATGTTTGTTTAGCTCTGCTTGTTTAGCGTCAAGTTTGGTTATGTACATACCTCATGGGAAGTAGTTTGGTTTTTGTAGCAGCCCAAACTTTTCCTTCTAGTTTTCCATGACCTCAAAAATAGTGCAAATGTTGTTTACTGGAACACATCAATCTCAACACTGAAATGCACTAATGGATGGTACTGCAACCTAGTGGCAAATCAAAGTACTACCTCGAAGTCTCAATGTGTCAGATATGGCCCAACATGCATTTAATAGTATAATTTAATTTTTTTCACCAAATAAAAAAAAATATATAGATGAGTCATACATGAACCAGTATGCATTGTAGGGTTAATATCAAATCGACTGGCTAGAAAACCCATTTTACGGCAACATAAACTGAAAATATTCGAACAATAAAAAAATGTGATTGTCTTTGGTTCAAAAGCAAAGATATAACCAATACCGTGTACCATAGGGATCACTATTGACCTCCTTTCATGAAAATTTTAGTGTGGACTTTAGTACAGTATAAAATATTATACTGTATTCCAGCTCACCCATGATCCATCTTGAAGAAAACCATTTTGACATATTCTCTTACGTTTTGCGAGTGACACTTCTTATAAGTTTAATTTAAAATGTATAAATTTAATTAAAGTTATCTTAAATATTTTTTATATGTAACCTGAAGATAGGTATTATAATACTGAAATATCTTGTAAATAAATAAAATAATGACATCAAATTTGAACAGATAGATTAGTCTTAATATTTTAAAATCGATATGGCAACACAATATGCTCGTGGTAAAGAAATAAATAGAAATCATAAACGTGTTAGTAACTTGAACAGATCGTTCATTTAAGGCTAGATACGAAAAACATAAAAACTATTTAGCAAACAATAGTATATAAATGACAATTTTTAAAAAGGAAACGCTTTATTTTTATGAAATATTATAATAAAATGCCAGATAATATTATTCATTCCGTAAATATGAATTTATTGAGGAAAGCTCCAAAGAGCATTAATATTCTTTGATTGTCCGATATAAGCTATTTAATAATATACAGATTTGACATTCTGGGGAGAAATGTAATTTTAAGAAAGGTCGCAGGGGTATTGAAAAGGGTTGTTTATCCGTTAGGTGATGGATGATATGTGCTATCTTTGTCCATGTATCTTACACAATGATATTGGTTATATAGAACGCATACGTGCCTTAACTCCATTATCAGACGAACAAGTTATCAATTAAACAATCAAATAAAACAACAATATAACAGCCGACCCAAAAATGTGCCATATTATAGCCGAACAAAAAAATTAGCAATTCCGTTAGTATAAATTTATATTTATCAAAGCACTTAGAATCTGTTTTATTTCTTTACCTGATATAAGTTGTTTAAGACATGTACAGATTTGATATTATGGAAAAACATGCATTTTAAAAACAACTTGCTGAAATTTTTAGTGTTTATTAAATATTAGTTGTAAATAAATTTTGTATTTAAATTTAAGACAATTATGTTTTAGATGTATTGTATTTAGTGTAAGTCTAATTTCATTTAATTAATGTGTAAATATATTTTTGTTCTCATAGCAGTATTTCCGGAGGGTCGCAGACATCATCTGTCATTATTATTTAGTTTATCTTAAAAGAAGCAATATTAGCTATTTCATTTTCATAAAAAATTTCCAATATATGGTCCCTAATGTATTTTTATTTTTGGAAATCAACGAGTATTATAATTTACAAGTAAGCAATAATATACTAGATATAAACATTATGTCCCCAGTGCAGAGTTACTAAATGGAACATCATTGGGTCGGCTGTTATAACTTGACATCATAAAAAGGAAAAAAAATCGATTAATTATGGATATATAATCGATAGGACTAGAACTGTATGGTCCTTTACAACCTGAGTGGATCTGAGTAGGAGTAGTACAATTGTCTGCACAAATAAACAGGATCAAGACGGCAATTTGCAGAAGACTGTTGATCTATTTTTATTCATAAATTAATTTTTACTAAG
The DNA here is from genome assembly GCA_035578905.1 of Stictocephala bisonia. NCBI lineage: Eukaryota > Metazoa > Arthropoda > Insecta > Hemiptera > Membracidae > Stictocephala > Stictocephala bisonia. The sequence continues at coordinate 64,820 of JAQJVL010000071.1, forward strand.
CGAAATTTTTCAAATACTTTTATTTACTGTTTTTTACTAAAAGCTGACTAAAGAGATCTTTTCTAAAATACTTGACTACTTATAATTAACTTTAGCTCATAATAATTTGATCGTAAAATCGTTAAAACGAGACGATTAAAAATGCCTAAAAGTAACCAATAAGAAGGCAGGCTCTTCAATAAAGTAGTGGCAATTTTTGTCTCATTATTTTTATGTTTTATTTGAACGTTAAGTGATTATTAAACCATTTGTGGGGGTGGTTTTGATGGAAACAAAAAATAACTAATATGTGAATAATGTTTCTATATGTAATAATTCTTAAGGGAACTTATTATTGAATGCGTTCGTAAAACGAAAAAGTAACACCCATCGAAAGTAGCCCTTAATAACTTTGATGTTATATTTTTTGTTTCATGTAATTTATGACAAATCCATAGTAGTTCCACTACACTTCTATTTGTATCAAGTTTCAAATTTAAACTAATTTAAATACAGACAAAACATAACATCATATAAGCGATGACAAAAGATTCCGTAAAGTTTTTGTTTGAATGTTTGAGTTCTCTGAAATCAAAAGTAAAACAACCGGATAGCCCTCTGATGGGGGCGTAGTAAAGTATTTTATGAGACTCAGGCCAAAGGATTTTGCCAAACTTTATGTATTTTCTTTCCTTTCACCCATAACAAATAATTTTCCTTCTCATACAGTGTTGGTTTATTTTTTTTCTAAAAAACAAAGAGACTAGAGACGAATCTCTGTATATAAATATTTATTGTTTATACGGATGAAACATATTTTATAAGTATAAATAAATTATATTAAATATCATTGTATATTTTATACAGCTGGAATTGAAATTGTTTCAATAACTAACAAAAAGTGTATCATAACTAAACATTACTTTGAAGGAACATTAGTTAAAATAAAAAAGGTAAAAATACTGAAATATTTACCAATTAAAACAATAAATTTATGAGTAAATAACTGAGTACTATTATGTTTTAGACACACTACACGTGTATGAGTAAAATATATTAGTACCAATTGAAAAACTAAATAAAATAGTAATTATTGATTTTGCTTTTAATACAATATCATTCAACAAACAAGAGAAATGAGATGTAAAAATTATTGCTTACCCAAATATTATCTTGTAGACGTAACTTGTTGGTACTGTTTCAAGCTACTGATTTCCCAAAACTTAACTGTTCAGGCTATAAATTGAAAATATAGTAAATACAAGTATACTAAAACGTAAAAAAATTAGAGGATATTGTTTTTTTTAAACTACTGTAGGTTGGTATTGGCTTATTACCGTAGCTAAAAAAAATTACACATCCCTCAAGTTACTAAGGTAATATGACTCGTAAACCAACCTTTCTCAATCTTTATATTGCTCGAAAGCTAACCTGAACAATATCCTAAATGCTGTTTATCTTTTAATTTGTTTAGTGAGGTCGGATGTTGCAATGTTTGTTCTTATTGTTCTTGTTGGTGATTGGGAGGGGTGTTGCACTATCAGGAATATAAATTTGAAAAAATACGATGTATTCCTTATTTGTGTACAGCAACGCTTATTTTTTTGGTTTCTCCATTGTTTACAGTAGAAGTCTATAAATAAATATGAAATAATTGAAATCATATTCTCAGCAAATACGGTAACAGTTTTTAGTTGATTATATATTCTCATTGATTTTTATTACTTAAGTCAAGGTGTTACGTCACTGGTTTCAAACTTACTTACTGCTGTGGACACTGGTACCCTAAGTGCCTTGCCTCACCACTACACTGCCTTTAGATGTCCCTATCTTCTCACACCCCCCCCCAGATTTCTGATGTCTTGTTGGACTTGGTCCCAATCGAAATGTTGGCACTTCAGGTGGTCTTCTGCCTTCAGAGTTGTTTTCTAGAACATGATCTTGAAAAGTGTGTTCATAATTCCTCATGCTTCCTCACGAGGATGATCTGCCTAATTCTTACTCTTTTCACTTCCACCTAATTTCTCACTAATTTCTAATCACAATAAATTACACAAACGTTAAAATTAAAAAGTAAACCTTTCAGAGAAGCTCCTTTTAAACTATTTAATATCCTTGCAGGTAAACGATATTGACTATCAATATTTTGTTTTATAAGGCTATAATAAATAAATATAGTAATACACACATACCATACATCAACTTACGATAAAAAACAATATTTTAAAATTTTAGGAGGGTAAAAACGTTCGGAACAGTACACAGAACACTAATCATGAAAGTCTGTACTGCGACATATACTGAGGAAATATATAGGGCATTGTGTCTTATATTTTAATAAAACACTATTGCCATGTTGGTACGTAGAGCTACAACTATTGACCTCTACAGAGAACTATTATTACTGTCTGCACTGCAACACAAATCAAGTAAAGCTCTTAGGGTTTCACGAACTGAATATCAATAAAGGACAAGACTACTTGAATATGTGATGCAATAAAGGGGCTCTTACACGTTTCGATAAGTTGTAGTGGTATGATTGTTTCCAAATTGTTTACGACTTGATTGTACTAACATATATCAATCTTAATAATAGTAATTTTCACATAAATCCTAAAACGAACTATTTAAATTTTTCAAAACAGAGTAAAATAGAATCCAACAAATTGATGTTTATGAATGATTTTGGATTTCCCTTTAATAAGGAGGTTAGATAACTAGGATCAATCTTTAACGACAGCATCTCATGGACATCATATATTGATGACAGTATCTAATGGACATCACATATTTGTGACAGTATCTCATAGACATCACATATTGATGAAAGTATCTCATATACATCACTTATTTATGACATTATCTCATAGACATCACATATTGATGAAAGTATCTCATGAACATCACTTATTTATGACAGTATCTCATCGACATCACATATTTGATGACCTATCTTCTAGACTATCATCACAGTAGTTTCTCCTGAAGAGATTTACAAATTACAAAATTATATTTATTACGAGATTAAAATACACTTCTCTAATAGAGTCAATGCTAAGGTTTAGGATTATTTTGTGGGACTCTACACCACGTTCGAGTTTCCCAAGAATCTTCCGTGTAAAAAAAGGGTTATAGCATCATATCTGAAATTAACAGGAGAAGGAAATGCAGAATATATTTTAAATCTTTAGAAATTTTAACATCATCATCGATCTAAATCTACGAAATATTGGTATTTTATAAATGTAAGTCTTCAAAAATTGTAATTGGTGCAGAGATACACAATTGTGACACACGGCAAAAGAATGAACACAGACAGATTAGAAATTGCTACCTGGCTTCCCCAAAATATTGGACCAAAAATTAATCAATCAATTACCAGAAATATATTAAGCAAGAAAACACATAGTTAAAATTTAAAATTCTACTACATACATTTCTATTGCAAAGAGCTTGTTACTAGATTACTGAATTTATGGAATTTTAATAGTTTTAATTCATTTATTATTTTATAACATACATTATTTTCGCATATATTAAGTCGAACAAATTCATGTATAGCTTTGTTAGAAAATTTAATTCAGTATTGTAGCCTTATTAAAGCTACTATTTATCTTTGATATGTTGAACAAACTTAAATGAGAGATTAAAGTAAGAAACATTATAATATCACTGGACAAGTCTTACTTTAATCTCTCATTTAAATTTGTTCAACATATCAAAAATAAATAGTAGCTTTAATAAGGCTACATTAAGTGCGCTACTCTGCTAAAGAAAACTTGTAAAAAGATTACTTACGTAGCTGTCCTGGAGGTTTCGAATCCTAAATAGACCACAACAAAGCTCGTCCGGCATTCAAACAATCACTCACAAGCGAACTACAGAAAAATTGCCGTAACGGTAAAGAAAAACCGGAACGGTACAAGTCACCGTGAACACGAAAGCGGATCAAACGTGGTCCCACTAAGAAAGTTATTGAAGAACTGAGCGAACGGCCGCAAGCTTCCACCAACGGACTTACCCCCACTTTAACTCTAGAAGCTAAACCAACCAATTAGAACCCTCTAAACCAGGACATCTGAACAGGTAAGGCTCACCAAACATGTCGCCTTCAGAAAACATGTCGCATGAAATTGACAGGAAATTAACAAACGTGAAAATATTGGTTATTTAACTATTTTATATGGGAAAAAACTACTTTTTTATTAGAAAGGGGAAGATTCTGAATTTTTCTCAAAACTTGGAGAATTTATATCGAAAACTTTTGGAAAACATAAGAAACTCCTAAACCTCTCAGTTCTAAAAAAATTTAACATTTTCTAAAAACAATTTTTCTAATTTAATTATAATGCAACAATTAACAATTGTTACAGTATATATTTAGTTTAACAACTATGTTAAATTAATTTCATATTTTAAGTTGACACTTTAGGGCTACTATTTAATAATTAACTCTAATACTTTGTTATTTGATAGTATAATTTTCATTTGACGTTTGTTATACAATGTTTAGCGTCAACAACAGATACAAAACATTTGATTTGAAAAGGAAGATTAACAGTTTAGTAAAAAATGGCTTTGGATACATTTACCTGTGTAGTTAGTCTGATCGAAATCTTGTTGAAATGCATTCTGTTACAAACTATAAAAGACCTTGGATTACAAGTTAAATTATAAAATACAATTTAGGAAATGTGACACCATTATCTTTTTTGTAATTTTATAAAAGAGTTAAAGAGAAATTTAGAAGAGGAGAACGTTTAAATATCAGCATCAAAGTAGACACTTAAACCTATTTTACCAATTGCAAGAATATCGAGTATCGTGTTATTACTTCTTGTCACTTTATACTCTGTCAGTGTCAACAATTCGTCTGTACCCACATATATTTTGTTTTACTGCATTACGGGATATATAGTATATAGGCCTACATATTTTTCCATTTCCGCTTTGTTTAGCAGCTAGACGCCATTTTTTTTCTCATAAAACAGTTTATATCTTCGTTTTTATCTTTACGATTGTTAGAAAACTCGGTAACCGGGTTCATATTAGAAGGCAGTATTTAATAAAATAATATTTTTGAAATATTACTTTCAAAATGGCGGCAACTTTATTTAAATTTTAACAAATATCTAAAAAAACCACTGGTTTAAAAGAAAATTGTGTGACATTTGAGGTGACAAAAAAGGTTTTTAAATGACTTTCCATTTCCAATAAAGTAGTATTAATTCTGATACTGTTCAAATACTGTCAAACTAATAGTCATTTAGTTTGCGTGTGAATTAAGGTTATTTCACAAAATAGTTATTTCTTGATCGATTTTTACAAATGAATTATCATTTAAAAGGAAAAGTCATTTAAAAACATATTTGTATCGTACACAATGTTTATAAAGCCAGTGGTTTTCTAGATATTTGTTAAAATAAAAATAAAATGGCTGCCATTTTAAAAATAGTAGTGATCATTTTAGAAATGACTTTTTATTAAATACTACCTTCTAACATGAACCTGTTTACCGAGTTTTGTATCAATCGTAAAGTTAAGAACAAAGATATGAATTGTTTTATGAAAAAAACAAAATGGCGCCTGGCTGCTAAACAAAGCGGAAATTGAAAAAAGTAGTATTCTCGATTTTTAGCTTAGAACCACACATAGAATATGAAAATATATGGCCAGCCCAACCTTTTTGTTACTCCCTGTAATTACACGAACATTTTTTAATAAATATCTTTGTTCTGAAAAAATAGATTACTATTCAATACAGAAACATACCTATTATAATAAGGCTAGCTCGTGCTTCATTATGTCAAAGAAACAATCATATGAATGGTTTTAGGGAATAAACTCGATAACAGTAATTCTCCGTAGGCATACACAATTTTTCTTTCATACATAGAATCCAGGAAATGGAGTTCATACAGATCTTTATATTATTTACGTACTTTTTTTACAATTTTTGTAATATTTTTCAATAATATCACAATATAATATCGCACATATATATTCTGTAGGTATGTACATAAACTTAATTACTTGCATTGCTGAATGACTAGTGAAGTCAAGTAATTAGTTTTAATTTAATCAGCTGTTTATTTGAAAATTTGATCACAAAGAATCTTTTCCCCTAAAAACAAGAGGGGAAATAACTTTGAAACCTGTTGGGGTGAAGGCTGGATGTTTCATTTGCCCAATGTGTCACCATATTAAAGGAGAAACTCCTTTATTTAAGTAAAAATTAAAAAAAAGGTCTTAGAAAGTATTTTTTTAAACATTAATGTCTGTGGTAATTGTATCCCTTAAATACATGTAGTATTTACTACATATGTTATTTGTATTAGTATGCGAGTTAGGATATCTATATACAGCACATAAAAGGCATAGCCATGGCTGACTGACTCAGCAATCCATCACTAATTCTCCCATTTCCCATGTAGGTAGAGAGCTGACATTTTGTACACTGTTTGTTTAGGTCCTTAATAGAAAAACTAAAGTATTTTCATCTTGATAAAATACTCCTTTGGTGGTAGAAACCACCCCTAAAATATTGTTACGTAAGAATAACATTGGGTTGATTTTAGTAAAATAATAAAAGATGTTTTGTAAAGAAATAAACATGTTTATTTTGTATGTTTGACATTATAGTATTAATGAATTTTTAATATTGTACTACGAGTTTAGTCTTCAGCTGTCAAAAAAAAAAAAAAATTAAAAAAAATAATAAATAAAAATAAATAAACAATAATAAATGTACACATTTGAATTATGCTAAGTAATACCATTGGGTATTTATACTAATAAAAAGGTTTCAACGCATCATTTAACTGTGAGTGAGGTATTGTAAATAAATTTAATGTTGTACGTTTTTATAATTGTAAAACTACGTTATATAGTTATCTAATATTATTTGTTGTCAAAAGTCACATGCCGAAACTGAAGGATCAGGTGTATCGAACGCAGCGAGCAGCGGGGTTGGCACCTCTCTTCAGAAAAAAAGAGGTGTCTCCTAGTTTTCTCTGTGTATGTACTTAAATAGGATTTATATTTTATAGTATTGTAACCTTGATATATGCTATCCGATTAGTGTTAAGTTTTCAATACCTTGTGAGGTTTACAATAATTATAACCATAGAGGAATGAAAATAATTAATCATTCACGGACGAACATTGAGTTAAAAACGTATTTATATACTAAACTTATATTTAAATAGTGAATCAGTGTTAGTTACCTAACACGTCGAAAAGAAAAAAGAAAATAAATAAATTAACTTAAGCATGACAGTGATTTTTTGTCACCTATAACAGAAACAAATTAACACTAATCCTAGATATTTTGTCTGGATACCTTGTTACAAAATGTTCATATTCGAACATTACTAAACCTAAATTTAATTACATTCAGTTTAGTTGTTATTAAACTTACATGTAATATTCAAAGATTCAAATTAATTACCGTATAACAATTTGGATTACAATAGTCTGTAATAGAATTAATGTAAAAAGTCTCACCTTTATAATTTGTAGGTTTTGAGAGAGAAAAATACTTCATTGGACTGTGAATACGTTAGACCTTGGGGGAGCAGAAGCCTATGACATTATTGGAAAAGCATTACTAAGATTCCGTTGGTAAACTGGAAAAGGTCGGTCATCAGCACACGTGCTGATAGCAGCTGAATGTGTTCTGCCGTAGCAATGTACATATAAGGGGGTAAACATAAACCCCTTTTTTTCATAAAATTAACATACCGCTTGGTACTTAAATAAGACGAGTGTTACAAACAGATCTGAGGAAAAGATTATTCTTTCTTATCTGTTGATTCCATTGTTTTAAATCAGCAACAAAAAATTATTTCTTATTGATGAGGATTGGATCAAAATTAATGCAAGTTTGAAAATTTGCATTTCTTATTAGGAAAAAATAATAAAAATAAAAAAAGATGATGGGTTCACTTTTTATGAAGTTGTTAAAACACAAAAAGTAGTTCTAGAACTATAATATCGTAACTTGTTGGCTAGGCAGCTTCAAAAAATGTACTGCATTATGTCCTGCTGCATTGTATATCTGCAGTCACACATTGGCGTACAGTCCGGTACTGGTCGAGGGTACAGTCTGTGCCTACAACAAATTGACACTAACGGATTGGTTAGTTATTAAATTCATGAAAAAACTGATGCTATTGACATCTAATTGTTTTATTTTTACCACAATAATATTTTTAATGACTTGAATTACTGAATGATTTACTTCCTTTATTTAAATGCCTTATCATTTTTCACATAACCTTATCTTATTTTTCAGCATTATGTTAAGTACTTATAACATCTGCACACATACATTTGATTTCCGCAGTAAATGAAAACATAAACAGTGTTATGTACTTTTAAAATTCCAACCCTGTATTTCGTTTCAGTTAAAATCGATCCTAATATACAAGGGTAAAATGTGTAAAACACATTCATAAACGCATGGAAAAGCTCTACATGTTTAAAAATAAACAAGTTAAAACTGTTGCACTATATTTTTTAGGCAAATATCACATTTACACCGTTACACCCGAATCACGTACAACGTAACTAAACACATCAGCTGTGCTCTTAAACGTAATATTATTACGCCCTATTTAGTGTTAGGCGTAGGATACTCAAAAATACATACACAGAAAAATATCGAACGCTTATTCATAGCTATAAAAAACTATAAAATACTATAACCTATTATTAGGAAATATGTAAAAGCAAGGTCATAACATTTCTTCAATATCGTACCGAAACAAGGATATAACCACAATAATACGTTAATATACACATTAAAATATTTAAAAACGATTAAATAATTTTAAGCTTGATTTTAAAAACCATCCATATACATATATAAAAGATAAATCCCTGGCTCTCTCACTCACTCATGAGTAATTCTCCAGCTTCCCATGTAGGCAGAGAGCTGACATATTTGTACACTGTTTCTTTAGGTATAAAATAGTGCAACTAAAGTATTTTCATCTTGATAAAGTACTCCTAAGGAGTAGAAACCACCCATAGAAAATTGTTCCATAAGGATAACATAGGTTGATTTTAGTAAAATAATAACAGCTGTTTTGTAAATAAATACACATGTTTATTTTGTATGTTTGACATTGTACTATTGATCCAATATAACAAAGCTGCTCTGTGATTAATGCATTTGTAACATTATACTATGAGTTTTATCTCCAGCTTTTAAACAAGAACAAATAAATTGATCAAGATTGAAAAAGGCTAAGTAATACCCTAGGGGTGAGATACTGTAAATAAATTTAATATTGTGATTTTACGTTAAACAGTTAATCTGTTTATTTGCGAGCGCAGAAAGCGTCGGTGTTGGCACGCGAAGCGTGCAGGGATGTCCCCTAGTCTATACATATAAAAGGCAAGGCCCTTGCTCACTCACTCACTCATCACTAATTCTCCAACTTCCCATGTAGGTAGAGAGCTGACATTTTTTACACTGTTTCTTTAGGTACAAAATAGTACAACTAAAGTATTTTCATACTAATAAAGTACTCGTAAGGAGTAGTAATCGTCCCTAAAATATGTTCCATAAGGATAACATTAGGTTGATTATAAGTTTAATCTTCAGCTGTTAAACAAAAATAAATGAAATAAACACGTTTGAAATAAATTTTAATATTGTGGTTTTTGCGATTATTGTGATGACGTTGTAGTCAATACACATATAGTCAAAGTCACATGCCGAAGCCGAAGGCCGAGGTGTGTCGAGTGCAGTGAGCGTCGGGGTTGGTACTTGAATTGTGCAGGGTTGAACCCTAGTTGCTCTATAAAGCAAAAAAATAAAAGAATGATACATAGTTGACCAAACGTACAATTAAAATCTAAAAATTAAAAATATTGCTTAAAAAATCACTGCTAAAGCCCAAAAATAACAATGATTAAGGTGTTATTCTTCATACAATAAACAACTCAAAATACATTGCTCCAAGAGTGTAATGAAATAAATTAAAAAATAAATGGGGAATACACTCCATTTTACAGTGATGGAGCTTTGTAAAACTAAGAACTTAAAATATGTTTTTTCGTTGAGTTCTTTGCAAATAAAGTATAAACTTTGAGTATGTTGAATAAAATAGACATGTTTTAATATTGTGCTCAGACCGTCGTAAAATAAAATTACCAACTGACATTAATAAAAATAAAACTAATTATTTTATTGTGAATTTTAAAAATAAATACAGATAGGCAGGAAAATGCTGTTTTTCTCAATCTCGTAAAATCTGAGGTAGATTCCCAAAGATCAGAAATGCTACAAAATTACTTCAAAACCTGTTGGAGAAACCATTTCAGAACGGGAAAGGTAAGAGTCCTGACTCTCTGTGATTCTACAAATATATTTCTTACCCAATCAGAGCACCAGTTCTAGCCAGTAGTTAGCCATTCGTGTGATTTCCTCTATTGGTATTTCTATTAGAGGCTGTATAAAATAAATATATTTTTAGTAAGATTATATTGTGAAATAGGTTTAGTTGCTTTACAAATGTTGTTTATAACAGATGGTTTAGTGAGAATTGTTTCACGAAAAATGTATAAGTTTATTTAATTTAAACTATTTCACAATTCTTTTACTTCTAAAACTTCATACTTCACAAGAGGAAGACTAACATAACATCCTCTATCATATAACATAATTCCTAACATAGACATTAATAGTACTAAAATATATGCATACAAAAACTTTTTGTAACATTTGGAGAGAAGTTAGCTTTTGTATCATAGACCCACTAAAAAAGGTTTTCTTGAAATTGCATTCTAAATGGGTAGAAAGAGTTCCTCAACGTTTATTTTTCCTATAAGAATAACATTGGCGTTAATTTCATTTAATAATATTTTTCAAACAGCTAAAACAAATATATATGACACAAAAGCTTGTCAAATTTGGGTTTTATTATGAAATGTTCAAGATCATTTAGGTCATTCATACTAACTCTACTGTATGAATGACATAAATGATACACGTGAAGCGTGCAGGGGTGTCACTTTAGTTTAAAATTGATTGTTTTAAAAGTAACTAATACGTTTCATTTGATAACTAAATTCAACGAAAACATGCAAACTAACACAAGTGAGTTGGATGTTAATGGAACCATCAAAATACAATACAAATGCATCACTATACTAATGTACGTAATATATAACAAACTGTTGTTGTACAAACTACTGTTAAAAAAAACAGTAAATTAAACAATGCTATTTGAGATATGATGTTAGACTACGATTATAATTTGAAAACAACAGATAAGTTGTTGTTGTTTAATATGATTTTGAATTGCAGTTCAATATTAAGCTTCTGTAGATGGAGGGTGGGTGGGACTGCGACAGGTTCCACATATCTGTGCGTCGAGGCTTGTGTTTGGATAATCCTCTTTCTAATTACCATGTTCGTTCATTGCTAAACTGATCAGCAGGATAATTAGAATGCCACAATTTGACATTTGGATTAATTAAATGTTGACTGCACGTTGCTGTTATTATTATTACTTTATCCCCTAAAATATCTGTTATATTACACGTCTATAGCAATAATTATATGTCTTACTAAGTTTTCCTCTTCGATTGTGTTATTAGTTAGTAAAAAAGTTTTAGTTAAATTTCTTTTTACCTGTCCAGGCTGAATAAAACTTTTATTTATAATAAAATTTTCAGGATATTAATACACAATAATTATTTTTGAGCTTACATACACTGTGAAGAATTCTGGTCTCATTAATTAATTTCACATACTTGAACAATGTAATAGTACAATTTTAACATTAATACGAGAAAATAAATCAAGAACAGTTTTACATAACGGACTCAACTTTATACAAGAGAGCGTAAAAGGAAGTTTTTATCAATGTGGTAATACAATATTTTTAATAACTTTACTTGTAGAACAGATAAATTATGTTAACTACATTTTATAGACCATGTGTTTGTAAATTGTAAATCTGATATTCAGTAAGTTTTTTGAAACTAACCATTTTTATTCTATCATTTCTTAATTAATAAAGAACATTGTTGTTTAACGGTCGTTAAACAAAAAATGTAAGTGTTTAAATTATTCTTAATTTGAAAATTAATATTTAAACGTAGTTTAGAAACGTTTCCTTTCTCCAGTGATTAGTGAAGAAATTAATAAAAATTAATAATAACTATTACAAATATTGTAGCTTGCAATATAATGATTTGAGCGAGCCATTGGCCGAGCGGTCTAAGGCGTCAGGAATTTGAGCTTGGGTTAGAGATGCGCTGGTTCGAATCCGGCCTAGACTGGAAGATTTATTAGTAATATTCACTTGTACTGTACTGTTCGTCCCCTTAGTCTGTCTTAATAAATTCCTCGCATATATCCATAGTCTATAAGGAATGGGCAGAGAGTAATGTTAACAAGGAGATCGGGCATCTCCTTAAAAAATTATATTTTAAGGAAATAACAAATATAGTTAACTTGTTAAAGTTTGATGTTTTAAACAAGACAAAGATAAGTTAAATAGCTTTTTGACAATTTACTATTTTTAAGTATTTAATTTAGTAATTTTATGCAAAATTCTTTGAATTTACATGTTGAGTTTAACATGAATAAAAACTAGCAAAAGATTTCAGAATCAAATGAATAATATAATCGTAGTTAGAAATATATATTTATTTTGAAATTTTATCATACGTACATTTTCGTAATAATTTTTAGTAGAGTGACTAAATATACCTAAAATGCAATGTAGTAGCTTTATAATAACTTTAAAGAAACAAACTTTCACTAAAAAAAACAAAACAGGCGTTGTTGCCTTTAAGGCCTTTTACTGCTGATGAAGTTTGCAGCAACCAATGGAATAGTACAGAACAAGTACATAAAACCTAACAAACTATAACCATTGCTAGAGCATTAAAACACCAATAAAACCACCTTTTAAGGTTTGGCAAATAGAGCTGTAAAAATCCAATAACACTGCAGTTCCAGGTGGTGATAAAAAAGGAACAATAAGGAATCATTGCGTACTTAATTTAATATATGAGTTTAGCATTCTCATGTTGATTTAATTTTCTGTGTTTATAACCTACCTCTATACGTGTGATAATGTTTACCAACTCAACCACCCATACACTTCTGAGCCATGGTGACCCAACAATTCGGTACAAACGATCATGACCCACCCACCCATACAGTACCTTGGTGAAAACTCACTCATACATCTATAACATGATGGAAAACAACCCACCCATTCAGTACAAACGGTGATGACCCACCCACCCATACAATACCTTGGTGAAAACTCACTCATACATCTCTAACATGATGGAAAACAACCCACCCATTCAGTACAAACGGTGATGACCCACCCACCCATACAGTCCCTTGGTATATGTATGAGGACCCACCCATTCACTCATACAGCTCTAACATGATGGCAAGCAACCTACCCATACAGTAAAAATTTGATGATCACCCACCCATCCATACAGTACCTTGGTGAGGATTCACTCATACAGCTCTAACATGATGGCAAGCAACCCACCCATACAGTACAAATTTCATGATCACCCACCCATACAGTACCTTGGTAAGGATTCACTCATACAGCTCTACCATGATGGCAAGCAACCCATCCATACAGTACAAATTTCATGATCACCCACCCATACAGTACCTTGGTAAGGATTCACTCATACAGCTCTAACATGATGGTAAGCAACCCATCCATACAGTACAAATTTCATGATCACCCACCCATACAGTACCTTGGTAAGGATTCACTCATACAGCTCTACCATGATGGCAAGCAACCTACCCATACAGTAAAAATTTGATGATCACCCAACCATCTATACAGTACCTTGGTGAAGATTCACTCATACAGCTCTAACATGATGGCAAGCAACCTACCCATACAGTAAAAATTTGATGATCACTCAACCATCTATACAGTACCTTGGTGAAGATTCACTCATACAGCTCTACCATGATGGCAAGCAACCCACCCATACAGTACAAATATGATGATTCACCCACCCATACAGTGCCTTGGTGAAGATTCCCTAATTCAGCTCTACTATGATGGCAAGCAACACACCCATACAGCTCTAACTAGATAATGATTCACTGACCCATACAGGACGATGTCACGACACCCATTCACGTACGATCGTGATTATCGACCTACCCATACGAAAATACGTACCAAACAGTGATGATTAAATAACATACGTACCGTCATTTATAATATTCATAATAATCTTACATGTGTGAGGTGTTTGGGACAGTAAGAAATGAACAGTGTGTACATTTTGTAGCAGAGTTAAGCATACTAATTTCAAGTACTTGTCTGTGTATTTTACAACCAGCAGCATCGATATTGCATTGAAGCAATCTCTGTCCGTTGCATTGAAAATTTAACTTAAATATACGAAATGTTTAAATGACCAGTAAAGTGCACACGAGTGCATGCACACGCCCTATTGTATGTCAAATGAAATAAATACTTTGAAATTGTCTAGTAATTAAGCAGTAAAATAATTCAGTGTGGTACCTGTTGTGTAAATAAAAAAAATGTTTTTTTTATTTTCCATTGTTAAATTAACATGTATTTGTGCCAATGACTTACAATTTCTGAGATTAAATTTAGTTTTTTGTTAGGAAATAAAATTAAGTCACATTTTACATATTCCATCAATAAGTATATCATGAGAAGTACATTTTTAAGAAGTTAATTATATTTAGTAAAGAAGTCGAGTAATTTACTAAGTAGTCTTTAGATATTAGCGGTAAAAAAAGTTGTTAGGTTAAAAATGCAGATCTTATTGATAAAGGGTGGAGAGGAATCGACATCTTATATCGCTGACTGCAGTTGGCTGATCATTGGCATCTGCAATGCTGCCTCCGCAGCTCTTGATTGGAATTCAGAAATAACTAATTAAAATTGTAGGAGATTTGTTTATCTTTGTAGCTTAGTGGATTTTAATATGCGGCTGTATAAAAATATGCATTAAATAACTTATTTTCAAACCAAGCTTAATACCACTGAAATGAATAAGTATTTTTAAGTTTAAAATATACTTTTATTTCTCGTAGATAAGTATATTTTATTTCTATTAGAAAAGTGCTATAAAAATGCATCTAATTAAAAATAAAATTTTAAAATATCATTTCTTCATAAACTATATTCAGATCCCTGATCTAAAACCTTTTCACTGCATCTTAAAACAATATTATACAAAAAACATGTAAATCAGATTATGTAATCTGTTTTAACATAAAATATTTAAATTATAATACAAATACATGTGCCAAACACTATCGATTTCAATCTCGAAAGATCAGCATAAACTGTAAAGAGTTTTGTATGTACAAAATGAACTTTCTAGATTGAAATCTATTTTGTATAGTACATTTTTAAAGAATTGCAAACCTTATTATGAAGAAAAATTTAAACAGTCAATGGCTATAAATGGCTAAGAACACATATTTTTTCAGTAGGTAAGGTCCAAGCGGCACACAATAGATCTTTCTTTCTTCAGCTGAAAATGAATTATTTAAGTGTTTTAAAAAATGTCTCACAATATACAATTACATATGACGAAATATAATTACAACGCTTGCAATAGTAGGTCGAAAATAAAATTTCTTATCGAATAGTATGTATTTTTTACAATAAGTTTATGATACTGTAGCATTAATAACTGGTTAAATCTAACCCTAATGGATGTAGGCATTTTATAATTTATTAATGCAAGTATATGTAAGTTAAAATAATCTTTTCACTATTAAAAAGGCTATTATTAATGTAAAGTACTGTTTGATAAGAACATTTAGGGTATATTGTGCACGTTTGGGAAGGGTTTATTGTGCAAGTTTGGGAAGGGTTTATTGTGCAAGTTTGGGAAGGGTTTATTGTTTAAGTTTGGGAAGGGTTTATTGTGCAAGTTTGGGAAGGGTTTATTGTGCAAGTTTGGGAAGGGTTTATTGTGCAAGTTTGGGAAGGGTTTATTGTGCAAGTTTGGGAAGGGTATATTGTGCAAGTTTTGGAAAGGTATATTGTGCACGTTTGGGAAGGGTTTATTGTGCAAGTTTAGGAAGGGTTTATTGTGCAAGTTTGGGAAGGGCTTATTGTGCAAGTTTGGGAAGGGTTTATTGTGCAAGTTTGGGAAGGGTATATTGTGCATGTTTGGGAAGGGTTTATTGTGCAAGTTTGGGAAGGGTTTATTGTGCACGTTTGGGAAGGGCTTATTGTGCAAGTTTGGGAAGGGTTTATTGTGTACGTTTGGGAAGGGCTTATTGTGCAAGTTTGGGAAGGGTTTATTGAGTACGTTTGGGAAGGGCTTATTGTGCAAGTTTGGGAAGGGTTTATTGTGTACGTTTGGGAAGGGTTTATTGTGCAAATTTGGGAAGGGTTTATTGTGCAAGTTTGGGAAGGGTTTATTGTGCACGTTTAGGAAGGATTTATTGTGCACGTTTAGGAAGGGTTTATTGTGCACGTTTAGGAAGGGCTTATTGTGCACGTTTGGGAAGGGTTTATTGTGCAAGTTTGGGAAGGGTTTATTGTGCAAATTTGGGAAGGGTTTATTGTGCAAGTTTAGGAAGGGTTTATTGTGCACGTTTAGGAAGGGTTTATTGTGCACGTTTAGGAAGGGTTTATTGTACACGTTTAGGAAGGATTTATTGTACACGTTTGGGAAGGGTTTATTGTGACCGTTTAGGAAGGGTTTATTGTGCACGTTTAGGAAGGATTTATTGTGCACGTTTGGGAAGGGTTTATTTTGCAAGCTTGGGAAGGATTTATTGTGAACGTTTAGGAAGGGTTTATTGTGCACGTTTTGGAAGGGTTTATTGTTTTAAACTTTCAAAAACGTAATACTGCTCATTATTTAATTTAATATTTTTTTTAATTTTCTTATCATGTCTATGTTAAATAATTCTTACTTAGTTATCAATATCTTTTATCATGAATTTCTGACTTTCGTTATATCTTAAACACAGGGAGAAGCGTAGAAAGTAGTAAAAACTTTAAGAGGGGTGAGAGGGTGTGCCGGGGTCAGTACGGGAGGGGGAAGGTAGGGGCTGTGATGATTGTTGTAAAGAGGATTGAGAATGTAATATTCCCCGTTTCCCACAGATCTCGCCACCTGTTACTGGACTCCACTGTTGTAGCTTTTATAGATCTCTTGAGACATCCAAGAGCGATATTAATAGGATTTTTTAGTTTTTACTCTTTTAGCAACTTGTGCTTTCGTTTTATTGGTAATTAATGTCTTTAATTAGAGTTAATTAATTTTATTACATAAGAAACTAACTATATTCATTAAAAACCTTTAGTTATACAGGGTGGTGCCAAAAGTAAAGTGCCAAACTTCGGCAAATGGTTATGTACGTGTAAAAATAAAGAGAAAATGCAGAGTAATTTTTATCCTGAAAACGCTTTGCTTACCAGATATCCGCCATTTTGTTTTTTTCACAAAAAATTTATATCTCCGAGTTGGCTTAACCGATCTTTATGAAACTCGCAATGCTTGTTAAGATGATAAATACCAAATCTAGGAAAATCTCAACTTGATCAAATTTAATGTTATAAAATGGTGGCCATTTCAAATGAAAATTGCGGGAAAATGGCAACAAATACAAACAAAATTACTAAGAAGACAATACAGTTGTTTAGATGATTTATTACCAATCTGTCAGTATGAAAAAAAATAGAAAAAGAAAATAATAACCGAGACACATTGACATTTGTGTTAAGTGGCAGCAAACAAACTAAAAACAAATGGCTTTTTTGCTGCCACTTAACACAAATATTAATGCATCTCGGTTAGTATTTGTCCAATTCTAACGTTCCTTATATTGACAGGTTGGTAATAAAATTATATAAAAAAACTTGTTCAAAGTGATTGTTTGCATTATTCTTTTTTCCTGCAATTTTCGTTTTAAAATAGCTGCCATTTTTAAATATTAAATTGCGTCAACTTGATTTTTTCCTCTACAATAGTTCTTTATTATTTTAACATGCATAGCTAGTTTCAAATAGATCAGTTGAGCCAACTTGACGATAAACATTCTTTTGTGAAAAAAAAAAAAAAAAAAAAAAAATGGTGGATATCAGGTGGACGAAGCGTTTATGGACAAAAATATTCTAGTAGGCCTATATCTGTTTATTTTGACCTATATAACCACTCCCCGAAGTTTGGCACTTTAATTTGGGGACATCCTGTATGTATTTAAATATAAGTAATACAATCTAAGAGTTACCTAGTTTAACGATTACCTAAAATCATTTATTAAACACTAATGTACATTAATTAAAAAATAAAAACAACAACCAATGAATTCCAACAAAGTACTTCAACAACAAATTTCAACTTGTAAAAAAAGCAATTAAAATTTATTATTTTATCAGTTTTTGAAATCAGTGTATTTATACGCTGGATTATTATTGAAAATGGATATTGAAATGTATTTTTGAACTTTCCAAAACAACTTTTACCTTTATGATAACCATTTAAAGGGGTTTGAAATGTTTCAGTTTGTAAATAAATAAAATTTTTATTTTGTATTGTAACTTCCTATTTGAACAGTTTTTGTTCCACGTATTGTACATATTTGGATATTAGAAGTAATTAAGTACTTTTAAAACATTTTATACGGAAACATTAACATTTATTAAGAACCAAAAATTGTGAGTCCAAAAGTGCAGGGAGGCGTATATGGCAAAAGTACCATAATGTTTATACTTAGTGATGTAAGAACTACCAAATCATAAAACTTTTTTATCTTAACACATTGCTAACATATCTTTGAAATCTTAAACATAAATAAAATATTATGCTATTTTAGAAAAATTCAAATCTCAAGATAAATAATAAAATTTAAGAATCCGATATAAATATTAAAATTATTATAGTACAATAATGAATAAATTATATTTATTTTAACTTATGTATGATTGCCAATATTATTCTTTACTCTACAAATGAATGCAATGAACGAAATAGAGTAATCCAGTGTATGTGACAGATGACTGTTTACCATCCATCTCCTTGTTGTGACAGCCCGATGTAAACTATCACAATGCATGTCATAACACATCGTCATACTAATGACAGAGTTATTGTGACGTTGTCCGTTCATTGAGCTGCTAAAATCAGAAAGAGTTATGACTTAACAGATTGTCGTCAATTACTATCACTCGAGATATTAATGTACAATTTTACTTACTATAATTGTTATAACTCGATGTACACCAGACTACGATGTTATCACTGTAGTAAATTGTTATAACTCGATGTACACCAGACTACGATGTTATCACTGTAGTATCCCCCCTCAGTAGTAAATTGTTATAACTCGATGTACACCAGACTACGATGTTATCACTGTAGTAAATTGTTATAACTCGATGTACACCAGACTACGATGTTATCACTGTAGTAAATTGTTATAACTCGATGTACACCAGACTACGATGTTATCACTGTAGTAAATTGTTATAACTCGATGTACACCAGACTACGATGTTATCACTGTAGTAAATTGTTATAACTCGATGTACACCAGACTACGATGTTATCACTGTAGTAAATTGTTATAACTCGATGTACACCAGACTACGATGTTATCACTGTAGTAAATTATGATTTTGTAAAAATAGTTTTATTTCCTAATTAGCCTAAAGTATGTAGGAGAATTATATAAAACACTCCAATTATTTTATCTTTGATCATAATAAAGATTCAGGAACATAGATTTTTCATGATTTCTAATATGGAGCTAAATAAAATAAACATTTATAAAAATTGACATTATCTTGACATTTTATTCATAATCATGCAAAAATGTGTCATATAGTAGTAGAATGTAAGATGTTTAAGAATAATATTCTTAATGCCCGGGCAGTTAAGAGAAGAACTACCCTTTCAGATTTTCAAAATTAACAATTTTATATCACGTTATTCTTACTGACAATTTATTTCTTATAGATTTTTAAAATAAACATGTAAAATGTTATCTTACAAATTGTATATGATATTGAAATTTTAGTGTTTCAATAATTTGCTCAAGTACGTTTTTTTATTTTCGGATAACATTTTCATTAATATTATACCTTCATTATTCTTATATTAGAGCTTTATTAATTTAGTTTTTAGAAGTCTTTAATAACCATATTGTAAAACTCCGCATATCGCATTGGTTCGGCGATACATTTATGTAAAAATAAATATAAATATATGTAAAGTATTATTCGTGGTATCTCGAAACGGTTGTTGAAGAAACACTGAAACAGAGCTTTGACTTATATTATATAATGAAACAAGTGTTAAACCTTTAGTCCTTTCAGCCATCTTTAAGTTCTACTTAAATATTTTTAACAAGATGTAACGTTTGAAAGTAATGTACTGAAAATATTGCTGATAATTTCCGCTGGCAGTTCGATTATGAGAAGAATTTTCCTAATACCGAAAACCAAATAATGATTAACATTTAGTTTTACTGGCTTTAAAAAAGCACGAAGGACAAACAATGAAAATAATATGTCTGAATAATAACTAGATTGCACTAAAACGGTTATATTTTATGATCACCTGCAGCAATGAAAGCTTTTGTACAAACTTTAATTTCCTTCTTCAGCTATTTCTTTTGATTAGGATTAAAATTTATACAAATCTACTGCATAAAGATGCAATTCACAGTATTCCATTGCATGAAACACTTAAATAGAATTTTGCAAGGCAAATTCATATTTTATTACATGAATAATTTATTTCAGTGGAAACCCTTCACATTTATTATCAAGAATACACGCAAGTGTCCTTTAACAATGCAATGTCTACAAAGATTAAATAAAGTCTTATTTATTATTGGTTCCATAGTTAATGATTTGTTTCATACATGCTTAATTTTTTTAAAGGTACATCCCAAAACCCCCAGGCAGTTTGGAGCTACCCCAAAGTCTTCTTATATCTTGTACAAGTGGAATCAAACTGTACTTAAAGCGACAAATATATGAAAAATACGTTCTCCAAATATTAAAATTAGGAAGTTATTTAATTGGTTTATTGAGTTACTTTTTAAATAAACTAAAAAAAAATATTAATAGAGTCATTTGCCTGTGGCAGATTTTATACAGTCATTTTTATATTTAATTTATTGATAACAAGCGGAAATGAACAATATATAATGAAAAGAAAGTGTAATGGATGTCCATATTTAAAACCGAATTTGACATTTATTAATATACAACTGTTAATGTTACTGATATATTGATGCTTTATTAATACTATACAAAAATAAAGGTTTTTAAAATTCATAGATTATATTGTAACTATGTAAATGCACCATTAAACCTTTTAAAAATTATTGCATGGTGCTTACAGTAAAAAACTATCTAAGAAATTATATATTTCACTAACTAACTAAAACACATATTAAAAAAAAAAAAAACAAAAAAATATTGAATAATTACAAAACATGTGGACAGTTAAATAAAGAATGAAATTGATAAATAATTCTCACAGTAAAATTGTTAAGTGATTCCCACAACAGGTAACAGAAGATCAATGCTCTTTTTCTGTTCCTATGGTTTGGCGTGATCCCAATAATCATTTTAATGACTGTTATATCTGTTTGATTAATACTGAAGGTTATTAATAAAAGAGAAATGAATCAAATTGACTACCGTAATGTGCCGTCTGTGATAAGACTGATACACATCCCACCACTGGACTATTAATGATACTGATCCTAGTAATAAGGAAGATAATGAGAATGATGAAACTGATGTTGAATACCTGAATAATGACACAAGAGATCCTATTTTTAAGCCCAAAACTAATAGTCAACCTCATCTTATCTGACCAAATGAACTAACTGACTTGGTTCGTGGTTTAGGCCCTTTAAAGCAAAATAAGTTAAACATCTAGGTTCTCGGCTACAAGAGTGGATCCTTTACCAGAAAGTAGAAGTATAACTTATTTTAGGAAGGTAAATTCTGCTTTCTCAGTGTTTTATAAATTGGATGGCAGTTTGTGTGTATGCCTTGATGTTGAGGGGCTGATAAAAGAGCTTGAAATATACCATTACTAGGGGACACCCCAGCACGCTACTCGTGCCAAACCCCGTCACTCGCTACGCTAATTACACCTCGGCCTTCAACCTCGGCCAGTGACATTTGACTAAAAATAATAGTAGGTTAAATGTTAAACTTAAAATCACAATATTAAATTTATTTACAGCATCTCACTCACAGTACTTGCAATGATATCTATTTATTATTATAAACACCCAATGATATTACTTAGCCTATTTCAAACGGGTTTATTTAATTTGTTTTTGCTTAACAGATATAGATTAATTAGATACATAAAATAGCTGGAGAAAATTACCGATTAAACCGTGCCCACAACCTTTCCTGGTTTTAAATTATGAAATATCTAAACTCATCTTAATTACAAACACCATTATTTATATTTCAAAAGGTGTTAATTATTTTTGTAAATCATTATTTACATTTGAACAGCTGTTACTTTTCGATTTATATGAATCTATTTTTATTTTATTTTTATTCATTCGTAAGACGCCGATCGTCAAGATATGGGTGAATATGGATTTTGAATGAGTGTGATGAGTGTACATGAGCGAATGTAGTCATTGTTACAAACTAAGGCCGACTTATTCCTTAGAAAGTGTCATTAATTAATAGCCCAATGACAAATGAACAGCCGGTGATTATCAGCTGATCCTTCTCAAAATGTAATGACTCTGATTGGGATCGAATTGAGAACTTTTAGCACATGAAGCTGGGATTGAACCAACTACGCTACCGACCAATTATATAATATAATAATTTTGTAAACAAATGTTTTAAAATTAGGTTGTTGTTGATGTCTGACAATGCCTACATTGTAGGCGAAAGGTTTCACATAATAAAGCATTTTATTGGAATATTTGAGAATTTCTTAAATTATTTACAATTTCCAATAAAGAACTCAAAGAAGAAATGGATTACTTTATGCAGTTACTATTATTTGTAGTCAAAAGTCACTGGCCGAGGTTGAAGGCCGAGGTGTAACGAGCACAGCGAGTAACGAGGTGTGCAAGCGTAGCGTGTAGTGGTGTCCCCTAGTTATGGTATATTTCAAGTACTTTTATTGTACCCACCAACTGATCTAACTAAAAAAAAAAAAAATAAATAAATAAAATAAAATAAATTAAAGAAAAAATAAATAAATAACTCACCCACCCAACTGAGAAATAACTGACTCACCCACTTATCTAACTCACGTAACTACCCACCCATATAACTAGGGAAAAAATAACCCATCCACCTAACAAACTAGGGAAAAAATAACTCACAAAACACATAACTGGGAAATAGGTAACCCACCCACCCACCTAACTGGAAAATAACTAATGTATTTGACCCAACCGCCCACCCTTACACGTACATTGGTAATGACCCACTCGCCCACCCTTACACGTATAGTGGTAATGACCAACCCGCCCACCCTAACACGTACATTGGAAATGACCCACCCGCCCACCCTTACACGTACAGTGGTAATGACCCACCCGCCTATCCATACACGTACAGTAGTAATGACCCTCCCACCCACCCATACACGTACAGTGGAATTGACCCACCCACCCATTCATACACGTACAGTGGTAGTCTATTGACCTACCCGCTCACCCATATACATACAGTAGTATTAATAGTCCAGTGGTGGGATGTGTATCAGTCTTATCACAGACGGCACATTACGGTAGTCAATTTGATTCATTTCTCTTTTATTAATAACCTTCAGTATTAGTCAAACAGATATAACAGTCATTAAAATGATTATTGGGATCACGCCAAACCATAGGAACAGAAAAAGAGCATTGAGCTTCTGTTACCTGTTGTGGGAATCATTAACAATTTTACTGTGGGAATTATTTATAAATTTCATTGTTTAATTAATTGTCCATGTATGTTGTTATTACTCAATATTATATTGTTTTTTAACATCTGTTTTAGTTAGTTACCAAAATATATATTTTATTAGATAGTGTGTTACTGTAACAGTTTTTCATTTTTTAAGACACAAATTTTAAATTTATTTACTGTAAACATTTCACTGAAGTTGTAATATTGTTAAATTTTTTGCTTGTGTAGGAATCAAGAATGCTGCGCCAAATTGTTGTAGTTAATGTGCTTCCTTGGTCTTAGTCTCCACCTCCAGGGCCCATTCACGTCCCTAAATAATGACCCTGACTTCTGAAGTTCTACTGCAACTACTACTTCATCAGAATTATGACATGCTGTATCATGTGTTTCTTCCGGAGAGTAATTCCTTCTCTTGAGTGTCTCTGAATTACTGAATTACTATCCCTTCGTGAGTATGTCTGAATTACTGTTTGAGCAGTTTCCTCCAGTAGAGTTACTTCCATCTTCGAATACTGCTGAAGAGTTGATTTCAATGGGAGGAAAAGATCCTTTCGTGAGTAGGTCAGAATTACTGATGGACCAGTTTCCTGCAGTACAGCCACCTGTTTCTTCTATTACTGTTGAAGAGTTGCTTACAATGGGGGAGCACATCCTTTCGTGAGTAGGTTTGAAGTCCTGTTGTAGCAATTACTGCTGTATGGCTGCATCTCTCTTGGATAAGCCCTGAGGAGCTTGGAAACACTGGAGGCAGGTTTCTTCTTTTGTATCTGTTGTAGAGGACTGCACACACTGCAATGACGATAGCAATTAATAAAATTACAATTATTCCTTCCTTATCCATCTTGTGTGTAAGGATATCATGTTGAGAGGTTTAAGGATTTAGCAGTATCCTGCACACAAGAATATGTTATATTATTGATATTATTTATAAATTACATTGTTTATTTAACTGGCTAAATGAGTTGTTATTATTTACTTTTTATTGTTTTTTAACATGTGTTTTAGCTAGTTACCAACTTATAAAAACACATGCAAGTAACTATATTAGAGTAGCCGTAGCTATGGGGCTAAGGCGTTGGTTTGCCTTAAAGGTCCGGGCTCGATTCCCGACATGACCACTAACAGTTTTTGCCTTGCCGCTTCCGTGGTTTGGAAGTCACGTAAGCGGTTCCTTACGTTGGTCCGCAGGTTAAGGGCTTCTTTTTAGCACTAAATTCGCCTGGTAATATAAGACGAACTTTAACTTTTTATCTTTTATACATTTTTGTTACATCGTTTTATACTGTAACTGTTTTTATTTTCATTCTTTATTGTTTAATGTTTTAAATGTCTTTTCATAATTATTTATACAACTTATCATTAAATTCTATTTTTGTTATTGTTCCCAAAGGCATTATGTTTATATTCTTACATTTGAACACCTTCCTTCTCACCGCACCAACACCTTTCATCCACTGAATGAGACGGACGTTGCAGCTAACACAGCACTCATGAGAAGCCCAACGTTTATCTTGATCACCTATCTTGCACTCAAAATATAGAAAATATCCTTTTTTCTTTTCATTGGTCTTTCTTGACCTTTCACTTAAACCCGTCCTCAAACATAACAAAACTTATTAGGTGATATTAGGTCATAATATACGGCCTATTTTGTAATATTGTTAGGGGTGTTATAAAAGTATCAAGATTAAGATGAAATGAAATATGGCTTTATTGTATAATCATGTTACGATTGGCAAAGTTAGGACTAAACAGTCCTTTCTCACACCTAACCTTTTAAAGACTTCAATTAACGTATTTGTCCAAACATAATAGTCAGAATCACTTAAACATTTTATGGTACTTTTCCTAAAAATTTAGCCATTGATATTTCAGTTGCATGACATGACGATTAGACCAAAAATATATTTTGTTACCATCAGGGAAACTTTGATATTTATAGTTCTTTTAAAAAATAAGTAATAAGAATAAATAATCTTCAATAACAATCCCTGAATGCCCTAGAAAGCCTGGATTGAGACGTTGGATGACAAATTTCAAAGACCACTTGGATATAGCGGGCCCAACCATTCTAACCTCCTTTAAGCCACCTTAAAGAACGCAACATATTTTTTCGAAGTCTCCTCTAGTTGGCCTGGATTGAGAATTTGGTAAAGACAAATTAGATAAAAAAGTAAACACTTACCTCAAGGCCTGTTTCAATAGAGTTGACTAGAATACGCCAACGATTTTGAGAAACAATGGTCATATATTTCTATTTCCATTGACTGTTCTATCTGACTCAATATGAAATATTGAGAAATCTTATAGAACACTAGTAAATCTGTTCTAGTGGTCCCTGATTGTTTTAACAAGTGTTACTAAAATCAAAACACAAACAGTATGAGTCTTTTACTTTTTTCAAAAAATTATTAGAACGTCATGTAATTATTTTTAAAGTCCTCTGAACGCTATACCAAGTTTGAAATTTGCTTTTACGAAAATATTTTATATAATGCTTGGAAATATTTGAGCTTTTTCTGTAGGAAATGAACGTTGCCTTAAATATAAAGGGGCTAGAATTAGGAGCTTGATTGAAAACGTTTATAAACAAGTGGGGAAACTTTTTCCGTGACTATAAAATGGTTTAGCTTTCATGTACATTTTGTTCGGCTAAAACATTTTAAAGAGTGCAATTTTTTAATTAATTTAAAGTTTACTGAAACCTCTAGACCCAAAATTTTAACTTTACAAGTTTATAGAACGTCAGGTAAACATTTCTATTGGCAACTACAATAGTCATTGGACCTGACCATTCTATTCTTTAAAAATTTACCCGACGTTCTTTTTTTCCCTGTTGGGGTCATTGTGCCCTTATAACCATTCGGGTGAAAAGGTTATAAGGACTGTTCCCTTTGACCAAAGTAACTAAAATAAAATTATATTAGGGTTTTTAAGTTCCCTGAATGCCCTGACGAGTCTGCATTTTACATTTGTCTTAGAAATGCAATAGAATGGCTCAGCCTGTTCCCACAAAATTGATTCTCGTGAAAAACGCTCATTGATTCAAAACCTCTAGTAAAGATTTCGTTACTAGACTGGTGTACATTAATTAATAAATTGTCATTAACAAAGTTTTTCTTCCATTATATTTGTGCTGTATTGATTTCTATTCTCGGTGAATTACTTTTCTATTGATATGTTGAAATAGTTGTTTTTTTTAGTTATTTTATTGGTGTTACAGTGGTAATGATTACTTGTAATTTATATTAAACTCTTCATTATTGGTTTAAGAATATATAAATAACAATAAATAAATCAAGCCCTAATTGATTTTACAGTCTACTTTCTTTTTATCTAAGAATTTATTTGACTTATTTAGTTCACAAATCTGCAAACCTAGATACCACTGTAAATATCAATCGAAGAGTTCTAAAATAGTCAATTCTTAAATTTCCTAAGAAAACTAAATCAATGCTGGATGCAAGATTATATAAAGGTTATATAATAGACTATTCAAATTTGCTTTAAAAATAAGCTCAAAACGTTAAGTAAAATCGTTTAATTCTTAAGGCAAAAGGAAAATCCAAAATGCATTTTCAGTTAATAGCACGTTTGGTAGTTTAACCCCAGCCACAGCCAACTCTGATCAGCCCCGTCAACTTGACTGTCTGTTCACTCTCCATAGCTTGGGTGGGACGTCCTTTAAGGGGTCGTATGGTCTCAACTCTATAATTTTGGGTGTCGTTTCTGAGGCGGAGAGGTACAGCAGTGCAGCGAGTGCCAGGAAAAACTGCAAACAAGAATGGTAAATATTTATTCTTCTAAAAATACTAAACCTCAAGGGTAAGTTTTTATCTGTTAAAAAAATACCTAGATTGATTTATAGGTACATTTTATCTAAATATTTATTCAAATTAAAAATATGGGCCAGTGGTATAAACTTTCCGTTCGTTGGAATGTGGTATTCCATCATCGTAACCTGTGAGGTCGTAAAACATACCTTTAATGGACTTGTAGTTATCACTGTATCCAGTTACTGTGGGGAGAGATACATAATTGCAGTGAATGCAATGAAAGTAGTAGCATTGATTGTAGGTGTATATAATCAAGGGTAGTAGTAATTTCTTCTGCTAAAAATATCAAAACTCACCCCAATGATGTTTTTATCTAATAAGCACCGATGATGTTTTTATCTAATAAGCAAAACCCAGCCTTATTTGTAAGTACATATTGTTGTACAAAATATGTACATTTATATGATATATTTTAAAACGCTTCTAATACATAATTTGGATTCTTCCAAAAACTTATGCAATAGATAATTTCTTACTTCTTGGACAGGACATTTAAAGTGTTATTTGATAAACTAAAGTTTTCGGGGAACTTTTTAGTTAAGGAGTACCTCAAAGCTCTGATTTGGGACCTTTGCTTTTCTTATTAACGCCATTACATCTACTATACAACTATATACTGTTCGTTGGAATGTGGTATTCCATCATCGTAACCTGTGAGGTCGTAAAACATAGCTTTAATGTACTTTTAGTTATCACTGTATCCAGTTACTGAGGGGAGAGATACATCATTGCAGTGAATGCCAAGACAACCTGCAAATGAAAGTAGTAGCATTGATTTTAGGTGTATATAATCAAGGGTAATAGCCATTTCTTCTCCTAAAAATATCAAAACCCACCCCGATGATGTTTTTATCTAATAAATACTTCTTATACATCATTTGGATTCTTCCAAGAACTTATGCAGTAGGTAATTTCTTACTTCTTGGATAGGACATTTAAAGTGTTATTTGATGATCTAAAGTTTTCGGAGAGCTTTGTAGTTAAGGAGTACCTCAAAGCTCTGATTTGGGACATTTGCTTTTCTTATTAATACCATTACAACTACCATTCAACTATATGCCATTAATATTACAATATCCACGTAGACCATCTTTCACATAGAGACAACGGACCTCATGTACAGAGATGCGCAGCTATGGATGGTGAAGACGTTTCGTGAGCTAGGTCAAATCTCGTCTTAATGTGACTGACGTGCACCTCTTTACAGACTGACTCGTGGTTCAGTAGGGGCTATTAATATAAGAGTTCCACTAAATACGCTTTATTTAAGAGACACATTTGTTTGCTTATACTTTGGAGTATGAGATGTGGTTCTCATATGTGCTACCATTACAAAAAATAATCTAGACTTTTCTATAAGTACTAAGCAGATTTATAAGGATGATAAAAGTAGCATATACTTCTTGACTGTGTGACTGAAAGATTTACTCTGTTTGAAAATCGAAATTTTACTCTATCCATTAGTTTCTTTAAGTTACAGTCAATTCTTCTTATTTAAGTTACATATTTATTGAAAATGACTTGACTTATGTGCACTGGTTCACATAGTTAAATAATTGGTAGAGGTGGTTATATTCTTATTATAATAAATAACAATGAATTATAATATCATTCTAAGTGAATCAGTAAAACACGAACATCAAAACACGTTTGTTGAAATTAGGTCGAACACTCAGAATCGATCAGGTATAACATGAGTAAATATATTTACCATACATGAAACCTGCCGAGTCTATTCAGGTTGGGGGAAAAATGCCCAGTAATGTACGTGAGCCCCTTAAGGAAATATTGTCAAATATATCCTTTTAAACTACTTTTTTACGATTTCAGAGATTCAGAGATAGGATTTTAACGGAGATAGTAACATAGTTCCAATATCAGTTGGTTGTCGAGATTTTGCAAATATCTTATAATTAATATTAGAGAACGTCTACTAATTAACACTGGTAGTTTTATAGATATCAGCAACATGAGTATTGATTTGCTCATGTTCCCTGTATTTCGGCTTATTTACAGAGTACCAAAACAAATTCAACGTTAATTATGTACAATTATTTATTTTTAAAACTGAAAATATTGTTGAATGTAACAATGATTTATGAATGGTTTTGTTAATTGTAGTTAAGTCAATGTAGCCCTAGTTACTACAACATAAGAGAAATGTTTTTCTTGACAGAGTTAGATTGGGCACATTCAAAATAATCATCCTAGAACTATAAACCCCATAAAAAAAAAAAAAAAAAAAAAAAAAAAAAAAAAAAAAAAAAAAAAAAACAGCTAAATCATTTTGAGTCAAACCAAGTGCTTATATAAAGCAATGTATCTTATGTGAAGGGATTTATAAGCTTAACTGTCTTACGCAAAATAAATTTCCAAGGGGAGTCAGATGTCCCTATACCGCACATGTTAAATTGAACGAATGTATGTACATATATTTCAGGAACCAGAAATGATTGAAACAAAATCTCTTTTGTTTCGGTAAGGTCAGTCGAATCTCTACAATTCGAGTGTTTTGCTTTTAAAAATATTAAATTGTTACGTTTTTTAAATATTTTTCAAACAACCTTAAAAAATGTTAGATATTCAGGTACATATGATTGAATAAAACAAAAAATTTTAAGAATCATACAAAGTTAAACACTCAACATGTGCAGTTTACTCTGATAACAACATTAAAAAACTGCATGGTGATATCACTTTTAGTTTCCGAGAAAAATGTACCTTTGTATATAAAAAAAAAATATTTTTCGAAAATCGGAAATAAAGTTATGAATACGTGAAAGTTGTGTTTATCCAGCTCCATAAAAAGGGTTATCTTGATACTATTCTTGCTGGTACACATCTTCTAATCTGGTCTTAGCTAAACTAGACATTTCCCGACACTATTTTTCTAATTCATCGATGGCCTTCTCGGCTTTGTAAATCCTGACTTTATCCAAATGTTTCATCATCCTTACCAAGTTGTTTCCTAGTGACACTCCAAGTTTTTTGTTTAAATATGACATCTAACCATGTAACATTTATTAAATGTAGCAATATCCTCTGCTCTCCAAGTTCAAGTTAACATGACAAATGTGGACTTAAGAACACGTGGACCATATCACACTGTTTAGGGATTCACTAGGATTTTGGGTGCCACCATGAAAACATCTTTTCAAAAACAGGTGCAGCCAGGTCTCCAAAAATGAGTTTTATATCCTCCATATGGCTTGTGGAAGATGAAGACGTTTGTCGTGGTCATATAGTTATTCATTAGCAGCAGCCTTGTTGAACTTGCACCAGATGTCGTCATCTTTAGGGCACAGTCCATGAGATGGAGCATTATTAGAAAACAGGAGATGGAAATATTCAGCCCAAACAGTATGTTTCATATCTTGTAAGCTGGACACATTTCTTTTAATGGCCAACCAATAATATGCTTGTATATTTTTAATAGTTTCTTCTATAAGACGACAACGACCACCAGCTGACTTTCCATCTGATAACTTTGCTTGGCCTTTCTTTGATTTGTAAGATCGCAGACGAGCACCCATCCTCTTTTGGACACCTGTTTTCTGAGGTTCATGACAGCACAAAACAGTTTGGCCAACTCCTCTCTTTTACCTGTGCACCATACACTAGCCTAGTATTGATTTCGCTTTTGCCACTGGGTTGTTTACTCTCATTCTTTTCAGAAACCTCAAATCCACAACTAACACAAAACAACCGGATTTTGACACTAATATCCGTGTTAATTTTGACACTACTTCCATATGTTGCACAAACCGCTGTTTTAGCCAGTAAAAGTTATCATT
The DNA here is from genome assembly GCA_035578905.1 of Stictocephala bisonia. Classification (NCBI taxonomy): domain Eukaryota; kingdom Metazoa; phylum Arthropoda; class Insecta; order Hemiptera; family Membracidae; genus Stictocephala; species Stictocephala bisonia. The sequence goes on from JAQJVL010000071.1 coordinate 96,365, forward strand.
ACATTATTCATTTTCTGTAAGAAACAAATCATAGATAAGTAAATACCTTTTTTTTATGAGCTCTCTGTTCTAATATTGGTTGATTCTGAGGTGCCTATTTTGTTCATCTGTATTTCCTGGTGTGCTTGGACTAGGTTGTGTTTCATTCACAACCATTTCATTAGGCTTATATAGTTTCACATTAGTATTACACTGATGTTTTCGTTTTTTTAATACTCTAGTAGAAACTCTAGGCATTTGTAGTTAAACTGTCACAAATATTTCACAAAAAGTAACTATATAACAACACCACCAATAATGTAAACACAGTCTGCTGAATAAACAGACTGTACTTGTTGCCTAGTAGCAGCTATAATACCAACCAAACAAAACAAAATAACCTAGTAAAATAACTCACAGTACTATATGTGTAGGAGCCAACCAAACACGTAAATAGCAAAGTTTTAGGCGTATTTTAGCAATAAAAATTCTAAAATTTTTTCAGAGGTTAGAATTATATAATGTTTGGTATCAACATAAAGAGCAGATTCTGAAGAATAATAATAATATGTAAAAAACAGAAAATAGACATTTTTTACCAATTTTGACATTCAGATGGTACATGTCAGGTAGTATTAGTTTAAAATAATGCTAATAATCATTATTAGTGATACAAAAAGTCACTTATTTTAGTAATTATAATAATTTTTAATTATAATTTTATTACATGTAATCTTCACTTTATCAATTTTCTTTAGTCATAGCATTGAAAAAATTCGTCAGTACAGGTATAATGTGGGATATAATATTCAGTTATTGTCAAATAACAGAAAAACAAAACCTATTTGATTCAAGAAAGTCTAAGAAGCTTTGAATTATTTAAATACTACAGAATAAATAATTATAAACCGAATCAACCTCAGTAATATAATAAAAGACAATATTAAAAAAAAGGCCCAAGAAAAACATAAACATCTGAGAGGCACAAATATGTCCGAAGAACGAAAAATATTCACTTCGCATAGAATGAAATAATATTGGAGAAAAGGGAAGGAAGCCAATGCAGACAAAAACAAATAATAAACTGACCCCTTAAGTGGGTGATACGAAAATAAATTAGTACACTCATTAGTTGTAATTAGACGAAATTAAATCCAAATTAAACTGAATAGTCGTAAAGAAATCAATCCCGTATTAAGTAAAACTATGATGTCACTGTTTGACGTATACACATGTGTTAAATATCGTCATTTATTGGTACAGAAAGGTAAGGATTACGTACATCAAATGTATAAACCGTTCAAGGGTTTTTGATGATGACGATGGAGAGAATAGGCATTGACAATCAGTGTAGTCTAGTTACTGTCTCAGGATAACTTATTCTTAGAAATACAAAAGTTTCAAAGCCAAGTGAGTAAATTACGGCAAATACTAATGTGGAATCTGAAACATAACTTTAAGTCATGAGCTTTAGGATCATGAAAAAGGAAATTTATGAACTGTACTGTAACATTGATTAAATATATATTTAAATATTCTAATAATTAAACAGTTTTCATACTCAAATATGTTCAAAATAAAAATTACAAATAAAAGAAATTAATGAATTTTTAATGTTTATCGTTAGTTTAATATATTGTTTTGATTATGAATAATACATGCACAAAGCAACATAAAGAGAGATTTTTTGTTAGTTTATCATTATTGTTTTATTTAACCCTATTGGATTGATTACAAAATATTTCGAATATATATTTGTTAATTGTGGTTTTTCTTATAAAATAGAGTAACATAATTTCAATTTTATGATTTGAACTAAAATGACATTAAAATAATGATTCCCAACTCACCAGTAAGTATCCACCCATGTTAGCAATGGTTGGACTAAGTTCTATGACGAGTCCCTCAAGTATATATACAATAAAAAACCACATTAAATCACTTTGGATATGCATTGCCTTTAGTGGTTAATTTATGAACCATAAAACAAAGTATGTAAAAATTTTACGACGGAAGCATTGTGTTTGGCAGTTTCATTGTTATTTGAATTTTTATGTGTTTGAAATGTATGAAATAATTATCTTAGATAACCACTTAACTGTAATAAATGTTATTGTATTTGATAGATCTCTATACTTATTGGTTTATAAATAATAATGATTTATTGTGCTACATTTACTTAATTGATTAATTCTACTTCTTTATCATTAAATTAAATATTGTGTCCTATTAGACGTGACCTACTCCTGAAGACTTTCTATCCACCTTGCTACCTACATCTACTGGACTTAAAATCCTTGTGGCGGCAACAGCCAAATCCTATATGTTAAAACAATCGGGTCAATTAGTTCACTCACTTTCTGAACTTATTACTTGACCGATCTTGATGACATTTTAATATTCAAAAGATAATTTTGATTTCTAAGTCGTAACGGAGCTAGATATTTTAAATTCCCGTAGGATTTGTCCTACAAGGTGTCAAAATTGCAATGTTATTTTTATGGAGATTAATTTTAATAGACCAGATGTTGGCATAAACAACTGTTAAATGGTCCACATAATTATTTAGGTTAAACATAGAGAGCAGCACAGTAAAATATCAAGTTAATTATAAAAGAGCGAATACAAGTCTATGTGTATATTGTCATCAGCCGATAATAAAATGAAAACATTTGAAATAAGCTTAGTTTATAATTAATATACCATAAATAGAGTGCAAATAATGTGCAGTGAGTGAGCTACTGGAAATGAATTGAAATACTATGATTTTACTTAATACAGCTTAATTAATAATATTTGAAGTCAAAAGTTACATGCCGAGGCCGAAGGCCGAAGCGTCACTAGCTGCACTCGTGACGGGTTTGGCACGTGAATAATTATTTATTTTTCTATTTGTTCAATTATTATAGTTTATTTATGTTTTTAGTTTCATTCCAATTAAATAACTAAGTGTCTCATTTTGGTTTAGTAAAATAATACCATTTCAAGCGGATTTATTTAATGAAATTAGATTGAGTTATCCAAAATGGTGACCCGACGTGATCTACAAGCGATACTAATTTCACACCGACTATTTTTTTCGATCGGACATCATAGTTCCAACCATTTTAGGTAAGTAATTTTGTCATGCTTCAAATAGGTGACATATTTAATAATTATGTATATTTATTGGGTTATAAATAACATTTATTTATAATACCGCATTTGTTTACTTGATTCTTACTACTTCGTTAACGATTTCCGTGTCCTACTAATTACCGCTTATTAGAATTTTGGTTTTTGAATAGTTAGAAAATTAAACAGTTTAAATTGGCACATCATATTGTAATAAACCAACATTGTTATACAGGAAGAATATAATAAATGAATGAATTGTTATAGTATATTATAGCACATACAATATAAGTACAACTATTTAAGATCTAGGTTTATTCATTCCCGATAATTACGAAACAGCTTCCTACCTTCAATCTTGATATCACCTGTTCCCGCTATATCTTTCATCAATTTTGTACTCTTCAATACTTAATTTAAAGGTACTTTACATAGAATAATAGTCAGTGATGGTAGTACCAGTGGCCGAGTGGTCTAAGGCACCACAACTTTGAGCCTGAGGTAAATATAGCGCAGGCTCTTATCCAACCTTGACATAAGTTTTTAGTCGTAATAACCGACTCAGACTGTACTAGTTCTCCCCCTTACTCTATCTACGTAGTTTCCCGAATAAAAAAATTAGAGCAAGTTTGAAAATAGATTGGTCTGTTATTGAGCTAGGTGCATAACTTTATCTCGACATAATATGACTGATTAGCGCATCTTTAAAGACTGCTTCATAATTAGACTGGCTCAGTAGAGGCTGTTAGTATGAGTTCCACAATATACCCTTGGCTCAAGAGATCCATTTGTTTGCTTATACTTTGGTGTATGAGATATGGTTTTCAGATGTGCTACCACTAGTTGTGTATTTAATTTGTGTATTTTAAACGAGCATGTGTGCGAAGAGGAGTCGGGTGCGTCTTTCTTAGTCATGTGTGATCTTTCATGTAAGTGTGTATGTGGTAGTGTATGCATGTGTAATGCTTTGTGTAATTATGGGCGTGGGAAAGTGTTTGTAAATGTGAAATGTGAATTAGGTCAGGTTTTTATGGTAGTTTTTAGCGGATTACAGTACCCTTTATTATTATTATTATTAGTTTTTATTTATTTCGTATTTTTTTCTTTGTTGTGGCTTCTAATGTTACAAAATTTAGTTTATAAAAGTGTCTCTTTGTAATTTTGTCTCAGTACCATTGTATGTGTATGGTGGGTGGGTAAGTCAGTACCACTGTACGTATATGGGTGGGTCAGTAGCATTGTATGTGTATGGAAGCATTGATGAACTTTATGCTGATGAATTAAGATAGGTCTCTTAAGATGAGGTTGCTTGGTGACGAGTAGAAATGATCAGTAGGAAGAATGAGATAGAGGAGCGTAAAGGTTCTACAATTCAAATCGACATTCGAAGGGTGTACTGGCAATGGTATTTTGTAAGTTCGTATGCAAATTCAGTACTGCTACTCCTACCAATCAATGCCACCACCTTTATTCCCTTGTGATAGTATTTCTCATTAAAATAGGATCGTTGTATATTTGAAGTTTAAATATTGTGCAATTAATGTGAAGAGACAATTTTACAAAGTTACAACTTTACATACATAATTTACAACTTTAAGTACAAAAAACAACTTTAAGTAATAATTGTTATGAAACATAAGTTTATTTATATACGTATTTATTTTTTATTTGTTTATATAATAGTAAAATTTTCATTTTATTTACGTCTGGCTGGTGGTGACATGTGCCCATGAGGGGAACTATTTCCACCGTTGTTATATGATCTTTACATTGTCATTATTGTTTTTTTTGTGAATAAAATGCTTATTTATCTATCTATCTATCATTAAGTTGCAATTCTTCTTCTTCTTCACTACAAAAAAACCTAGACTTTTCTATACGTACTAAGCAGATTTCAGAGGATGCTGAAAGTAGCCTATCATTCTTGACTGTGTGACTGAAAGGTTTTCTATGGTTTTAAAACCGAATTTTACTCCTGTTTACTTTTGTTTCTTTGTATCAATTTCTTTAATATAGTTACAGTCAATTATTGTTATTTTTAAGTTATATATTTATTGAACATGACATGACTTATGTATAAGCTTCCCACATCTTTCAGGGTGAATAAATTGAAAAATTAAAACCTTAATGCACAAACACATACAGAGGCAAATCTTTTGACACCTGAACCGTTTAAATTTGTCTAGAAATAAAGGAGGAGTTGTATTGACAAAAAAAAAAAAAAAGGCTTCACGTATAATATATAAGGATATGAGTGTTTTTAATACATTTTTATTGAATCAAAGTTAAAAAAAAACCTGCTTCAGAAGCCTGTCTCTTCGAACGTAAGAAAGAACAATATCACTTTTCACTGTTGACCCAATATTTAAAAGCAGAGCCTAACTAATAATATTAGTACAATTTTTATATCCCAACTTAAAGTTTATTCTATATTTTAGTATTTATTATCGTATACTTGTTATTCTCTAAATAATATGCTAAAAATGTGATGTAATTCCTTTTACAATTTTTTTTTAGAGTCAGAAAGTTCATTAACACTCCAGTCGTGCGGTAACACAATTTATTACAATTCCAAATGAAGGCAATTCAGAAAGTTCATTGACAAAACATGACAACTCCAGCCAAAATGTAACACAATATGGTTGAAACAGTAATACAATTGAATACATTCCAGTCAAAGGGTATCACATTTAATTGTAACTCCAGTCAACGAGGTAACATCCTAGTAAAGCTGTAGGTCCCTCAGTGGACTATTCGGCTATTAATAAATGATTCTTTCTGAGAAAAGTCGAACTCAGTTAGACCATACTATCATACTACACTCATGTAATCATTCAAGTTTTCTTTAAAATACATGCATGTAGTTGTGTCGGCGTCTTTTGAAAAAAGAATCTTACAAACCCATCCATAAAGCATCATCTTTTCTTACCAAACCTAACACAATTGATTCTTTATGCTTTATATGATATAGTTTTTGTTGGGCATTAAAAAAAATTATAATAATGTAGTTTGTGTCAGTCTACAAAATCAAGATGCTTTTATAGTGTTTCATCTATTTGGCCTTCCCACTATTGTTAATATATCGAATGTTCCGACTTGACTTCAGAGCGTTCTTACAGCAAATGCTGGAACTACGTGGAGTTTGGAATGCATGGTCAATGGCGTGACGATATAGATCAGCCGAAACCATAGCAACGCCTTTACGCTTTGCATTATTTTTACGTTTCAATTCTTTAAATGCACTTATTTCATTTCCTACTTAATTAATATAATGAATATGAGTGTGGTCAATCATGCTATGATCTTGGGCTTTTAAATTGTCTATATTATATAGTACCTTTTTGTTTCCAATATTTATAGATTGTACCTTTGTATTACTCAACCTATTTTAAATGCCTCTTGTTGCGGATTTATTGTAGCTCAACTGTCGGTCGTATGTCAAACACAGTAAAATTGGCAACACCGCACGTCAGAGATTCACTAAAATGCCACTAAAGGCGCTAATGTCAAGTTAGGAGATCTATTAGAAAAATAACATCGGTAGCTTTTGGATCTTGATCATACATCAAAGTGCCAACAGATCACGAGGAACACAAACGTACAGAACATTTACGTAGATAACTTATAGTTATGTAAAATATAGGCGTAAGATGTTTTTATTTAATTTTTCGTAAACAATAAAATCTGCAATTTTGCTCCACACGACTTGTTTTAAAGAATATATTTGTGACAGATACTAAATGGCTCTTTTATTAAATCGGTTCTTGTCCCATTTATTCTCCAATCCACACCAATTGACCACCATTGTGGAAATTAATTGGATCGTTTTCTCTCTAATTACACTGAATACGTCATCCAATCGCCTGGATAATGAATGGATGCAATTAATTTGACCTTCAACTATTATTTGTTCTTGAACTATGAACATTCAAATTTTAGATTATAAATATTAAAAAGTATTAGTACTATATGTTATAGTTTAATACAGTTTCAAAAATATAAAAACTTTCTTTAGAAAACCAATGAATAGATCATAGTGGGTTGCGTAAGAATTTTGAGTCTTCTGTTAGTTTAAAAAGTTAAAATAGTTTTATCTAATTTAGAACTTATTTCTCACAATTTTTAGTCAATTCATTATAATCATGGGTTTTTCCAAATACTTAATGTTGCATTAAGTGGAGTCCAAAATAAATATAACATACATTTTGTTAGAAAAAATACTTATTTTCCTAACCTAACCTAACCTCAACAGTCAATGTTTTTTCTACCGCAGTAAGTGGAAGATTCGCTGACTGTTCGATAAATGTTTTTTTATCATTCATTTTTATTTTTACTAGATTATAATAATTTTATATATTATTTGGGGTAATTTTGTAGTCAACCTCAAATCTTTTCATACTTTGATAATACATTTTTTGGATGCTAAACACCAATAATTAATAAAAAATAGGTGTCGGAAACATAGAGTTAGTATCATTAGTGATACATTAGTATACGTCGAGGTCATCCATATACACCACGCCGTGGCAATTATGGTTAGGTTAGGTTATGTTAGGATAACCTATTGTAGAATATGTTTTTACAAATTTTACTCACTGAAAAGTGGTTTGCGACAGAGAAAACACGTTATTGAAGGTTTATTCTACAATATAATAACTTAACCTAACCATAACTGCCTCAGCGCGATATCTCCGAAATGTCAATAGCAGCGCGTGGACTTTAAACCTTCTTTGCAACGTGAACAACGGCTTTCTAACACTAGATTTTCATTTTTATTACTAATCGCTCACAGACAGGAGCTAAATTCGTCAACAGTCTGTCATATTAAACTAAAAATACCACAATGCCGAAGGCATTCTAAACTCGTCTAAAGTCCATTCTCTTGGCACAAGCCTTCTACAGTGTGGACGGGTTTATGGCCTATAGCTGGGAGACCACGTAATTTCCTAAATGTCGGCCTGTGTGATTGAATGTATATGTGTGAATTGTTTGCATGTTTGAATGAGTGAGTGGAATGTTATATACTATTTATTGATATTTTAATTTAGACTTAGGACCTAATATTAGTTTAAACTGTATGTACGTTATGACGATTGCGATACAATTGTAATAATTGTTTTATGCAATAAAAATACTTATTATTATTATGCAAAACTATAATTTAAAAAATGCTAGGAATAATTTAAATATTATGTATAAATAAATTCCTTTTAGATCTTTATGTGATGAATTCGTCATAATACGACGACTTTTTTATCAGTAATATTCATATCACATTTATCAACAGAAATAATAAAGTAATTTTTAATACTACTGTACCTACTTTAATAATAGTATAGTCTATACGGCATAAATGTAATAAATATATCAGGTGTCAATCTCTTACCGGTGTTTTTAGCTAAACTGTTCTGTTAAAGTGGATGTGAAGAAAACCAATTCCACTTCACCCAATTTAATAGCCCGTGAGAGAGCTTGTATTGAAACCTTTAGAATCCAATCAGGTCTGTCCAGGGGTGCTTGTGCTCTGGTGTTTGTGGTCAATGGTTTGATTGATGCGGTGGATTACCTGACCACCGTTGATTACTCTTGGGTTGAGACACAAATTGGATTTGTCATTATTTTCTTCCACAGATCCAGAGCGTGGGAAAAAGTAATAAACAAAACAAATGGTTAGGGAGATAGTGATGTTTCGAACAATTAGGAAATTATAAATAAATACTTATTACTTTTTAATATCAAAGCTAAATAAATTTAATTTTATGAATTAATAAAACTAATTTTTTAATTACAAATATTAGAACATGATTAAACAAAATATCTCTATCAAATGAATTTCCTGTACATAACGCATATGTTTATTTCACAATATTGGTTCAAAAGCAAGCAATGTAGAGGATTATAAATTAGATTAACCCATCCCTCACCACCCTCTCACCCTATTTTAAATGTTTAGTGACAAGCGTTGTGGAGGCTTTAAGAGTTTGCAGAGGCTGCGGGAGGCTTGTCAGCCATGTTGGTTTTAATCCAATAAGAACAATGTTATTTACGAGCTGGACATACGATCATGCGTATTTGAATTTAATGGTTATTTTCGGATGGATTTTTCCAAACAAATTTCATTTGATCACGAATTAAATCGCGTTGGAATTGCTTTGCTAATTCTTAATTAGTTTCATAGAAAAAAATATAAAAATATTTAATCTGAAGTTTTTACTTTCACATATTTTTTTTTAAACTGGACAAATGTATTCAAAATATCAAAAGCAATCCCTATTCTCAATATGATAAGATTTAAAAAGACACCTCATACACATATTTTGGTCAATAAATGACGAAGAAATATGTATTCACAAATAACATTGTTCTTATGGGATTAAATCCAACATGGCCGACATCCTCTGTAGACTCTTAAAACGTATAATTAACTACATTTCCATATTCTAAAAGTTATAGTTGCTATCCTGAACACCCCCTCCCCGAGAAAGGCAAAGCTAGTAGACAGTTTTAAGTGTTGCACCGTATGACAATATTAGCTATATCTACACTTTAATCAAATCCACCTCAAAATCAAAGCTATTTAATGTATATTTAAGTTCAGAAAGTCGTAGTAAACTTTATTCAAAATTCAAAAACATTATGTAAATGTTAATATTTACTCGCCTTACAGAGACACTTTTAAAAGTAAAATGTAACGTATATTTAGTTTTTTAGTTAGCATAATACGTGTTGGTATTTACAGTACAAGTAAACGTCACACAACACAAATTTATTACAATATAAGCACAAAATGTACAAATATATTACAATACAAGTACAAAATGCACGAATGATCGATTTCGGTGAACCATGCTCTTTTGTGAATCCCTCTGGTCTGAGGAAGGTGAGAGTGGTTCACCGAAATCGATCACCATAATATTCGTGCATTTTGTATTTGTATCGTAATATATTTGTACATTTTGTGCCTATATTGTAATAAATTTGTGTTGTGTGACGTTTACTTGTACTGAACGTATATTTGTAATTAATATTTTATTCGTATGGTTTTATTTGGGCATGCTTTTCATTGAGAGAGCTGTCAATAATATTAAGACCTGTATTTAGCGGGTGACAATCTAGCGACAATTGTATAAATTGTAGAGTATTTTGTATAAATAAATACGAGTATAATGATTTGTACATATTGCTATACATGGGACCAATCATGGGTCACAGTTTGTCTTAATGCTTGATAAAAGAAACGTTTTTGTATGTTTGAAGTAATGGTCACATTATCTGAAGTGTTGAATAGGGTTGAAGAGAGGTGGAAGATCTCAGAAACACATAATAGTAAAAATGGACTAGTATTGATCATATAATACCCGCCCGCTTCACTGATACTGAGTTTGATTAGATAATACCCGCCCGCTTCACTGATACTGAGTTTGATTAGATAGTCAACATATGCAGCAAGCTTTCATTTTGAAGACTTGCAATTAAAATATAAAAATATACCAACAAATTAAAAATTACTTGAAGCCGTCAAACTAAATAATTTGTTTTTGAAAAAAAAAACAATATCCAATATAGAATATATACAATATCCAATTTAAAACAGCAGATATTATGTATAATTTACTAGTGTACTCAATTATTTTTAGTTTTAAAACTGTAGCCTACCACAATGTTGTTATACAGTAATCTTATTCAATTTGCTTTTATTTAACATCTGTTAATAAAATTAATCAATTAATATAGCTCCATAAGAATACCATGAAAGTTTTGGAGGCCAGTGGGACGGAGTAATGAGATCGGAGAGGAAAATCCTTTTTAGTGAACCTCTAGTGGCTAAGATAAATCTATGTACAAAATATCAAGTCAATTGGACATATAGTTTTGCAGAAATAGTGATGAATGGTAAATGGCTTATATATATATATATATATATATATATATATACACAAATCTATTATATATTTTGTATACAAGGGAGGGTGGTAACCACGACAGTTCCGCTACAACATTTGTAACTCCCAGTTCCAACTTCCAACTCCACAGAGCCAGTGATACAGTCGCGGCAACGTCAACATATTAACAAAACAAATTCCAAAAAGCAACCAAATCTTACACACTAAACCAATACACGTACACCCGCCCATTTATACACGTTCAGTGGTATTGACCCACCCGCCCACACATACACGTACAGTGGTAATGACCCACCCACCCGCCTATACACGTACAGTGGTATTGACCCAACCACCCTCACATACACGTACAGTGGTATTGCCCACCCGCCTACACATACACGTACAGTGGTATTGACCCAACCGCCCACACATACACGTACAGTGGTATTGACCCACCCGCCCGCCTATACACGTACAGTGGTATTGACCCAACCGCCCACACATACACGTACAGTGGTATTGACCCACCCGCCTACACATACACGTACAGTGGTAATGACCCACCCACCCGCCTATACACGTACAGTGGTATTGACCCAACCACCCTCACATACACGTACAGTGGTATTGCCCACTCGCCTACACATACACGTACAGTGGTATTGACCCACCCGCCCACACATACACGTACAGTGGTATTGACCCACCCGCCCGCCTATACACGTACAGTGGTATTGACCCAACCGCCCACACATACACGTACAGTGGTATTGACCCACCCGCCTACACATACACGTACAGTGGTAATGACCCACCCGCCCACACATACACGTACAGTGTTATTGACCCACCCTCCCGCCTATACACGTACAGTGATATTGACCCAACCGCCCACACATACACGTACAGTGGTATTGACCCACCCGCCCACACATACACGTACAGTGTTATTGACCCACCCTCCCGCCTATACACGTACAGTGGTATTGACCCACCCGCCCACACATACACGTACAGTGTTATTGACCCACCCGCCCGCCTATACACGTACAGTGGTATTGACCCAACCGCCCGCACATACACGTACAGTGTTATTGACCCACCCTCCCGCCTATACACGTACAGTGGTATTGACCCAACCGCCCACACATACACGTACAGTGTTATTGACCCACCCGCCCGCCTATACACGTACAGTGGTATTGACCCAACCACCCACACATACACGTACAGTGTTATTGACCCACCCTCCCGCCTATACACGTACAGTGGTATTGACCCAACCGCCCACACATACACGTACAGTGGTATTGACCCACCCGCCCACCCACAAACAATTAAACAATACAGTGGTATTGGCACTATTAAACAAAATGTGAAATTAAATCTGGTCACCATTGGACCATACTCTGTAATTTTGTTATGAAACAAAACATTGGTTATCGACTGAACAATGTTTTTGATAAAAATGGGAAAATTAATTGAATCATAGACGAAGCTGTAGGTCAAACAAAATTGCTTTCATTTGAGTGCATCGTTAAAAAAGATAGTTAATTAATTAGCTTTTCCAGTGAAAAATGAGTAATACATTTTAAGCTTCCAAATTTAAAATGAGTAAGAGCGATGTTTAATTTTAACCTATTTTTGGATATGATTTGATTAAATTTAGATTTGTTTTCCCCAAGAAGTTGTCTCTATATTGTGTTTTATGTCCTATAATCTAATGACGTTAGTTTGTTCGTTCCAGACGTCGCTGACAACTCCTTCAACACTAAGTAGATCAAGGCTGACCCTAAGTGGGGCGCAAACAACCCACTTATAGAGTGGCGTTGAAGGGAGACACCACTTTGTCCATCATTTCCTTAATCGAAGACAAATCGCTGCAATGAAATTCACGTCAAAAATAACGATTTATTTTATATTTTATTCTACATTTAGTGAATCTCCTAAAAGTTATAATTTAATTTAGTTTGATTTGAATCATTGTCAGAATTGTTTTTGCCTCTACAAAATGACCTATAGATATAATTTCATGAAATTTACAGAGGTTATTATTTTCATAACATCAAAATAAATCATAAATTTGATTAGCTGTTGTAATTATTTTATCGGAATTTATAACGTTAAGCATAAACCTGAATTTTTGATGTATTATAAATAAAGTGACAATAATTTAAGAATAATAATCAAACTTTATATTTTAACAATAAATTAAAACTTATTTTATATAGTACGCTCAATAATATATATTTTAAATATTTCATTTTCAGAACTAAGGACTCATCGCATATGTATGAATATACTATTTAAAGTTATCGCATTTTTTACTATTTAAATTTCATTGTTAAGAGAAAAGTTTAAATTTGTCAATCCATATTATGTGCATAATTCAAAACTCCAAATAAAATTATCGAGTTGTACAAGAACTAAATAAATACACAAGAAAAGTAATACAAATGTATTTCAAAAGTAACAATATAAGATAATCTCTAACCAAATAGCTTATTACTGCATGAACATTACCTATAACAACTTACAAAAACAACAATGAATTTACTCTTCAGACTGACAGCCCACATGGATTTTATCCAATTCACTCCATTTTAAATAACTTTAACAAAAGTTCAAAATGGACATATTACTACTAATTAGTACATGACTCATGACATATACAATTATATTTAATTTGATGTGAAATACAATCGGAACCTAATTTAAATTATTAGGTCACCTCTTTTCTTTCTATGTGATAAAGTCTGTGTTCTTTGTTTGTTCTCTATGTCTTAGCGTGTCGAGTTCGTTGGTTGTTGGGTTTTCATAATTCATTTCTAAAACGCCGATCGTAGAGATATGGGCGAAAATTAGGGGTGAATGAATGTGATGAGTGTAGAAGAATGAGTGTAGTCATTGTTACTATCTGAGTTCGACTTAGCTCAGAAAGGACTATTTATTAATAGCCCAATAGCCAGAGTAACCATGGGACCTACATGTTTACATGGAATCCAAACCACGTAGTGATTCAGCTAACTGATATGTCTGATACTCAGTTCTCTTCCCTACACAACATCTGAACATTGACTACCATCTAACATGGACACCCTAAACTTCTCTAGTAGTGTCCACGTCGATTAGCACAAACCACTATTTTTTTGCATAGGCCAGGATTTTCACATAGGCTTGTCACTTTTGGGTTAGACTGAGCGCAACTCTTGTTCGATGGCCAGCTAAGTCCACAGGGTAAGTTTACCGTATTTGATTTGCTTTTTATGTTATTTTGGGCTTTCAAAAATGTTTTTGCTCACAATAAAAAATATTTGTACAATTAACTGGTTTTTTATTTACTGTCCTGAGTTTGTGCTTTGTCACTTACCCAAGGTTGGGCTCAGTGTTTTTGCTAGGGTGGGTATTAGTTCAGACAAGGATTAATTATAACTAACTGTAACTCAGATGAGGTTAACTATACAACTAACTGTAACTCATATGAAGGTTAACTTTACAACTAACTGTAACTCATACGAGGTTTAACTGTACAACTAACTGTAACTCAGATGAGGTTAACTATACAACTAACTAACTGTACATTATACGACGTTTAACTTTATAACTAACTGTAACTCATACGCAGGTTAACTTTACAACTAACTGTAACTCATACGAGGTTTAACTGTACAACTAACTGTAACTCAGATGAGGTTAACTATACAACTAACTGTAACTCATATGAGGTTTAACTGTACAACTAACTGTAACTCAGATGATGTTAACTATACAACTAAATGTAACTCAGACGAGGTTTAACTGTACAACTAACTGTAACTCATATGAGGTTTAACTGTACAACTAACTGTAACTCAGATGAGGTTAACTATACAACTAACTAACTGTAAATTATACGACGTTTAACTTTATAACTAACTGTAACTCATACGAAGGTTAACTTTACAACTAACTGTAACTCATACGAGGTTTAACTGTACAACTAACTGTAACTCATACGAGGTTTAACTGTACAACTAACTGTAACTCATATGAGGTTTAACTGTACAACTAACTGTAACTCATACGAGGTTTAACTGTACAACTAACTGTAACTCAGATGAGGTTAACTATACAACTAACTAACTGTACATTATACGACGTTTAACTTTATAACTAACTGTAACTCATACGCAGGTTAACTTTACAACTAACTGTAACTCATACGAGGTTTAACTGTACAACTAACTGTAACTCAGATGAGGTTAACTATACAACTAACTGTAACTCATATGAGGTTTAACTGTACAACTAACTGTAACTCAGATGATGTTAACTATACAACTAAATGTAACTCAGACGAGGTTAACTACAACTAACTGTAACTCAGACAAGATTTACCTTTACAACTAAATGTATCTCAGACGAGGTTAACTACAACTAACTGTAACTCAGACAAGATTTACCTTTACAACTAAATGTATCTCAGACGAGGTTAACTACAACTAACTGTAACTCATACAAGGTTTACCTTTACAACTAAATGTAACTCAGACGAGGTTAACTACAACTAACTGTAACTCATACAAGATTTACCTTTACAACTAAATGTAACTCAGACGAGGTTAACTACAACTAACTGTAACTCATACGAGTTTTAACTTTACAACTAACTGTAACTCATACAAGATTTAACTTTACAACTAAATGTAACTCAGACGAGGTTAACCACAACTAACTGTAACTCATACGAGGTTTAACTATACAACTAACTAAAACCCAGACAAGGTTTATCATTATACTAACTATAACTTATACAACTAAATTTTAACTTTAACCTTACAACTAAGGTTTAACTTTACAACTAAATGTAACTCAGACGAGGTTAACTACAACTAACTGTAACTCATACGAGGTTATAGTTAAAAAAACTAACTGTAACTAAGAAAAGCCAACCTTTACAAGTAACTGAACTGAAAACTGCACAACTGAAAAAACTTCTCTGTACTAGAATGGAAAGTTAAGATCTTTGCAGGTGAGTTTTGATAAAATACTATGTGTTGATAAAATAAACGCTTAATCAGTTCATGTGCAGTTAGATTCAAGATAGGGTTCCAAAGGCGTTAATTTAGTAACATATTTCATAAATAACAGGTTAATAATATAAAATAATTACTCTAAACTAATAACTGAAGTAATAATTGAGTAAGTTTCGAACATAGCAATAAAACCACTAACTTATCAGATACAACAGTTTCCACCAACCAATAGATATTTCATATGGATGCTTTCACAGAAATTTGCATTTAACATCAGTAAATTGTCTGAGTGCTCTTGAAATATCGCTGTTGTTTTGTCACATTCAACTATAAAGACATTTGTTCAATATGTTTTCAATATTGATAGCAGAGACAGTTTTGATTAAATTATATTACTAGTGGATGATATACGTAGTTTTTACTTGTTTATTTTTGGTTTATAGTAAGTAAATGATGAGGAAAAATAAGAAACATGACAGTTAATTGTGATTTGTTAAAGATTGTGACATCAAAATATCTGTCCCTTCAGGTGTAAAAAAATTACGTAAAATTATTTTTAGTATTGATTAATAAAATGTCTATAAACGTGTTTACTGGTTATGGCGTTATTTGAGGACCTCTTCGACGGTTTCTAAAAAACTGATGATTACCCTCAAACTAAGTCTTCAGTCATCATTTTAAGCGATATTTCTCTAACTTCCAGAGGCAGTTCTAACAAGCACGTTTTGTATAACATCATTAAGAAACCAAATGATACAAGAAATCTCGTGATACGTCTCAGTTTGATATGACAGACCACTTGGTAGTGACGTCATGTTGAGCACAAGTGGCACGTACAGTGACCCTTTGAGGCATTTACACCACACATTGTGACGTAGATGACCGCTTGTTAGTAATGTCATCTGAAACCCAAGTGACTGTGGGACACTTCCACGATACATGGTGACGTAGATGACCGATTGGTAGTGATGTCATCTGAAACCCAAGTGACTCTGTGGGGCATTTCACCATGCATAGTGACGTCATCTGAATCCTAAATGGCTCTGTGGAGCATTCCACTAGACATAGTGACGTCAACGATCATATTAAGTAGTGATGTCATCTGGAACCCATGTGGTTTGTAAGGTGACTCTGTGGGGCATCACACCACACATGGTGACACTAACGACTACGTGGTATGTAATGTCATTAAAAATTCATATATGGTACAAACACTGACACTAAATTTTGTGGTATTGAATTTTCAACAAAATGTATGTGACTTGAAGCCGTCATTGACGTACTTGTGACGTCACAGATCGATGCAATGACGTGACATGTTGTGTTACCATGGCGACGGTCATTCACAGCTGATTAAACAATACACTTGCTTAAGGTGCACTTTGGCAAACCACCTGTCAGAACTAAATGAGGTGGCTGTAACAATTAAACAAAGTTTAAGATATGAGCCTCGGGGGTAATTAATGTGTCAACCTATACTCTTCGAGATTTCAATTAGTTCCGTGGGAGAAGTTTAAATTTTATTTTAATCTAAATATATATCTAATTTACGTAATTTAATATGTTTTGGCGTTGATTAATTTGATAAGATATATTAATCTTTAATTTATTTTGGGAATTTAGCTCTTTCCTCATATATAATCACTGTTGGTGAAAATGGTTTGTTTACTTATGGTTTGGCATAAACGCAAAATAAAAATTAATTTAAAAAAATCAGTTATAAAATCTGTGAATCCTTTTGTTCGTGTTTTACTATACTTATAAGTAGAATCAGTTCATATTACTTAATAATTTGTAAAGAAAGTAGTTTTTAGAGTTTTGTAATTTACGCAAGCGCCTGTTATCAAGACTCTATAACTACCCTACAACTAAGATATTTTTATTGTTATCAGTTTTGTCATGAACTTCTAATAGTTCCATAATGTGTTTTAAAATGTCAAACAATATTAAGAGGTAAATAAAAACTTTCCCAATTTTTACATTCTTAGTGTTTGTATTTTACAAAACTAGAAACAGATAAAAGGATGTAGTTTAGACACTTAAAATAATGTTAAAAATCCTTTTTCTTTTATGTCTTGAACTTAACAACTTTTAATGTAAAAAAAAACCAGAATACAATGAAATGTAAATTTGATTCATTATTTAACTAATTATTTATTGTTTGTTATCTTTTAACAATGGAAACAAGAACTTAAAAATTCTACTTTCATAAATTTTTTATTCAAACTATCCAATTACATGAAAATTATAAGCCAACGGAACAATCGTACAGATGGTCATGTTTAACAACCTAAATGGCCTCTAAGGAAATGATTTTGTTAATACCATCATTTACACATCGATTAAAAATTACTTTTTTATCTTACTATCTGTTGGGAATATTTATATTGGTAACTATGGTTAACTCTGTAAAAATATTTTAAAAAGAAATTAAAAAGTTAAAGATCGCTCAGACGGTCACCCATCCAAGGGACAGCTACGTTCGATATTGCTTGACTCTGTTATCTTGCGATAACGTCGGAACCCTCCAGTCAATGCAACCGGAGTTAGAATAGGTTTAACTATCATTGTTACCTATATCACATTTTTAGCTGTTTTTAAAATTAAAACACACATCACTATTAGGAAAACATCCTTGTAAATTTAGCTATTGAAGGTGAGAAAATATCTATCAAAGCCCTAGGTCAAATTGATTTCTTTTTGATTCTACTTTTTCTAAAGAAATATTATATTTTGCAAAAGTGTGAGCTGTATTTTAAGATGTTATTGACATTAAAATGAATTTAAACATATTTAATCTAAATTAAAACATTAGTAAACACACATTGTTTTAATTTTTTTGAAAGCTGATTATAATATTAAAATAAAATATTTGATTTTTAAAGATATTTTCAAACCAGAGGGACACGATGATACTGACTACCCTTCATAAGTTTCATACATTTAATACTACATATAATACATGAAACGTAAAAAAATTATTTTAATATTTTTAGTCATTGTTTTACGTAACTTTGATAACTGAAATTGGTGGTTTTAAGGGACATTTAGATTTATGTTATAGCTAGTGCATACGTTTGATAAAGGTAAAACATATTAGATTTTTAATTATAAACGGTAACTAGCGTTTAGGACAAAGTCGATGTTCTAACGTCCCTGACAACGTGTAATTAGTCGATGGAACTGAGCCACCTCAATATTGAACTCATATTGTAATTAGTCGATGGAACTGAGCCACCTCAATATTGAACTGAGCCACCTCAATATTGAACTGAGCCAACTCAATATTGAACTCAGCCACCTCAATATTGAACTGAGCCACCTCAATATTGAACTCATATTGTAATTAGTCGATGGAACTGAGCCACCTCAATATTGAACTGAGCCACCTCAATATTGAACTGAGCAACCTCAATATTGAACTGAGCCACCTCAATATTGAACTGAGCCACCTCAATATTGAACTGAGCCACCTCAATATTGAACTCATATTGCATTAATTACCTAATTATATTCTTTAAATATAATTACCAGCTTGTGGGTTTTATTTATTGTCTGTAGAGAGTCAGCGTCATTTAAAGCATCACTATTAATTAATCATATAAAATAAATGTACAGGGTGTCTTAAAAGTCCCACCCCCCCTATTAACTTTCTTATGAATACAGATAAAGTGATTTACTTCTGGGAATGTTTATATGACCAACTAAGGAGTTTTTTTATGTATGCAAATTTTTTACACCCCCTCTCAAAAGGGGGTAGTTTGGGGGTAAGTCAAAATTTTTAAATAGAAACCCCTATCAAATGACACATCATTTTAAAGGTAATATTAAAAGAAAAAGAATGGTGGATACTAGAGGTCTCTAACATTAGTCTATAAAATTTGGTGGCAGTTTAAAGTTGGAATTATTTCATAAAACCCCCGCAGCTTATGTTACATTTAAAATTGTTGTAAGGCAGACAAAACATTCACCCACCAGTTAGTTTTGAAAACTGATGACACCTAATCGTAAAACAAGTTATTACAAGAATCAACAAACACCAAAAACCACAAATAACATAGCATTTATTTGGTTTTGGTTTGTCTGACCAAAGTCCAGTAGGGCAACCTGGGAATACCAGTGGCTCCTTCCTTATCTCTTATTAGGTTACTAGTTAGTACGTGTAACACTTTCAGTTCAGTTACTGTGTTAAATTTCTTTTTATTCGTATTTAATAAAAATGGCCCGGTCAAATGAAGATAAAGTAGATGATATTGTTCTATGGGGAAGCTAGGAGAAATGTTCATGAAGCAGTTCCTTTATTTAATGCTGCCTATCCGGATAGACCAGTAGACAGGGCATACATTAGACGTTTAGTAAACAAATTCTCAACAAACTTTAGTGTCAAAGATGCACCACGATCAGGGCGCCCTGCCATTGCGACAGAAGAGATCCAAATTCAAGTTTTAGCAAATTATGCTGCAAACCCACATGAATCTCTGCAGTCCACTGCCCTTGGTGTTGGAATTTCAAAAGATACTGTTCACAAAGTGTTAAAGCGTCACAACTTCCACTCGTACAAAGTACAGTTAAATCAAGAATTAAATGAAGACGACCCTGACCGAAGACTTCAGTTTTGTGAGCAAATGTTGCAGAAGATTGAAGAGAATAATAATTTAATATCACAGATATGTTTTAGTGATGAAGCATCATTCTCTTTGCATGGGACAGTCAATCGGCACAACTGCCGTTATTGGGCAAACAGTAACCCCCACTGGATGGTTGAAGCCCATACGCAACAGCCACAAAAATTAAATGTATGGGCTGGAATTTTGGGAAACTCTGTTATTGGGCCATTCTTTATTGATGGTAATTTAACTGGCGTTAAATACTTGGACATGTTACGGAACGGCATTGTCCCAGAAATAAATGAGGTAGTACAAGGTACTTATGAGCCTGTATTTCAGCAAGATGGTGCTCCTCCACATTACAATATGCTTGTCCGGACATTCCTAGACCAAACGTTTCCCGATAGATGGATAGGTCGACGTGGCACTTTGGTAGAGTGGCCGGCACGTTCACCTCTGGATTTTTTCTTTTGGGGTTTCCTCAAAAGTAAAGTTTACGACACAAAGCCCGCAAACCTCGATGAATTAAGGAAAAGAATCGAAGAGGCCTGCCACCTTATCACGCCTGAAATCTTACAAAATGTGAGACGTGGTTTTCAATCCAGGCTTTTTTACTGTCAAGAAGTTCATGGCAGCCATTTCGAGCATCTCATCTGAGTGAAATTGAGGTGAGAGTTCAGCATTTTGACCATTTTTCCCTTTCTAAAATTACTTAAAGGGTTTTTTGAAATAATTCTAACTTTAAACTGCCACCAAATTTGATAGACTAATGTTAGAGACCTCTAGTTTCCGCCATTCTTTTTCTTTTAATATTACCTTTAAAATGATGTGTCATTTGATAGGGGTTACTACTTAAAAATTTTGACTTACCCCCAAACTACCCCCTTTTGAGAGGGGGTGTAAAAAGTTTGCATACATAAAAAAACTCCTTAGTTGGTCATATAAACATTCCCAGAAGTAAATCACTTTATCTGTATTCATAAGAAAGTTAATAGGGGGGGGGGGGTTGGGACTTTTAAGACACCCTGTATATTTATTCATCGGATTTGATACTAACTGAGGAAGTAGACTATTTTGAAAATCATCTAGTACAACAACAGTTTTACTACCCATGTTAAAAAATATTTGTGCTAGGTATTTAAGAGGATACTGTTCTATTGTTAATGCTACATTGTCATAGTCTGATCTGTTAAAGTAAAACATAGTATTATATTGCATAAGACACCTCAAAGATAGTCTCAGACCTAACATTTAATGTAACAAAGAAACCACTTCTGAAAATTTACAGCCCCAGACAGCTCTATAGTAGCGGACCAAAACGCGCTTTTCTATTTCAACCGAATAATTCGAGTCTATTATTATAACTACAAGATATGGAGAATGTCATTTTGTACTTTGGCCGATGTCGGTGGAATTCCTCATCACAATTGCTCCATCACATATCTCATAAATAATGATGGTCATGTCGTTGAGTCGATTTAAGTTCGTTAAATTTAATATTTGTTAATTATTCAGAGATATATTGTTCTTATTTATTTAATTTAATTGCTGTTATGTTTTTGTAATTTATTTGTTGATTTTCTGTTTTTTGTTAAATATTTATTGTTAGAATTTGTATTATTTGTTATTGATTTACTATAGTATAACAAATTGTTTGATAAATACATTTCTATTGATTGTGCCTTAGATAATTGATTATGTTTAAGTTGATGAAACTCGAACATACTAGTCATCTAGAAGAAAGCTTAAATAGTGCCAAAAATACCTGGACATAAAAAAAAACGAACTTTATATCAAGTTTAAAGTATTCTACAACGCTAAAAAATTGTTTTCTACATCTACAATAATATAATTTATTTATTAATTTTTAAAAAATTTACCTGTTAAATCATCTATAAAGGTCGTTTGTTTTCCCTTCAGTTGTCTGTAATGATGATTTTTATGATCTTTGAGATACTTTAATTACTTATTGAGTACATATACATAATTGAAACTATTATTGTTTGTTACTGTTTTAATTTGTTGTTGATACTTCTATATTTATATAATTTATTTTAGTTGATCTCATAAATAGCATTTCTGCTAAAGTGATTATTATAAGATTCAATGTAAATTCAACTATATAGAAAATAATAACAAATTTTTGAGTTTGAATAACGAACACTTTATAGTTAATTATTAAATATCCATTCTAATGGATCACAAGTTGGTATAAAAAGATTTATCCTAAAGAATGGCATTTAAAGTTTAACATTTTTAGTCATGACAAAATTATAAAAATACTCAACTGTTTACAAACTTATAGTCAACTAAAGTAGGTTTTTGCCGATCAAATGACATTTCAAGTGTTACTATTATAACTTAGAGTATTTAAAGAGAGAGAGAGAGAGAGAGAGAGAGAGAGAGAGAGAGAGAGAGAGAGAGAGAGAGAGAGAGAGAGAGAGAGAGAGAGAGAGAGAGAGAGAGAGAGAGAGAGAGAGAGAGAGAGAGAGAGAGAGAGAGAGAGAGAGAGAGAGAGAGAGAGAGAGAGAGAGAGAGAGAGAGAGAGAGAGGGGGGGGGGAGAGGGTGAGGGAGCGGGAGAGATTGTTATTTTAGGTATGATTTATAAGTAGACAAGTAATAAAAAAATTGAGAGAGGAAAATGTAATTATTTATATATTTTATTAAAAATACCAAGATACCAACTTTTATCTGTTAATTCTGACCATTCAGGAAATTTATTTCTTATTTGACGTTGAGATATCACTCTTGCACCCTCCACCTATGTAATGCTAAATCACACGTTACATCTGCCCACCATGCCTACTTTCAAAACCATCAGATGGTAACAAATATATGTTAAATTGCTCTAGTAGATTGGAAGGAGAATTGAAAATTTATTTTAGAGGACTAGAAGTAATATACGAATCGATGTTCTCTAAGTAGGTGGAAATTGAGTGTCTCACTTCGCCTCACTACCTTAATGTTGTGGCAAGGCACCATCGTACGTCTTCTGATTGAGGATGAAGGTTTTGAGGGTGCTGCTACGTAGAAGTTAAGGATCCTAAGCAAGCGAAATTATTGGAATGTTGAAAAATGTAAAAAAATAAAATAAAAGAATACATTTTATACGACGGCACTGGTGGCGTGGTGTTGTTACCCAGCTACTTGGGAACAAAGTGTTGAGGAGATTGTAGGCGATAGGTTCTATACTCAGGCCTCTTAATACTTAACACGGCGTCCGCTCAATGGTTTCCATCAAAGTAGACATTACTTGAGAAGTCTGGGGTGTCCATGTTGGATGGTAGTCAAAGTTCAGATGTTGTGTAGGGAAAAGAACTGATTATAAGGCTTGTTAGTTAGCTGACAATCAGACCAACCCTACGTGGTTCGGATTCCCCGTAAATTCGTAGGTCCCTTAGTTGCCCTAGCTATTGGTCTATTAATAAATAGCCCTTTCTGAGGAACAGTCACCCTTAGTTAGTAACAGTGACTACACTCGTTAATTATATTTTCTTATTTGTTTACTTTCCAGTTTATATACACGTATAAAGAATTTATTTACGTTACTAATACCAACATTTGCATTTTAGCACTTTGGTATAGGAGAGATTGTGTAAGTACCACCGACTGGTGGACATTACTGAAGACTGATATTATGTTTAATTGTTCTTCCCAACAGCTGTTATCTAACTAGTTAAGCTAATCTATTTGTTTTGATTCCTTCTTGAACTTTATGAAATATTACTGAACTATTCAGATGAATTCTAGATTTTTATCTATTGCAGTTATTTGCACGTTTAACATTAGTTTAACAACATAAATTTATATGTAATTCATGCTAAGTTATGAAAATAAGGTACGTCTGTCGGGATCTGGGGTTAACGAATGTAATGTATTTTAAAGTTCATTATTGAAGGCGCAAATATATCCATGAAAAAGGACAATTATGAAAAAGCTAGGAAAGCACTCTTTTAGTGATGGGAAATACATTATTGTTTAACTAAAAATAACGCCTTTTATCCACTGTACTCACATTTTTACTTTGGTAAGAACGAACATCTATTATTTTTGATATTGTACATATACATTTTGAAAAAAAAATAAATAAATAAAAACACATTAACACCAATATATTTGTCAGTTACTAAAAACAACTGAGTTACTTTTTGATCACTGATTATTAAGTTTTAACAACCTTAATTTAAATTTAAGTAGCTTACTAACGGTTTTAATTTATTATAAATTCAAAATCTATTGAGTAAGTAACTTATTGATAGCTAATAATTGCATCCTTTAAAAAAGATATTTTGTTAACTTATTTTTGAAATTCTAAACACTAAAACCTCGCCTTCAAATAAACACTTCATTGTAAAACTAAATACTGACCACTTTACCCATCAATGGGGTACAAACAAATGTTTTTGAAAGTAAGTTTAAACCACTTAACTATTACCAATATCCAGAGAAATAGTTCGGACCTACAGATATACGTGGAATCCAAACTAAGTAGTGTTGCTTTGATTTTCAGCTGACTTACCAGCCCTACACTCTCTTCTCTAAGTTATCTTCCTTACACAGCACGAATATTGACTACCATCCAACATGGACACCCTACATCGTTTCAGTAGTTACAACGTCGATAGCAACCATTGCGTGGACACCATTAAGAGGACTGAGCATATAACCTATCACTAAAATTCTCCTCAACACTTTGTTCCTAAGTAGCGGGGTTACAGCACTGCAAAATTAGACACTTTTCTCACCTCATTCAATGTATAAGTATACTCTCGTAAAATGTAAGTCTAATATTTATTATTATTTTTTTCATATTATCAGAAGTA
This sequence comes from Stictocephala bisonia, assembly GCA_035578905.1. NCBI lineage: Eukaryota > Metazoa > Arthropoda > Insecta > Hemiptera > Membracidae > Stictocephala > Stictocephala bisonia. The sequence goes on from JAQJVL010000071.1 coordinate 121,790, forward strand.
ATAGTCTACTAACACCTGTAATTTTTTTTGTTTGATTGCAGTAATGTTGTCCGTCTGCTATGTAGTTTTAGTATCAAGGGACGTTTTAGACTATTTTTAATGACAGACTTAATTTTTTCAAAAAAAACTACAATCCTATCATGAAAATCTTGATTAGGAAATATTTTCCACAAACCACTTGGAAATATGTTAAGCCACAAAAATTAAGAAAAATATCACACTCCGGGTATGGCAAGGTGCAGGTTTTTCGAAAAAACTTCATAGCATGTTACAGTGATTATTTCCTACCAGAAAATATTTTAAGACCAGGGAAAATGATAGTGGACAAGGATTTATCCAGCCATAATATTATCAGAAATGATCCCAAACAATTCCTTTTTCGTTATCTACAGGAAATATTGGTATGTCAGTGAATTAGTAAATGTGATTATTATAAAAAAAAAATTAAAATAACGCAGTAGTTATGACATTGTTTTATTGATGTTGCAGCACTAAGAGTCTAAAACATATTTACAATACGCTCGTATTTGTCTAAATACGTTCCCCTAAAATTTGTGTTTGCTCATTATCCTTGAACACGTTATATTATAAGTTAAGGCAGGTTTATGGTTATTTTTAATTTTGGACAAGTATTTACCAAATGGCTAAGTATTGGTAATAAGTCCAACTCAAATGGCTTTAAAATTAAACCAGTGCAGCCAAGGGAGTGCTGACATGAACAAAGCACTGGCTGGCAGCCAATATCACTGTCTGTGTGGGTGGGACTTAGATGTTAGATACTCTGTGACATTGAAGTGGAGTCAACAATCCATGTAGTCGTTTGTTCTAGATCAAGGTACTTAGCATTGGTGTGACAGAGCACTGGCTGGCAGCCAACATCCCTGTCTGTGTGGGTGAGACTTCCAGGGTGGTTACTCTGTGGCATTGTGGAGCCAACAATCCATTTAGTCGTTTGTTCTAGACCAATATATTTTAAAACATCTCTGGAAAAATTGTGTACTGGTTCTCTCCCTTACTATGTCTCATAAGCTCCCTAAAAAGATCAATAATGTACGAGGTATGACTAGAGAATTTAGATTGAAATGATCGGCCTCACCTTAAAAAGAAAAATATAAGGCATTTTCTAATACTGTAAATATTATATTTCCAAACACTTATAGTCTTTAACAGGTAAACGATTCATTAGCTATATAAAAATCATTCCAGTCTATAAAATGTTTAACTATCTCTACATCAAATTATAGAACATGTCTTACTACAAGATAGTATAATTATATTAAGTTACTTTTACACTGTGAAGATGTAATACTATCAAACCCGCTCTACCCTTCATGGACCTCGTGAAAAAACATTTTCTTCTCCATCACAGCCCCATTCTTGAAATTCTAGACGTCCGATGTTTCAAAACACTCCAACAGGTCAAATGTATCAAGTTGTATTTGATACTCAATATCTTGAGTGTTTCCTTTTTACTATTGATGTCAGATGTAAGAAACAGACTGTGGATTTGAAGAGATAAGTAGACATTCTAAGTGAACAGTTTAACTACATCTCAGTTTACTTTTATCAAGTAAGTATTTGGATAAAAAAAGAGTTTGGACCGACATTCTATAAGCACTGAAACCAGAAAGTGGTGAAATTCATTATATTATTCATTATTAGGACGCCGATCGTCAGAATATGAGCAAATATTATAGTTGGCAGCTCTGATATTTAGGAAATGACGCAAGCAAAAGCCCAAGAACTAATTAAAAAATCCCTATAGATCATTTAATAGATCATTTAAAACTCTTGGAATTATTTTTCACAGAGTAAATCTGGAATTTTCAGAGTTCAAGAGATGTTACACTTGTATTCTTTAACAAATAAAATTATGAAAGTTTGTAATTCCACTTTAAAACGATTCCTGTGGATGCCAACCGCATCCATTGTTTTTTTTTTTTAAATACCATAGGAGATAATTAGAAATAAATTGATAATATTCTTTAAATCCAGCTGTGGTTAACTAGGAAGTACAATCACCAAATAACATTATAAAAATACCTCCTTCCAATATAGATCAAATTTACCTACCACATAAAATTATGAAATAATTGATTCATACAATATTTAGTTCAATATAGCTATAAATAACCCACTCATCAGTTGTGTAAATTTGACCTGACACCGTATTGGTGGATCAGTTCGAGTGTATAAACCATACTGACTCAGACATCAAATTTGCATACATGATTTATGAGGACAGTGTCGTTCACGATCCCATGTACCGATATCGGATGATAGAGCGGTTTTTAAATAACTTGCACTATACTAAGTAAATTTCATGATAAATCGATTTTTACTAATATATATTAACTATATACAATAAAAAATACATTGATTTAATATTAGTATAAAACAAAACAGAGTAATGCAAAACATGGAGATTTACTATTACAGAGAATTAAAAAGTATTTACTGTTAAAAACTAAACAATAATCTATACTATAAGTGATCAAACTTAAGGGTTTTCATTTTGATTTTCAGGTATTTAAAAATAAAGGAAAATTATACAATAAGACATAAAAATATGGTGTTATTATTGTCTTTAAATATTGAGATAATCATATTTAATACATTAAATTGACCTAATACAATAGTATATACATTACAACCGATTATAAATCTTAATATGTATAACCCAAAAGCCATGTACTTATTTATCACCAAATAATTGGCCGGTAGCGTAGTTGGTTCAATCCCAGCCTTATGTGCTAAACGTTCTCAGTTCGATATCCCAATAAGAGTCAATACATTTTGAGAAGGATCAGCTGATAACCACCGGCTGTTCATTTGTCATTGGGCTATTAATTAATGACACTTGCTAAGGAATAGTCGGCCTAAGTTTGTAACAATAATGCATTTGTTCATCTCCACTCATTCGAAATCCATATTCGCCCTTTATCTTGACGATCGGCGTCTTATGAATAAATAAATCTCCAGAACCACTGACATAATTTGATGACATTTGGAAGGAATTTAGCTCTTGTACCGAAAAACATAATTTCTAAATAAAACACATCGATCCTCTTTCTTGATAGGCCTATATTGTTTTTAAACTGTAAACAGCAAACTATAAAATTATTATTTATAATTATAATTTACCTTATAAAGTCTGATTTAATTTACAATTAGTACATTGTTATTATTTGTAATATCTGTTTTAGCTCTTAACAGAAAAACATATCTGACTAGAATAAATTTGTTGACTCGACTAGAACATCGGATAATGGAATTTGTTCTAGTGCGATGTTTCATTGACCGTTGCAATTTTATTCCAGTTCCATCATTTTAATCGAACAGGGCGTAATTAAGTTGCAAAGAACTTAGCCTGTTTCATGACTGTTTATTTATTTATCTCATAAACTGTAATACTGTAAAGTTATTATAAAAAAATGTACGTATGCATAGTTTCATTAAACATCATTAAATGTTGAAAAAATAATGCACCTACCTATTATAGTGTTGTTTGTTTACAACATAAATTATCTTTACTAAAAATGAATGACAAAAGCCGTAATTATTTTTCTGTTTACTTTTTTAGATGGGTCTTTCCATCTTTAACAAAATAAGATTAACAACTTAAGAGCAAATCTTTTATAATAAGTATAGCAGTGCTTGAAATATATTTGTGTGATAAATATTTTGAGAATACTTTTAGACATTAGGTCACCCACTTGATGCATTTATTCACGTTTAACCAAATGGGACGATATAAGCTATAGTTATTATTTAAATAGATTATTGAAACTTAGGGACATTTATCTGCCATAATTGACATATTTTTAAAATTAATTATTCTGTTATTGTTTATAGACTTTGATTAATTTATATTATTTCTTACAAAACTGCTATGACCTTTATAACTGAAAATAATGAAAATAATGTTTTATTCCACATCTAAAAACAGATTACAAACTAAAATTACAAAACAGCTCGGAATTTAATCTGCCACTTTTTCCAGTAGTATGGCAGAGCAACTGAAATAAAGATTAAAGTTTAAACAAGAGTCCAGTCCAATCACTGTAAATGCTTCCTCCTCTGTGTCGTCTGCTTAATACTATTAGTTATTTACTCAAAACTATATACAAATAAATAAAACAAAATTAAACAAGACAAAACAGAAAGATATACTCTCTTTGAGAAACATCATTTTAATAATTTTAACAAGAAATTTTAGCGTTAATAAATGAAAATATATATATATATATATATATTTATAAACAGACAATTATAGTAGTAAAGACTATTTTAAATTAAAACATTATTCATAAAATGTAAACTTTCATTGGAATGTAACCAGTTCTTTAACAAAAAACTAAAATGTTTAAAAGATGTGCACAATTTGATTTCTAAAGGTAACTGGTTAAAATACTTAGGGCCCAGATACATGAAGGAGTGTCTAAAAGATGACCTATTGACTTTGGGTGTTTGAAAGATTTTTTGGACGTTACCTCTAGTACTATAAACTAATTTAAAAACTCCTTGGTTTCCACTTCTGATGTAAAACAATCTAAGTACTTTAAACACGAAAAGGTGTTGAACTGGCAGGATTTTAAGATGTCAAAAAAGAGGAAATGAACTTTCCCTTTTAGCTTTATTTAATATGATTCTGATAAAGTGATTTTGCAAAGTACGTAATTTATCTATGTGATATTTGAACGTTCCGCCCCAGCACTGGATTGCATACTGCAGTCTAGATTGAATTAGTGCATAATATAAGGATCTCATTAATTTTTCATCACAAAAGTTTTTCAGAAAATAAAATTTCCTAATGCCTGATTTTAATTTGCCATGTAAAAAATTAGTAAGTTTTTTCCATGAAAGCTTTTCGTCCAAATAAATACCAAGGTACTCGTATTTGAAATTGTCTACTTTTTCTATACTTACGCAATTACAATTATCACCTGAACATAAAGTTTCATGGTATTTTAGAGGTTTGTTAAAGTTAAAATCGTGAAAATCATAAATTTTGGTTTTTTTTTACATTTACTACCATTTTATTTTCAAAACACCAATTTCTTAAGGTTTGTATATCCTTCACCATACAACTCTACATATTTTGATAGGAGTTCTCAGCATAGAAAAAAGCAATGTCATCAGCAAAAGCACTTGGTTGGGAGAAAATGGTTTTTTTAGCAGATCGTTTAAGAAAATTAAGAATAGAGTTGCAGACAGGACAGATCCCTGTGGGACTCCTGCTTTAATGATAAGAGGTGAGCTTAAGGTGTTACAGATTTTCACCTGTTGCCTGCGATTGGTAAGGAAACTTTGAAACCAGCTTAGGGCTGTTCCTCTGACTTCAATTGAATTTAATTTATTAAAAAGTATTTCATGGTTAACTAGATCAAAAGCCTTCTTAAAATCAATAAATACACCTTTCATCATTTTAACATTATTAAAAGTGTTAAAAATTGTATTTGAAAAATTAAGCAGCGCATCTTCAGTAGATCTTCCTGCTCTAAAACCATATTGATGTTCACTAAAAAAGTTTGCCGAATTTAAGAATTTAACTAATCGTATTTTCATGATTTTTTCAAATATTTTAGAAAAAATAGACAAAAGGCTTATTGGTCTCAGATTATCAAGTTTCACTGACGTTCTTTTCTTAAAAATAGGAACTACTACGCTTAGTTTTAGTTGTTCAGGGAAAACACCGTTTAGAAAACTTAAGTTGATTACATGAGTTAAAATTGAAGAAATCATGTTCTTAATTAGAATAGTATTAAAATTAGAATTATTGTCCATTATGAAATGCTATCAGGTACTTTCTATGAACGACTAAAAAAAATCATTTAAATTGATAAAAAAATGCCTCTGATAATATACTTGCCTTAAAAATAATAAGCTAATATTTTTAAAAACAAAATAAAATATTTAAATGAGAAAATTCTTTTCCTTTAGCCCTTTTTGTTATATCAGTATATTTCTTGTAAGTTTATTAGAATTAGGCGTGGTTATAACTTTGTAATGAGGTGTTGATAAATTAATTTGCTGAATTAAAAAGTAGAAAAAATCAAAATAGTTTCTACTGGTTTTTCCTTCATAAATGAAGAAATTATCATTTATGAACGCTATTTTTGAATTGTCTAAATTGTTTACTGTGAGAGAACGGATGGAAACAATAACAATAGTAGTTCAGTCCGGTAATCAGCTGATGGTGTTAGTTAACAGCTGTTCTGGAGAAGACAGACAACCCCTCCATGACAGGCCATTAACATCTGATTGTACTTCCTCCGATTGGCCATTAATATTACCAATTGTACTTCCTCAGAAAACGGGTGAATCGTATTTTTGTTTTGTTTTCAATAATAAAACAGATGGTACAACAATAAAGTGTATTTTAATTGTGATCAGTTATTTTTAATTTAGCTTGACGAAGAACTCAAATTTGAATTTGTACGATAGAATATAATTTTGTTGAGGTAAAAGTCTACAATACTTGTACCACATTCTAACAACATACAGTCATGTCACTCCTATGTTTGTCACAAGCACGATGCTAGCGATCCTACCGGCCAGCCAACAGCACTACGTATCTCTGCACTGTTCATATCCACAGCTGTGATTAGTAAAATATCAAATGACTGATGATTAATAATCTATAATAGAACTTATTATATTGTTATTATACAAATTGTTGCAAGATGTAATACAATACAACGTTAATGCAGCGTAGTTGTGCTAGCTGGCTACTTGGAGCGTTAGCGTCGCGATAGCTCCACAACATTGCAATGGAAGTGTCGTTACTGTATGATGTTATAATGTGCTTGAATTGTATTTTAAGTTTAGTAATAACTCTAATAAAATAAACCCGTATCTAGTCAAACATTTTTTATATGTTTTGATTTTTTAAGGATAGACTGATCTCTTTAACCTTGCCCTACTAATTTCCCATATACTATTGATACGTGCGGAGAACTTATCAGACAGAGTAAGGGGAGAAAAATTACAGTACAAGGTGAATATTACTGGTAAAAACTAACAGTCGCTAGGATTAGAACCTGCTCTATCTGCAACTCAGGTACAAAGTCCTTGACTCCTTAGAGCACTCGGCCATTGGCTCTCCCATTGATTTAATATAAGATCTTATTATATATAGGCCGTCTAGAAAAAAGACCAACTGAACGCACCGGTGAGAGTGAGATGCACTGAGTTGTCGAAGTGAGATAGAGAACTACTTTTCGCCCACTGTGTAATTCCGTTTGAAAATTGTCATGGCAACCAGAATGACAAAAGACCACGTGCTGGTGAAGTAATACCAAGCCTCGCCCATTACGTAATTAACAGCAGTGAAAACCGGTTGGTTTGATTAAAAATAACGAATCAAGCTTGAATGGTCTACAATAAATCATTATTTAGTATTTAAATAAAAATTAATAATGGCAATAACACAATGAATAACAATGTTAATGATAAGTAGCAATTAAACAAATCGTACTGTTTATTACAGTTATTTTATAAAATTAAACACTGTTGCGGGAATTGAATACTTGAAGAAGTAGGTTAGTCGAGGCCGTGACGTAAGTCGACTCAGTGATGGAACAATTCCCCTTCAATGCTGGAACCCGTACATGCTACCTCGTAACATGCAGGTCGCCTACTGTCACCCAACCATAGTTGTACTATTTGAAGAAGGAGGTTAGTCGAGGCCGTGACGTAAGTCGACTCAGTGATGGAACAATTCCCCTTCAATGCTGGAACCCGTGCACGCTACCTCGTAACATTTAGGTCGCTTACTGTCGCCCAACCATAGCACACTGGTCAGCATCCTGTGACCATGCGGAGCATTATGTCGCCGAGAGTCCGCGCATCAACGCCGACCGGGTCACCAGCGGCAGAGCTCGATAGCGACCGGTCGACCGCGTGCATCACGTCGCTGTCGGTTCCGGAACGGTCTTCCGCGTCGTCGGATGCCGAGCCCGCCTTTACCTCTCCTGTCGTGGCCAACCCATTGCCTCCACATGATACAACCCAGCTTTTAGCCGAAAACGCGTGGCTTAAGGAGGAATTTGCCCAAGTGAACGCCCAGTACAGATGCGTTCTAGATCACTCTATCGAGTCCGACCAAAGGCTGCTGACCTTCACGGACCAGGTGTTTCCCGTTCCCGGAGCCGCCGACGTAACGCGTACATCTGTTGCCGATTCCGGAACCCAATATGAGCTGCCACCAGGAGAATGCCAAGACCCTCGGTGTGCCTCAATGCGAGACCTCGTGGGCAACCTAAGGACGAGCGTGGAGGTGTTAGAGGCGGAAATCCTGTGCCTGCGTAATGAACTCGCCGCTGGCCGCGCGCCCCCCGAAAAGCGTTGTGCTGACGCAGTGGAGCGGCCGTGCGGGTCAACATTTGACGAACGGCAACTCTTAATCCCCACCAAAATTAATTTTGAGGCCCTACGGCAGGAAGAAGTTGACTTTACTCTCGTGGTCAAGAAGAAGAAGAGAAAGACGCCGAAAACTACTCAAGTGAAAAATAACTTTAAAAATTCAAACAAATTGAAAAAAACACAACATTCAAAACCATCGAGCCAAATGAAGCAAACAAAAATTGCTATTCCTTTTCAAAACGTGTCTATCTTAGGTGATAGCCATGCACGCAGCCTCTCTTCCCTTGTTGGAGAACTGGTGACTCCAGAAACCAGAGTTTATGGAGAGTGTAAACCAAATGGCGGCCTACTGAACATCGCGCCCTCGTCCACCAGAAGAGTTCCAGAGAATAACTGCTTCGTGTTAATGGCGGGAACAAACGACGTGGCTGCTGGCAGACACGAATTAATTTTTAAGCACATGGAGGAAGCTATACAGCGGTGCCGAGTAACATCTAGTGTATTGGTCTGCACCCTACCACCACGGCACGACCTAACCTCCACTGACCCCACTCACAACACCATAAAGCTCCTAAACAACTATATAATGGAGCTTTGCACACGCCATGATAACGTGCGTTACCTGAAAATGGCTGACCTCCACCGCAACTGTTATACAACCCACGGAATGCACCTGCGTATGGATGGAAAGAAGATCCTGGCTGGCCGGATAACAGCAGCTCTTCGCACTTTTTCACCTGTTCCCACTGCTGGACCACCAGTAGTCCGTAAATCACCTTCAAGAACGAGGTTAGAGAGTGACGGAACTACGCGGATCACTCCGGGCAGCAGATCATACGCTGGAGCAGTGGGGACGCCTTCACGGAGCCAAGTTACGGACCAGGAGCCAGTCTCAGTTGGAGGCCCGATGACGGATCCCCTCCTACGAGAAGAATCTCCGAGTCACCACTTACGACAGAATAACGCACAAGAACGAAATGCAGTTTTTTTAGGTACCCCACTCATAGCTACCCCAAAAAACTAACAGACGATAAAACAAAAATAAAATCTTCAATTAAAAAAAATCAAACAAAAAAACAGATTTCGCTGGTGCATCAAAATGCACAAATTGCAACCAACAAGGAGGATGAGTTATCACTCATGTGCGAGGAACTCGATCCTGGCGTGCTTGTTGTCACCGAACACGGTTTCGACAACAGTACAGTCAATCACTTCAAAATTCAAAATTACCAATTGGCTAACTACTATTGTCGCACGACCGCAAAAGGCGGTGGTGTGGCAATATTTTCAAAAATCAACTTCACGTCCACCCCTTACAGACTGACCGAGACCGCAGACAAGGATTTTGAAGCAACAGGGGTACGGATCGGAAGTCATTCGTCACAACCACTGACTGTCATTGGTCTATACAGGTCTCCCAGTGGAAAGTTTGATTCATTTCTGTCCAAATTTGATATGATGTTGTCGGTAGTGTCAAAAAAAACTCAGAACTTCATTGTCATTGGGGATTTCAACGTGAACGTCTTAGACCTCCGTTGCCCTATGACAAGGAAATTCGCTGACTTGCTCAAATCCTTTGACCTTTCTTGGTCGATCAATTCACCAACGAGAGTGACAAATACGTCAGCCACCTCTATTGACAACGTCATAACAAACCTGACTAACGTGAGGGTTTCGGTGATCAACACAGCCATTTCAGACCACCATGGCCAACAAGTCATCATTGACGGCCATGAACCAGAACGGGATCCAATTAAAGAAAAAACAATCAGAGACACACGGCCCGCGAATGTTGCACTCCTCAACTCCTTCCTTTCTAGGGAGAGTTGGCACTTTCTAAATTTTCACGATCCCGTAGAAAATCAATTTCAATGTTTTCAATCTACCCTAAATTATCATCTAAACGTGAGCTGTCCCCTGAAAAAAATCAAACAAAAACCGAGGAAAAAAATGTGCACATGGATTACCTAAGGTATCCTAGTCTCGAGAGAAAAATTATTTTTTTACTCAGAAATAAAAAAGCGCACATTAAACGAAGGTTTCATAAACTTTTTTCAAAATTACAAAAGGATATATAGGAAAGTCATCCGAGCTGCAAAGGCTTATGATGTAAACAAAGCTCTGCTCGCATCAAAAAACATTTCTAAAACAGCATGGGCCATCATAAACAATAAAATCTCACAGACTGACAGACCAATTGAACTACAGATTGGAAATGAATGCATCAAAGACCCTCTAAGGGTTGCAGATGAATTCAACAGTTTTTTCGCCTCGGTTGGAATTGATCAAGGACTTGGTCCAACTTCGCGTCATACCCTCTCCTCCGTGCAAAGTCCAGTCGTCTCAATGTCTCTGGCTCTAGTCACACAGCTTGAAGTAGACCAGGTAATCAGAAACCTCCAATCAAAAAAGTCAAACGACTCAGGTCATATGTCCACATGGCTTCTCAAAAAGTGTTATAGACACTTGCTGAGACCTTTGGAGCATTTGATCAACCTTTCTTTTTGCAAGGGGGTTTTCCCGTCTGCACTGAAAACTGCAAAAGTCTTCCCAATTTTCAAAAAAGGCGACCCTCTTTCCACTCAAAATTACCGCCCAATCTCAATCCTACCAATCCTGAGCAAAATTTTTGAAAAGGTTTTCCTGACACGTTGTGTGGAATTTCTGGAAAGGCACAATCTGTTATCAAATAACCAATTCGGTTTCCGAAGCGGTAAATCGACCTCAGACGCGGTCGTCCGTCTGGTCGAGATGATAACAGAGGGAATTGAAGGTCGAAGAGAGACACTAAGTGTATTTCTCGACTTGTCAAAAGCCTTCGACTGTGTTGATCACACTTCACTTCTTCACAAACTGGAATATTACGGGATACGGGGAGTGCCCTTCAGGTGGCTTGAATCGTATCTCAGTAATAGAACGCAATTCGTTGGAATATCTGACGCTAGATCGAGAGAGAGGCGACTGAACTATGGAGTTCCGCAGGGGTCCATACTTAGTCCGCTTCTCTTCTTAATCTACGTCAATGATGTTGGCACATCTGTACAAAACGGACACATTGTTCAGTACGCAGATGACACGACTCTCTGTCTGAAAGCGAATTCAATCAAAGAACTCGAGCAAATTGCTCTCGTGGAGTTCAACAGCACCATTCAACATTTCAACGAGCTCAACCTCAAAACCAATCCAACAAAATCAAATTTCATTAAATTCTCTTTGCACCAAAAAGACTTAGACAGTCTAGCGGTCATGTTAGATGGAACTGAGATCGAAGAGGTCTACACAACCAAATTCCTCGGAATACATCTTGATAAAGGTTTGACGTGGGATTGCCATGTAGACCATGTTTGCTCAAAACTTTCCTCAGGAATTTATGTCTTGAGAAAACTATCAGAGTACTGCCCGACTCAGGTTCTGATGACGGCGTACTACGGAGTCATCTACCCTCATCTCTCCTACGGACTGACTGTGTGGGGTGGATGCTCAAACTCAAACCTCTCAAGAGTTTTCATCCTCCAAAAAAGAGCGTTGCGAACAATTGCAAAATTGAAACAAAGAGAGTCGTGTAAGCCAGTATTCAAAAATCTGAATTTGTTGACATTACCCTGCCTCTACATCTTGGAAACTTGTCTCTTTTTCAAATCAAAATGTCATGCTATAAGAGGTTGCGACATACACTCTTATGACACTAGAGGCAGGGGCGACTACCGTTCTGGGAGGCACAGAACGGTAGTTTATGAGCGACTGCCTGTACAGGCAGGAGTAAAATTTGTCAACAAATTGCCAAATTCAATTAAAAGTGCCCCCACGCTGAAGGCGTTTAAATCTCGTCTAAAAGCAAAGCTGATTGCAGAGGCATTCTACAGCTTAGACGAATTTATGGCACACAACTGTGAGACCTAGCGAAATTTATTGGGTTAGGCTACTGAGTGGGTTTATGAGATGAATGCGTGTATTAACGTGTTTTGTATGTTTGAAAGGGATCTCGATGGAAGAATGAATGGCTAAACAATAGCGAATAGCAATAATGGATAGCTTGACGATTGCAATGCATATTTTTACTATGTTCTACGCAATAAATCATTTATTTATTTATTTATTTATTTATTTGTACTATTTGAAGAAGGAGGTTAGTCGCGGCCGTGACGTAAGTCGACTCAGTGATGGAACAATTCCCCTTCAATGCTGGAACCCGTACACGCTACCTCGTAACATTTAGGTCGCCTACTGTCGCCCAACCATAGTTGTACTATTTGAAGAAGGAGGTTAGTCGCGGCCGTGACGTAAGTCGACTCAGTGATGGAACAATTCCCCTTCAATGCTGGAACCCGTACACGCTACCTCGTAACATGCAGGTCGCCTATTGTCGCCCAACCATAGTTGTACTATTTGAAGAAGGAGGTTAGTCGCGGCCGTGACGTAAGGCGACTCAGTGATGGAACAATTCCCCTTCAATGCTGGAACCCGTACACGCTACCTCGTAACATGCAGGTCGCCTACTGTCGCCCAACCTAGTTGTACTATTTGAAGAAGGAGGTTAGTCGAGGCCGTGACGTAAGTCGACTCAGTGATGGAACAATTCCCCTTCAATGCTGGAACCCGTACACGCTACCTCGTAACATGCAGGTCGCCTACTGTCACCCAACCATAGTTGTACTATTTGAAGAAGGAGGTTAGTCGAGGCCGTGACGTAAGGCGGCTCAGTGATGGAACAATTCTCCTTCAATGCTGGAACCCGTGCACGCTACCTCGTAACATGCAGGTCGCCTACTGTCGCCCAACCATAGTTGTACTATTTGAAGAAGGAGGTTAGTCGAGGCCGTGACGTAAGTCGACTCAGTGATGGAACAATTCCCCTTCAATGCTGGAACCCGTGCACGCTACCTCGTAACATGCAGGTCGCCTACTGTCACCCAACCATAGTTGTACTATTTGAAGAAGGAGGTTAGTCGAGGCCGTGACGTAAGGCGGCTCAGTGATGGAACAATTCCCCTTCAATGCTGGAACCCGTACACGCTACCTCGTAACATGCAGGTCGCCTACTGTCGCCCAACCATAGTTGTACTATTTGAAGAAGGAGGTTAGTCGCGGCCGTGACGTAAGGCGGCTCAGTGATGGAACAATTCCCCTTCAATGCTGGAACCCGTACACGCTACCTCGTAACATGCAGGTCGCCTACTGTCACCCAACCGTAGTTGTACTATTTGAAGAAGGAGGTTAGTCGCGGCCGTGACGTAAGGCGGCTCAGTGATGGAACAATTCCCCTTCAATGCTGGAACCCGTACACGCTACCTCGTAACATGCAGGTCGCCTACTGTCGCCCAACCATAGTTGTACTATTTGAAGAAGGAGGTTAGTCGAGGCCGTGACGTAAGGCGACTCAGTGATGGAACAATTCCCCTTCAATGCTGGAACCCGTACACGCTACCTCGTAACATGCAGGTCGCCTACTGTCGCCCAACCATAGTTGTACTATTTGAAGAAGGAGGTTAGTCGAGGCCGTGACGTAAGTCGACTCAGTGATGGAACAATTCCCCTTCAATGCTGGAACCCGTACACGCTACCTCGTAACATGCAGGTCGCCTACTGTCACCCAACCATAGTTGTACTATTCAGGTTAAGACTAGTCTAACTTTAATTTACTATAACAAAGAAAAGTGATTAAATTATTATTTAAAACGTTTAAGTTGAGAATTCTACATTTTAAAGTAAAATTTGTAATCGTACATTGATATAAATCAGTTTTCTTTAGAAAAAGTAAAAAACATATTCGAAAGGTATGTTCTATAGACATCAGAAACTCCAGTTGTTATTATTGAAATAAAAGCTAACGTCCATCAATAACCTTTAATTTGAATATTTCTCGGAAATTAAAGGTTACAAATTTGGATATTGACTATACAGGATGTAGAAAATAGGTTTGAGATAATAAGTAAGAACATATGCCAACATTTATGCAATGAGATGAAAACATTTTGTATGTACGAGTGTGTATAGGTCCTGTTTAGTAATGTATACACGAGACATCCATATATGGATAGCAAGGATATGAGCATAGGCAATTTATGAAATTATAACTACTTTGAAAAGAGTATGAATGAAATTGCTACTTTCAGGCAGTGTTCTGTGGTTACGCTCACTGTATACATATTTGTTTTACAAGAAATAAATACTTTATTTTTATGTATTGTACAGTTTAATTTAAAAATTAAATTAGGAAATGTCACTATTATTTTTATGTTGTAATGTATCGTAATGCGCTTTGCCTTGGAAATTTCTGCTTTGTTTTTCTCTATTTGTTCTCTGTATTTTATATTATTTGTGAAGGTGAGATCAGGTAGGTGTATAAATTGAACTGTTTTTGGACTGTTTTATCAGAGTCTATTTACTTTTGTATTTTATATTTATATGAGAATCTAATGTGTATGTCTGTACGAATCCTTTTTGAGAAGAATCAATCTATTTATTATTATTAACTAAAATAAACAGTAATAAATTTGAAAATTGGATCGCAACAACCATCTGATCTCGTGTTTGTACTTGTTATAACACCCCTTATACATATCTATACAAGAGCCAACTCTCCCTCACCGACATGCTCGTATAGTTAATGTACCGTGAAGACCCTTTGTCATGTTACAGCGGACCCCAAGCTCATCTCCTCTATTTAGACAGCGTTATTATGTAGAAGCAAATTAATTAGAAAATTAGCCTACCTGCCATCGTTAAGTAAAATTGGGGGTTATTAAAATGCTATATTTCACCCCATACAAAACATTAAACTGTTCCTGCTGTAACATCATAGGTAAAATCATAGGTAAAAAAAAATCCTAGCTTTAAGACTGTATTAAAAAGAAGGAAAGAAAATAGAACATTTTAAATGATTTCAATTCAGAACATTTTATATAGAAAATATTTAAATTTAGCACTCAGTAAATGTAGATTCTAGTTATGACACAGGCCGCTTAAGCCTAAGTTCTCTGATAAAGATGGCCGGTATTTCTTGGTCGAGTGGCTCGTTTGCGTGTTTTGGTTGGATGTTCATAATCCATTACCGTCCCCAGAACAACCAACTCCTGTGCAAAATGGTCGGATATGGCAGTGTCAACAACAGAAGTTGAAGCGGTATGTTTGTTAGTGATAACACTATCAATGGCTGTGCTCGACATTGCAGTCACCCTTGTTGGCGAGTTCACTGTCCATTCTAAACCACAAGAATCTAGAATGTCCCACAGCTGCTGGATAGAAGGGTCAGTGTGGTCTAAAACATTGATATTGAAATCACCAAATATGGAATTGTTTAGAGTTTGGTTTAAGAAAAACAAGTAATTATAATTTTGCCAAAAATGTCTCGGCGCAACCACTAAGAGACTCGTAGAGTCCGATTACAAATATATTCCCAGCTGAATTTTGAAAAATGTTTACATCACTGATTTCAAAGTCAATTTCATCAGAACCATAAATTATGAATTAATCAAATTTTATGTTTTCTTTCACAAAAAATGTCATCATGTGTTTTCATCGATAAAAAGTTTGGCCAATTGATAATTCGGGTTTTTGAAGATACCTATTGCATCTTGAATAGTCAGTTGTGCTCTGAGTCAACAAAACATTTGGTTTGAACTCTTCACAAAATAGTGACAGTTCATCAACCTTGTTTGTATTACTTTGATAATTATGATGGATTAAGGAAATTGTTTTAACGGAAATTTGGAATTATGAAACGACCCTTCTTGCTGTTTTGTGAGTTATGCAAATTTATTAAAGTTTTAACATCTGACACTAATTCCTCTGCACCTCCTCCAGTATGTCTAAACAAATTAGAATTAATAGTCTTTGGCGATTACATTTGCTTCGTAGCTTTATCATACGTGTTGTAAGACAAGGTGATTGGCTCGATATTTGAAGATTCATTAGAGCTCGGGTAGCTCGTAAGATGGCCAGTCTTCCCGCAATTAGTCCAGCAAGTAGGTGTTTTCCACGACTTCGGAGGCATAGAACATGAGAAGTATGATTATTTCTTCTGATAACTCCCAAGTAGCTCTACATTCTCGTAACGTTGTCACATCTCGGTCATGACGGTATTTACATGGTTGACAGTCTGGTGGATCTTGAAACTAGGGAGGAGATCGTACCTTCATGTTAGTGGTACCACAAGTACACTGAATGACTTGCTGTACCTAACAGGATTTCCTCGAGATGTTGGAAAATTACACCCGCTTTCCCTGAGTCGACATCATTTGTCCCAGTCAACTCAGTCATTTGTCATAAAACTCAGTGAACCAGCTCCTGGCTTACAAAACCCACTTACAACAGCGTTTCTTGTAACCTTGTTTCCAAATAATTTGGCTATATTTCGTAGTGGCTATCTCCAAACGTGTACGTGGTCCACTCTGGTACAAATTGTTATTTTTTGTGGAATCGCCGTCCATTATTTATTAAATTAGATATTTGACGTTTATTATTTCTCTTCTTTTTCTTTACTGATGAGATTATCCCATCAGGCACTTCCTAGGTGACGGAGAGGGAAATCATCGCCAGATATTTATATTTAGCGGCTTAAACAACAATAATTAACAATAAAACTTATTTAACTTAATACATTTGAACAATAAATCTTTATACAAACCAGAAGAATAAAGTGGAAGAATTAGCGAAAGAGGAAACACAATGAACGCGTGAAGAGAGTTTGAGAAGAAAGAAAAAAAAAAAAAACACAAGATGAGAAAAAATGAAGACATTCAAGTTCATTTGTTCTCTTAATTAGGAAACAATCGAAAATAATAATAAGCCATGAAGAGTTGTGCTTTATTTAATTAATCCTAATGTGGAAATTGTGTGTCTAATAGTGTTAGTCAGGTACATGTGAGGTAGTAAACAATAATGAAAAAAAAAATCTGGTGGAAAAAGGTGGCGAAAATATGGTAGAAGTGAAACAAGACGACAAAATGTCATCCTTATGGTTTATCGAAACTGTTTGGACTCAATCAGTTCCTTATGTTGAAAAGGACGAAGTTGATCACTACGTTAGTAATTTCATAGCTCCTTGTAACTTAAAAAATGCATGTAATAAGTTCTAAACTAGTGTTATGTCTTTGGAAAAATCACCAAAGTAAGGTTTATAGATAGTGTAATGAAGAGAATATAAAATTATGCTTCCCCACAATGAAACTTATATTTATAAATATGTATTATAATGCTAATTTTGTTTCTTTGATTTTAACTTCTTTGTCATCTGAATAATCGGAGTTGTTTGGAAAGCCTCCAAATGTCTGCAGTTGAGTTGATAAACTTTGCAGCTTTCCTCAACTCGTAATTGACCCGTCTAAGTTTAACTGTAAAGGTCGTTGGACCAGATGTTCTTTAGTTTGAACAGGCCTTAGTTTTTCTTTTGACCCTTTCTTAGCTAAAACAATTTGAAACAATGTTGTTTGAGATTTGATCAGTAACGTAATTGAAACTTCAAAGGAAACTAAGTATACTAAATGAATGGAATGTTTTTCCTTATTTTATTTCACATCAAGTTTTATTTAAAAAGTATTCATATACGGTTCAAAATAAAAAATATATTATTACAATGTTAATTTTTGATATTGCTGTATTAACACAATATTAACACATTTTAGTGGAACAGCCTCCGAAGTTAAACAGCCTCTTACTGACTCCATTTGTTTTTTCATTATTATTTGTTATAGATGAGTGGGAAGTGTCTCCAAAATGAAAAAAAAAAAAAAAAAACAATAAATAAAGAATAAATTATGATTTATTAAAAAAAACAAGTTTTAATAAAATAAGCAAATACACGCCACACAACACAAATCTATTACAATATAAGCACAAAATGCACAAATATATTACAATACAAGTACAAAATGCACCAATATTATGGTGATCGAATCCGGTGAATCACGCTCAGCTTCCTCAGACCAGAGGTATTCACAAAAGAAAGGAAAATGGTGTTCTACAACTCAATTTATAAGCCTATGATCACATGACCTCATTGGCTGGAATCGTCAAAATAGCGGCTGCTGCTATACAATTGGTTAATCCGTATTGACTGTTACTTCTGTTCTTTCAGTCACCGAAAACACATTACTAAAAACTATTTCGGAATCAAAATTAACCTGATCATTCTTAATTTATCACGATCTTTACATTTTTGTTTAAAAATAAATAACTCTTCCCACGCATTTATAATTCCATCCTTCTTACAAACTTTTAGAATATATAAATAATTGTCAACTATTTTATTCAAACTGTAGGTACCAGAAGATTATATTAAGAATATTTTTTAATATTTTTATCAGAAGTACTATTGAGGATTAACTTGTCCTGTAATAAAACAGTGTAGGAAGAATCCTTCAATAATCATTCCTGAAAAGAACTAGATAAATCAAACACTATATTAAACTTCATCAGAGTTTATCAGACATATTCCAGAGTAACCAGTTCCTAGAACATCACATATGATCAACAAGATGGCTTCCTCAATTAAAAATTGCTGAGATAAAATCAACACCAAACTTAATCCTAAGATGCCACACATACCACAGGGGCGTTTATATGTCATTTTATTAAGTTCCATGCAGCTAGACTCACATTGTAAATTATGTTTTTAAAATGTTTTATATTTTGTAGAACTGGCCATAGTACTAGTAAACGTGGCCAGTCATTTTCCAAACCATGCACATGTTGATTTTTATATATTTATTAATTGGAAAATAAATCATTTATTCATTTATTCATTAATCAATTTGACTTTGCAATCTAATTATTAAGTTTTCAATAACTAGATAATAACCCTTGCTAGCTAATTGTTCTCTTGTTTTGAGTGGTATTTTAAGTTCAGATGTGCATATTTATTTATTTTTAGGACACAATTCGTCAAGTTATGATCGTATATAGATTTAGAATGAGTGTGATGAGTGTATATTGGCGAAAATAGTAGTCGTATCAAAATAAAGTCTACTATTCCTTGCAAAGTGTCATTAATTAATAACAATGAACAATTAATGAGGCTATCTACTGATACCTTTCAACATTTGTTATGATTCTGATTGGGATCGAACCGAGAACCTATAGATTATGAAGCGGGGATCTAACCAACTTCGCTAAAAATCAATTAATTACTTATATACATAAACTTTTCTATCAGGGACGTGATTTCAGAGTAGAGAATAGTTCGGTAATGTTTTATTTGCACTATTCGATATGTTAAAAAACTTTACGAACGAAAATGTTATAACATTGTAAGTAAAGTTATTGCTATTTTGTGGTGGATTTAAAAATTACCAGTTAGGTTAAATTTGTGTGAGCAAAACAAACTTTCACATTCCGTAGATTTCTTATCTTGTTGAGAATTTTTAATCAGCGATATAGCAGGGCGAAAGTAGGGACCTAACACAATATAAATAGGTTTTAAGTAGGAGAGTGGGCGGTATCTTATAGATCCACGTGAATGTGGAGAGCCTTTTATAGAGCGATTTGTACGTTTTATATTAGTGGTTGAAGCATTTAAATTGAAATACAAGGTCAATAGTTGGGTTCTAAAAATTCCTTATTCGAAGAATGTATGTTTTGGCACACACAAATAATTATTTGCTTAGTTGATCAAAAGATTCAGCCTTGACTAGTTTGTGTTTAAGAGCAGTATCAAAGATAAAAGCTTTCTGTGTTGGGTGACTGAATATTTTTAAAAGTCCGTTTCTATACAGTATAAGTGTGTGGATTTGCACAATTCTATTTATGCAATTATTAACTCTGTCTTACTGAGTGAAGAAGTATGAATTCGTGTTTAAATATGTATCGCGTATAAATCAGAAACTCTGACGTTATATGTTTTTACTTATCATGTGACTAATAAAAAATCATCAATTTGTTAAGTAAATTGCTTTACATATAGGAAGATACGTAGAGTGCCACTGTGAAGTGCTACGTCGTGGTTATCGACTATATCCAAACAATTTAAATAAACTATTGAATTATTAATTTTACGACACATTACAGCGGCAATTAGCACAATAAGGTAAATATGACGTCATCAGAAACTGTCTGATATCAATTTCAAATCTAATGTAAATTTTAAATTCCTATTTTAAATGTTCATTTGTAGGCAGTTTCATTTTATTGAAAATGAAATAAAAAATACTTCACTTACTAAGGCATTTTCAGGACCAGTGGTTCCTCTCTCACAGACAATGACTAATGTATGGAATACATAGTAATGTTTATTTAAATTTTAACGACACCTCACTAATTTACCAATTTGAAATATTCAATAAAAATAATATAAAATTATGTGCTATTGTTGATGTATGTGATAATAAATAAAACATCTTGTAACATTTACTTTTTGTTTATAAATATCTTTTTAATTATTTAAAACTGTCTATTTAAAATAATATTTTGTAAAATTTTCTTGTAGTCATTTGATTACGTAAATACACTTTTTGGAACGTTTCCAGAAGTATCTAGTTGACGTGACAGAAGTTTTACTTCTTCTCTCTTATAACTAACTGACGTAGGTTTCAACTAGAAGGTCGTTCAACCAGACGGTTGTTGTTAGTTCTAGAAGCTGCTAACTTTCCTGCTGTTCTTTACTCAGTTGAAAACAATCTGTTTTGAACAAGATTATCAACGTTTTTTGGTAATTTGAAAACAATCTATCGGATAAAATCTATAAGAAATTGAATATAATGAATCTATGCACCGTTTAACACTGTTTTACTTATTATAATTCTAGTTTGATTTATAGAAGTGTTGTGTACATTTTCACACTAAACTCAAACCCTAACCTCTATTCTACTTATTTGTTATTAAGTAAATAGTGCCATGTTAGATTAGGTAATAGTTCCATGACCGAAAGTTTAAATGTCATATAAATAAACTGTTAATTTAGATTGATTAATTAGCTTCATGTCTACTAACAGTATAAAGAAAAGTAACTAACAGAAATAATAAGGATATATTTTCCGTTAATTCACTACCATAACTTAGGTTAACCTAACATATCGAAACGTAACATAACCTAACCAAAGCAAACCTAACACAATATAACTAAACCTGACATAACCAAATCAAACCTACATATCATAACTAAAACTAACATAACCTAACCAAACGTAACCTAACATAACCAAACCTAACATAACCTAAACAAACCTAACCTAACATAACCTTAACAAACCTAACCTAATCAAAGAAGTGAACTAACGGAAAAGGTTCTAAGGAAGTAACTAAAAAAAGAGGAGAGTGTTAAATACGGTTTTAGTATATAAATTTACAATTTCGTACTGTAGCAATAATGACAGTATTGTATAATAACTTTGTATGGTATAGATAAATAATTATTTTTGTAAATATATAATATTTGAATAAATAGTCAGTTGGGTCATGATACATCTAAATGACCCGGAAAACAAAAGACACCTTCACACACTCAACGTTCTAATGTAGAATTTTTTATTAATTTCCAAGAATAGCATTGTTACTACAAGCGATAAAATATTTCGGATTGTGGTTAGCCTAATAACGTTTAATAAAGATTATTAAAAACATTATAATATGCATTCATTAACTAAAACTTAATATTCCAGTTAAGAAGGACATTAGTAACAATAAGTGTCATTTCACAATATTAAATATTGATATATTTCAATATACGGTACTGAACTTGTTGTAGGATATCATATTTGTAACAAATAAATTGTTCCGAAGAATTGGCACAAACTTTCCCCTATATTAAACACTCAAAAATCAAAACTTTGAAAATTACTAGTTTGATTCCCAAGTGTGTTTTTTTTTTGCCATAAATACAAAACTAGTGTAGTTAGATTCTTGCGGTTTTTACTAAAATATTTTAAATTATAATTCACAACTTTCCTGAACATTTAATTAAAGTCGTTGTAGCTGTTGTTGAGAAAATTCCATTTTTGTATGTTTTTGCCCATAAAAATTAAGAAAAATTACAATTTCAAAAAAGTGAAAAAATATTCTGGCTAAATACACATACATACCAAATTTCATAAAAATTGATCCATCCATTTGGTCTCCAATGAACTGCACTTCGAAGAAGACACTTTTTTGGGTTCAGGGGACCCTAAAATGGATTTTTAGTCCAACTTGTAAAAATATTTTTGTAGACGATCACAACAGGTACTTTCTGTATACTTACGAATATGGGAGAAAGTAAAAAAACATTGAAAATAATAGTAATATTGAAGAATAGTTTTACTAAGTTAATTGGCAGATGATTTAAACATTTTTATTTCTTATTAATTTAATGTCATTTGATTTGGTCTAATAATTGTATATATGGTACTAACTTTGATTTAAGTAATGTTAGTTTACAGATGTTTTCCTATTTGATAACGAGAGGCTACCGAAGTTGATAACTAAGTTGATCGTAAATGCTACCCAAGGTTTTTAAAAATATAGGCTTAAACCTACTTATTTTAAGTTTTATTTCAACTCCTAGACAATCTTCAAAGTTGTAGTCTTGTCTTTTTACACACGCCCTGAGAGTCCTGGAGGTTGGCCAATCCTCTGTTTTTCTTTCCTTACAAAATACATTGTCTATATTTCTTCTTGTTCCTTTTTATGAATCAGACTATAGAAATTACTTAATATTTTTATATTACGAGTTTTGTAAGTGTTTACAATTGAGATAAACTTGATAGTTAAATATGAACTTAAGTAAGCAATTACAGTCTAGAAACAAATTATGAGCGTAGATGGCATTTTAACCATTTATCTCAATTAAAAAATACAACTCCTACCAGAAATCGTATACTGAGTTAAAATTTTAAATAAATAATAGCTTATTATACTTTTAGTTAAATAACAGTTTAAGCTATTTTTTAACCATTTTTAAAAAAAATTCTGAAAGAAAGTTTACTATGTTTACTTTCATCAGAATAAATAAAACTTGTTTAAGTGTTTACTTAATATTTTTCCTTGAGAATTTTTTTAATTGAATTTTACAAATTGAACATATATAAGTTGTAAACCATAGTAATTTTTGTATTTATTTTTGTTTTATATAAACTTACGAAAGCTTAAAGTGTTTATAAATTATTGCTAACACAAATAAAGATGGAGGAAAATAGTTGTCAGCTGAAAAATGAAGTAACATTTTCCATCTTCTGCCAGTAACATTTATAGCTTAATCTGTCAAACGGTGACCATAAGTAGGAGAAACTAGGCCACGCTTACAGGAGGGATGGAGAGAGGGGGGAGTCTATACACATTTGACATTTCACGTTTATCCATAGGGCAATATAGATCCCACATATACCTAAAACACTTAAAATATCACATCGTACAGTCTTTTGTAAAAACATTATGTAGAAAATAGTTCACAAATAAAAATTGTTTTAAGGAACAAATTTAACAAAAATGTTATTTTTTAACTTACAAAATATACACAATATTGAAATATCATAGTAATTTTTACTTTGGATTAGATATAAGTTTATTTACAAATAATAGTTCAAACCGTGTTTGATGTAGGAAATATTTCACATTTGTACACTAATAGTCAAAATCGATATTTTCCTGTGTTATATTTCATAATATATCTAATAACCACCTGAAAAATTACTTGTCGTGTTATTTTACAATAGGTAAATAACTACAAAAATTATAAACAGTATAGTGATGTTAGTAACAATGTTAAATAACAATTACCATAGCTCCTAAAACTACGTTTTTTAGGCTATTACATAATTACTAAGTCTTACATAGGAAACATCTTTTTGCACTATTTTTAATATGGAATAAACATTATTTTAAAACAACGATTAGTGCCAGAAATAGTATATTATATATGTATATATACTATATTGAAATTTCGAAAAGCAATCTTTATTTTTAAAATTTACAAATAAATTTCCATCATAGAGTATAAAGCAACATTATTTAATTACCAAGAATTTTAATTTATCGACTAATTATTTCACAGACTCAAATATATAGAGACAATATAACCGAAATGTGTAAAATTTTGTTCGTCTTAAAAATTTAAGAACATTCAAAATTGTGTTTACACTTTTTGTCCAAAATTAACAACAAGGATTTATTTTATACCAATATTGTCACGGAGCCAGTAGTTCTCAAGTGTTTATCATTCAAAAGTGAGTTAACTGTCAGATGTTGGCAACTTAGCCAAGTCAAAGACAGTTGTGCCAACATAACTCATCTTTCAACACGGTACTAAATAATATTTGCTTTGTACAGCATATTTCAAGATACCTATACGTTCGTGTGGCTGCTTAACTGCGTTTTTAGAATATGAATGATACATAGAATGTCTGTATCAATATTGTAGATTTTGGAATAGTTAGTTTTAGAAAAAAGAAAAAAAAATGATCAAGACGTTTGATAGAGGACGTGTTAGAGCAATAAAAAATAAGTGAGTGCTTTACTGGTGTTTTTCACATAAAAAAACAAAATAATTCTTTCTGTTGTTCAAGATTAACTAGCTTTTTGAAAATAATTATCTGACCTTTTTATTTAGAGATAAGAGTATATCTTATAAAAAGTAAAATACATGTACAATCTTATACAAATTCATTGCTACAATAATCCACATTAATTTGGAAAATATTCCGAGAGACGCGGCCTTAAAGTTTATGATGTATTAAAAAATACTGATATTTTTATGTTTAAATTACTACACATTTGATAAATATTTTTCTACAATGCTATAATGGCTTACAATTTCAAGTTAATAAAAAACGTGGACATATATAAAACCAGTTATACAGTTTAAAAATGAAACAAAAATGTATTATGGAAAAGAAACAATATATTTTAAATAGCCCTAACATACTCGATTTGATGAAACTCGATTTGACGTAAGCGTTTGAGTGAATCTCTGACATATTAATCGCTTATTTCGTTTAGTGATCCAAAACAAAACTCTCAATTGTTTCCATCGACGTGGACACTACTAGAGAAGTCTGGGTTGTCCATGTTGGATGGTAGTCAAGGTTCAGATGTTGTATAGGGAAGAGAACTGAGAGTCAGACTTGTCAGTTAGCTGAAATCAGACCAACACTATCGAGGTTTAGATTCCAAGTAAAGTTGTAAGTCCCTTAGTTGTCCTAGATATTTGGCTATTAACAAATGGCTTTTTATGAGGAACAGTTGAACTTAGTTAGTAACAATCACTACACTCGTTCATCTACAACAATCATCACACTCATTCGCCTCTCATTTTCGCACGTATCTTGACGATCGGCGTCTTCATCATGAATAATTATAATTAAAACAATAGGCTATACAAAGAATAGGAACAAACCTCTATAAGACACAATAAAAAATAGTAAAATATGAATAAATGTTTACTCTCACACAAAGTAATATATTCAATGGAGCTAGTAACTGGAAGTTTATAGATAAAGAATTTAAATGTGACAGCCATGCTAAACATCGACCTTAGTTATAAAAATAAACATAATAACAACACTTACTTGAAACGTACAAAATTCCATATCGGTCAAATACCGGGCGTTTAAAAAGTCTGGAACCCACGTAATATTTATTTTATTAATCAACACAAAACAATGAAACTCTAGGATTACGTCTTCACTGTAGTTACTGACTTTTTGGTCATTTTAACTCCCCTTTTTCGCTTTGGGGGCAAATCTGAAATATCTTAAATGTAAGCATAAGTCAATGTATACATCATTTTAAAGGTAATTGTTAGAGAATCACATTGCCGCAACCCCGACTGAAAAAGACATATTTGTTTGGAAGTACCTATAAAAGTTTGGCTTCATTGGAACTTTGAGAGGCTGCTATTTCCAAACGAATATGTCTTTTTCAGTCGGGGTTGGGCAATGTGTTCCTCTAAAAATGACCATAAAAATGAGGTACAACTCGACCTATGCTTACATTTATGATTTTTGTATACTTCATCCACAGGACATACCTTGGAGCGGCCGTGGCTAAGGGGCTAAGGCGATGGCTTGCCACGCAATTGGTCCGGGTTCAATTGCCGATAAGGCCTGTAATAGATTTTGCCTGGTTCGGAAGTCACGTTAAGCCGTTGGTCCTCAGGTTAGTGTTAGAGGTGTTAGATGTGTCCTACCTAGCTCTAACACGCCTGGAAAAATAAGACGAACTTTATTCACCCCCTCCCAAAAGCAAAAAATGACAGTTAAGATGGCCAAAAGTCAGTAGCCATAGTGAGGACGTTATGATGGGGTTTCATTTTATTAATATTATATAGTAAGATATGAACGTGGTTCCAGACTTTCTGAACACCCGGTATATAAAAAGATATAACACAAAATGGGCAAATAAAATTTTTTCTGAGTATAGGATTTTTAATAATAAATTAACAAACTTCTGAGTACAAGGGAAAACAGCTAATAACTCTATTTAATTCCTTTGATTTATTACAGTATGAAATCACAACAAGAGAAGACTTCTCCTTGCCTCTTTTTTAGCTTAACAAATTACTTTAGATTTTACAATAAGTAATGACTTTCCAAACACACATAAAACACATGTCCAATACTTCTAGTTTGGTCACAGTCGATGTACAAATAGCTTTATCAGCTGTCTCCTTCCCCTTTACCAGTACAAATGTCCTCAATGCTGAGCACCAACAGTGCCAAATTGGGTCAGCACATAGTTTCAAATGGGGCTGAATCGATCACATCGATGTCCTGATACAGTCAGCTACCGTATATTTGATGCTGACGCACAAGCTGTACTCTGGAAGAAGCTCAAGCCATACATCTGGAATGGGGCCCTGACCGAGTTTGCAAGAGACCTAAATACTAAAAATACTAAAATACTATAAATACTAAAAATACTACAAATACTAAAATACTATAAACACTAAAAATACTATTAATTCTAAAAATACTACAAATAATAAACTAATAAAAATACTATAAATACTAAAATACTATTAATAATAAAATAATATAAATACTATTAATACTAAAATACTAAAAATATTACAAATACTAAAATAATGTTAATACTAAAATACCATAAATACTAAAAATAATAAAAATACTATAAATACTAAAAATACTATTAATAATAAAATACCATAAATACTAAAAATAATAAAAAATACTATAAATACTATAAAAACTAAAAATAATAAAATAATATACATACTAAAAATACTATTAATAATAAAATACCATAAATACTAAAAATAATATGAATACTAAAAATACTATTAATACTAAAATACCATAAATACTAAAAATAATTAAAATACTATAAAAACCTTAAAAACTGAAAATAATAAAAATACTATAAATACTAAAAACGTGTTCATGTTTACTGTACACAAGAATGTGCTAGAGACGCTTATTGGGTTTCATAACACCTCCCCCTCCGGTCTTAGGGAAATGGACACTACCTGTTCACTGAATAGGAAGGTCTCAACATATAAGATGTATACTAACATTTTTATTCGTTCAACTTTCACAAAACTGCCTCAATATATAATTATTCCTAGCTTCAAGCTTAAGTAATTTGTAATGATAACTTCTACTTACAGACAATGATGATGGCTTAACCAGTTAATGTAACTTAAACAGTTCATAAAAGAGTGAACATATTTCGTAGTGCTTTTGTTCTAACTAAAAATATTTTTATTTGAAAACTAATACAAATTATGAGTTTGGTATAGAAACGATAACATATCCAATATCAGGTCTAGCCATTAAAATTATTTTTAAACAATATAATAATAGATAATAACATTATTAATTTAAATGCTTTATCTTATTTCTTACTAAAAGATATACGAAAGAAAATTATATTACAAGTTACATTAAAGATAAGATCCAGTTCCTGATTAAAAAGTTATTGTTGTTAAATTATTAAAGTAATTTTACTAATAATTAAGAACTCAGGCATTTAAGTGTCTCATAAAGCTGTTTTTAGCATAATTGAATATTTTCAGTTCTCCCCCCCTCCAAATAAAACACAATAATATTATTAAATATTATTAAAATTTAACTAACAAATCGTACTAATTTAAAAAGCACGTTGATAAACATAGCAAACAAGAACAAAGAAAAAAACAACGAAGTATTTCATGGAAAAGACGATTCCACAAAACAAAAGAATCTAGTGCTAACCAAGATCGATTGTTTAATCTTATGGTAGTACTCGTACTTATAAAATCATAATGACCTAAACAACTATCCCAGCACACGTACTCACATGAGATTGGGAACTCTTCTACAAAACGTGTTTCTTGCATTATCTAACAATGTCCACAATCAAAGTTTTCGTTTGCGTTGTCACTGGAATATTTTGTATTTTTGCGTTAATTATAGTGATTGTCACAATGAGAGAATTTATTAATAAGAAAATGAAAGAATAGTACCTAAGAACTTACTAACCACAACATAAACCAAAGAATTTTTGTAATAAAACACTTTACCTTCAATTTAATCAAAATTGTAAAAAAATATTTTATGATATCTTTATTATTTTACTGGACTTCCAATACTGTGCTTTAAATTTACACTGGAAAAACAAGTGTCATTTAGTTTATTTAGCCAAACTCAACATCAATCAGACAATAGTTAATTAAATCACATATAACATTAAATAACACTTATACTAGCCAATTAGGTAAAAATATTAAAATGAAAGAAGAAGGATAGTTTTAAAATAGTGTATATTTATCTAGATACATCTATACAGGGTGGAAAAATCATATGTGGAAACGCTTTCACAACTTTTCTATGACTTCACTGGTAAAAGTGAAATCTTGTACATGATCATGGTTACAAAGAACATAATTTTTGACACCATTAGCGACATTTCATCTTTTCAGGGGGACAGCCCACGTGGAGCTGAACGAAAATCTACAATGTAAGCCTAGGTCAAGTTTGGTATCAAATGAAAGCTCTATTCAAGATAAATTAATTGGCGCAAACCGGACTTCGAAAGGTTTATCGAAGTAATGACACAGTACGTGTATGGGTAGGTGAATGGATTAATGTCACAGTACGTATAGGGTGGGTGGGTGGGTCAATGACACAGTAAGTGAAGGGTGAGTGGGCGGGTCAATGACACAGTACGTGAAGGGTGGGCGGGTGGATTAATGCGACAGTACGTGTATTTGAGGGTGGTTCGACCTTGCCATACTAAGTGTTTGGGAGGGCGGGGTGGTGAATATTAAATGTCGGCACTACTGGCGCACTGCTGTGACCCAGCTACTTGGGGACAAAGTGCTGTGTAGATTGTAGGCGATAGGTTCTATTAATATGCTAGGTCCTATTCATACCGACATGGCGTCCGTTCAGTGTTTACTATCAGCGTGGACACTACTTGAGAAGTCTGGTGTGTCGATGTTGGGTGTTAGTCAGTGTCTGGGTGTTGTCTAGGGTAGATAACTGAGTATCAGGATTGTAATTATCCTAAAATTAGATCAATACTACGTGGTTCGGATTCCATGCAAAACTGTAGGTCCCTTCGTTGCTTGGCTGTTAATAAAAGGTTATTCCTAAGGAACAGTCAACCTTAGATAGTAACAATAACACATTCTTACATATGAGACGCCGACACAACGTTGTTGGTATTTTAAGGCGAATATTAATGGTTATATGAGTGTAGGATCATTTGAATTTAATAGTAGGTCATCATAGTAGGTCATTTGAATTTCAAAGTAACTAATTTGAACAATATTATTTCTCCGCTATTTAACGGTTTTAAGTAAATTATTCTGATCAAAAATTATACTTCAAAAACATAACTATTAAAAACAATTAAATTATCAAATTATCTATGGAAAAATAACATTGTTGTGATAGCGTTTCCATATTTTTTCCACCCTGTATATACATATGTATATACAACCTATATACATCCGTTTAATTTATATAACACAAGAACAGATAATCAATAATTTAGATTATACAGGTAGATGATTAGATTATAACAGAGACACTTTTCCAAGTTTATGACATGGCATAGTTTTTCAACATAAATCATACCTACTTGGGGCGATAGATTGTAGTGTAGTGGATGTGATAACCGTTCTCAGTCCTATCACTACCAATATGGTGTCAGAACAATAGTTACCATCGATATGGACACTAATAGAGAAGTCTGTTGTCTCCATAAGGCATGGGTATCAGGGTTCAAGTGTTTTGTAACCAGTCTACAGAGTATCAGATCAATATTACGTGGTTCATATTCCAAGATAATCTCTAGGTACCACGGTTGATCTGACAACTTAGCTATTGAAAAATTGCTTTTGCTATGAATCATTCTACCTTAGTTAGTAACAATGACTACACTCGTTTGCCACCAATACTCCCAAACTCCCTAGTTTTCAGTGATTAATCATTACTCATTAATAAATAAAAGTAGATATATTAATGTTATTTTATCCAATTATATAATGTAAATTAACACCACAGATATATAAGTACTAATTAACAAATATATATGCGTTTCCACGTTAATAAGTGGGGGTAAGTTTTTTGGCAATAGACTTTTAGAAAGTCAAGGTTATGTGACGTCTAATTGGCACCCCTTTGACACCCAAGTTTTGAAATTGTTACAGATGTCGTACTGCACCCCCCTCCTTGTAAATAATTAGCTATAACAAAATAAATCAATAAAAAATAAAATATGATCAATAGCAATAATGCCTTAAGACGAGATTGAAATAAAACATAGTGTATTATCCTTAAAGAACTTGGGAACACTAAAAAAAATTGTTCTTAGACATAATGCTGTTAGAGAAGTAATACAAACAACCAATTTACAACCAACACTGTTGTGCGTATCTTATATACTTCAGAGAACATTAAAAAAATAGTTCTATACAATAGTTTTCGTATTTAACTAAAAGCTAAAATAATAAAACAATCCACCATTTAACTTTTTACTATTCATTTATTATGATAATAAGGGTTCAATATATTGCAGTTAAATAACTAAATGTTATGTACAGCAGTTGTAGGAAATATTTGAACATTCTATAATGGAATTAAAATGTCATCTAATAATTTAACGAAAACCACAAGTTTGTAGTATGATTAAATATATGTAGGTTAAATATTATGTTCTAATTTTAATAAAAAATATTATAGCATCAATAAAGTAAGGTTATACAAAATTACATCTTGAGTACCGTTGAACTTTAACTTTAAAGGCTTGCAACTTTCCTGATGTAGTTTGTTATACTTTAACACGCTTTCTACGCATCCAGTAACGAACGACACTAACTATTCATCCTGTCCATAAATTACAACTTACGGTCATTGAGACGTAATTGTTATTTTGAAAGAACGGTCTCGGTTAAAAACTATCACTAGATATCACTAGCTTCCCTATTATGTTCATAATTAATACATATCTAAATATACATTATAATAAAGCCACATAGAAAAGGATGTGAAAAACCACATAGGAAAATGCGTTCGAATTTTGAGAAACTCTATATTTTAGATAAAATACTATTTTACGTGATTTTATTTTATATATATATATATAATAATTTGAAAACTAATTATCAATAAGTCTTATTAATCAACAATATTTGTGAAAAGTAAAATTCTTTTGACATTTGGGGAGAGGGGGCCATAGTGAAAGAAAAAATGAACATACTGAAGAACAATTGTTGCAGGGACCACATTGACATGTTTGGGGGCATTGCGTGAGTTAACTTGTTAATTGGGTGAAGGAGGCTTTTTTAAACACAATATATACATTTATATTCCATGGTCTAGTTAGTAATAGTATAATACCGAAAACTGAAGCTCCCCACTACCCTACATTCCACATTACATACGCTCCCCACTCCCTACGTTCCACATTACATACGCTCCCCACTCCCTACGTTCCACATTACATACGCTCCCCACTCCCTACGTTCCACATTACATACGCTCCCCACTCCCTACGTTCCACATTACATACGCTCCCCACTCCCTACGTTCCACATTACATACGCTCCCCACTCCCTACGTTCCACATTACATACGCTCCCCACTCCCTACGTTCCACATTACATACGCTGGTCCTTTCTTTTCACCATCAGTTAAGTAGAACTGTACTGCATTCCACAATCAACTACTTATTATTCGCTAGCTCTTCGGATTGCATCGGCGGATCGCACATTTTTGAGCCAGCCGTTCTGACGATCGTCAGTGCCGTCCTTATTTCTTTTCTCGCTAGGGAGCGGCACGTGATTTACCAAAGGAGGTTGTGGGGGCAACAGATAGACAGTTGTGACAGGACAGTGAGAAATTTCGTTCCGAAGCTGGGAGACTGATTTGAAAACCGATCTAAGAGGACGTTGGACCGCAAGACTCATCGGGAAAGTTCAACCTTGAGTAGAATGACGACATGGGGAGGTCGGGTTCTTCGTGACCCAGTTTATTTCTGACTCACAGCAAATACTTTTAAGTGACTTCTCTAGTGCGTCTAAAAATAATTGAAACATTCCACAAGTTAAACTTGTTAAATCACCTGATAAACTTGCAAAGTAAAATAAGTTGTTCGTAATGAAATGTTCACTCACATTAAAATTACTAAATAGATTTCCTGGATCGTAAGAGCAATCAGACAAATCAGTTACATAACATTCTCATTTTGAATCTAGAGCACTTCACAGGTAGAGTAACACTTTGTTACATTTCTTGTCTAATTTTATTGGAACTAGTTCTTCCTTGAGTCACAAGTTGTACACTGCACTTTATTGGTTCCATGACTCGCGCATTTATCACAAAGTAGAATCAACTTAATAACGCCTTCAGGAAGTAAGGTAACGACAATTCCAAAGTTATACTTTTATATAAAATGTAATTACCCTGTTCACAAAATATTGTCTCTTGAATTAGAAAAACATTATTCTTAGCTGTAATAGGTATATGAGCACTTGGAGTTTAAAATTAATAATTTCTATTGAAAATCAATATAGTTAATTTTTTTTATTTTACTCGCCAGTTGACATGGACCTACAGGCCTGTGCGTCAACTTTATTCAACGAGTGAAGTACCGATTCGAACCTTGGACCCTACCCTCCGCAGTCCGAAGCCTTAGCCACTGAGCCAACACGCCGGTAAAATTATATAGGGAATTATAAGGAAAATTACAAAATTAAGTGAAACTAAAGCTGTAATCAGCAAGGTTAATTAAGGATAGCATTATTTCGTAATTTATGATGAGGATAAAAAAACGATCAGTCTTAATTTTGCAGATTAATTATAATCATCTGATGGCTTTGGAATTTGATTTTACTTATTAATATATTAATAAATATGCATAAACAAAAATGTATCATGAAAGATTTAGTAAGATTTTCAAGAATGTTGTTGGTCCTATGTGATATAAGTGAGAATAAATTGAATTCTATTTATTAAAAGTCCTTGTGTTATTAGCTAACCCCACCCCCTTGAATACAAGATATGCCAGTCTCTTCAAATTAACCCAAGAACAATAACTGAGAGAACCCAACCACCCTACGTATAAGTATCTCCATAAGCCAGCCAATCAGTCCAGATTAACATGCGAGATATTCATCCAATACATGGCCGATACGCCCAAATATTTCCATGTCACAATGATTATAGTGTATTATTTTATGAAAATGTGAAACTTTTTGACTTAACAAGAAACCATGAAGCAATTATAGGTCACGAAAAGTTCTGCACTAGGGGAAAAATTACGAGACAAATACATATATAGTAGCTACTGTTAATTTTAATATTAAATTAATACTACTGCCATACGTGCTAACTATTAAACAATTCAAGCTAATGAGATAACATGGACTATTTATAAATTGTGACTTTTCGATTCATACTTACCTCAGCAGTAAAAAACTAATAATGGAGAACAAACTATTTACTTGTAAAAAAAAAAAAATAAATAAAGATTACTTTATTAAAATACATATTATTTATAATATCTTAGAACGGATCTACACATCTTATAATTACATATGATGTATTATACACGCATAAGTTTAATGTAATTAAGACTACTTCAAACCATGTAACAATGAATGTCACTGAGAGCCACTGCCATTGGAATGGAGACAAACACTTTCATACATTAGGTTTGCCTGACATTTTGTTCCGTTCACATACTATGTTAGGGAACACAGAATATTAACTAGCTTTTATTTTGTGATGGCAAACAAATACAACAATTTGACAAAACATTACACACTAAGTCGTTTTTTGCTTCTTATTTTTCTTAAAATTCCACTCGATACTGTATTATCAAAATACTTAGTATATTTAAGCTGCTGTTTCGGAAATTACTATATTATTTATCAGTATCAACAACATTACAGCAACAAAATTCACAGAATTTTGAGAAAATTCCCTTGGTTGCTGTTACTTTATTTCCCAGCTAAACACTGTTCCTATCTCACTAAATGGTAGTCTACAATTCATATATATCTCATTTATATATAGATGTGTGTGGACAGCGTTCACATCACTGTTTAACCTCCTTCGACAACCTCAGATCAGTCCTTTGGCTAACCAACCAGTCCTAGAGGTTTAAGGCTGGAATTCTTGCCACGTAGCTGAGCCACGGAGTGACTTGACGGAGTGATTCTTGTAGTGACTTGACGGAGTGATTCTTGTAGTTACTTGACGGAGTGATTCTTGTAGTGACTTGACGGAGTGATTCTTGTAGTTACTTGACGGAGTGATTCTTGTAGTTACTTGACGGAGTGACTCTTGTAGTGACTTGACGGAGTGACTCTTGTAGTGACTTGACAGAGTGATTCTTGTAGTGACTTGACGGAGTGATTCTTGTAGTGACTTGACAGAGTGATTCTTGTAGTGACTTAACGAAGTGATTCTTGTAGTGACTTGACAGAGTGATTCTTGTAGTTACTTGACGGAGTGATTCTTGTAGTTACTTGACGGAGTGATTCTTGTAGTTACTTGACGGAGTGATTCTTGTAGTTACTTGACAGAGTGATTCTTGTAGTGACTTGACGGAGTGATTCTTGTAGTGACTTGACGGAGTGACTCTTGTAGTGACTTGACAGAGTGATTCTTGTAGTGACTTAACGAAGTGATTCTTGTAGTAACTATTAATATTTTACTCTAGTACTGCTCGTTTGGTTTAATACACTAAGCCGTTGTTCTAACGAGTCTCCTGAACAAATATGGACTTGTTTTTTTCAGGGGAGGGAACAGTGTCTAGTTAGATCTCTGTATTTTGTCTAAAAGACATCATATTTACTTTTTACTTACTCCGCAATTGGGTGAAGCACTCTTTTGCGGATAAGCCGATTATATTTAAATTTATAAAGTCAAATTATCGAGTCAAACAATTCACTGGAACAATCCGGACTGATTATATCAGGCCAATTTATATCTTCATCACTTGACATGTATCATGAATAATAATTTTTGTGGTAAAAGTTCGCCTATTTAAGCTGTACAAATGTCTCCATTCTGAATATATATACCAATAATCCAGCCATACTTTATTATTTTAATATAATTCCCTAAATCATTGTTATTTATAAATATTACGGTAACTTAGCTACAAGTTAGGTATCGAAACTTATACACATCAAATAAGTATATCTAACACGAATTCGAACTTTGCTTCACTGATGTTAAGTAAACACGTAACGGTCATAATACGTGTAATATTTCATATCTATTCACTCAGAAGGATGCGCTTTGTTCAAAAATTCCTCTTGATGGTCAGGAAAATGACCGGACATTCCACAACAGTCTTATCGCCTCCACTCTCTCACAACGGCGAACAAATGTAGAGACATTTATCCTCCACCTGATGGTTCCCGAGCTGTCTCCTTTATAGAGGAGGTTGTAAGTTAGGCTTATATTTGTGTGTTTTTTTCTTTTAATCCTTTTTACAATTAGTTGGACACTATTTGAATGAAGATATTATGAAAAATTTATAATTTAAAGCAAACTGCATAAAGTAGCAATGTATCACTAAGATACAGCCAGGATAATCTAAAAATAAATAACTAAAATGTATTGTCTAATCAGCTCTACGCCATTGTAGTGTGGTAAGCTTAGTAATTATAGTTATAGTACTGGGAGACCGAGCTTCGCTCAGTTGAATTTTGTAAACTGATGAACTAGCATCCATAACTTCCAGCGGATTCTGAGGATAGTTTATTGTTGCTCTGCCTTGAAGTTTATTAATATATATCGTTTCGGAGGTCTTCCACGTTTACCTTTACGGCCTCGCCAAGACGCTTTGCTACAAGCCCTTTTGTGGAACTCGGCCTACAGCCTCGTGAGGGAAAGTTCGTCCTGAGGCCTCACAAAGGCACTCTGATTTAGTCCAATGTGTGGATATCGCCATGTCGCATCATGATGAGGATCGGACTACGGCCTCGTCACAGGATTCTTACGCAGTATGACCAAGAATGTTTATAAAATCTGATGGTATATTATTAATTAAGGGAAGAATACATTTAATTTGATACCCACTTGGGTGTATTAGTTTAAAATTAACCAACTTTGGATTTTTAAGAATATTTTTTAATGAGGAGATGGAGTGTGCAGAGCCCTTAAATGTTGTACCTTCCAAAAATTAATGGTATAATGTGATTTAGGAGATAAATACCTATATTTATATACCACACTTTCTGCTAGAAGTGGATAACACGTGACGTCTAGGAGCCTTTGGGGCAATAATCAGAATTTTGTCAGTGCTGAGACTGGTGCCAATCAATTTCTCGTGGCTGGACACCCCCCCAAAAAATAAAAATCCTTGGAGCCAAAAACTATTTCGTCCAGACGTGGCTTGTTTTAGACAATAAGATACAGTATTAAACTTATAGCAAATAATAACTGTCTACCATAATCCTAAACCAT
Organism: Stictocephala bisonia; assembly: GCA_035578905.1. Taxonomy (NCBI): domain Eukaryota; kingdom Metazoa; phylum Arthropoda; class Insecta; order Hemiptera; family Membracidae; genus Stictocephala; species Stictocephala bisonia. The sequence goes on from JAQJVL010000071.1 coordinate 158,992, forward strand.
ACCTTCTGCCTCAGTTCCACATTACATTAATCATAAGAAGTCAAGAATAATGACGTATCCCTCTCTTCATCAAGACCCTAAACTTTTTGCATACATAAAAAAAGTAGTCCCTTTCTATGAAATATATAAGTATGAATGGGAGCTCTGCATTGACCTCTTCCCCCGGTTTTATAGTAAAAACTGGTAAACGCTGGAAAGCGCTTCACGGATGAAGAGGAAACGGACAAAGAACTTCTTCATCAAAACATTATTTGTTTATTTGATTTTTTAATATGATTTAATTTATGATGTTAAAAAGCTTTAGGTTACAATAGAAAATGTGACAAAATCATGATATTTTAAAAATGATTTGCTATAGTCAATGACAAAATTTTTTGAAAGAGACAAAAAACATTTTTAAGAGGCTTTTTTTGGATAAATTATGGAAGTCGAGATGGGTTTTCAAACAATAGCCTACGCAAAGAAAAACTATAGAATGCTTACGGTGTTTAACTACAAAAACTTGAAGACATTGTACAAAGTTATAATTCACACTACATAATATCGAATTTGAATAAAAAGTTGTGTTGTATCAATATGGGAACTGTATTTAAATTGGTAATATTTGTGTACTAAACATGCACGAGCCACATAAAATCCATCCTAGTATCAGTGATTCAGTTGCAATCACACCAAACCAAAATATTCAAGTTCATTAACACTGGGCTTATAATTGTGGTTGACTATTGGCCAGTGTTGAATATTCATACAGTCATTGATTAGGTAGTGTCATACATGCCAACAGATACGATTCAACTGCACTAATCTGCATAAAGAGACAAATTGACCAGCTGAGACCTAAATCTCACAGAAATAATTCGTGTTTGGAACTTAATGTATTACCATTGATGATATTATATACCATCCCATCCAATGTTACAATTTGAGTCTCAAAATATCAGCTGTTTTTGTGGTCAATTGTGGAGCGCTAGTGTAGTCCCGTGTAAATGTAATGCAGTTTAAACCAGCTGTGGTTGCAGGCCTCAATAACTAACCAAATTACAGGCACAAATATTCATAGATGGAATATCTATTGAAGGTGTATATAATCAAAGGTAATATTAACTCAATAGAGTTTATGAAAATACTCCTTAAATGTCTGTGATATTGACATAAAACACTTCTAATAAACAAAGAATACAGCTAGTAACGTTTACTGTTGCAATAAACTAAATTTTTTGGAATATTTTCAAAAATTAAATTTTTATTACATTTATCATCGTAACTTTTGTGATGTGTTTTTTTACATTACTGCAATATATTGATTAGGAACAAATTGGAAATTTCATTAACCAAGACATAAACAACACAATTTAACTTTTGGATTTTACGAGTTGGGAACGAAAGGAATAATAGTAAAAAAAACACCATTTGTATAACAGTTAAAAGTATTTTACGGCATATAATTGGATCCAATAAGAGAAAGGAAATAGAAAAAATCCTGAAGTTCCTAATTAGTCTAAACGAGCTCCCAGAGTAAACAAATGAATATTTAATTTTAAATTAATTTAAAAGTGGTTGTTATTAAAAGAACAAAAGTAATACTACAAGTGAATACATACGTTAATAAAAAAAGCAAAAAAAGAAGATAAATAAAAATTAAAATAAAAAATAAAAAAAACATGTTTTATATAATTACAGAAAGATACATAAAAGAATTAAGTAATTATTTAAAAATATTTCTTTACAGTTAATTATTTTTAAATATTTTGATAATTTTGAAATAATTTTGGTTAGTCAAAATTGATCACCGTAATAATTCTATGTTTTCATGATTATATCATAATCAATTTGTGTAGTGCAACATTCAATTTTGTATTTCTTCCAAATTTATTACGCAGATTAAAAAACTACTTATTATCTAAATAATGTACGATGGACTATATACAATGTTTATGTAACTATTCACAACGGACCACTTACTGGGTTATTTACAAAGCAGTAATCATGTGTTGTCTTTTATTTAGTCAACATATTTCTTTAGACATTACCGCAAGTAAAATATATTTTACTTTATTAAATTATATTTTGTGAAGTGTAATGAGATGTCATAGTATTTTTAATAATATGATTTAGAATCACATACGTATTCCCGGTAGCGCCTGCAATCATATAGACGTGATTCAGATACAGTATCTAAATCACATCAAATAAAATGAAGGCGCTAATGCTGGAAAGGATACACACAATATCGAGTATTATTGTAATAAGATAACAAAATATAATTACAGAACCATAAATATTCTTTAACTGATTGGATTTTGAACAACGAATAATGTTTATTTAACCCTCCCCACCAGTAAAAAGATTTATTTTGTATTTATAAGTGACTTTTTATTTTATCTAGCCAAATTATAATTGACCTTAGAATTTACATTTTATTGTGAAATACATGTGAACTGAGAGCATGTGGTTGGTTTTATCCGATATTCAGATCAACCATAGATTATCCATAGGTTCAAGGCGTGGGGCCTATACAGTATCTGATTTGTATTATTGAACATGAGTTTGATGTATATTTACAATAATTCATGTTAAGCCTCTCAAGTCTGGTAAATTATCAGAATCACAAATCTTCAATTACCATAAAAATCCAACACAGTTTAATAGTGCTTCCATGATTGATGTATTAGTGACAAAACTTGCCAATTATCAAGTAACAATTGAGTTTGAACATTTTAGATTTTTAAGAGGGTTACTACACCAAATATTATGTTTTGTTAGCATATATAAAATATTTTCTGAAATGGTTGAATTAATCTTGTAACTTTTTGTTATTGCTTATGATACATCCTTAGACTTAACTGGATGTAAAAATGTAAGAATGACATAACAATTACATTTGCTATAAATTTTAAGAAGAAATATTCCTTTTTCTCATAAGTGATTTTGTTTATATTTTGTACAATTATCTTTTAATTTAAAAGATTAATTTTAATTTCATCTACAGAACTCAAAAGTATGAAAAATTTAAAAACTATATTTAGATAAATATTCTGTTCAAGAAAAAAGATCCTCGAATGCTAAAAAACTTAACGTTCAGGAAATACGGTTACTAATACAAAAAATACTGTAAATGCACGAACATTGCTTTTACTTTTCATATAACTTTATCAACACAGAACTAATACCATTTTAAATGAAACACTTCGTATACTAATAAATATTAAAGTACTAAAAGAAATTGGTTTTTAAGCGTATTGACTCCTTAAAAGTACACAGTACAACATACTGTAGTACATACTCTAGGCAAAACTATTGAAGCTAATAGGTCGTTATTATTATTTAATTCTATGAAGTACAATATTCTGTTAGTTGATCAGCCTAGGCACATGCTGAATTCATGTTAAACTGTTAAGAGTTTATTTTAAATATGTGTGAGTATAAATATCATTGTATAAAAGCCCTACTCAACATTTTAAATATATGTGAATATAAATATCGTCATACTCGACATTTTAAATATATGTAAATATAAATATCGTCGTACTCGACATTTTACATATATGTAAATATAAATATTGTTGTACTCAACATTGTAAATATATGTGAATATAAATATCGTCGTAGTCGACATTGTAAATATATGTGAATATAAATATCGTCGTACTCAACATTGTAAATATATGTAAATATAAATATCGTCGTACTCAACATTGTAAATATATGTGAATATAAATATTGTCGTACTCGACATTTTAAATATATGTAAATATAAATATCGTTGTACTCAACATTGTAAATATATGTGAATATAAATATCGTCGTACTTAACATTGTAAATATATGTAAATATAAATATCGTCGTACTCGACATTTTACATATATGTAAATATAAATATCGTCGTACTCAACATTGTAAATATATGTGAATATAAATATCGTCGTACTCGACAATTTAAATATATGTAAATATAAATATCATCGTACTCAACATTGTAAATATATGTGAATATAAATATCGTCGTACTTGACATTTTAAATATATGTAAATATAAAAATCGTCGTACTCAACATTGTAAATATATTTGAATATAAATATCATTGTATAAAAGCCCTATTCAAGATTTTAAATATATGTGAATATAAATATCGTCGTACTCGACACATTAAATATATGTAAATATAAATATAATTGCATAAAAGCCCTACTCAACAGTTTAAATATATGTAAATATAAATATAATTGTATAAAAGCCCTACTCAACAGTTTAAATATATGTGTATATAAATATAATTGTATAAAAGCCCTACTCAACAGTTTAAATATACGTAAATATAAATATATTTGTATAAAAGCCCTACTCAACAGTTTAAATATACGTAAATATAATTATCATTGTATAAAAGCCCTACTGAATATTTTGAATGTATGTGAATATAAATATCATTGTATAAAAGCCCTACTCAACATTTTAAATATATGTGAATATAAATATCGTCATACTCGACATTTTAAATATATGTAAATATAAATATCGTCGTACTCGACATTTTACATATATGTAAATATAAATATTGTTGTACTCAACATTGTAAATATATGTGAATATAAATATCGTCGTAGTCGACATTGTAAATATATGTGAATATAAATATCGTCGTACTCAACATTGTAAATATATGTAAATATAAATATCGTCGTACTCAACATTGTAAATATATGTGAATATAAATATTGTCGTACTCGACATTTTAAATATATGTAAATATAAATATCGTTGTACTCAACATTGTAAATATATGTGAATATAAATATCGTCGTACTTAACATTGTAAATATATGTAAATATAAATATCGTCGTACTCGACATTTTACATATATGTAAATATAAATATCGTCGTACTCAACATTGTAAATATATGTGAATATAAATATCGTCGTACTCGACAATTTAAATATATGTAAATATAAATATCGTCGTACTCAACATTGTAAATATATGTGAATATAAATATCGTCGTACTTGACATTTTAAATATATGTAAATATAAAAATCGTCGTACTCAACATTGTAAATATATTTGAATATAAATATCATTGTATAAAAGCCCTATTCAAGATTTTAAATATATGTGAATATAAATATCGTCGTACTCGACACATTAAATATATGTAAATATAAATATTATTGTATAAAAGCCCTACTCAACAGTTTAAATATATGTAAATATAAATATCATTGTATAAAAGCCCTACTCAACAGTTTAAATATATATAAATATCATTGTATAAAAGCCCTACTCAACAGTTTAAATACACGTAAATATAAATATCATTGTATAAAAGCCCTACTCAACAGTTTAAATACATGTAAATATAAATATCATTGTATAAAAAACTTACTCAAAATTTTAAATATATGTGAATAAAAATATCATTGTATAAAAGCCCTACTCAACATTTAAATATAATAAGCATTTGTTTGTAATAAGCACTACATTGGAAAACAAAATTGCCAGCACTAGGTTCAATAGTAAGTTCAGTATTGGATCCAAACAGCCAACAGACGCATAACTTCACTGAAAGGACAATACGAAAATATGTTATTGTTCTCCATTTTCCATTCCATATTTTGTTTTATTTGCAACTCCTTAGGTTGCAACTAAAACTTTTTATCGACGAAGATGACTAATTTTGTTGTTTGTTTATCTCAAAGTATTGGACTATTATTATCACAATCTGTTATCTATACATTTTGTAGAATCAAAAAAAAAGCTATGTATAATATCATTATTTACTATACAGATTAGATCAGTATTTTAAATAGCAAAATATATTTATCTCAAAGCTGATAAAAGTATCACACAATTGATTTTCTAGCCCTTTGATCTGGTCTATTTTGACAGTATTAGATGAACTTTTGTCAGCAGAATACTAAAAATTATTATTTTGGAAATCAAGTGTCATGTTAAAGATAACCACAATATTACGGAACGAATGCTTTAATTTGCCATTTTTATACTTTATTCACAGTTTTAGTTTACAATACTTATAAATACTTATCTTATAACTATAAAAATATGAATGAACTTGAAATGTTTTGAAAAACCTGAAATATATTGCATTATGTACATTGTTTTAATTTTTGTCATTGGTTTGTAAAACTTTTAGTTATTGAGTAAATAAACAACCTTTTTTATAATTTTATACTTGGCTCTAATTAGAAGCCACCGACTTCTATTTCAGAATATTTTCTTTTAAAAGAATTTATTAAGACAATGCAATATAAGATAACTTTGAATAAAACAAAATATTCATGAAAACAATAGTACTGTTACAAAATAAATTGACCTAGGTGTACACAGTAAAAATACTAAAGATGAATTTGACTTTTGACTACCGCAAGAAAGCAGTTGTGGATAAATGTTGTAAACGTACAAAATGAGTTTAGTCTTTTGTTTAAAAATCAAATAGGGAAGTTAAGAAAAACATTTTGCCTATCTTATGGGATGGAGGCAACCAGGTCGACTTCTAAAGTGGTAATGCTGTTCCACTGGTCTGCCAGTCCGTTAAAATGTTGATATTGGCATGTATGAAGAGAATAATGTTTAAACGTGATCAAAGTAAAGAAGTAAATTGCCGGGGGGGGGGGGGGTGCTGCTTGGACGTAGTAATAAAAACTATACGCAGTTTAAGGAAAGACTTGTTGAACTAGGTTCCCTTAATGAAATTGTAATGAATTTCAATTAAAGGAAATTCATTCGTTCCTAGGCATTGTAATGAAATGAAATGAAAATTGTCTTTACTAGGCTGAGTTAGGACTATTAAGTCCTCTCTTCCACTCAACATTAAATTTATGTACGCGTATGGGTGGGTGGATGGGTCAGTGTAATGTACTTGTATGGGTGGGTCATTGCTATGTACGTGTATGGGTGGGTGGATGGGTCAGTGTATTGTACTTGTATGGGTGGGTCATTGCTATGTACGAGTATGGGCGGGTGGGGAAGGGGGTAAGCTCATACACATCGGCAATCCTTAAACAAACAGAAAAAAATCGTCGAATCTCATGAAGACAATATTGAACAAATTTATTGCGATTTTATTCAATAGGTTTACATTATGGGTTACTGTGCTCTTTTCTGATTAAAAAAATCATTGAACTAAAAATATATTCCCTTTTTTTTATTTAGACAGTTTTGTTTGAATAAAATTTGATGCAAGTTTTACTTTGAATTTATGTATGTTTATTCATAAAATAACTAAGTTATTGATGACCAACAGTGGACAAATATGTTTTTTACACCATTATTTGCATTAATTGTCACTGTTTTTTTCTCAAATGTTACTTAACTTAGTGTTGTGAGACAACTAAAACTAAGGTAGGCCATTCCTTATGTAGTGTCATCAAATTAATAATAATCCAAAGACAAATGGAATAATAATGATTATTCCATAATAATAACAAATGGAACAAATAATCCAAAGCGTATAATTGGTGGCTATCAGCTGATTCCTTTCAACATGCAATTTTGTAGGTTAAAAAACTTAAGAAACGATTGCATTCGCTCTTTAATTAACCCTTATAGGATTCCACGAAGTCTTATTAAACCAAAAGAATTGAATTCTAGGCAATATAGCTAGCCAGTTATAGCTAACCGTAACTCCCTAACAAAGAATCACCGGTTTTATCTTTATAAGGTGTATAAGGTTTATTCTTTATTTTTACATGTAGTATGAACTAAACAATTTATCCATATCTTCATAAATCACCCCGTCGTAAATCACTGGTCACTAAAATGAATAACGAATTAGAAAAAAAGAAAGTTTACAAAACGTATTAGGACGGGGTTTTTAATTAACTAAACGTTTTGTTTCCTAACGTGTTTGCTAACACTAACTGAGTGACTTTACTAAAAAGTTTTATTTTGTAGGCACATTCAGAAGCATTATGTAACATTTAAAAACCCTTTTCCAACGAAAAATATACAAAACTTGGAATAAAAAGAATACAAAGTGTGTATAGCTGACCCAGATGATTAAAAGCTGTAATTAATTCAATAAAATATCAACATAAACAAAACATGGTGATATTTGCCTCCAAGGGGCCCCACTGCAATTTTAAAACAGTTTTGGGGTTGGCATATAGTCATGGTAGATTTTTAAGTAAAAAATAGTTCATAATTCAACTAATAAAATATCAATTTATTTTATCAAGATATTTTTAAGTTGGCATACTCTTTAGCTTTATTGTAATATATTTATCTAAATATAGGTTAAAGGTTAATAATAGCAAACCTAAATATAATAGATTTTTAGTTTTGCAATGAAAATAAGTTGTGTATATCAAAAAACTAAATAATATTATTTCTATCTATGTATTCGTGGTTTAATATTTCATAATTATTGTATTCTTGCTTGCTTTCAACTAGTCGTATTCTCAATTTACTAATCAAGGTTGTTAAAAGTGTACCAGTAATTACAATTAAAATTATAAAAAGCCAGTGAAAAAATAATGGACAAGTGTCCTTGGAGGTGGTTATACTATACATTTTTAAACTAGCTAAATTATATTGCGACAAGAAGTATATTATATTGTATAATAGTATCCTATAATTGTAATTATAGTAAAAATAAGAATATTATACCTAGAGGGACTTCACCTATTTTATTGTGATGAGGACCAAATAAGTTGAATACACTCAGTAAAACATCCCAATACAAACTATTGTATCTGAAGATTATTAGGAGGGAAATTAAATACAAAACCATATAAAAAACATGAAATATTTAAAACATAATTTATTTTACCAAAGAGCTTTTTGTACAAAATTAAAATCATTGTACCATATTACACCTAGGTTAAAAGTATTAAACAGATGTAAACGTAATATATTTTTGGATGTGAAGAATAAATGTCAAGAAATAATCTATTAATATCATAATTTATAGGTAGAAGTAACAAATTTAATCTGTACATTAAGGGAGTCTGGTAAAACAGCCATGAAATATTACAAACAAGGAAATTGTGGAAATAATTATCAAGTGAAGTACTTTAGGACATTATCTACATAAGCCCGGGGAAGTTTGTAAGTCCTGGGCTCAGAGATAATGGACAACTGTACGTTACTGGCTGTACAAATAACACATTTATCATAATTTGCACAAGAGTTGCTTGTGTGGATAACACTTACAGTTATATTAACTACTCTAATGAAAATATTATATCAAATTAAAAAAAAGGTTAATATTTATTGCAATTCGTATAGAATTATAATTCATTGTTTTGAACTACTTTTTATAGAAACTAGAAAAGGTGTATCTTTTGAGAATTTCCCCTCACTTATTCTTAATTTTTATTTTATGTTTTATTTCTTCCTAAGACACCAATTGTCAATATATGAGTAAATATGAATTTCGAATGTGTATGATAAGCCTCATGAGAAAATGTAGTCATTGTTACAAACTAAGATAGACCATTCGTTATGTAGTGTCATCAAATTAATTAATGAGCTATTAATTAATGACACTTTCTAGGGAATAGTCGGCCTTAGTTTGTAACCATAACTGCATTCGCTCATCTACACTTATGACACTCATTCGAAATCCACATTCACCAATATCTTGACGATCGGCGTCTTATGAATAAACAAAAAATAAAATAAAATAAATAAAAATAAAAAATAATAATAATTCAAAGACAAATAAACTGGTGGCTATCAGCTGATTCCTTTCAACATTTTTTGTCCTACTTGGAATCAAACTGACAACCTTTAGCTGATTTTAACCAACCACGCTACCGATAAATAAATTATAATTGAATGTACATTCCTATAATTACGTATTCCTAGCAAACATTTCGATGGATTATTCTTATAGAGTCCATTATTTTACTCACTTATTTTCATAACGTAAAAATTGAAATCTGCTCTCCCGAGAGAAAATTAACAAGTGAAGGTTGATAGTAAAAGAAGCTGTGACAGCCAGTAGACTCCAAGATAAGATCTATCTCTGAAGATGACGTCTTCTCTACTCTACTCCAGCAAATCCATCTACCACTATATCAAAATTTCTTTCAGCAACTCGTTCAAAATACAAACCAGGCAAAAAAAACACATTATTTTTAATAAGATCACAAAATCAAATTTAAACCACTTGTTTAAAATTATATTTACAACATTTTGAGATACATATTCACCACATGTTTAACATTATATTAACAAAATTTGTTATACATATTTACCACATGTTTAACATTAGATTCATAAAATTTTTTTATACATATTTACCACATGTTTAACATTATATTAACAACATTTTGTTATACATATTCACCACATGTTTAACATTATATTAACAAAATTTTGTTTTACATATTTACCACATGTTTAACATTAGATTCATAAAATTTTTTTATACATACTTACCACATGTTTAACATTATATTAACAACATTTTGTTATACATATTCACCACATGTTTAACATTATACTCACAACATTTTGTTATACATATTCACCACATGTTTAACATTATACTCACAACATTTTGTTATACATATTCACCACATGTTTAACATTATATTAACAGCATTTTGTTATACATATTCACCACATGTTTAACTTTATATTAACAAAATTTTGTTATACATATTCACCACATGTTTAACATTATACACACAACATTTTGTTATACATATTCACCACATGTTTAACATTATATTAAAAAATTTTGTTATACATATTTACCACATGTTTAACAATATATTAACAAAATTTTGTTATACATATTTACCACATATTTACCATTGAATTCATAACATTTTTTATACATATTTACCACATGTTTAACATTACATTAACAACATTTTGTAATACATATTCACCACATGTTTAACTTTATATTAACAAAATTTTGTTACACATATTTACCACATGTTTACCATTAGATTCATAACATTTTTTATACATATTTACCACATGTTTAACATTATATTAACAAAACTTTGTTATACATATTTACCACATGTTTACCATTAGATTCATAACATTTTTTATACATATTTACCACATGTTTAACATTACATTAACAACATTTTGTTATACATATTTACCACATGTTTAACATTATATTCATAACATTTTGCTATACATATTTACCACATGTTTAACATTATATTCATAACATTTTGCTATACATATTTACCACATGTTTAACATTATATTAACAAAACTTTGTTATACATATTTACCACATGTTTACCATTATATTCATAACATTTTGCTATACATATTTACCACATGTTTAACATTACATTAACAACATTTTGCTATACATATTTACCACATGTTTAACATTATATTCATAACATTTTGCCATTCATATTTACCACATGTTTAACATTAGATTCATAACATTTTGCTATACATATTTACCACATGTTTAACATTATATTCATAACATTTTGCTATACATATTTACCACATGTTTAACATTATATTCATAACATTTTGCTATACATATTTACCACATGTTTAACATTATATTCATAACATTTTGCTATACATATTTACCACATGTTTAAAATTATATTTACAACATTTTGTTATATATATTTACCACATGTTTAACATTATTTTCAATTTTGTTAGGGGTTGCTGGTACTAAAAATAGTTGATTATTGGTATTTATTGGTATTTATTCAGTTTGTACGCTTCGGAATTCTTGAACTCTGCCTTATTTTTTATCACTAGTAGACGAAACCAGGTTTATATTGTTTGGGGGATTAATTGTTAGTTTCCTGTTGTACAAAATATTAAACAATATTAACTGTTGAAAATGTTCTTTTTTTCGGACCTTTGTTATTTTTCGTGATACTTCCATCGTTTTTTAATAACGAATTGCTGTGTTTTTTATGTTGAACATGAATTTGTTATTTTGGTGTAAAACCTATGATTATTTATTAAGATATCACTGAAATACTCATTTGTCGGCAAATCATCTATGTTAGACTTATAACAAATTATTTAATACATCTGTGACTAACCAAAAAAACGAATTAATATATGTTCTAGCTAATATTTTTTATATGTATGTACATAATTAGGATACGTTTGGTTAGGTTTGGTTAAATAAGTAAAAGTGTATTTTTCGGTACGAAAAATAATTTTATTGCAAAACCAATTGTATATTTGTATTCAGCATGAAAACCCCGAAACATGAAAAAAAATTGTTGAAAAATAATGATACTAAAAAAGAAGTTTTCTGTAGTACATAAAAACGAGTATTCTGTGGTTGATATAAACCTCCTCAATAGATGTAATGTAATATCTAACAACTTTTAAAACTAGAACACTTTTTTTCAAGAAGCGTATAAAAGTGCTTTATCACCTGATTAGCATATTACGAGTTAGTAGAAATAAAAAAAGTGAACATCACACAACTCAAATAAAATTTCAATAATATTTCAGTAATCTCCATTCTAATAATACCAGCACATGTCTGTCAGCTGTTAAGTCTGCGTTGTGTTAGTTGGATACCGTTATTATTCCTTTATGAGTCTCTCTGGTCTGAGGATGGTAAGCTCAGATGGAAATTGATCATCACAATATCCACACATTTTGTAATTTTTATCTTATAGTTTGCGCTGTGTGACATTTATTCGTATTTAAATCGTACCTAACTGCACCAAGATATCTCCATTATGTTAGAACAAATATCCCCATTATGACACGTTCAAACCAACGTTATTCAAATTTTTTTATATTTTTGATTTAAGATGAGCTAAATGTGAATGGATACATAACTAAGAATAAAGAAGTAAAATATATTATAAATTTAATAACCTGTTAATTAAAACCATTAAAATGTTAATGTTGTTATATAACAAAACAATAACAAAGAACAATTATGAATGACAATTTAAAACTTGTTACGTTCCAAACAGCCTTTAGTGAGGTGATGAAATGCACAATTTATGAAGTGTTATAAATAGCCTTTTAGATTTGAAAGCCTCTAGAGGACATGGAGTGTGTGGACAAATGACCGAACGTTAGCTCGTCAATAATATAAAGTGGGGGTGATCAGGCGAGGGATGTGGAGTGTTGTTATTGATTACTTTGGAGAAGTGTCCAGAAACGTTGGTCAATTATTTATGTCAGAGGTAAAAGGCGTTTATGGCTACATTTTACCAACGGTCTTGGTACGTAATAATCATCTCCTTTTATATATATTTGTTTTTTATTAATTTCTTTGCAATCTTAAAGAATACACTATTTTACTGTGTACTGGAAGGTCAATTATTTTCTTTTATTTTCAAGAAAATTGCCAAAAATTAAACTAAAAGAATATTTCTTCTTCAATAATTTATCTTCTTTATTACTTACGGTATATATTTATTTTAATAACAAATAAAAGGCATAATATGTTTAAAACAAAATTTATACTCAAAAGAAATATATTTATAAAATTACAACAAAGTTTTTTCTTCTTCATACATGTTTTAATTAATTCAAAGGTCTTTAAAAACTTTTACCTTTAATTTTTGTATAACTTAAAGTTATTTATATCTCAATACAAAATGTTATTTCCCAAAAATATAATGTTGTTTTCCGATTGGCCTAGTACCAAATGTATTGTTCAATACAACATTTGTTGAATAATGTGTTGTTTATACAAAATATGTTTTGTTCCTATCCTCAGTATCTGTGAGTAGAACAAAATAAAATAAACCTATTAAGCTGACTACTAAATCAGACTACTGAATGATTACATTAAATTTTAAATCAAAGAAAATGACTGAAGTTTGTTGAAAATTTATTGTTCAATAAAAAGAAAGAACTTTGACAATCGGGATGATTTGAAAAACAATTTTCCACCACTTGCAAACTACAAAGGACCCTTTTGAAAACACACCTAGCAACAAGTCACAATAAAAAAACCCAAAGGGGGTCCACTGACCACGCACTACGCATACAGCTGCACTCACTCCACGATACGTGACAAAAAACTGCTCTTTTGAGACAGGTAACAAAATGTGAACGAGTCACGAGTGGTGAGACCGTGGGTTTCAGCGATGCGACATCAGCAGAACTGTCTAGAAACGGCAAGAAATATGCTTACATAACCTCGGCCGATGAAGGGGGAAATATTCAAAAACTTAAGACGAATTGACCAATGGCTGAAGAGGAATTGTGCTAGGATTTTGGACTCAACCATCCCAATCAAGAAAATTGCATGGACATGTCAAAGAAATCCAGAGATGTCTTTAGCTTGTCAGCCTGTACAATCTTATTAAATTCTCTTTCCCTTACAAATATCCTTTGTTATTGCATTATTATTTTTAATTTTCCAAGAAAACCTCCATTCAAACGTTATCTTTTTAGCTGTAATAGCTTCCTAAATACTTAAATTTTTTTGTTGTCTTAAAACAATATTATATTTTATTTATTTATTTAATCTTTAAAGGTAACCAAAAAGTGGTTACATCTTAACTTTGTGAACCATCTCATGTTTAAAGTTAATTTCAAATTCAGAAGTGTTCAAATGCGTTGACTTTTGAACGTACAAAGGCAATTGTAGTCCTATTATTTAAAACAATTTATATTGTATGTTATATTGTGTTGTCAGTTTGTACTGTCAGAGAATAAGTATTTATAAATTATAACCTTTGTGAGCATTTATTGTTTCATTCTGGACAATTTTAATCATATATAATTAATATATTAGTGGTTAATATATGAGTCATTTTAAGTTCTTTAACCTTTTTAAGTGCTAATATATAGTCGAATGACAGTAAAACAATTCGATTATGATTTTATAAAATATATGTATAACAATGAAAATATAATGTATATGTATAAATATATGTATATATATCGTACAGGTTTTGTCAGCTATCATTATTTTATTTTTTAAATTTAAAATTAAGTAAAAGCTGATTTTTATATTTGGACTAAAAGTCCAAAAGTCATTACATTATAATAAAAATTAATATAAATAAATAGTAAACGATCTCCTATCACAAAGCTAAATCCAATTCATCAAGCCATTTTTTTTTATTTATGCTACCTAATCCTTCCGTAAAACAGCGCAAGGGTCACTCTAAAACTATGTGATCCATTGTTTGAATAGACTCCCCGCAATCTCATGACTGTCAAACTCCATTTGTATTTCCAGTAGTTACATCTGTCCACTCAAGTTCGGAACCGATTCAATGATGTCCACTCCCTACGAGGAAGGTTCATCCCGCCTAAAGGTATTGACGGATCGTTAATAGGGAACTTATTTTGTCCACACTATGGGCCAGCTGGTATTGCGTGGAACAGTTTTGGTGGACAAAATAAGTTGATGGGGTCCCGTCCACAGCAAATCATAAAAGCTGTACGTATCCCCTGGGTAGTTCTAAACGAGTAACAAACCTGGTAGCTCGACCGTCACAAATTTGTGATCTCTCAGCAATGGCAGCTAAAAAAAAAAAAAAAAAATTGTTAGTACTACCGTTACTATAAAGACATCATCACGAATATTATCATAACAAATACAATATTTAGGAAGGGGATTATTAAATAATACTTATGATTTATTTTTGCTACCTAATTAATTAAACTTCCTTATAATAGAAATAAACAGCAATAATCGAGTTCGAATTTGTATTAAGGAACAATTTAATTTTTAATCAACTTTTATGTGGTTATTACTCTTCATTTTATGATTTAGATAAGATGGTAGATATAAAATCTACATTGAATATAGATGTTAATTGAATTAAAGTTAATAAATACTTAATGGTTATATCTCAGAATTTATGGTACGAACAATACCAAAAACCTAATCAGTCGTGGTTTGCTAAGTTCTGAAAGGAAATACTTAAAAACTAAGTACAACCTTTCCATTTACTAATTTTTAAATGTTGTAAAAATTTATTTAATCTACACCGTCAACTGATATTTATTAATATTAATTGAAAATATACCTTTTGAAGTATAATTTTTAGTTCTAAATAATTGTAGTAAGTAAAAAAGGGTGGTTTATTTAATAAATTTGATAAAAGAAAATACCTTATGAAGTAACATCCGTTAAAAACAAATTGCTCTCAGAATTGAATTGTAAAATACATAAAATATCATAATTTTGTTTTGTAATTTACGAATATATCTTAGTAATCTAGAATACGGATACAATTTAGCAAATATGCCATTTACAAGACATTTTTCTGTATTTCCTACTATAAAAAAAATAAATATAAAAATCCCCACCAGATCATCAATGTTTTGTCACAATACACATTAGCAACAATTCATCATAAAAAATTTATCATCCGATTTTTTATTTGGTAGTAATTTTGTAAGATTATAAAATGTACATGTATATATTTGGGAAATAAATTTCTTTCTTATATTACGAGTATTTTATTCACAAGAAAATGATTCAGAAAAAATCCCATTTATCATAAATAACAGCTTTATTAATAATAATAAGTTTTTTAATATTCTTTACTTTGAAGAATATGAAGGAGGCAAACGTCTTACAAATACAAACTATTCATAAAGCGGAATGACTCAAGAATATTTGTGAGTGTTTGGAGAGGGTCGTGGTTATTTAGGAGTAGGCCCTACGCCAAGGCGGAAGTTGTTGCATTGTAGATGCCTTCCACCCCGTTAAGTAGATGCTGCTATGGAGATGATCCTCGTATCTTTAAAAGGAGTTTAAACCGATAATTTTACATTTTAACGGTAGAATAAAACATCAATTGATAATAAGTATAATAAGTTACATGTAACTAGTAAGAAAAAATCCATAGAACAGGACTTTTTTACCTAAAATTGTAGAGGTCTCTAGGGCACTGTTTAGATTGCAGTTTTAATAATACTTTTTAAGCTCATGTTTTTGAGTAGGATATGTTCTTGCTCGATAACTTAATAATAATAATAATAATAATCTTTATTTTCTCACAAAATGAAGTTTACATAACAAGACATTGTAATATCACATACATTCATAGTCATTAAAGATACCAACGTAAGAATTCATTAAGTACATAAAAACAAAACAAGTTAACAATAGGCTTAACATAATACCAAGTCTGACCTTCACATTGTATAATAATTTGTTACTTAATAACTTGATTATAACTTTTATATTCAACACAATAGAAAATGTATAATGTAAACAACTTTATTTTCTTTGTAGCATATTTAATCAAACTATTAAAATTACTAATCAGTGAAAATAGTTAATTTTAGTTAATTTATTGTTTACATTGCTAGATATTTAGGTTCATTTGGGAGAGTGTTTTTTACATCCCTGGTTATTTTGATATTGTTTTTATTTATTTTTGTTTCCCTTTAACATTACATATACGTGGAAAAAATAGGGAAACGCTTTCACAACGTTATTTTCTCCAGAGATAATTTGATAATATGCTTTTTTTGGTATTTGTGTTCCATAAAGTATAATTTTTGATCAGAATAATTTACTTAAAACCGTTAAATAGTGAAGAAATAATGTTGTTTATATTTGTTAATCTGAAATTCAAATAACCGCTACTCTGGAAAGGATAAAAATTTCGAAGTCTGATTTGTTTAAATAATTAATTTCTCTTGAATAGATATTTAATTTGATACCAAACCCGACCTAGGCTTATGTTGAAGATTTTCGTTCAGCCCCATGTGGGCCGTCCGCCCGAAAAGATGAAATGTTAAGTGCTGATGGTATTAAAAATTATGTTCTTTGTAACCATGATCATGTACAAGTCATTAAAAAGTTGTGAATACGTTTCCATATGATTTTTCCACCCTGCATAGATGTATCTATGCTTTTTTTGTTCTCTACACAACCCATTTATTTACTTTGCCAAGTAAGGAAAAGGTGCTAGGTAATAATATCTGAAAGCATTTTCTAATCATTATCCTCGGTAATCACTAAAAACGAGAAAATATTGTGAAATGACAAAAAAAAAATTAAATTTATAAGTAGACTTTGACTCAATATACATGGTTTTCTGCTTGGCCACCAACCACAGGGAGATCATTGTTGTTCCATCGACTGTTATTCCACAGTAGTGGTACCAATAACGAAGGTCCTCTCAATACTGACATGGTGTCAACTCAATGTTTGCCATCGACATGGACACTTCTAGAGAAGTCTGGGGTGTCTTTGTCGGATGGTAGCCAAGGATCGGATGTTGTGTAGGGAAGATAACTGAGTGTCAGACGTGTCAATTAGCTGAAAATCAGACCAACACTACGTGGTTCGTATTCCACGTAAAGCTGTAGAGCCTATAGTTGCCCTAGCTATTGGGCTATTAATTAATATTTCTCTTTGAGCTAAGTTGAACTCAGACAGTAACAATGACTACTCTCGCTCACCACACTCATTCACCCCTCCTATTCGCCCATATCTCTACGATCGTCGTCTTAGAAATGAATGGGAAGGTAGTGACATTGTTATTGGCACTCCATTACAACAGACTTGCAACTGCTTCTACACAGCATTTGTATAGTGCACGCATCCTTTAACGCTTTAACTGTGTTTCAAAGCAATAATTATATTAAAATCGGGTATTTGAGGCCCAAGTAACACTTATTTGATTATTTACTTAATTTTAAAAATATTTATGCCAAAATAAATAAATATGTACTTTTTTTATTCCTATTTTTAATAATCAATGGTGACTTTAAATTCTTTTTATAAATAAAGAAATGTAGTTTTGTAGTACTTCATTTAATCAGTAACATAATTGTATTAACTATTTGTTAATATTCAGTTCACTATATTGTGCTTATGCATTCTCATGAGAGAGAAATTGTTGGTAATACGTGATAACACAAATGGTATAACGAAGTCCTTTATCATAAAATCGGTATCAATGTCCCTTAGCCCCTATAAGAACGAGACAAACATCCCCATAAAGTTACGTAATCTATTGTAGGTGGCCACACAAACAACAAATCCTTCTCTCGGATGACGTAAGGAGATAAAAGTCCAAGAGCTTTATTGAATCTAGATTCCTGTTCTTTAACAACGAATTCCCCTCAAAACTCTCTGTAGCATGAACCTTACTCTTTAAAAAATATATTTTCTTAAATTCAAAGTTACTGTAATCAACAGCTCATTTTCTTGTATTTGAAAAAAAAAAAAACAGATGCTTTCCTTGAACAATATATCAAAATTTGACGTATTTAAAATTCATTTAATACATTTAATAAAATTTTATTTAAAACACCTAATTTTGTTAGATACCCTACACAATTATTTTATTCCTTTAGTAAACAAATGTTTCTCTGAAACTTCAACAAATACTTTCAAAACATTTAATGTTGGATAGTTAATTTGGAAAGAGTAAGGTTCATGCTAAACTCTGCTTTTTAGGAGAATCCAATGTCAACCAAAAGTAATTTACTCTCAAATATAAAAGATAAAAAGAGTAACTGCTTATACTTCTTACATTCACGATATGTAATACAAAAACATGAGTTTGAATAGTACCAAACATAAATCTTACAATATGAGTCCTACTTCAATACTCACGGTTTAATGTGTGGGCCACTAAGCATTATAAGGTGTGGAACGACTCACTGTGCGTGTAGCGTAGCGCCTTCATTGCCTCAAGGTTGGAAAGGATAGGCAATTGAGGTACACCATTCATTTTGCATCATACGTTAAACAGGCGTCATTGCCAATTCGGTATCACGCCTTTCTGACTTGCCTTTACATTTTAGATGTAATGCTTGATTTAATCTCTACCTTTAAAAGATATGGCTTTATCGAAAAATTGTAAAAATTATGGAGTAGTACCTTAATATGTCCATCACCTTATGTAGCATATAAGCTTTGCTGACTGGCAATGAATTCTAACAAACGCAATATACCATTACATATAACAAATATCAATTATAATGAAGCATTTAAATATAATTCAAAGTGAAAGAAATGAAAATGTCCCTTGGATCTATTTGCAGCAAACTGACTAGCTCAGAAACGTACTCTAGGGATATCGATTTTCATTATATCGATATATTGAACTATCGACATATAAAATACCATATATCGATGAAAGATAATATTAAAAGAAAAATATCGATATATCGGAAAACGGATATTTCGAATTGTGAATGATTTATTTGTTTGAAATTAAATTTTTTAATTCATTCTGAACCATATAAATATTAGTTTTAAGGTGGTCAGTGAAAATTTGCACCCAATAATGGATGATCCACAGATTATGCACTAACTCTTATGTCATAACCAAAAATACACTTATGTTTTGCTGTCAATATTTAGAATGGTCTATTGTATGTAAAAATTAATTATATCTATATACACAAAACAAGTTATGGCCTGTGGGGTTGAATGAAAACATTCAAAATATGAATAACTATACGTTTAATTACTATAAAAGAATAACGTAATAACAATGTTATTTTTGTTTATAATATTTAAAAATTTCACTATGCTTATAATAAACACTAAAATTTAAAAAAATAATTCACTAAACAACATATTAGATCGTTAAACTCAAGTAAAGATATTAAATAAAGTTACTTTATTATTTCAATGCACATATTGTACACGTAAAAGGCAATTTAAATGTGTTTTTCGAGTTGTGATGATTTTGAGGAGAGAGAATAAAGTCAATATTTAGAGATATGATATATCGGACAACAATATCGATATGAACGATATTATTGAAAGAAAATATCGATGATAATAATATATTGATATATCTTTACCATCCCTAGTACTGACAGATATAACCTTTTTAGTTTTTCTATTTATTAATTTAAATTTATTTGCCAATATGTCAATTGGAAATGATAATTTCATTTTACTGTAAACAATTGCATGTTTAAACACCAGTCATTAACCAACCATAAGAATTGTAGAATTGTATGTTTAGTAATATTTTCAATGTTCTAAGTAGAAATCCAAATGTATTGAAAAGAAAAAGGTTTAAAATAAAGTAGTAAATAAGTAAGCTTTAAATTTCTTCTTTCCGTCAGTTTTCATTCTATTGATATGTGATTTTTGAAACATTATGTTTTTAACTGATGGAAAACTTGTTGTAAATAACATTAGTTTAACGAGATTATGTTTCTGTTTACACTAAAATTTTGTATAAACTATAATCAACTATAATCATTTGCTGAATCCTTTACTAAAAAAAACAGGATTAGGGCTAGTATAAATATATTTTTTATATTTATTCTTCTACAATATTTGCTATGATCTACAAATCTAAAAGAAACAAATAGTAGTTAGCTAATAAATACAACATTCGTCTTATAATAAAAAATAGATAAAAATTAAATAAAAAAACTATACATTAAAATGTTTCATTAATATGAGGACCCAAAATAACATTACATAATTTGTTTTGAATAGTCTGTAAAAGTTAAATATAAATTAAACAGTTTCATAAAGAATTTACGATATTATGGAATATAATTTAATTTTGTAGTTCATAAAATAATTGATGAAAAGTGATATGTTCTTGATTGTGATTTAAAATTAAATTTTCTTTTAGGAAATTGTTTTGAAGGTTAATTATGAAAGCAATATAAATGATACTGAATGGAAAATGACAGCTATAATTCCTCAAAGGAAGGCTGTTATCCTCAGGCAAGCCATATCGTAAATGGAAACATTCTCTACCACAGTATTTGTTAATATCAACAGAACACGACACTTTTGTGGACTCCATTACATAAATAGACTTATGGAAATAAAAGGATTAAAATATATAATGTATGTTATAGAATTATTACTAAGGACATTCATACTACATTGATGAGTAGAGATAATCATTTTTTCATACTGGAGTATTTTAATTTATGAAATTGTTATGTAAACAAATAACATTCTAATAAAATCTAAAAATAAACTGCACATAAATTATTCGGTTCTTGAAAAACATTATTGTAGATCTAAACACGCTAAAAAAGGTTTATTTTACATAAGTACATTCCCTAATTACATATGGACTGTTATTTTGGGAAGTTCTTCTGAATCATCTAAGGTTTTTCTAAAACAAAAGAAAATAATTAGACTTATGACAGGTTCTCTTCACAATGACTCTTGCAGGAAACATTTCCATAATTTAGAGATTCTTCCTCTGCCGTCAGCTTACTTGTTCCAGTCTTTGTTTTTTGTAAAGTCAAATTATGAGAGATTTTCTTACATGAACTACACACACACTGCTGTAATACTAGAAACATTTCCATTTTGCAGTATCCTATTCATCGAACAACTTTTCTTGAAAATTCCCCTTTTTACTCCTGTGTAAGACTATACAATCATCTACCAGTTGAGTTAAAAGGCCTGGATGATTATAAGATGTTTATGAAGAGACTTTTTAAATATCTAATCTTAAACTGTTTTTACAGTGTCTCAGACTTCCTGGATTCCACACCGGGATTTTTAGCGACCCATCTTTGTTTGTTATATATTTATTGTTGTTTTATATTGTTTTATATCACTTTTGTAACTTGACAAGTCATCTGCCTAGCTATATTTTAGCGTAAAAGATATCTTTGAATATTAAACATAAATAAATGAAATATATATCAATCTTAAAAAAACACCTGTAATAATAAGTGATAATATAAGAGCAATTAACTCAAATAATACAAAAATAACAACCGAAATTTAAGATAAACTGCATTGAAGAGTTATATGGATAAATATATATTTAAATTCATTTTTAAAGATCGAAACAAATTTTTAGAAGTATACTAAAATGTTTCTTAAAAAAATTATTCAATCATAAGACGCCGATCGTCAAGATATGAGTGAATATAGGGACGAATGAGTGTAGATAAACGAGTGTAGTTATTGTTACTAATTAAGGTTGACTCTTCCTCACAAAGAGCTATTAATTAATAGCACAATAGGGCAACCACGTAGTATTGGTCTGATTTT
The DNA here is from genome assembly GCA_035578905.1 of Stictocephala bisonia. Taxonomy (NCBI): domain Eukaryota; kingdom Metazoa; phylum Arthropoda; class Insecta; order Hemiptera; family Membracidae; genus Stictocephala; species Stictocephala bisonia. The sequence continues at coordinate 181,892 of JAQJVL010000071.1, forward strand.
CAGATAACTGACAAACTTGACACTCAGTTCTCCATCTGAACCTTGACTAACATCGAACATTGACAACACAGACTTCTCTAGTAGTGTTCATGTCGATGGCAACCATTGAGTGGCCACTGTGTCGGCACTGAGGTGCCCTACAACTTACTGAGGCCCTCTATACCTTACTGAGGCTGTAACTTCAGTTGCCTTATGTTTTATTACCAAAATGTACGATTATTTTACACTTTGTTTCCAATTAGCAGGTTATAACATGTAAGTATTGGTTAACGTAGAATGGAAAATGTTATCATGTAATCAATATTTAATTTCTGTAATTAAAATCACACAAACTAATTAGAAGAAAAAAAATTTTATTTTACAACTAAAAAAGACAAATATTTTTATGCTACCAATGACAAATCAGGAAGAGGATGAAAACTCCCACACCACAGTGCCGTAACAAGTGGCGAGATATGAGGGGAAATGGGGATGTTACAGGTGAAATTGGTTCTCAATCCCCTTTTCAACAATCATCACATTCCTTCCCTCCCACCACCCCTTGCTTTATTGACCTTAGTGTCCCCTTATTAGAATTCTTTACCCACCAGTTATATTAATCAATATCTTTCGCTGCTTCTTCCATTTTTTATATTATTTAAGAAATAAACACAGTATACTTTTAATGTAAATCATAGGCTAGATACTATTTATTTCTCATTTAAATTAAAAAAATTCCAAACAAGTATAGTTATTGTATTTTTAATGATTTTTGAAAACTAAAGTAGGCCAAATTTAACGCTTTTCTTCTCTAAGACGCAATACATATATTTAATGAAATTATTATTAAACAATTCCATTGAATTATTTAACGTAAAACTATTTACAACAGAGTGAATTACACGTTAATATTGAAAGATAGGTAATCTTTGCAATAATTAACAATAATAAATAGAGTCAATTAATTCACGAAAGTTTGGAGTGTGTTTGTCGACACGATTTCCGATTTTATTTGCCTTTGTCGGTTCTCCACTCCACAAGAGTGTTAATTTAACTTTATATATATTAAGGCGATCAAATCTAATCGTCCCATTTAAACAGAACTCAGATGGACATTCCAGCCAGCTTATTCAAACAGAACTCAGATGATCATTCCAGCCAGCCTATTTAAAGAGAAATTAGATGAACATTCCAGCCAGCCTATTTAAACAGAACTTAGTTGAACATTTCAACCATCCCATTTGAACAAAACTTAGATAAACATTCCAGCCATCCCATTTAAACAGAACTCAGATGATCATTCCAGCCAGCCTATTTAAAGAGAAATTAGATGAACATTCCAGCCAGCCTATTTAAACAGAACTTAGATGCACATTCAAACCATCCCATTTGAACAAAACTTAGATAAACATTACAGCCATCCCATTGCAACAGAACTGAGATGAAAATTCCATCCAGCCTATTTAAACAGAACTTAGATGAACATTCCAACCATCCCATTTGAACAAAACTTAGATAAACATTACAGCCATCCCATTTGAACAAAACTTAGATAAACATTACAGCCATCCCATTGCAACAGAACTGAGATGAAAATTCCATCCAGCCTATTTAAACAGAACTTAGATGAACATTCCAACAATCCCATTTGAACAAAACTTAGATAAACATTACAGCCATCCCATTTGAACAAAACTTAGATAAACATTACAGCCATCCCATTGCAACAGAACTGAGATGAAAATTCCATCCAGCCTATTTAAACAGAACTTAGATGAACATTCCAACCATCCCATTTGAAAAAAACTTAGATAAACATTACAGCCATCCCATTGCAACAGAACTGAGATGAAAATTCCATCCAGCCTATTTAAACAGAACTTAGATGAACATTCCAACCATCCCATTTGAACAAAACTTAGATAAACATTACAGCCATCCCATTGCAACAGAACTGAGATGAAAATTCCATCCAGCCTATTTAAACAAAACTTAGATGAACATTCCAGCCAGCCCATTGCAACAGAACTCAGATGAACATTCCAGCCAGCCTATTTAAACAGAACTTAGATGAACATTCCAGCCAGCCTATTTAAACAGAACTCAGATGAACATTCCAGCCAGCCTATTCTAATGTGGAGTGGTGTTTAAGTTCTCGTTATTTCTTAAAGTATTTTATATTCTTTATTTTCCGTTCACATGACAAAATTGTCTACATTCATTTTACTTTTGTTATCAAATAAATCCTTTTAGGATATACATTTAAATATCTAATTTTTATTTCAGCTGCTTATCATCAGTCCATTTATCATCAGTCCATTACATGTATATTCAGATAAATAAACAGAGCATAACAGGCACAGCAGAAACAGCAGGCACAGCAGACACACGAGACACAGCAGACACAACAGGAACATGAGGCACAGCAGGCACAACAGACACAGCAGGCACAGCAGGCACAGCAGGCACAGCAGGCACAGCAGGCTCAACAGGCACAGCAGGCACAGCATGCACAGCAGACACAATAAGCACAGCAGACACACGAGACACAGCAGGCACAACAGGAACAGGAGGCACAGCAGGCACAGCAAGCACACGAGACACAGCAGGCACAACAGGAACAGGAGGCACAGCAGGCACAGCAAGCACAGCAGGCACAGCAGGCACAGCAGGCACAGCAGGCACAGCAGGCACAGCAGGCACAGCAATCACACGAGACACAGCAGGCACAACAGGAACAGGAGGCACAGCAGGCCAGCAAGCACAGCAGGCACAGCAAGCACAGCAGGCACAGCAGGCACAGCAATCACACGAGACACAGCAGGCACAACAGGAACAGGAAGCACAGCAGGCACAGCAGGCACAGCATGCACAGCAGACACAACAGGAACAGGAGGTACAGCAGACACAACAGGGGCACAGGAGGCACATTAGGCACAACTGGCACAGCAGGCACAGGGGACACAGCAAGCACAGCAGGCACAGGAGGCACAGCAATCATAGCAGGCAAAGCAGGCACAACAGGCACAGGAGGTACAGCAAGCAAAACAGGCACAGGGGACACAGCAAGCACAGCAGGCACAGGAGGCACAACAGGCACAGGAGGTACAGCAAGCACAGGAGGCACAGCAATCACAACAGTCACACTAGGCACAAGAGGCATAGCAAACACAGTAATAATCACCACTCCTTTTTTTAACGACTAGTTAATAATAAACCATAATAGTTAATGTTACTTAATGCTGACAGTTTGACTGAGATGAAAGGTGGTAGAGTCAACATCAACCCTGTCGTTTGTCATTACGTCACTGTCAGTGTTTATATCAGACAGTCACAAAAATGAGGGGGTTAGGCCAGTCACAAAATATCTCAACTGTCAGCTTATATCTAGCCCACACATGGAGGGTAATCTTTTTCAGGAATATATTTCCCAAACATCTAGAAACAAATAGTTGAAGTTAATTTTTCTAAAATAAATTTATGTACAGATTCGTAATACATTTATGTTTATAAAGTAAATATTCATACTGTACAGTATCGTTAAATCTAACACAATCAAACGAATGATTAAATCTGTATTCGTGAGGCGTTTCGATAGCAATGCTATCATCACCTTCACGAGTTTAGTCATATTGAAAGGCCTCAGGAATAAAGTTTAAAATATTAGTTTATGATAACTGTGTTTGAATTGATGATAATATGTTAAATATCGTACAATTTCATAGGTATTTTACTCCAATTTCTTCAGTTTGTGTTTGGACACTCAATAAATTCGTTTAGGTGTCTATTTATGGTGTGGTATTATTATTTTGAAAGTAATCTTTGAAGAATATATTTTTGATTACTAGATAAGTTGTTTATTTGTCATGAGAGAATATTTACTGTTAACTACTGTCAAGTTATAAGAAAAGTTTTTCAGAATATCGTTAGAATATACTCGCACTAACATATTTAATTGTGATTTTTCTTTGTTTCAATAGTCTTTGGGACCTATTCTGATCATGTTCATTAGACATTTAAACGTTAAAAAAACACAATTTGACTCTTTTAATTAGAAGTAAAAATAAATACTTACTAGAGGACACCCCTGCACGCTTCGTGTGATAAATCCGACGCTCACTGAGCTCGATACATATCGGCTTTCGGCCTTGGCATGTGACCTTTGACTCAAAAAATCACAATATTAAATCTATTTACAGTACCTCACGCAAAATATTTGAGTTGTTACTTATTAGAATTGTTATTTATTAGAATACTGTAAATACACAAAATCGTATTACTTGGCCTATTTATATCATGTTCATTTTATTTGTTTTTTGTTGTAAGCAGCTGATGGTTTAACTCATAGTATAATAGTAAAAATGCAATAATATTGTTAGTCATAAAAATTAAAAATGTTTATTTATTTAAAAAAACAGCTGTTATTAAAGTACTAAAATTAACCCAATGTTATCCTTATGGAACACTCTTTTAGAGGTGGTTTATAGTCTAATATTTTATCGAGATGAAAATACTTTAGTTGTATTATTTAAGACCTAAAGAAACAGTGTACAAAATTTCTACTCTCTACCTACATGGAGTTGCCTTTTAAATATATGAATAGTATCTCGATTACTATACGAAAATTCACTAAAAACAACAATAAACCATAGAGAGTAACAATAAATACTCTTCTAGTCAAATGTAGATTGAGGGTGACATTGTCAAAGTTGAGGAGAAATAATGATATTTATCACCTACTCTATCTGACTAACGCTTACTGCACTAAAGTATCATCAAATGTATATACTGGAATTGAAAAGACACCAGCTTGTCGTACTTTCTGTGAGAAATTGATGGTGCGTATTCATCATTTGAAAAGAAAGAGATGTTGACAGTTTAAGAATGACAAACTGTTGTTAATTAAAAGTGGTTGATTGTTTTTACCTATAACCTACTAATTGAACCTACTAATCTTGAATCTTCCACCTATAATCCCCATATTCATTAAATCAGTTTATTTTTAACACTGCTTATGATTACTTGTACGAATAAAATACGTTTTTGTTACATTTTCCAAACAAACTTCAACACAAAACAATAATAGCCTCGTATATATGAAAACCAAATATCACTTATTAACTCACTCACTCAATCACTGACTGACTGACTGACTCACTCACTAACTCACTGACTGACTCACTCAATCACTCACTCACTGACTCAATCACTCAATCACTGACTCACTCACTCCATCACTCACTAACTCACTAACTAACTCTCTAACTCACTCACTGAGTAACTCACTCACTCACTCATCACGAAATCTTAAAATTCACCTAATGGATTTACACCAACTATTAAAGAAATTAAGATTTAGTATTGAAGGAACTCACAAAGAAAGGAATTTTCAAAATTCCATTCCTAAGGGGTACAAACAGCCCCTTAACATTTCCTTTTTTCCATAAGAATAACATTGGATTGATTTTAGTTAGTTAGTAACAGCTGTTTTGTAAATAAATAAACTTGTTTATTTTGTAATTTGAAATTACCCTATTGATACATTAAGATCTTCAGCTTTAAAAAAAAGTAATAAAATAAATAATGCAATAAAGACATTTGAAATAGGCTAAGTAAAACCCTATATGCTACTAATAAATATGTAGCAATGCAAGTAGTGTGAGTGTGATGCTGTAAATAAATTTAATATTGTGATTTACGTTATACAGTAAGTCTCCTATTATTTTTAGTCAAAGTTACAAGCCGAGGCCGAGGTATATTGAGCACAGGGAGAGCCGGAGTTGAAACACGAAGCTTGCAGGGGTGTCCCATGGTAATAATATAAACATAACGTCCTATACGTTATTGATAATATTTCAATATGTGGTTTACCCAAAACATATTTTCACAAAATCGTATTTGTGTCAAAATCGTCAAATAGTTCCTTGTAGCAAATATATAAGTAAATAAGTTATTAGGTAAAAATTTTCATTATATATTATTCATTTAATAAAATACTGTAGTTTGAATATAAAACATTTATAAGGTATTGTTAATTCATAGATGTTGTCAATTCTCTTTTATTTTATTTTATTTTTTTCAATTTAAGCGAAATTTTACGCAGTAGTAAACACAGTAAACTCTAAAAATATTTAATCTTAAATAATCAACTTACTTATATATTTTACTTATAAATTAATAATGACAGTGAATTTTGGAAATATCTTATAAATGATATGTTATCGATTGTTGTTTAAAATATGATGATAGCCCATGATACTCAAGCAGTCATTAAACTCCATACAATCATTTATCATTCGTATGAACTCACAATAACAATTTATCACATATTCATTAAAACTCCAAAACAATCTCTGATGAGTTTCATACTTCTAGGTCATACAGTTTGGGTGGCATTTGTCAAGTTATTCATCCACTAGGGTGTGTGAGGAGGTCCACGAAAAACACTAAAATGTAGAATGTTAAAGCACGTAAGCTTACATGTTGAAGAACTTGGATACATAAAACAGCACATGGTTCGTATAAGCCTTGATTAAATACACCTACAATAGATAAACCATCTAATAGGAATATTTGTGGCAGTAATTTTGTTAGTTAGTGAGGCCTGCAACCACAGCTGTTTTAAACTGCATTACATTTACACGGAGCTACACTAGCACTCCACAATGGACCACAAAAACAGCTGATATTTTGAGACTCAAAATTTAACATTGGATGGGAAATCTATTTGTGTATAAAATCAATGGTATAAGTGACAAACGTATGTAGTATTTGTGAAAATAAAACATTATTGATGAGAAATGATTAAGAAAGCACATAGTTTAGCTTGTATCCATCTTGTACACATTTCCATTTTCCACATTCTTTGGATTGTAAAATACTCACTTAGTTTTGTGCACATGGTCTTACTCACTTATTAGTCTGTACAGTGCTAAAGATTTCCTAACACCTTTCGTGTAGTATTTTGTTTATCAGAGAGTATTTTATTTACTACCATTTCTCTTTAAAAGTTGATATTATTGTTATTGTTATTATTTCCCCTATGTCTAGCATGTAGGTTAGGTTTTAAGGGAAAACTAAGTTGTTTTACATTTATTACTGAACTTTATTTAATGTTAGATTTTAAAGATTAACCAACCCATGAACTTGTTTAGCTTTATTTTCTGTTTTTATTCATTTTTTGTGTTTTTTTTTTTGTATATTTCTGTAATAAATAAACTTCACTTTATTTCATAACAATATACTGATACAATGCACTCCAACAAAAATGTAATATTGTTGAATGAGGCTCATGGTAGCTGATTAATTTCGAGAATATATTTAGAAATTTAAAATGAATGTACAACTAAATTTTATTTTAAATGTTTATACCGTTAATAGGAACAACACTCTATTGCAATTTCATTAACAAAAGTAGACCTAATTTTAAAAGAAAATTGACGAAAACATTTTTTTGTTCTAAATTACAAAAAAATATATATAGGAGGCAAAGAAAAGTAAAAAGAACTGGTTGGGGAACGATGAAAAAGGAATCTTTATTGAAGACTGCAATAGAAGGAACAGAAGAGGAGGAAAGGGAGGAAAATATTCCATGGACGGTCTGAAGATGGAGAAGAGATATTGGGGGAAAAAAGCAAGCATAATACAGAGAGAACTGGAGAAAAGAAATGTTTCTTAAAGATCTACCAAGAGGCAGAAAGATCAATGTTGACATAGATATTGATTAAATAACACAGATAAATCAATTATGTTATTACACAAATTTGCACTATCTAAAAAAATGGATTTAGTAATTTTCATATTTATATACAAACATTAAATATGTATACCTACAACAGTGCAATCTGGAATTTGGTTTAAAACTTCGCATTACTATTATGTCTTCAATATGAAGAAAAAGAAAACATGTATTAAAATGAAAAAGGAATGACAGTTTTTTTATAATTATTTAACATACAATTTTTAATTTACTATTAATTGATTTAGGAAAATATAAACCAAATTAAATATAAAATTATATAATCAAACATACATTCTAGTTGGTAAATATTGTGAAACTGTTTTATACTAACAAATGTTTATCTTTTTCTACGGGAAAAAATATTATGATTTTAAAATAACTTCTGCCTGTTATATTGATGAACATATAAACATTCTTGGACGGTTATTTATAACCTAGCTTGTATGAAGCGCAGCGTCTTCTTTTGTAAAATATTTCATGTAATCTCTCCTGTAAATTCTTTTACAAAATTGTATAACCTGTATGTGTAAAGATAATCTTGTCTCTATTTTACAAAGATATCTTTAGTATAAATAGTGTTAGTGACAATAGAATATTGTAAAAAAATACTGTTGTATTTTTATGTTTCTTAGTCTAATTTTTATCGAAAAGTAAATTTTTGTTTTTACTGATAACTGATATTGCTTATTTTCTTAAAATTTAAGCTTTTTAGTATTTTACTTAGCAAGAAATTATTAATTTTTCCTATATATATTTTTACGAAATAAATAATTTGCACCTGGACAAAAATAACTGTATTAAAAGTTTAGAAGTCAAGAACATTAAATTATATTATACTGTAAGATTTACTTTTAAAAATGATAACTTTCTTTTAATACCTTTGCCTACTTATAAAATAATGTAAATCCAACAACTTTAGTTAGTATAAATATAGATATAATACGTATCAGAGCCTAAGGGCTTCGGACTGCAAGGTACAAGGTTCGAACTCTATATAAGCTGACGATCGGTTCGCAACGTTGAACAAGCTTATTCATCAGTGTGTCACTGATAAGTGGATGGCTAGTAATAAGAATTAGACGTGGAAAACTTATTAAAAAAAACATAGTTTTATATTAATATGTGTCAAAAGTAAAGTTTTATTATTTTTATTAATAAAGTTATTGTATATGGTAATGACCAGAATAAAATTGATTTTGTGATTTTTGAGAAAAATTAGGTGATAAGTATCAGAAGAAAATAAAAAAAGTTTTTTTGAGGAATTTAACTCTCGTTATTACTATAATAACAAGTAATCCAACAAAAATTCTTATACATTATTCTAATAACTATTTAGATTTTTTGTAAATCCCTCCAGTCCGAGGAAGGTAACAGTAGTTTGACAAAATAGATCACCATTTGTTTATATTTTACTTATACAGCAATAAATTTGTGATGTGGGACATTCACTTGTATTTCTACCAAAACTTAATATGCAAATAATATTTTGAAATTAAACATTTATATTAGTGAGTTTATTAAATGCAGTGTTTTCTTCAAACCCATTCTAATTCTAGCAATAAACACCAAATGAAGGAACAATTATTAGATACAAATTTATTCCTTACATTTTTTTAATTTTCTTAAAATGTTACACATTCCAAATTAATTTCTTAAAATTTTACTTGATAATATTTTAAAAATTGTATGTAGTAATAATTTAGACTACACTAATTTGAATACTTATGAAAAAGTTAATGAAGTACAATTAACGAAGAAAAATTCATTAAATTTATAATTTTTTAAAGATTGTCTGGTAAAATGTATATTTTATTCCTTTAGTAATAGATATAAAAAACACATCAACTTATCATGCATAACCTCTATATAATAAGTGGTAATTATTCATGTGAAATTCTATCAATTTTACTAATAGAAGGATTATAAGTGCTGGAGGAGATAAAAATTAACATAAATTATTTAGTACTAATCAATTCCTTCAATTAAAAAAAATTAATAAAATAATAAAATTCATTGAGGTTGTGTATGCAGCTAAACATAACTAAATTTCAACAAATATTCGTAACAAAGTAAGCTGTATAAAGAAAACTCCCTTATGAAGAAGTTTTAATAACAGCTGATATTTGCCAGTCCCTGAAGGCCCAACTCGGTGTCTGCCAGCCACAGAGGTGGGCTTTAATGAAATCTAACCCTCTCTCCTTTTCCTGTGGGCAACGTGTTTACAATTACGCAGACTAGCTTCTAGTTTTATATAAATATTGTATTATACGTATATATTATACATAACAAGGGAAACCCCTACGTGCTTCACGTACCTCTGTCATCATTCGTAACGCTCGTGTCCCCAACAACGTGTAGTTTTGTCATTTTTCTGAACGCTTATATTGTTAAAAAAGTAATATACGTCAAACTGTAGTAAACTACACTCTCTTACTCAATTAATGGTAGAAAAGTCTCTGACTATACAGTATCAGGTTAGTTATTATCTAATTAATTTAGCTCTTCGGGAGAAAATATTTAAAAATGTTTGTTGGTACGCATCTAAAAATGGCTGCCATCGACCTGGAGACTACTATAGAAGTCTGGGGTGTCCATGTTGGATAGTAGTCAATGTTAGGATGTTGAGTAGAGAAGAGAACTGAGTGACTTGTTAGTAAGCTGAAAATCAGACCAACACTACGTGGTTCGGATTTCACCACGTAAAGCTGTAGGTACCCTAGTTGCCCTGGCTATTGGGCTATTAATAAATAGCTCTTTCTGAGAAACAGTTGACCTTAGTTAGTAACAATAACTACACTCGTTCATCTTACACTCATCACACTCATTCACCCCTCATATATGCTCATATCTTGAAGATTAGCGTCTTAGAAATGAATGAATGAATAGAGTATGTGAAAAAGATTTGTAACAAGTTTCATGGTGCAAAGCCTTATAGGTGTTGGGAGGCAGTAAATTATTTATTTGGCTTATTTATTGATATACTAATTGATTTTTCGTTACGTTTTATTTCGTTTATTTATTTTTAACATGTTCTGTACTAGAGAAGTTTGTAGTTTTATTTTAGTAGATCAATAAAGTAGCATAAACCGTGTTCTTATCTTAAATTCTTATTCAAGGGCTGCTTACTCTACAACCATGACAGTCTGTATACATAAATGTTTTTTAAAATTACAAATATGGTTATTGAATCATTTTCAACCCCATATAATGATCCTAAATGTTCATAAATTAGTCGTATGCATAACTAAGGGAAATCCTTGCACGCTTTGGGTGCCAACCCCCGTCACCTTCTGCACTTGTGAGTGCTTTTTAGATGAAAATAATTCACACAGGATTTATTTCTCCTTACATCATATTTCCATATTCAAATTTTATATTTTTTCATTAAAATCGTAGATTAAAATTCACAAGGTAGTAATCTATAATTATTGTACGTATTCTGTGAATTCTACTGTTGTGTAATTCCTTTTGTACTCAGGTGAAAGATAAGCCAGGCTCTGGGTGTTATTAGAGTCAACATATATTGAGGGCCCTTCCATTTATAACCTGGCTTGACTGTGAATCAGCCTTGCTTTTGTGAAGCTTTTCACAAACATTGCCTCGCCTGTTATACTACAGGTTTCCTAGAAAGGATTAACAACAATGAGCAATTTATACCTGTGGTTTTGTAAAATATATAAGTATACCATTGTTAAAATTAAATTTTAACAATCATACAAGCTCTTACAATTAATTATATTTGTTATAAATTATTAGATAACATGAATACTAAGCTTTAGTAAATGTTAGGTTTCACAAACGACTAACATGGATTCCTCCTCACCAGGATGAAGGGTCATTTCAGGAATAAGAATAATGGAAATATTTATTATAGCTTAAAACCAGCGAAACAACTGTTTTATACTTCTACATTGTCTGTATAAGTGAATAGTAGGAAATGTTTGGTACTTCGACAACATAATTTATTATTAAAATACACAAATTAAATGTAAAGCTGTAAAATAATTGCCCAGAGAGTAGATAATTAAATTTAAACCGTAGCCTTTAAATTTTTTATAAAGTAGTTATTAGGAGTATTGACTCATCTTTGCAACCATTGCGTAACTAGTATTGGCATATTTACCCACTCACCATTGTTATAACCTCACATTCCTACCTATAAGTAGAATGGTATTAGCCCACCCACCTACCACTGCATGTACAAGTATACTGACTCACCTGCACACCCATACGAATACAAAGGTATTCACCCTCCTATTACTTATACACGATTAAAGTATCCACTTATACACGTTCCGTGGTATAGATCCATATTCCCACTTTTACACATAAAAATGTACAGACTAACCCACACATACACGCAACATGTATAGACTAACCAACCCATATCACTTAACCTATATATACTATACAAGTAAACTGTATAGACTAACCCACCCATACACGTAAACTGTATAAACTAACCCACCCACACACGTAAACTGTATAGACTAACTCACCCACACACGTAAAATATATAGACTGACCCACCCATACACGTAAACTATATAGACTGACCCACCCATACACGTAAACTATATAGACTGACCCACCCACACACGTAAACTATATAGACTGACCCACCCATACACGTAAACTATATAGACTGACCCACCCACACACGTAAACTATATAGACTGACCCACCCATACACGTAAACTATATAGACTGACCCACCCATACACGTAAACTATATAGACTGACCCACCCATACACGTAAACTATATAAACTAACCCACCCATACACGTAAACTATATAGACTGACCCACCCATACACGTAAACTATATAGACTGACCCACCCATACACGTAAAATGGTTTATGTATGCGTATTATATGGGTGGTCTTTATTTTAATAGTCAATAATAGTGAATCAAATAGAGTTCATTAAACAAAATACGTTTTATAGGTTCATTTTTGCAGTAACTTAAAAATGTTATAAATTTGCAGATTAAAGATACAGGCGTTTATTGTAAAACGCAACCATATTTACAAGTACACAAAATTGAGGTTTCAGATTATTACAACTTCATAGATTGACAGCCCTAGTTGGCTATCAACTGATTTCCATTGTTGCATTGTTGTTTACTTTATTTATTTTCGTGCAATGTTGTTAAGTTGAGGTTAGAAACATGGTTTTGAGCAAAGACCAAAGAGGGAGAACGTTGTATGAATGCTAATAGTGGTTTCTTTTAACACTTAACTTAACAAATATTTCATTAAAATCATGTGAATAGTAGTAATTAAATGTTAATAGTAACAGAATATGTTATGAATAATGTTTTTTTTGTAATTTCTATTTCAAATCATGAGTTGCGTTCTAAAAGAAACCCCCGTATGACGTACTATCAGATGAATTAAAAATTATTTTTTGCATACTATTTATTCAATAATAATAATAATAATAGTAATAATAACAAAAACAGAAATTATGAGTCATTATGAGACTGTGTAATGGGTGATATGTCGTGAAGCTACCAGGAAACGTGGATGTTAACCGGATCTTATAAAAAGAATAATTTATAGGAATATTACTTAATTAAGTCTGTTGCAATAACTCGGAAACGAATGGCAAAATTATAACGAGTTTCTTTATTAACAGGTTTAATAACAGCTGATGTAAAATAGTTCAAGAATGCCCCAGGGTATTAACTTTGTGTCGGCCAACCTGCCGTGCTGAACCTTAAATAGAAATTACAGTCCTTTCTCTCTTTACAAAAATGAATTCTACCATGGAAGATTCCTACAAGTTTATAATAATACCTTATTGAAAGTTTAGTCAAAGTTGGTAGGCATGTTTTATCCCTTTTTATTATAACTCGAATGATGTTTTAATTATTGAAATTTCCACATAGGTGACACAGTAATTCTTAATTATATATACTGAAAGATAATGAAAAAAGACAAAATATCAATATCATTTCATTTCGAGGCCAAATCTTATAATAATAATAAGAAACCTCAATTATAGTGTTAAAAGATAATCATCAATTAAACTACTATATAAATTGTTAAAAGTCTAAGTTGGTGTTTTGATGAGTGATATCATCAGGCTACAAAATAATTAGATGCTATGAAATGATTCTGTAATCTTAAATAAATAAGACACTGTAAGAATTATCTAAAAATAAACTGCAAAAATACTTTTTTTATGGTTAGTTATAACATAATGTGTGTACAGATAAGAATTCATATGCCATAAATTAACACATTAAAATTTGTCTTGTATTAATTATTTATCCATCAAAACAATTCAATCGAAATGATCTGGAAAATTCATAATCCTATAACTTCTTATTTTTTTATACAATCATGTCATATGAGATGAAGTGCGTTCGATTTGTTCGCAATTGGGTGCCTTTCTGCAGCTCAGTCTGGCAAGTCTTGGGCGGTGCAAGCGTTGACCATTTTATTACTTGTAATGAAACTATTTTCTTAGATGGGGTTCTGGAAGTTATCTTATGTCCCCTTCCCCTATCTCACCCAGCAAATTGTACACAAGTACATAGTTTCGCCATTTATTGTAAACTATGGCATTAACGTTTTATGTATCATTAAGCTATGTTTTCAACCAAAGATAATTTCACAAACTTCAACTGAAATTTCGAACTGATCAACTTTGTAGAATATGAACGTTTTTTGAGTTATGCTTTACACTAATACCACTGCATACCTTTACACAGTTAATACCTTTCATCCATTATAGCCTCAAAATATTATTACAATACCACATAGTTCGTTCACCACATGTTCATAAAAAGGCAAAATTAACACTTTGAATAGCCATACCTCGATAAAAAAGTTGTGTTATATGTATTCTCTCAATACATTTATTACTTATAAGAAAACAAACACCTTTTTTCAAAACACGTTTCAATTTTTAAATAAACTTACTTAAATCCATTCATCATACGCCTCAGGTGTTATGTATGAGGAATGGATTAAAGTATCTACCCACTATACACTTACCGTGTTATTGATCCACATACCCACCTTTACACATAAAAATGTATAGACTAACCCACCCATAGACGTAAAATGTACAGGCTAATCCACCCATACACGTAAACTGATAGACTAACCTACCCATAGACGTAAAATGTATAGACTAACCCACCCATAGACGTAAAATGTATGGACTAACCCATTCAAACACGTAAAGTGTATAGACGAACCCACCCATACAAGTAAAATGTACAGACTAACCCACCCATACACGTAAACTGATAGACTAACCCACCCATACACGTAAAATGTACAGACTAACCCAGCCATGGATGTAAAATGGTTTATGTACGCGTATTATATGGGTTGTCTGTATTTTAAAAGTCAATCTGTGCATTTTGTGCTTATATTGTAATATATTTGTGTTTAGTGATATTCACTTGTACTGTAAAGCAGTTTATAATATAGACACAGGAAATGTTAAACTTGAACTGAAAAAAAAAAAAAATATATATATATATATTAGGAGGTTCATTGCAATTGGCACTTCAACCTCCCATATTACTTCATCATCCATTGCCAATTCTGCTGGTGAATAGTAATTTTTAAGAAGCAGTTTTGTATATTTTTACTCCTTTGGAATTTTGTTCAAATTTATATAATCGTCATGGCTTATAATAATCTCTAACCCATACTTATAGTGGATTCCCTAAAATAATCACTACATGTTTGGGTACCATTGTCACATCGTTAACAGCCCGAGATTCTATTAAAGAGGAAAGTGTACGTGTGTTAGTGACAGTGGTAAAATACCTAATGTTCTCAAAATATATGGAGAAGTAATATTGGTTAGCCAGGCTGTGTTATATAAACAAGTTCGACTGGACTGTCAAAAATACAGACAAAGAAGTTTGAAGAACTCAGTGGTGATTTGGCACTCCTCTACGTGTACGTGGATATGGAGTGGCGGTGATTTTAGATGTTAAGAGATACGTGACCTTTTATCTCTATGTACTTTCATGAATTTAGTAGACCCACAAGCAGATTTCTCAGGTTCTGATTACAACAGCTTGGGCACTTTACCTCTCTGCGTACCTTCCTATGAGCCATGACTTTCGATAGTTAGAATTATAGCGTTCAAACTACTAAATCAGTAGGCTATAGTTTTTTAATAGAATAATACGTGTTGGTATATATAGTGTACGTCACACAACACAAATATATAAAAATATAAGTACAAAATGCAAAACTATATTACAATAAAAGTACACATTTTCACAATATAAGTACAAAATGCACAAATATTATGGTGGTCGATTTCGGCGAACGACGCTCACCTTCCTCAGACCAGAGGGTGAGCGTGGTACGTTTAAATTGATCACCTTTGATAAATTTGTTCATTTTGTACTTGTATTGTAGTATATTCGTGCATTTTGTGATTATATTGAAATATATGTGTGTTTAGTGACTTTCACTTGTACAGTACAGCAGTATACAATACTAGACACAGAAAATGTAAAACTTGAACTGAAAAAATTAAAAACAATATTAGGACTATTTTTATTACAATTTAATACATAATTTGAACTCACTAGTGCATAGTTAAATGTTTAAAAAAATATATATGCAATTGAAAATACTTACTAAACATACAATTTGGACACCTCAAAAAGTCAACTTAAAGACACATCCTATAGTTACTTTTGTGAGTAGATAATTTGAGGAAATATTACAAATTCACATGAAAAATAAAAACATAAATCTGCTTAACTCAGACCCAATATAGTACTAGTATAACTCCAGACAAAGCAAGCATACAATAGTTAATAATAATATATAAATAACTAACTTATATATTATTATGAATAATTAATAATATTTCATTATAAATTATTAATATATTCTTTATAATAATTAAGAAGAAAACTGTAAAACCAGAGTTATTACCCTTGTATTGTTGAGTATATTTGGACGTTGATTTCATTTCAATTAAGAACGTCCTCTGTAATACAATTAATGTTGCTTTAAGAACTTTACTTTCCCAAGGGTTAATAAATATAAAAAAAACACTATAAATGTGAAAAGCTAAATAAATTTCCAAGTAGAATATAAAAGTGTGTAAAGGTTTTTAATTAAAATACTACTCGTAGATAAAATATTGTTGAACATTTGTCTTTCTTTGTATTCCAACCATAAAAAAACATAATCTTGGATTATTCTATGTAAAACTGATACGTAATATCCAACAGTAAAATAAATAATCTCATAAAAATACTTTATAACGTGAATATGTTTTTTAAAAGCCATTGCAATTGAATACATACGACAATACCAATAATTGATTAAATATACTTTTAAGATAGTTATATACTATTCAAATAATATAACTTGACCGCGTTTTATTATTGGTTTATGATTATGTATCTGTTTATTTTGAAGTACTATCTAATTCGTTTTAAAATTAATTATAATTACAGTTTTTTTAGTAATTGAAAACATTAACTAGAATTACTGACGATGCGATCAGGTAAATCTCAGTATAAATTATAGACGTTACATTCGTTTTGCAATTAGGAATAGTAACAAGGATAAGTGAGGTGCAAATCAGGAAAGTGCCCTGGATAAATGTAATCTTTCGTCCTTGAAATGCTCTCATAACTAATTGTATTTTGTAATGAATTTTTAGCATCTAAATTTGTTATTTATTAAGATTACTGTTAAAATAAATAGTTAAATCTGTAATTTTAGAAATAAAATTGTATATGAATGGGATCCTTCTAATTATATGATTATTTTAACATTATTTTTAATTATAAACAGTTTAGTAGTTTGATCATTGTTCAAAAAAATGTTACTAAGGAAATACTTTGAATTTTCAAATCAACTATCTTAACAATTGAAGTACATTTTTAGGCTTGATATTTTTTTTTCAATAACATATCAACATCCCTTAAAAATTAAAGAATTTACTGTACTATGAAATTATTATTTTAATACCAGCGTCTGGGAGTGTCTACTGACAACCAAACCGTCTTGTCTAGACAAGCGGTACATCAACTAGCTACCTTTAAAATCGTCGAGGAACGTCTAGCACCTAATGATCCGTATATCTGCAAATTAATCTTCAGTTCGTAAAGATTCTATTGGAAGCCATCCACCTGGAGGGAATTGTTTTCCAATAAAAGATTCAGGAAAACATCAAAGAGTCCAAAGGGAGTCGTGCCCCTCTGTGACGTTGATCGAAGGAGGTGAGACGTTGGAAAAAGTGAGTTGAAGTTGGGAGTCAGCAGGAAAGCACTTTTTAAGGATTAGATTCAGAGGCAGGACCAGCGTTGAGTCGAATCGGCATATACCTCACTAACCCACCGTGCCATAGCAACCACGGGACTTGGTGCCCTGGGTCTCAACTAATTGTGAGAGTGAAAGCAAAAGGCTAAGGCCACCACTGGTTCTAGGGATAGGCTGTCGTCCGTCCAGTGGATTTAACTAAATGGTTGGAACTTAAGAAACAATATAATTAATGAGTTTAATATAACTTAAACTTTCATTTAATGAAATTTACTAATATATACTATTAATTAAAAATAATATTTAAGTGCTATATTAATATATATATATATATATATATATATATATATATATATATATATATATATATATATATATATAGTTTATTTACACTTGCTTATATATTCAGATTTGGTCACATACTAGTATAATCTTGAGTTATCTACTTACACATAAAATACAATTATGAAATTATTACAACATTATATACAATGACTTTTACATTATTGAGCAAACTGTTCTGCCATCTGTGGAGGGCTTATGCTTGACCATCTAGGGAAGGATAATATTTGTTTTATAAAATATTGTAAATGGCATCATAACACGACTTTTATTTTTTTGTAAATAATCTAGGAATACATAGAAATATTAAAAAATTAAGTGGATTATGTTTACATTAACGGAGTTATTTGAGATACAAAACATTTTTTTCTTAAAAGCACTTCATAAAATCCTCAAATTCATATAATTATAAATAAAATCATGTACTATACTATAAATGTAATAAAAACACAATCCTACGTGAGTCGTATTGATGTAACCATAATAATAAAGGATTTAATTAATTATTATTAACGATGAAAGGATAAAACTTACCACATTTCACACTGTGCACATCCTCCCTCTGCTCCTCCCCTGACCTCAGTACCTCCCTCAACCTTATATGGAGGGATGCTATTTGCTTACATATGGTTTAGTGATGTTAATCGGGTTAGTTTTCTAATCGAGGCATTATAAACTGCTAAGACTCATTTACATAATTATTGGCTTGTAGTACTGTAGGTGGTATAATTTGAAATTTGAGTTGTTTGGTTTAAAGTCGTACGAATTTTTATGTGTGTGAAAAATGCTGGAATATATTTTATTTTTAATTATTATACTGCCAGACTTTCAAATATTTATTTACGATAGTATAGTATTTTATACATAAAAAATATATTGTAAAATATTTTTTGAGTTAATAATTCATTATACAATAGTTAATTTTTTTAAATGAAGAATTATAGCAATATTAAGTTAATGGAATGTGCATCAATAATTTAAATGGATCATTAAGATATTATAAACATTTTCTTGTATACAATTAAAAAATAACATGTAGCATTACAACTAAAAAAAAATGTAGCCTAATATTTACTAATTATAAAGTTTTAATGGTATTTGTTGAAATTTTAGTACCTTGAAGTGATTGGTAGTCTAAATCCAGCTGTACAAAATAAAAAAAAAAAAAAAATAATTTTTATGTTTGTAAATGAGTTTATTTTCTTACATTCCAAGCTGAACTTTAAATTGCTTAAAATATCCATAATTAGGAAGGAGATGATAGGAACAGGCTGATTTTTTTTTCGAAGTAGATAAAGCAGTCCTAACAAAGAAAATGTATATAACAGACGTCACAAAACAGATCCGTTAAACGACTGTTGGAACCTAAGACTAAGAATAACATTTTAGTTTTTGAGTCATATAATACATCATTAAAATGTATACGGCAAGAAATAATCTGGGTTACAGGGGATAGAATTAGTGATATAAATTTGATTTGCATAATATTTTGGTGTGTTTATGCATTTTGATTACGAAAAGGAAATACATTGCCTAAAGACGTTTAACATCTTTGTGACTTAACTTAGTTTCTTCTTTAAACAATAAAAATTCCTAAAGTCACGCAGCTTTGAGGTTGGGTGAAATGATCGATTGACACTTCATGGGTGAAGTGATCGAAGACATAAATGAGCTTCTTGACCCATTTATGAAGTTGTGTTGAAAAGTCAGATCACACCTTACATTTGAATTGAGGAGTTATTTTAATGATACATATATAACGCACCATTCCGGATTTTAAATGTTGATCCTCTATGCATTTTTTATTTACTTTATATATATTTATGAAGTACTTATGCAGAATTTATGAAGAAATAACAGAAGAAAGGGAGAAAATTATTTCTTTTAGAAATAGATATTTTCGTCAGTTTTGTCCTCATAAACGTGATATGGGTTTTGTTTCCTTAAATTATTTTGTATGCTGATCACATAAATTGATTAAAACATTTCTTAACATTTTTAATAATTTAAATTATCACTCATACAATAGACATTTGTTGACATTTCTTAGACTATATTTTTATTTCATACATTTTTATGAACTTATGTAAAGAAATAACTGATCACTTTTTACTATATTTTAGTTAGATTTCAATTAATATACAATCACATATTCTCTTATGAATTATTGGGTAATTTAAGCAATATTTTTAGTAACTAAAATAATAACTGATAAGAATTATAGGGACACGAAAATAATATATTTAGAATAGTTCATATTAGTGTAGAATTGAGTAATACAAATTTTGTTCAAGTAGTAGAAGAAAAATGAGGGATGGGATTTTTTCTATCATTATTCGTACTAGATGGATAGACAAGATATTTTATGCCCTTTATTTCTCTTTAAATACAGGGCTGTAAATCAGTTATGTAATTTTCTTATTGACTAAAAAGTACATTAAATCATTATTACATAAATCAATAAATAAAATATATCTCCAAAAAGTTCGTTAATACAGTAATATAATTTACTTAATAGGGGTTTTTAACTATTTAAGGAAATTGTTTATCAACCATGTTTACATTTGTTTTAAGGATTTTATTCATGACTTTACATTACATGTAAGCATCCAAATTTTTCATCATTGAAGAATGGTGAGTGGTTAAATAACCATTTTCTTTCTGGTATTTTTTTATTTTCATATTTAATAGTAAACAACATTTTATTTTTTAAATAAAACTTGAACATTTCAAAATTAGTTGCTGGGTAGGGTTAACATTTTTGTTGAAGTACAAATTTATTTGCAGTGTTTACTGTATGATTTTTTTAGTATTATTCTGATGGCTCTCTTTTGTTTCATAACAATCCTGTTGAGATATACCATTGTAGTGCCACCCCATACAACTAGCTCATATGTCATGATGTTATGAAATGTGACGTAATATGCTTTGTTTATTATAGCTAAAGTAAGATAATCTGACAGAATTTTGAGGGAAAACAGGCAGAATTAAGTCTTTTAGCAATATAATCAACATGAAAACAGGCAGAATTAAGTCTTTTAGCAATATAATCAACATGAAAACAGGCAGAATTAAGTCTTTTAGCAATATAATCAACATGAAAACAGGCAGAATTAAGTCTTTTAGCAATATAATCAACATAAAAACAGGCAGAATTAAGTCTTTTAGCAATATAATCAACATGAAAACAGGCAGAATTAAGTCTTTTAGCAATATAATCAACATGAAAACAGGCAGAATTAAGTCTTTTAGCAATATAACCAACATGAAAACAGGCAGAATTAAGTCTTTTAGCAGTATAATCAACATGAAAACAGGCAGAATTAAGTCTTTTAACAATATAATCAACATGAAAACAGGCAGAATTAAGTCTTTTAGCAATATAATCAACATGAAAACAGGCAGAATTAAGTCTTTTAGCAATATAATCAACATGAAAACAGGCAGAATTAAGTCTTTTAGCAATATAATCAACATGAAAACAGGCAGAATTAAGTCTTTTAGCAATATAATCAACATGAAAACAGGCAGAATTAAGTCTTTTAGCAATATAATCAACATGAAAACAGGCAGAATTAAGTCTTTTAGTAATATAATCAACATGAAAACAGGCAGAATTAAGTCTTTTAGCAATATAATCAACATGGAAACAGGCAGAATTAAGTCTTTTAGCAATATAATCAACATGAAAACAGGCAGAATTAAGTCTTTTAGCAATATAACCAACATGAAAACAGGCAGAATTAAGTCTTTTAGCAATATAATCAACATGAAAAAAGGCAGAATTAAGTCTTTTAGCAATATAATCAACATGAAAACAGGCAGAATTAAGTCTTTTAGCAATATAATCAACATGAAAATTAAGGGAGGTTTGAAATCAATGAATTTTCTTAGAAATTCAACAACATTTGTTTTGTTGGATTTATTTTGAATTTCTATCGTTTTGCTTTAAGTGTTTTAAAATGTTAATAACTGTGTTTTTGTATCATTTAATTTCAGACCATTTACAAAGAACCAATAGTGTAGTTGTTTTAAACAGGCGTTTGTTTCCGGTTGAAGTGTGTCTGAGTTTGAATTACCTTCACATAAGCTTGAGCGTAGTTTAACAATAGAAGCCAAGTCAGAAACATTTATAAAAAACAAAGTATGGTCCAAAATTAAGAGCTGGGTACAGGCAATTTTAATAATTTTCCAACAATAACAAGTTTTTCTCCGTTTCTATTGATTTGATTCTGTCAGATATTAAATTAAGATTTAAAAAGATTTAATACTATGCCAAGAATTACAAAATGTTCCATTTTATTTAATCACAATTGTATTGTAATTTCTGGTTCGAATAGCTTATATATTTCAGTAAACCCAGGATCCTTTAGCCTAGCTGTATGGAATACTTGAGGGAGAAACTAGACGTACTAGGCCAATATTTCACTGATTTTAATGGGTTGAGACTGTTTTATGGGAAAGTCATGCTTATTAGTGTAGCTGTTTATCTAATAAAATTAATACAAAAATACCACAATAATTATAAGTAATTTATTATAATAAATATGTAATAACATGCTCCTTAAACCTCATTCAACTAAATGGTCATAATTAATATATTATTAACACACACTCACAAAGCGTCAGCACTGTAATAATTTGATATATTATTGGCGGATCAGTTGAAGCGTATAAACCGTATTGACTCAGGCATTAAATCTGCATACATGATTTATGAGGGCAGATTATCGTACATTAACTAGTGGACTAAATCTGTTCATGAAGTGATACTAAACTATATTGACTCGGAGATCGTATCTCCATACACGATTTATGATGGCAGATTAGTGTACATTAACCAGTGGACTAAATCTGTTCACGAAGTGATACTAAACTATATTGACTCGGAGATCGTATCTCCATACACGATTTATGATGGCAGATTAGTGTACATTAACCAGTGGACTGAATCTGTTCATGAAGTGATACCAAACTATATTGACTCGCAGATCGTATCTCCATACATGATTTATGAGGGCAGATTATCGTACATTAACCAGTAGATTGAATCTGTTGGTGAAGTGATACTAAAACATATTGACTCGGAAAACGTATCTCCATACATGATTTATGATGGCAGATTATCGTACATTAAACGGTGGACTGAATATGTTGGTGAAGTTACACTAAACCATCTTGACTCGGAGTTTGTATCGCCATACATGATTTATGATGGCAGATTATCGTACATTAACCAGTGGATTGAATCTGTTGGTGAAGTGATACTAAAACATATTGACTCGGAAAACGTATCTCCATACATGATTTATGATGGCAGATTATCGTACATTAACCAGTGGACTGAATCTGTTGGTGAAGTGATACTAAACCATATTGACTCGGAGATTGTATCACCATACATGATTTATGATGGCAGATTATCGTACATTAAACGGTGGACTGAATATGTTGGTGAAGTTACACTAAACCATATTGACTCGGAGTTTGTATCGCCATACATGATTTATGATGGCAGATTATCGTACATTAACCAGTGGATTGAATCTGTTGGTGAAGTGATACTAAACCATATTGACTCGGAGATTGTATCACCATACATGATTTATGATGGCAGATTATCGTACATTAAACGGTGGACTGAATATGTTGGTGAAGTTACACTAAACCATCTTGACTCGGAGTTTGTATCGCCATACATGATTTATGATGGCAGATTATCGTACATTAACCAGTGGATTGAATCTGTTGGTGAAGTGATACTAAACCATATTGACTCGGAGATTGTATCTTCATACATGATTTATGATGGCAGATTATCGTACATTAACCAGTGGATTGAATTTGTTGGTGAAGTGATACTAAACCATATTGACTCGGAGATTGTATCTTCATACATGATTTATGATGGCAGATTATCGTACATTAACCAGTGGATTGAATTTGTTGGTGAAGTGATACTAAACCATATTGACTCGGAGATCGTATCTTCATACATGATTTATGATGGCAGATTATCGTACATTAACCAGTGGATTGAATTTGTTGGTGAAGTGATACTAAAACATATTGACTCGGAGATTGTATCTTCATACATGATTTATGATGGCAGATTATCGTACATTAACCAGTAGATTGAATTTGTTGGTGAAGTGATACTAAACCATATTGACTCGGAGATTGTATCTTCATACATAATTTATAATGGCAGATTATCGTACATTAACCAGTGGATTGAATCTGTTGGTGAAGTGATACTAAACCATATTGACTCGGAGATTGTATCTTCATACATGATTTATGATGGCAGATTATCGTACATTAACCAGTGGATTGAATCTGTTGGTGAAGTGATACTAAACCATATTGACTCGGAGATTGTATCACCATACATGATTTATGATGGCAGATTATCGTACATTAAACGGTGGACTGAATATGTTGGTGAAGTTACACTAAACCATCTTGACTCGGAGATTGTATCGCCATACATGATTTATGATGGCAGATTATCGTACATTAACCAGTGGATTCAATCTGTTGGTGAAGTGATACTAAACCATATTGACTCGGAGATTGTATCTTCATACATGATTTACGATGGCAGATTATCGTACATTAACCAGTGGATTGAATTTGTTGGTGAAGTGATACTAAACCATATTGACTCGGAGATTGTATCTTCATACATAATTTATAATGGCAGATTATCGTACATTAACCAGTGGATTGAATTTGTTGGTGAAGTGATACTAAACCATATTGACTCGGAGATTGTATCACCATACATGATTTATGATGGCAGATTATCGTACATTAACCAGTGGATTGAATCTGTTGGTGAAGTGATACTAAACCATATTGACTCGGAGATTGTATCACCATACATGATTTATGATGGCAGATTATCGTACATTAACCAGTGGATTGAATTTGTTGGTGAAGTGATACTAAACCATATTGACTCGGAGATTGTATCTTCATACATGATTTATGATGGCAGATTATCGTAAATTAACCAGTGGATTGAATTTGTTGGTGAAGTGATACTAAACCATATTGACTCGGAGATTGTATCACCATACATGATTTATGATGGCAGATTATCGTACATTAACCAGTGGACTGAATCTGTTAATGAAATGATACTAAGCCATATTGTCTCGGAGATTGTATCACCATACATGATTTATAATGGCAGATTATCGTACATTAACCAGTGGACTGAATCTGTTGGTGAAGTGATACTGAACCATATTGATTTGGAGATTTTATCTCTATAAATGAGTTATGATGGCAGACTATCGTACATTAAAAAGTGGACGGAATCTGTTGATGAAGTGATACTAAGCCATATTGATTCGGAGATTGTATCTCCATACATGATTTATGATGGCAGATTATCGTACATTAACCAGTGGACTGAATCTGTTCATGAAGTGATACTAAACTATATTGACTCGGAGATTGTATCTCCATAAATGATTTATGAGGGCAGATTATCGTACATTAACCAGTGGACTGAATCCGTTCATGAAGTGATCCTAAGCCATATTGATTCGTAGATCGTATCTGCATACATGATTTATTAGGGCAGATTATCGTAAATTAAACAGTGGACTGAATCTGTTGGTGAAGTGATACTAAACCATATTGACTCGGAGATTGTATCTCCATACATGATTTATGATGGCAGATTATCGTACATTAAACGGTGGACTGAATATGTTGGTGAAGTTACACTAAACCATCTTGACTCGGAGTTTGTATCGCCATACATGATTTATGATGGCAGATTATCGTACATTAACCAGTGGATTGAATCTGTTGGTGAAGTGATACTAAACCATATTGACTCGGAGATTGTATCTTCATACATGATTTATGATGGCAGATTATCGTACATTAACCAGTGGATTGAATTTGTTGGTGAAGTGATACTAAACCATATTGACTCGGAGATTGTATCTTCAAACATAATTTATAATGGCAGATTATCGTACATTAACCAGTGGATTGAATCTGTTGGTGAAGTGATACTAAACCATATTGACTCGGAGATTGTATCTTCATACATGATTTATGATGGCAGATTATCGTACATTAACCAGTGGATTGAATCTGTTGGTGAAGTGATACTAAACCATATTGACTCGGAGATTGTATCACCATACATGATTTATGATGGCAGATTATCGTACATTAAACGGTGGACTGAATATGTTGGTGAAGTTACACTAAACCATCTTGACTCGGAGATTGTATCACCATACATGATTTATGATGGCAGATTATCGTACATTAACCAGTGGATTGAATTTGTTGGTGAAGTGATACTAAACCATATTGACTCGGAGATTGTATCTTCATACATAATTTATAATGGCAGATTATCGTACATTAACCAGTGGATTGAATTTGTTGGTGAAGTGATACTAAACCATATTGACTCGGACATTGTGTCTTCATACATGATTTATGATGGCAGATTATCGTACATTAACCAGTGGATTGAATCTGTTGGTGAAGTGATACTAAACCATATTGACTCGGAGATTGTATCACCATACATGATTTATGATGGCAGATTATCGTACATTAACCAGTGGATTGAATTTGTTGGTGAAGTGATACTAAACCATATTGACTCGGAGATTGTATCTTCATACATGATTTATGATGGCAGATTATCGTACATTAACCAGTGGATTGAATTTGTTGGTGAAGTGATACTAAACCATATTGACTCGGAGATTGTATCTCCATACATGATTTATGATGGCAGATTATCGTACATTAACAAGTGGACTGAATCTGATGGTGAAATGATACTAAGTCATATTGACTCGGAGATTGTATCACCATACATGATTTATGATGGCAGATTATCGTACATTAACCAGTGGACTGAATCTGTTGGTGAAATGATACTAAGCCATATTGACTCGGAGATTGTATCACCATACATGATTTATAATGGCAGATTATCGTACATTAACCAGTGGACTGAATCTGTTGGTGAAATGATACTGAACCATATTGATTTGGAGATTGTATCTCCATACATGATTTATGATGGCAGATTATCGTACATTAACCAGTGGACTGAATCTGTTCATGAAGTGATACTAAACTGTATTGACTCGGAGATTGTATCTCCATACATTATTTATGAGGGCAGATTATCGTACATTAACCAGTGGACTGAATCCGTTCATGAAGTGATACTAAGCCATATTGATTCGTAGATCGTATCTGCATACATGATTTATGAGGGCAGATTATCGTATATTAACCAGTGGACGGAATCCGTTCATGAAGTGATACTAAGCCATATTGATTCGTAGATCGTATCTCCATACATGATTTATGAGGGCAGATTATCGTACACTAACCAGTAGATTTAATCTGTTGGTGAAATGATACTAAGCCATATTGACTAGGAGATTGTAGTATCTCCATACATGATTTATGATGGCAGATTATCGTACATTAAACAGTGGATTGAATCTGTTGGTGAAGTGATATTAAAACATATTGACTCGGAGATCGTATCTCCATACATGATTTATGATGGCAGATTAACGTACATTAACCAGTAGATTGAATCTGTTGGTGAAGTGATATTAAAACATATTGACTCTCAGATCGTATCTCCATACATGATTTATGATGGCAGATTATCGTACATTAACCATTGGATTGAATCTGTTGGTGAAGTGATACTAAACCATATTGACTCGGAGATTGTATCACCATACATGATTTATGATGGCAGATTATTGTTCATTAACTAGTTGACTAAATCTGGTCATGAAGTGATACTAAACCATATTGACTCGGAGATTGTATCTGCAAACAAGATTTATGATGGCAGATTATCGTACATTGAACAGTGGACGGAATTTTTTGATGAAGTGATACTAAACCATATTGACTGGGAGATCGTATATACATACATGATTTATGAAGGCTGATTATCGTACATTAACCAGTGGACTGAATCTGTTCATGACGTGATACTAAACCATATTGACTCGGAGATTGTAGTATCTCCATACATGATTTATGATGGCAGATTATTGTACATTAAACAGTGGATGGAATCTGTTGATGAAGTGATACTAAGCCATATTGATTCGGAGATCGTATCTGCAAAATGATTTATGAGGTTAGATTATCGTACACTAACCAGTAGATTTAATCTGTTGATGAAGTGATACAAAGCCATATTGATTCGGAGATCGTATCTGCATACATGATTTATGAGGGCAGATTATCGTACACTAACCAGTAGATTTAATCTGTTGGTGAAATGATACTAAGCCATATTGACTAGGAGATTGTAGTATCTCCATACATGATTTATGATGGCAGATTATTGTACATTAAACAGTGGATGGAATCTGTTGATGAAGTGATACTAAGCCATATTGATTCGGACATCGTATCTGCAAAATAATTTATGAGGTTAGATTATCATACACTAACCAGTAGATTTAATCCGTTGATGAAGTGATACTAAGCCATATTGATTCGCAGATCGTAACTGCATACATGATTTATGAGGGCAGATTATCGTACACTAACCAGTAGATTTAATCTGTTGGTGAAATTATACTAAGCCATATTGAGTAGGAGATTGTATCTCCATACATGATTTATGAGGGCAGATTATCGTACATCAACCAGTGGACTGAATCTGTTGGTGAAGTGATACTAAACCATATTGACTGGGAGATAGTATATCTATACATGATTTATGAGGGTTGTTTATCGTACATTAGTCAGTAGATTGAATCTGTTTGTGAAGTGATACCAAACCATATGAGGCTGAAAGTGGCAGGGGGAACACGTTGTGTGTGTATGTAAATGAGGCATACCCTTTTCTATTCTTAGCAATAGGTGCTTTGAAATCTGGAACTAAATACCTTGGGCCCTCAAATGTGCGCTTGGGTGAATACGCTTCAGTAGACAACAATGATGTTGAGGTAATAACGATCTTTGGATTTCCATAATGACAATTTAGTACATATTGATTGTGTACACTTTTTCAAGTTATTAGAATGTATTTAATCTATTAGAAGTCAACATAGTTGCATACGTAAAAATGATGGGTTATAACACATGTGGTAGAAATAATTACTGAAAATCTTTAATTACATATTTCGGAATCCAAGTGAAACACGGACTTAAAGTTATTAAAAGTAATTAGTAGAAAAGTTGTAATTCCTAGGGCTGCTATTTATAATAATGTTATAATAAAAACAATAACTGAGCACCCTTAAATAATAATAAAACTATTTAAGGGTGCTCATTTATTATTTTTATTATAACATTATTAATAATAATTAATATTTTTATATCACAAGCACAGAATATCAAAAAAGCCTGGCATTAAAAAATATTAATTTTATTGTCTCTTTACTAAAACCAACATTACCAATGTTCCCTATACTCAAAGAAACCTTTAATGTAATCCTCTCTCCATTATCGTCTCGATCTTCAATATTCTACACTTCAATGAAATGCACTCAAGTATTTTATTACTTTCTTTAGTAGAAATAATACAGGAGGTTTTGTTTTGAATTATTAAAATGAAACCATATTACTATAGAATACAGGATTAAGAATATTTTGTAAGCTATATTCAAAACATAATATTACGTTCAAAAATCGTAATCAGTTTATAAATAGTAAATGTCTAAGCCAGATGTTTTTTGTAAAAAATACAGAGTTTCTTTGCACTTCATTAATACAAATTTATTCTGATTCAATTAAAGAAAGAAACAACATAGTTACAGTCCAGTAATCAGCTGATTATGTCAGTTTACAGCTGTTCTTGAAAAGACAGAGACTCTCCTCAGTAACAAGCTATTAGCATCTTTACAATACCAATTGTCCCTCCTTACGAAATGAAAGCCTGTTTTTCATTATTTATTTACTGTTTTACTCTAACAATTTAAAGACTTGAATTAAAATATATAAGTATTTTTTAAGCACACACAAGTTATTAAAGCGCATTCATACCAAGATTAAGCTAACTATTGACTTAAACAGTTAAAAATTCAATTTATAAATGATATTAAATAATGTTTTGGGTACAATTGAAAACTCTCAAATAACTAGAGTTGGTTATGTTATGTTAGGTTTGGTTATATTAGGTTAAACTAAGTTATGTTTAGGTTTTGTTAGGTTTGGTTAGGTTATGTAAGGTCTAGTAATGTTATGTTAGGTTTTGTTATATTAGGTTAAACTAATTTATGGTTAGGTTATTTTAGGTTTGGTTAGGTTATGTAAGGTTTAGTAATGTTATGTTATGTTCGGTTATATTAGGTTAAACTAATTTATGGTTAGGTTATTTTAGGTTTGGTTAGGTTATGTAAGGTTTAGTAATATTATGTTATGTTTGGTTATATTAGGTTAAACTAATTTATGGTTAGGTTATTTTAGGTTTGGTTAGGTTATGTAAGGTCTAGTAATGTTATGTTTGGTTATATTAGGTTAAACTAATTTATGGTTAGGTTATTTTAGGTTTGGTTAGGTTATGTAAGGTTTAGAAATGTTATGTTATGTTCGGTTATATTAGGTTAAACTAATTTATGGTTAGGTTATTTTAGGTTTGGTTAGGTTATGTAAGGTCTAGTAATGTTATGTTAGGTTTGGTTATATTAGGTTAAACTAATTTATGGTTAGGTTATTTTAGGTTTGGTTAGGTTATGTAAGGTTTAGTAATGTTATGTTATGTTCGGTTATATTAGGTTAAACTAATTTATGGTTAGGTTATTTTAGGTTTGGTTAGGTTATGTAAGGTTTAGTAATATTATGTTATGTTTGGTTATATTAGGTTAAACTAATTTATGGTTAGGTTATTTTAGGTTTGGTTAGGTTATGTAAGGTTTAGTAATGTTATGTTATGTTCGGTTATATTAGGTTAAACTAATTTATGGTTAGGTTATTTTAGGTTTGGTTAGGTTATGTAAGGTCTAGTAATGTTATGTTAGGTTTGGTTATATTAGGTTAAACTAATTTATGGTTAGGTTATTTTAGGTTTGGTTAGGTTATGTAAGGTTTAGTAATGTTATGTTATGTTCGGTTATATTAGGTTAAACTAATTTATGGTTAGGTTATTTTAGGTTTGGTTAGGTTATGTAAGGTCTAGTAATGTTATGTTAGGTTTGGTTATATTAGGTTAAACTAATTTATGGTTAGGTTATTTTAGGTTTGGTTAGGTTATGTAAGGTTTAGTATTGTTATGTTATGTTTGGTTATATTAGGTTAAACTAATTTATGGTAGTAATTTAAAGGAAAAGATCCAGGTTTTCTTATTTAAAATAGTACAACGTATTTAATTGTTAACAGGGTCTTTTTAAACAACGTAGTAGACAAAATCTTAAAACGTTTAACTTAATAAATTACAATATTATTAAAATATTTATTTAATTATTTTGTAATATTATGTTGTTATAAACGTTGTCTTCATTTTATTTTGAAACGGGAGTTGGAACCCTTACAAGGTCTCATCTGTGTTCTTGACCGTACAACGTACATTATCACTATGGGCACAAGACCCTCCCACAAACTGGCCTGTCTCATAGAACTGATATATTGTAATGACCCTTAGCTGTGTTATACTGATCCTCTCCATCTTCTGTAGTTGGAATCAAGCACTATCTACAGACAACAATATATATATAAATGATAAAAATAAACTTCACAGAGTATAAATATAATAGTTAGCATTTCTTAATGAATAATCCACTTCAAACATTACTATTCAAAAAGGTATGCTAATAATTACTCAAAACTAAGGGAGAAGATTATAATAAACATCTAAAAATATTATAAATATAGACGAGAACTTAGCCATCATATTCTTTCTTGTATTATTGTAAATATGAGTAATGTTTGGAGCACAAATAATAATGATAATAACAATTTAAATGTTTTTATATTAACTATATCATTTTTATGGTCTTTAAGTAAAAATAATCTTAAAGTGGCAACCTGTTAGAGAATTCATGCTAAAATACTTAGTACAATCTAAGAGTACAAGAATTAAACTTGTCAGAAAAATATCTCTGGAGTAATTACTACAGTAAATAGATTGCTAAATTACAAGACTTATTTTATAAAATATAGATAACAGTGATTGGCACTCGTGGCGCAGTGCTGTAACCCAGCTACTTGGGGACAAAGTGTTTTGGAGATTGTAGGCGACGGGTTCTATGCTCGGTCCTCTTAATATCAATACAGCGTCCACTCAATGGTTGCTATTGACATGGCCACTATCAAAGAAGTCTGTAGTGTCCATGTTGGATGGTAGTCAAGGTTCAGATGTGTGGGGAAGAGAACTGAGTGTCAGGCTTGTATGTTAGCTGAAATCAACACTACGTGGTTTAGATTCCACGTAAAGCTGTTGGTCCCTTAGTTTCCCTGGTTATTGGCTATTAATAATATCGCTTTCTGAGGAAGATTTGACCTTAGTTAGTTACAATGACTACACTCGTTCATCTATCTTCATCACACCCTTGCGCTCCTCATATTCGACCATATCTTGGTGATCGGCGTCTTATTGATGAATAATAAATAGTAATGAGTTTATATAAGCAATATGTGAATATATTTGATTAATAATGTTATTTTTAAGACTCGTTAGTTTTTCCTTTACACAAGGATTGGTTTTCAAAAATACAAATTTATTAAATCCACATTTAAATCATTTCACATAAGGAAAATTTCTCAAGTGGGAAATTTTTTTACAACCTTCATATTATAAAAACAAAACGCCTCATCCATTCTTTTCAAGAACTTGTTTTGCATTGCTTAGGAAACTTAACATTTTAAATACGTATTAAACGTACAAATAAAATTTGATCAGTTAGCTGTTACATGATTTATTACATACATTGTCAGTTCCTTGAATTATACACAAAAATACAATTTAGTTTATTTAGAAATATGATAACTCTATGACAAATATGGCAGTATATTTTGTGCCCAATCAAAAACGTACATTGGTGATGACCCACCCACCCATATTTTATAAAATGTAATTTATATGTTAACTTAATAAACTAGACACGATTAAGTTTATATCACAACTACACGAACTACATACTATGTAGTTTGTATCGAAACAGATTGTAGTTTCTAAGTGTAGTTCATTTTTACAGTGCAATCGATGTTACAGTTTTACAGCTGATGCATGAGATTCCAGGAAAATTAATATTAACAATGCAACAGTTGAATAAATATTAACTCACATCATTCAGGTTAGGTAACATTATTGCTGTGTCGTTTTATGATGGTTTATTTTGTAGAAATTATTAATTAATTTATTTTAAATAAACTGCAAACAAGAAACATTAGAATAGTTTTTATGCTGTCGAATAATAAAACGACTTTAATTTATCAGTTTTAACTTCGATAAATTAAATTATCAAATAATTTTAGTATTAGTATTAATTTGATTTTTATCTCTTTATGAGAAAAAGAAGCAGCATTTTATAAATTTGTCGTTGTTTACCACCATTTATTACAAAATTATCAGCAAGAAATTTGTTTCCGTTTCAGTGAATATATGAAACACAACAGAATGAATTTAAACGCAATTTTAATGAAGAGCAGAAATATTTGTGAGACTTGATTTAGTTACTTCAAGGTAGGACAGCTATCGAATGTGTTATAAAGTATATGTATTGAGTATAAAGCGAGTGTGCGATGAGGTTGAAAGGAATATTTGATGAGGATCTCTCAGATAACAACATTGGCGAAGCTCTGTTGATCTTGCTATTGTCATCCTCAATAGGGCGCTTGTATCGGTCAATAAGCTGGAAGAAGTTCCTTTCTCGTGTGTATCCAATTTAGTGTTTCTATTTAGCGTTAAGTTTATTGAACTAACTTTAAATTTTCTTTGTTCTTACATCTTTACCGGCGTGGCGGCTCAGTGGCTTCGTACTGCGGAGGGCGAGGTCAACGGTTCAAATCCCCACCGAGCCAACGGTCGGTACTTCACTCGTTGAGTAAAGTTCACACACAGGCCTGCAGGCCCATGTGAACTGTTGAGTGAAGTAAAAAAAAAAATAAAAAAAATAATTAAAAATAAACAGAATCCTCCTGTGTATTTGGTAGCGAATTAGTAAGTAATTGGAGCGGCGTAGTCATTTGTAATTTGTACATGTGAATTCAATGTAGTATATATAGAAACACGTCACTCTATTATAAAAAATAGGGTAGTTTTATACAAACAAAAGGATTATCTTTTGTGCCCAATCAAACACGTACACTGGTAATGACCCCCACACCTACAAATAAGGCGTAGTTTATATTTCAACTTAATGAACTACTCAAGATGCAGTTTATATTATACTACAAAAACTACATACTGTACTACGTATTTTGTATCAGCTCTGATTAGTTAAGTTAGTTATTTAACTAATAGGCACATGGCTGTTGTCCATTTTATTCAGATGAAAGTATAAGATAGTTTATTTATGTACGTAATATTTTATATTGATCATAAAATAGTTTTTGGTAGTTCAGTAATGATCTATGTACATACACTAACGTAAGTTTTTGTTTAAAATTGTGTATTTTTAAAAAGTTTATTTAATTTCAACAGTATTAAATACAGTTTTTTTTTCAGTTTTTAGCTTTATTTGGAGAATTTTCAACAAATTTCTTTTTATAGTATACAATCAATGATTGATTTTTTTTGAAAAGCTATCCTATGAATTTAGTGACCTTCCACCACCAACACTCCTGCAACGTAATGCACATACACTTGTATATGACAACATAGGATCACGAAAAATAGTCGATGAACACTGACTTTACAATAACAGTTTTTAATCGTTATTTCCTCATCAATTATCATGCTTATTTAGTTTGTTTTATATTATTTTCAATATTATTAAGTATTGAGTAAAATTTGTCTGTTATAAACACATTTATTTATCTAATTTATAGTTTTGTTAGGGTGAGCCGGAGGCCGAGTGGTCTAAGGTGTCAAGACTTTGAGTTTTGGTTAGATTTAGCGCTGCTTCGAATCCGGACTAGTCTGGAAGATTTATCAGTAATAACCACCTTCTACTGTACTGGTTCACCTCCTTACTCTGTCTGAATAAGTTCCTCGCACAGATCAATAGTCTATGAGGAATGGACAGAGTTAGGTTAAGAAGGAGGATCGGCCTCTCATTAAAAAAAAGGTTTCAAAGAGCAAGCCAACTTTGCTGAAAGGAACAATACATGAAAGATGAATAAATAGAGGTTAATATAAATATTTGCGTCTAAGCCTTGCAGCTCTTCACTTTCACCAATTCTCTGGCAGACAGTGAAATGAAGTGTGAAAAGTTCATAATATGAGCACTTAGATGACAAGAGAACTAATTATTATTATCATAAATTTACAAATAACTTAACTCTGGAATATGGTTGCTGTTGTACAAACTTTATTATTAGAGAACTGTTAGTACTAAAATTATACAATACTATTATTAAATCACATTTCTTACAAGTCAATAGATTTATTATACAGTCGATAAACATATTTATAAATACTTTACATCTACTTATGTATTACAGTAAATAGAATTTAGTTAAAATATAATCTGTACCAACATAGATTTGTTTATTTCTAAAAATCCTAATAGACCACGTATATTCTTACATTCTTACATTCTTACATATAAGACGCCGACACAACGTTGTGCGTATTTTAAGGCGAATATGAATGGTTTTATGAGTGTAGGATGAGTGTGGATGAGTGTAGTCTGGTTACTAACTGAGTTCAACTGTTCCTCAGAAAGGGCAATTTATTAATAGCCCAACAGCCAGGGCAACTAAGGGACCTACAGCTTTACGTGGAATCCGAACCACGTAGTGCTGGTCTGATTTTCAGCTAATAGACAAGCCTGATACTCAGTTATCTCCCCCACACAACATCCGCACAATGATTACCACCTAACATGGACACCCCAGACTTCTCTAGTAGTGTCCACGCCGGTAGCAACCACCAAGCGGACGCCATAAATAAGTTTTATTAATTTCTGGTCGTTCATTTTAATAGTAAAACCTTAGTATTGTGTGAATGTGTTACCTCTATGAAGTGTAAATGACACTTACAAATTCATTGTTTGACAATGCGTTCTCAACAAGGTAAGTATAGGGATAAGTGTCCAATAAGTCTTTGAATATTGTCTTGACCCAGATATTGTTTAGTTAGTCTCCAAGATGACCTTCACAGTTTTTACTCCATCTTCCGATTTGGCCACGTGCTCTGATAGTCAGCCAATCCATTGTCCTTCCTTCCTCACGAAATCCTTTGTTTATACCTCTATGTATTTTGTCTGAGGAACAAATTCATAAAGAGCACAATATTATTTATACTGACAAATTTATGAGCATTATAAAAGAGATCTTCTTCTTCTTTGTCTTTGCCTTTTCCCACGTCACGTAGGGTCGGCATTACAACTCCGGATCCTCCTCCTCCACAGCTGTCTATCCAGGGCTTCTTCCTTCCTCCATCCCTTTTCCCTCAAGTCACATGACACCTTGTCCTTCCATCTCATTTCTGGTCTCCCTCTCTTCCTCCGCCCCTCGACCTCCAAGTCTCCAACCCTTCTCCCCACATAGTTCTCCCCTCTTCTACGTATGTGCCCATACCACCTCAGTCTACCTTCTTGAATTTTCTTCCCTAAGGGTCCCACTCCAACTGTTCCTCTGATGTAATCATTTTTTATTCTATCCTTCCTTGTAACTCCACTCATCCACCTCAGCATTCTCATTTCCGCCACTTCCATCCTTCTCTCTTGCGCCTTCTTTATCGGCCAAGTCTCTGCACTATACAGCATTGCAGGCCTCACCACAGATTTATACAACTTTCCTTTCCTCCTGGCGCCAACCCTCCTATCACACAACACTCCACTCATTTTCTTCCAATTCATCCATCCACTATTAATCCTATGCTGTATTTCCGCCTCCAGTCCTCCATCACTCTGGATGTACGAACCCAGGTATTTGAACTTCCCTACCCGTGGCAGCTCTTCCCCTTGTATGTCCACCCTTAGCCCCTGTGTTTCTTCCATACTCATGTATTCCGTTTTCGCTCTGCTGATCCTCATTCCTCTTTCTTCCAACACCTTCCTCCACTCTTCCAGTCTCACTTGAGCATTATAAAAGAGATAATTGTTACTAATTAATTAATACCTTCAAATATACAAATTGTGTAAATACCCAGAATCCTTCCATAAACATATCCTGTGTACTAACAGCAGTCCTAGGGAACAACAGTGTTCAAGAATTGCAAGCACAGTGTTTAGAGGAGATCTCAAACGGAGTATAATTATTGATAAATTGGGAACCATCTAAAAGATTATTTTATTATAAGTCTCACCACTGCCATAAATATTTCAACAGAAAAATTTAGAACATCAAAAAATTTCTGAATAATACCAATCGATACAAATAATTAAAATAGCATTCAACGAAAAATAAATTGTGACGTGTATCTGGCAGATTTCATAGATTAAATAATACGTTTTACAATAGTCTACAAGTTTTAATGGGCATTAGAACATTGCTAAGGGAGTATATTTTATAAAACAACTTAGGATAAAGATATCCTTCGGGAACTGTATCCTCCTAAGTGCTATTTGCGTAAAATCCAATTACCATGCAAACAACCAACCTAGTCCTCGACTAAACCTCACTCTTCTAATAAACTTACCAACTTGTTTTTAAAAAGGATTGCCTTATTTAAACACAAAAAAGTTGCTGATTAACATTTTAAAAATATTGTTGTTTTGTTCTGAAATAAAAACAAAATATAACATTTTTAAGAGTTTTAAGAGAACCGAGAGCCGAACCTATTCTGTCCCCAAGTAGCTGGATCATAGCAATACTCCATTAGTGCCGACTTCATGAAGAGGTCAGGGGAGTAACGTAATAATTCCATTTTTTCGATTTTTAGTTTTTAAGCTGATTTTGATGGCAATCATGTGTACTAAATGATAGCAAAATGTTGTGGTAATAACCTGATAACTCTGGAGATATAAGCAAAGACAAAATACCCATTCAAGTGAATAACTTGATAAGTCCAATGTTGTTTACTCTCTGATTGTGTGCGCGTGGGAGCAGGAAGTGGGTAGCCATTAGTTTGTTTTTGCTGTCCTGTAAAATCAGTGAAATGGCTATTATCATGTATATTTTATGTTATAGATTTACACCAGTTAGAGAGAAAAATTTACATTTTCATTATTGACATTTATTTAATTGCATTGCAAAAACACTAAAAACGACGAATTAAAATGAGATCAAATACAATTACTTGAATATAAATATAAAACACAATCACTATTAGAATTTTAATTGTTACATAGAATCAGAATAGTTATTTTATTCAACCACTGCGTGAATCACATCCATTAAACAACAGTCGCAAGCTAGATTGTGGTTGTGCCAAATTCACTGCACAAAGAAGGTCTCAAAGAGCAAGCCAACTTTACAGCAGTGGGACAGTACAAGAAAGATGAATAAAACAGAGTTCATTGTTGTCTTTGTGTCTGATCCTAGCAGCTCTTCACTTTTATCAATTGTAAGCTAAGAATAGAGTGAGGTGAAATTGCTAATTTATAATATGGCCACTTAGTGAGAACGAAATGAAATAATTATTTTTATAAATTATAAATCAGTTAAATCTGGTATTTGTTTGCTGTGTTGCTAGCTTTGGAAAGTTTATTATATTAGAAACGGAAATATATAATACATTTATTTAAAAAAATAATGGATTTATTTTATAGCTCACAAACATTTGACAAAATATCGTACATAATTTTCAAGTTTTACGATAAATAGTTGTTAGTAAAATTTTTTTTACACTATAGATAATATGTACTTTGTTTTATTTATGGAATTGTATAAATTTCATTATATTTTACTGAAACGAAACACAAATTAATTTTGTAATTTTGTTAAGGCAAGTATTAACAAATTTGTTAGTCCAATATTTTGTTTCATTTACATAATGATATTATAGTTCTGCATCTAAAAATGACATCAATTAAAAAGAATATTGTGTGTGAAATACTTAAAACTAGTCTATATTTATTGTTTTCAATATTTCTAAAGACTACATTCTGTACACTTGTATTTACGGTGCGAGAGAAAGTCATACAGGTATTTTATATAAATAGACAATATAGTACCGAAAACTACCCTAGTTATTTGTTCCAATTTTAACTTAAACAGGCAAACTATTTTTCTCTGGAAACAACACTTAATAACAGATTTTTACATAATTCATGCTGTAATCATAATAACTATATCATAAGGGTTAGTGGTAAACCATTTTTACAATAGTTACACTCTATTTATATCAAAGCTGGACATATATAAAGTGGAAAAGTAAGGTTTCTTTTTGTCCAATCTATTATTATTTGAAGCCACATACATTAGAGATATACACTGTGTAAAAAATATGAAACGCTTTCACTATAACGTTATTTTTTACATGGATAATTAGATAAATTAATTTTTTTAAATAATTGTGTTCCATAAAGTATAATTTTTTATCAGAACAATTTACTTGAAACCGTTAAATAGTGGATAAATAATATTGTTCAAATTAGTTACTTTGAAATTAAAACGACTGCCACTCTGGAAAAGATAAACTTTTCGAAGTCCGGTTTGCGGCAATTAATTTGTCTTGAATAGACCTTTCATTTGATACCAAACTCGACCTAGACTTACGTTGAAGATTTTCGTTCAACTCCTCGTTGGGCCGTCTCCCAGAAAAGATTAAATGTCGCTAATGGTGTCAAAAGGTATGTTCTTTGTAACCATAATCTTGTACAAGATTTAACTTTTAGAAGTGAAGTCATACAAAACTTGTGAAAGTGTTTTCATATTTTTATCCACCTTGTATATTCCGAACTTTTAGTTATGACTAAATTAAATTTTATTTATAGTTCAGTTTTTAACTGAGTCTGTTTATTATGTTTTAAATTTATTGTTGTTTTAACTTTAAGTCAAATGAAAGTACTATTAAGATGTAAATAGTATAGTCCTGTAAAGTATAATTTTTCTGAAACATTTTTCTGAAGATCGAATAATTTCACAATTTAATACAGGCTAAATATGTTAACCCTTGTTGTTTTTTGAGGATTGAAATTGGAATTACATCTTAAATAAAACGTCATACAGTCGTCTACTTACACTCATTCGAAACACATCTCAAAAACGAGTATTTTAATGAATAAATTGTGGCGAATGAACAAACTGTGAAAATTGTATATAATTTCCTTAAATATTGAATAATATATAACCGGCAGATTTAATTACATAAATTTACTTTTCTTAAAGCAGAACACATCAATAATTCTAAAAAGTGTTATTAAATCACCAATGTAAGATAATCCAAAGTATAAAGTTCCCATAACATCTCACCTATCCAAGTACGATCAACAAGATGGCTTCCTCACTTAAAACTTGTGTAGAGACAAACTAACACCTAGCTCCATCAATCTGGACTTAACAACCCCCGTGACACTACGTGCTGGGTATTTTGATTTGTGTTGGAAGTTTTATTGAGTTTAACGTTTGAGTCAGAATTTTACTAAGGGCATGTTTTATTATTTTTATTATTTTCATAAGGGCTCAATCGGAAAACTGAAGTACATTCAACAATGTTTTTGTAAGTAGGCTTATATTTGTGCCAAAACTAGTTATTTTATTTCAAAATGTGCACTATTCCTTTTACTTTTCTAAGTAGTTTCGGTTTTCCCTGTCGTCTTTAGATAAATTTTGCAATCAAAAAGCTTCTGCCAAAAATAAAATTTTTTCATTTTAAAATGTCAGGTTGACACACTTTAAGCTTTCATTATAATGTAATATTTTCTGCAATTGTGAACATTAGAATAGTTGAGTGAATCTTTTATGATTTTTGGAGTTTTCCTGGGAATTTAAACTAATTTATACTTAAAAGCTCAAATAGGTCAGATCGAAATTGTTAACTTTATGAAATATATTTGTAATTATAAATGGTACTTCGAAATTTAACATAAACGTGACTTTTTTCTTAGAACTTAGGCTTAAGCGGCCGGTGTCATAACTAGAATCTACATTTCTAGAACAAGAATCAGTTCCGGTGACAACCGCGTCAAGGTACTATCTACAATATTTACAAGATGACCAGACGTTTCGCCCATACTATGATGTGGTATCCTCAGTGGTTCCTCTGAGACTGAAATCGGCGAGTGACCTTCCAGCTTTTATACCAGGTGGTGGGGTGGGGACTGGTTGGCAGGTATGCTGGAGAGGGGACATTTTATCAGCCTTTTCAGCCAACAGAAGTTGAAAGATACTGACATACTAATAAGTTTTTATGTAGAATCATTGTTCACTAAGGTTCCAGTACCTGAAACAATTGAAATAATCAAGGAAATGCTTAACAACGATTTAGCAGAGCTAGCTGAACTATGCCTCACATCAACTTATTTCTGCTTCGATGGGAAGTTCTACGAACAAACTGTGGGGGCAGCTATAGGATCACCTCTATCACCAGTTGCAGCTAATCTTTATATGGAAATATTTGAAAAGAAGGCACTTGAAACGTCTGATTTGAAACCAAAGGCGTTATGGTATCGATATGTAAACGATGTTTGGGCTGTGTGGCCACATGGTAGAGAGAGATTAGATGATTTTCTGCACCATATCAATTCTATTCACTCTAATATCAAGTTCACAATGGAAATCGAGAATAACGGAAGCCTGCATTTCCTTGACGTTTTAACTGTGAGAAGAAGAGATGGACGAATAGGCCACTCGGTATACCGGAAACCTACACATACCAATAGATATTTAAATGCTGCTTCCCATCATCATCCGGCACAGAAGAATGCAGTTTTAAACATTTTAATCAATCGAGCAATTCACATTTCAGACCAAAATAGTTGGCAGAAAGAAAGACAAATATTACATTCAACATTAAAACAGAATGGATATTCAGTTAGAGAAATCAATAATACTTTGGAAAACAGTTGAAGAGTTGAAGAGGAAAGAACAAAATAATAAAATATATACAAGACAAGATTAGGATACCTCAAAAAAGGCGTATCTACCTTACATAAAGGGAACAACGGAAAAGATTGGCAGGCTATTAAGTAAAGAAAATATAAAAACCATTTACAAGCCACCAAATAGATTAAAGAACTTTCTGAGGCCAGTCAAAGATAAAATTCCACTAGCTATGCCTGGAGTATATGAAATACCTTGTAGTTGCGGGCCAGTCTACATAGGGGAAACCAAGAGGTTAATTTCCACAAGGATTAAGAAACATATTAGACATACTAAGAATGAAGATACGGAAATGTCTGCAGTTGCTGAACATAGTACAAAAAGTAATCTTGGAATTTTATTTGACAAAACTAAAGTCCTTGCCAACATCCCACATTACTACCCGAGAATCATAAGGTAAGCCACAGAAATATATAAAAGAAGAAATACTTTTAATAAGGACATAGTATATGGCTGCCAAAGGCATGGGAACCCATTTTAAGTAAATTTAAATAAAATGGAAGAGTCAGCCATATTGATTTTTCGGCCAATGACCGTAGGTCACGTGGGTCGTGCCTCCACCCCCTCTCCAGCATACCTGACAAACAGTCCCCACCCCACCACCTGTTATAAAAGCTGGAAGGTCACTCGCCGATTTTAGTCTCAGAGGAACCACTGAGGATGCCACATCACAGTATTGGCGAAACGTCTGGTCATCTTGTAAATATTGTAGATAGTACCTTGACGTGGTTGTCACCGGAAACTGTAGATTCTAGTTATAAACGTGACTACTGTATAAGTAACACTTTATTAATATCTTTATATTTTAAACATGTAGGCTAACCGTGGATCTTTATTTCTATATGTTTAAACTTTTTAATTTTTTTAGATAAAAGGTGATGTTACGGATTGAGAGGCCATTTTATTTTAAGGTGGCGGATTCCCAAACTGTCAAGCCACCGGTGGGGTTAGACATCAACAGAGTAGTCGGCAGGTCCAGAGAAGCCCTCTGATATTCATACCTCTGTGATTGAAGGCACTAATTTTCATTGAAACATCAACAGTCATGTAGTGTACTTGTCTTAATTACTAATTATAATATGAACACTAAATGAATTGTGCTGTTCCAATGGAAATCAACGCCTTCAATATCACTGAGGCATGAAGTTCATAAAACTTCTCGTGACTCGTTAACAGTCCCAGACTCTATGTGACTATTAGAGTCTCGATGTGACTAGAGTCTCGATGTGACTAGAGTCTCTATGTGACTACAACAACCTTGGAATCTAACCGTCACTTGGCTAATATATGCTTTTCTATTTCAACTATACGATTCGTGTTTATATTAGAACTAGCTTCATTAAAAACTCTATTATTACGACAGGTCCAATATAATGGAATATAACTTGATATTATACAATATTTTATTAAAAATATTCAAGAATTTTATTCGACGTTTTACATATTTAACAGTACAATGATTATATTACCATTAATTTTTTCTAAAACCATTTTATGATTATTTAGAATACATCTTCACCTATATGACCTAACCTTCAAGAGTTAGAATTAATCGTATCTTTTGGCATTTCTTATCGCAAGTTGAGTTACGACGCGTTTCGTCAGCACATGTAGCACACTATGTAGCTTCTTCTTGAATATTAATACTGAATAGCTAGAATGTACATTTTCCGGTGACAACCACGTCAAGGTATTATCTAAAACAATCACAAGATAACCAGACGTTTAGCCCATACTGAGATGTGGCACTTTCAGTGGTTTATCTTAGACTGAGATTGGTGAATTACCCTCCAGCTTTTATAACAGGTGGTGGGGACTGGTTTGGCAGGTATGCTGGAGAGGGGGGTGGAGGCACGACCCATGTGACCTACGGTCATTTTCCGAAGAAAATCAATATGGCTGACTCTTCCATTTTATTTCAATTTACTTAAAATGGGTTCCCATGTGTTTGGCAGCCGTATACTATCATCCTTATTAAAAGTATTTCTTCTTTCATATATTTCTATAGCTTCCCTTATGATTCTCGGGTTGTACCCTATATTTTGTATATTTTTTTTATATTTTTGTATATTTTGTTTGTATATTTTGGATGTTGGCAAGGACTTTAGTTTTGACAAATAAAATTCCAAGATTACTTTTTGTGCTATGTTCAACAACTGCAGACTTTTTCGTATCTTCATTCTTAGTATACATTATATGTTCCTTAATGCCTGTGAAAATTAACCTCTTGTATTCCCCTATGTAGACTGACCCGCAACTACAAAGTATGTCATATACCCTAGGCACAGCTGATGGAATGTTATCTTTGACTGGCCTCAGAAAATTCTTCAATTTATTCGGTGGCTTATAAAT
Source organism: Stictocephala bisonia (assembly GCA_035578905.1). NCBI lineage: Eukaryota > Metazoa > Arthropoda > Insecta > Hemiptera > Membracidae > Stictocephala > Stictocephala bisonia. The sequence continues at coordinate 226,653 of JAQJVL010000071.1, forward strand.
AGTTTTTATATTTTTATTATTTAATATCCTGCCAATATTTTCCATTGTTCCCTTTATGTAAGGTAGATATGCCTTATCATCCGGCACAGAATAATACAGTCTTAAACACTTTGGTTAATCGAGTCATTCACATTTCGGACCCAAATAGTTTGAAGAAAGAAAGACAAGTATTACATTCAACATTAAAACAGAATGCATATTCAGTTAAAGAAATCAATAATACTATTGAAAACAGCTGAAGAGGAAAGATCAAGAAATTAGAATAGATACAAGAAAAGATAAGGATACCTCAAAAAAGGCATATCAACCTTACATAAAGGGAACAATGGAAAAGATTGGCAGAAGATTAAATAAAGAAAATATAAAAACCATTTATAAGCCACCGAATAAATTGAAGAGTTTTCTGAGGCCAGTCAAAAATAAAATCCATTAGCTATGCCTGGAGTAGATGAAATGCCTTGTAGTTGTGGGTCAGTCTACATAGGGGAAACCAGGAGGTTAATTTCTACAAGGATTAAGCAACATATAAGGCATACTAAGAATGAAGATACGGATAAGTCCGCAGTTGCTGAACATAGCACAAAAAATCATCATTTATACTAATATATAATATGCTAATAAAGGAACGATTCAATAAAGTAATAAATGTGGTATGATTATATAAATATATTACTTAAATGTAATTAATGTTTAACAAAAAAGTAGTACTTAATATTTTATCGTTGATTTATACATAATTATCATTTCATCCTAAATGTGACCTTATCATTTTTGATAAAGAATTCAGAAAAAGGATAGTAAGAATAAGTGTCCAATAAGTCGTTGAATATAGCCTTGACCCAGATATTGTTTAGTTAGTCTCAAAGATGACCTTCATAGGTTTACTCTATCTTCCATTTGGCCACTCGCCCTGAGAGTCCTGGAAGTTAGCCAATTCATTGTCCTTCCTTCCTTACGAAATCCTTTGTTTATACTTCTGTTTGTTTTGTCTGATGAACCAACTCATAAAGAATACATTTTTATCTGTGCAGACAAATTTATTAGTGTTACATAACTGATTAATAAATTATATATTTTAATATGCAGGGTGTTTATTTTAAAACGCAACCCACGATTTTAAATAAACGTGACAAACAAAACATATATCTATAAAACATTTTATTATTATTAACATGTATACCCCTGTTTACATGATTTATATGATATTTTTGTTTGGTTTCGTGTTTAAATAATCGAGCATTAGCATTTAAACAACGTTCTGCCCTCTTTAGTAAATTTATGAACACTTTTTTCAAAGTTTGTTTACAAACCATGTTTCTAACCTCAACTTAATAACCCTGCAGGAAACTCAAATAAAGTAAACAACAATGCCTTAATGTAAATCAGCTGATAGCCAAGGAAGAAGAAGAAACATGGCTACCAACCTATGAACTTGTAATTATCTTAAACCTTCATTTCCTGTACTTGTAAATAGGGTTGCGTTTTAACAGAAACACAAAGATTATTAAATAGTTTTTTAATTAGCATAATACGTGTTTGAACATATACAGTACAAGTAAACGTCACACAATACACATTTATTACAATATAAGCACAAAATGCACAAATATATTGTAATAAATTTTTGTGGTGGGAAAGAATATTACTCAGAACATTTCCGTGAATATTTTTTAACTACAACAGTAGTGTAGAACTACAATCTACAGGAATGTTAGATACGGTGTTTGAGGACCATTTCATCTTTTTAGAAGGTCTCCACTAACCATTACGTCCCAATGATCCTCCACAACGCCCATTGCACCGGCTTGTTGAACTCCCAAAGGTCTATGACGGCGCTGAGACCCAAAAATGCTACACTAGATACTTCGGGCTAAACTAGCTTATTGTGAGATTTTGGCACACTCATTTTTTATATGCTAATTTCACATACTTGGAAAACCTGCTGTTATGTGGTACAGTCTGCGCGTAACCCCAATGAAAACTTATTGTCGTTTACAATCAATCAGTTTCAAGGGAATAACATACATTTTCTTTAATGGATATGTAATGGGTCTCTGGGAAAAGATCAGTGGACGTATTGAAAGAAAATTTAGATAATACCTCCCTGGACCCTGCTGTCTTGAAGCAATAACTTGTTTAAACTGTATTAATTTGTGTTCCCGCAAATATACAGTATATGATGTAGAGTTTTTTTTTATTTATGTAATAAACCCATCATAACCTAAACCTAACCTTACTTAACCTAACCTAACCTAACCTGACTTAACCTAACCTGACCTAACCTAACCTGACCTAACCTAACGTAACCGTAATCAATAAAACGTTACTGGTAGTGAAGTAATGGGAAAGAATCCAACATTATTTTTACAGGCTAGTATCGTATGTAAAACATAAATAAATAGAATACTTAATATCTACTACAGCATTATTCTATGGAGTAATGTAGTAGTAGATATTAAGTAGTCATTCATGTATGACCAAGCCTCAAAGAGGAAATGTAATGAACACAGTGTATTTGTAAGTTGTAAAATAGCCTTTTGGGAAACCCCAAGCTTTGGTGTAGCAATTGCTCCTCATCTCAATAAATACTTAATCACCTCAACTTGCACCCAGGACACGTGCGTGGGTCTTTCTGGAGACACCCACACGTTCCAATTACATCGTAAAAACATACTTTATTTTATCTACAGTGCCTTTAAAATTGTAACGTTAACAATACTTTATTGAAGATTTTTTTCTGTATTCATACTTTATGGTATTTTGAAACACGCATATCTTATTATATTCTCCTCAATTGCTTGTATTTACAATCGAAACAAAATATATATTGAGAGCACATATCAGCTTTATATTGTAAAGGACGACTGATATCTTATTTAACTGTATATATTATAGTAAATTCCAAATTAATTAGTTGAGATGGTAATAAGAAGTTAATATGTTATTTTTTGTACATCCAAACCCAACAACACTTCAATAGAAAATTAAATTTATTTTTGTGTTAGTATTAAATGAATTTTAATATTATATTACCAAAAACAAGAATAAGGTTTTAAAAATATATGAAAATTATTGTACTCTTTAATATCAATAGAATACTAGTCTACTAAAAATCAAACATTTTATAAAGCAGACTTTTCTCATCAATATAATTTGAAACAACATTTAATAATTATAAAAATAATATTTTCTAACTTAATCATTTTATTTTATTATTATTGAAGTGCAAGAAATTCAATTTAACTGTTAAATATTTTTATATCTATTGTTACTTAATGTATAACGTTTAGATTTTACTGAATTCTTATTTGATATTTATAATTTTAAGTACTTAATTACATATGTTCATAGGTAAATTTATTTGTTTTTATAGCAAAATAAAGTATTGATGGCTGATTATTGTTTTCAATTAAGCGTTATTTATTATTTTAGTCCTTTTCTCTGTATACTTGTTACCATTGGTTACTGTCTAATGTTTGTTATTTTCTTAATAGTTGTGCATTATGTTATGAACTATTCCACGTTAATTGGGCTGTTTGTAATTTGTAAGTAAACTTTTACTTCTTATTGACAATAATTATGAACTAGCTGCATGCAAATTATAAGCTTATATTATTGATATGTTGTAATTCAGTGTCAACCTGATGTGTGGACATTTTAAAATAAATACAAAAATAAATATTCAAGTAATGATGAGTTAAAAATAATCACCTAGACGATGTTAATAAAGTAGATCCAGCATCGTAAATCTTAAGAGCAAACGTTTGTTCAGCAGTGAGATTAGTCACGCAAACTTTGCCCTGTTTCAGTAATGATTAGTTATGATTTTATATGCGCATTACTTTTGTTTCTAACATTTTACTAAGCCACAATTATTGACTTGATAATATTCCAATTTACAAGTGGGATAATATATTCAAAATATATTATAACCAGGTAAAGTTGGTCTTTTAGGTAAATCCATTAGGAAATAATTGTATATTTATTCTATATTTATAAGTTTTAATAAAAGAAAATAATTCACTAAAAATAATTTATATAAAACTGTATGATAAAGCACAGCTAACAATAATTTCAAAAACTGTAAACAACAACTAGAAGAAAATTAATTATCAAAATAAAAATAAATTGTTCTTATTAAAGTATATCCAAAAACATCAAGAAGTTCGAAAAGCATACAGCAGTAATACCAACATAATTTTTAGTCGATTTTGCAAGTATGAATGTTATTTTATGAGAATTTGGAGATAGGACCATTAGTAACAGCATTTTAATAACATGTAAAAAGGTAAGTTCGTATGTTAATCATAACGCAATATAAAGTAGGCAAAAGCCCAAGAAGTTTGTTTAGATTCCCATTTATATAAAACTTTATGATTCAAGATCACGTCCTTTTTAACTTGAAGTTATCTTTAAAAAACCTAAAAATTGAGATTTAAATAAAAGAAAACTCCAGTATAATAATAATATTATAATAGCTAACTTGAGTCTAATAAATTTTATTACATGTCCAATATTAACATTTTGCCGAATGATGCCCCCTACTGACAAATTAGTTCCCAACTCCACTCCCACACTTACCCAATTATTGGGGATGCAAATATTCCCAACGCTCAGTAACAATTATCTGGATGGTATTTGGATTTATTAAGATTTAACATTTTGAGAAAATATGTTTACTACTATTTGTGTACTACTCAGTATAAAACAAATAGTGGTGCAGTGTAGTAACCCAGCCACTTGCGGACTGCGTGTTGTGGAGATTGTAGGCAACAGGTAATGTACTCTGTCCTCTTACGACTGTCACAGCGTTCGCACAGTGGTCACGATCAACGTGGACACTATTAGATAAGTCTGAGGTGTCTGTACTAGATGGTAGTCTAGATGGGAATGTTGTTTTGGAAAGGAAACTGAGTATCAGGCTTGTCAGTTAGCTGGGAATCAAACAAATAGTACGTAGTTCGGATTCCATGTAAAGCTGTAAGTCCCTTAGTTGCCCTTTCTATTGGGCGTCTATATAAGAAACATTCGACTTTAGTTAGTTACAATGACTAAAATCGTTCATCTACATTCATCACTTTCAAGCTTAAGTATTACCCTCTGAAACTCGTAAATAGTTTTAAAGAAAAACCAGAGATAAGACACTATTAACATAATTAGCTAGGAAATAATTCAGAGCTTATTTCCGGTTAGATTTAACCTTGTTACTACTGAATTAAATACCCACAGAATACAGATCCACTCTCCTTGGCGTGTACACAATCAATTTTTTGTTGAGAGGAGGCAATTCTGAAAGCAAATGACTGCATTTGGCGATGACGCCTGAATTTTAGCATCAGTTTGGTTAGATACATCTTTTGCCAACAAGCTTCGCTACGTTTTTGCTGTATGTCTAATATAATGTTACTTTACAGTCAATTTATTTCCATTTGTTGATGGATTTGTTCAAAAATTACAAAAAGATCTTCACCTCATGTATGTACAGATATAGTTCCATATTGTGTGATGTTCTGAATAGGACCTACTCACCCACCCATACACGTACAGAGGTAAACGGATGTATCCGTTCTCCTAAAACTATAAATCTTAAGTTTTAAATTTCTAAAGGCCAAAGAAGGTCAGGTGGTGCTCTGACTTCCAAATCCCAATAAATATATAAACACTCAACAAGTATCCAGGACACGTACAAAACATGTGATTGTGGACACCCATAAGTTCCAATGTCTTTGGAAAACGTCTTTTTACATTATTTAACAATGTCCACAGTGAAGGGTGCTTTTACATTATTATTTATCGTTGGTAACTAAGGCAATTTGTCTTCTATTCCGACAAAAAGTCAAATTTTATATCATTTATTTACGAACCTTAAATCTCTGTCATTGTTTTTTTAGCTCTAATATACCGATTTAATTTAAAAATTAGTTTTAATATTTTTTATATTATATGTGCAATATATTACAGCCTAACAAATATTCTAGAATATGATTCCACACGTAGACATTTTATACGAAATCTGCTATCAAAAATATATTTCAACTTTTTATCGGTCCACCAGTATTAAATTTGTACTTATTTGAGATAATTGGAATTATTTATTCACTTTTACCTATTTGAACGACTATTGTCTGATCCACCTAAATATTGTTATATTGCAAATACTATATGTTTTACTTTTGTATTATTATTTTTTAACCACTAGAATTGAGATAATTAATTGAAAAAAATTCCTTATGTCCTAATCAAATCATCTAGATTTTATCTACATATCAAACGCGTAGATCTTTCAAGATCTTGAAAGTTGTGTAATATATGCTAAAAAAGGGCCTTTTAAAAAGTTTATAAGTAGAAATGAATGAGTTCGAAAGTTTTTTTCTAAGAAACTAAGAGTTATATGAAAACTCCAATCAAACCATTGCTTTACTTGTTTAATTGTGCGTAATGAATTATGAGTTTAAAATTGTATCATAAGTTTTAACAATTTATGTCCTAATCTGAACAAAGAAAGTATCGGAATTGTAACTAGTTTTCACTGCACATCAAATTTACAACGTTATTACTAAAAAAAACCCGTTAATGTATCACATTTAAACAGAGTGACAGTTAAGTCTTTGGACGACTTTATAACTTCTAAACAACAAGAGATATCACAACTAAATTTGGCATACCGTTAATGGTAATAGTAAGCTACTTCTATGTGTACGTGGTGATCAGATGTCATCTTTGGAGGACGGCCTGTTAGGAGTAAGAAGAAAATCTTTAATGACAGTCTATGTTGATTTGTACATCATTTAAAAGTCTATGTAAACTGAAAAAATTCCCAAAGCTGGAGTTAAAAAGGTTGATTCAGTGGAAAGTTTTTGTTGTTAAAAGTTTGAAAAAATTTTAATACAATGTACTTACGAATATCAAGAATTAAAAGTTAAAGATGGTAGTCGGTACTCGGATACAAGTGCGGCTCTTCTGTCGTGTCCCCAGAGGCATACGAGCATTCCGGACTCGGTGCTTTCCGCACCCGTGAACAGATAAAAACTGAGTCACATAGTACCCCCTCCCCCTACAGGTTCACTTTCGGACATTTGTGATCAGCTTGGAAACACAAAGTCGTAATGTGGCCATGGCAGTTGTCATATAATAAGTAATACGTTTTACAACAATTTAAATTTTTAACAAGGATTTGGATATTGCTTAGTGAATATATCCTTTTTAAAGTACCTTAGGGCAAAGACACCCTTCGGAAAATACTCCGTAGCCACCGTAATACGATTTCCGTATAATCCAATTACCATGCAAAGAACCAACCTAGCCTCGACTAAACTTGGTCTACTAATAAACTTACCAACTTGTCTATAAAAAGTCTACATATACATCCAAAATATCTGATTGTTATTTTGTTCTTTAGTTTTTGTGATATACAACATGACTTTTGAATCTTTATCTGAATATGTATCACAGCTCTATTAAAATAAGTAAATGATGGATGGCCTACAACAAACCGTATAATATATATTTTATTATAAACAATTAACAGAAAATAAAATCCTAAACAAATGTATCGTATAATCTTATCAATTGTAAAGAAAATTGATTAAATTGCATGCTCTTAAAAGAAGTTTTACATCGATTTTATGAAAATGTCTTCTTTTAGCCAAACAATAATCAGTCAATCACATTTAGGTGAATAAATAAATCATTGAACAACTAAAGCTCCCGGTAAAGACCGCGTCGATGTGTTATTTGCAATATTTACTTCACCAAACGTTACGCCCATCCTGTGATGTGGCATTCTCAACGGTGTCTCTCAGAACAGAGCCACGTTAAACAATCTTATTAAGTATTACCAATGTTATTTTACGGACACCGGGTACATGAATGTATTTAAATTGCCGTTTTGAGTTAATTGAAGACATTTCGTTCTTGATTCAAAACGTTATTTTAATAAATTATATGTGTATATTTCTGTTTGTATTAGGTAAATAAGAATGCAATAGGATAGTTGTAGGATAATTTGAGAGTATTATATTACTATATTATAATAATATAATACTGATATCATCAGCGTACACGCAAATATTTCTCAAGTGATGTTTTCCAAGAGACTTTAACTGTCCTTCAACGTGGCATGTGAGGGTAAAATGAACTAGAATTGTTCTTTTATTTTTCATAATTAAAAAAATATATATTTGTTCCTTTGAGCATAATTTATAACTTCTTTTCCATGTCCAAAAGTCTTGATATTAAATACAATCTTGCGTTAAGTTAAAAAAATGAACAATTACGCATTTACAAGACGTAAAAATACAAAAACATATTGTGGAGGTGTAATCATTTTAATTACGTAATTTTAGCTGATTGTGACCGAAAATAATTTGAAACCTTTTTTATAATCTTCTAACAATTATCATTCATGTCGGAAGAAAAGAATTCACAATTTTACTGTACACTGAACAATAAATTTATATATTTATCCGGCTAATCAAACAGCCTTATCTAAAATGATCTAACGTGAAAACCATAGGTCAGCAATGTTTTGAATCCTTCATAAGCAATAATACCGGAACCAGCGTGACACTGCTGAATTAACAACAGTAGGCCTCATCTTTTATTTACATAACTGAATGTAATACGGGCAAATGAAAGACAAATAAATCATACATTTCGTTTAGTCCATGTTAGATGAATATATTTTAAACACGAATCGAAAGGCACAAATATTTTTCTCTTGTTAAAAAACGTGTGTATATTTTATCATTACTATGACATATTGGTTGTAATAAATATATTACCTATATTTAAAGATAATAATGTTATTAACTAGTTAAATAAAAATTCAATTTATATAAAAATATTATCATTTATATTTATCGATAGTAGATTGCTTTAAAGAAGTCTTTTAAGAAAGGTGATGTGTTACAGATGAAATTGTGTTTTTTTTTTGCAGAATGTAAAAAGCGTCAATCTATCTCCTTGACGTGATTAACTTGGTCCTTTTTGGCCATAAATCTCTAGGACAATCATTGATCCTACAGTCAGACGATTCTTTGACACTTTCTTAAGTTAACGACTTCCGAACTGAATAGATCTTTTAGCTTTCGATAAGCCCTAAATGTCTTTATAAATGAATAACAAAAGAATATAGCATTAATATTCTGTAATTTTTGGAATTTTTTTAACGCAAAGTATTTTTTTTTTTTTTAGTTTAGAGCTTCTCCTGAGTGCACTAGGTGAACAAAACTTCAAATAAGCGCCATTATCTGGATATATTAATTTCTTTTCATAAATAATTCTTTTATTAGCTATTTATCATTCAGTATTATTCAATAGTAAGACGCCGATCGTCAAGATATGGGTTTATGAGATGCGAATGAGTGTGATGAGTGTAGATGAACGAATGTAGTTCTTTGATGAACAGTAGACTGTTCCTCAGAAAGAGATAACTATTAATCGTCAATGTCCCGGGCAACCGAGGAACCTACGGCTTTAAGTGGAATCCAAACCACGAAGTGAGTGTCTAATGTTCAGCTAACTGATAAACCTGACACAACATTTGAACTTTTACTACCACCCAACATGGATACCTCGGACTTGACTAGTAGTGCCCACGTTGATGGCATCAATTGAGCGGCCAGCTTGTCAGTTGTAAGAGGACCACTTAATTATTAAGGCAGTGAACAGAATCACTTCACTTCTACTTATTAGGCCTTCCAAAAAACTAGTAAAGAAGACAATTTATTGTTTATTTATAAATATAATTAATAAACGCTGTGTGTTTTTAGTGGGGGAAAGTAATATAACGTTCCCCGTACTCGCTAGCTGATGCCGTTCCTGTTCCGTTGACGTGTTAGACCAACTGCTGAACGTTACTATATATACATAACTGTTTTTGAATAACTTTACCTCTCCAATGATACCTCATTTGTAAAAATCAGCTGAGAAATAACAATTTTATGAATTAACAATAACAAACTAAATGGCTACTAACTTGACAGTATTTGGACTGCATGTAAATTAAGGTTAGTTCATTAAATTATTATTTTTAAACCGATTTTGGCAAATGAGGTATAATTGAAAAGGCAAAGTTATTTAAAAACAGTTTTGTATTTCACCAAATTTTTAAGAAACCAGTGTTTGTTTGTATATATTTGTTAAAATAAAAACAAAATAGCCGTAATTTTGAAAATAATCAAGATAAATTTTGAAAAATTTCAAGATAATTTAAAACATATTTTATTAAATACTACCTTATAACGTGATTATTTATACAGAATTTTGTAATAACGGTAAAGATAATAACAAAGATATAAATTGTTTTATAAAAAAAAAAATGGCGTCTAGCTTTTAGGAGCTATTAAACGTGGAAATCGAAAAAAAATGTTCTTCATTTTAAGCTTAGAATTCACATGGAAACTGAAAATTCAGTCAGCCCAACCTTTTTACGCGTATAACACCTTGTATATATTTAGTATTAAGATACCGGTGATCTGAGTACCTCTATAGTTAATACTACTGTATTTCTCTGGTCATAATAAATAATAATTAATATAATTACAATTTAAGGCTATACACACTTGCTTTTAATTAACCAAATAACTTAGGTAAAAAAAATTCATTATGATCTTAAAAAAAATATAATCAATCCTTTAAAATCCTGTACTAGTCATATTGAAAATCATTTATAAAGTTGAAATACAACCACACATTTTATCAAACCTAAAAATAAATCAGCGGCTTGAAATGCACAAGTTAAGGAACAATAAAGTGGAGTGGTAAAAGTTGTGACTGAAGAAAGAGTGATTCAATTATAGAGGTGTGGACGAAACAGTAACAAATGGTTCTCTTTACCTGAAAGATTTCTAATTTGGAATAAGTTGTTTTTACTACCTAGGTCATGCTAACTTTTATAATAACCACTTATTATAAAAGTTGTCAAATTTAATTTATACATCGATGGCAGGTATACTTTAAACTGTAAATGACTGTCTTCGATGGGTACTAAATCCGAAGAAAATTAAATAAGGTCATAACCAGAATCTATAGTTTCTTGTTACAACCACGTCAACGTGCTATCTGCACTATTTACAAGATAGCTAAATGTTTCACCTATGCTGTGATGAAGCAATCTGAGTGGTATTGCTGAGAGTGAGATCGCCCGGCAAATGACAATAGGTCACGTGGGTCATGCCTCCACCCCTCTCCAGCATACCTGCCAAACCAGTTTGCACCCCACCACCTGTTATGATAGCTGGAAGGTCATTCGCCGATCTCAGTCTCAGCGATACCACTGAGGATGCCACATCACATCTGTTTATCTTGTAAATAGTGTAGATGACACCTTGATGTAGTTGTCACCGGGAAATGTAGATTCTAGTTATAACACCGAACACTTAAACCTAATATCTAAGTTTATTTAAGGATATATTAAATTACAATTGTAATATGGTAATAACAATTTAAGATTATTCTAATTAGAGTCATGTAGATGAAGAAGTAGTCCAGGAATGAGGTCAACTCAAAGCAGATCGTCAAACTTTGATCGTTAATAAAACTGTGCTGTGACAAATTGATCTTCAGATATGTTGAACCCTTTTGAAAAATCATCATCACAAATAGAGAGAAAGAGTTTTAAATAACTTTGTCCTCTCTAAGTTATAATAAATCTAAGGAAGGGTTCAAAATTGAAAATTGAAACTTTGTTAATGTATAATCAAAGTTTCCATTGGAATTATTCTTTTCGTGAATTACAATTATTTTTACTATCTTGAATCTGATATTAAATTTTGAACATATGCTTTTACACGAACATAATGTATATTTTACGCTTTATGGTATTTCCTGGATTTAAAATACATAAACAATCTTACATTTACTATGTTGAGGTTTTACTTTTTTGTGTGCTCCTTAAGTATTTCTTTTTTTGTTTGAATATTTTAATTCTTATAAAATTAAAAGGTGGATATAAATTATATATTAAGTGTCCTATAAATAAGAACAGAGTTTAGGTTGAGCCCCATCCCCCCACCAAAGCTGGAAAGCGTGCCAACTGGGGGATGGCTCAAAACAAGTCAAGCGATGGGATCACGGGTGGCAGTTGGAGGGTCAAAATAAAACTCGGCAGCTGAGCAAAACTAAATTTATTAACCAGAAAACCAACAATTAATCAAAACTTGCCAGGCAGAAGGCCACAATATCAACGGGTAGGAGGCCCCAATATCAATTCGCACTTAAAATAAATCGCAAGAAACACTAAAATTCACAAGATAAAAACAAAAGCTACAAAACACTTAACGCTACAAATACCAAAATTAACAATTAACAACTACATGGCCTATCTGCAGCTTAGCTTAGACACCCAAAACGTAAGACAATTTATTAACAATTTAAAAGTGAACATTTAGAAACAATTTAGATAACCCCAAATAACCCCCGGCAATTCAGCCCACATCCCATGATTCCACCGAGGCCAGGGAGTAAGCCGGAATCCCTGGGCAGCTCCGAATAAGAAGTTAAGCAAAGCACAATAATCCCCTTTTGGTGAAGATTTTAAAAATTAAACAATTTAAAAAAATATATATAACATGGTACCGTTCCATCATCCCCTGACATCCATAATACAAAACACGAAATAAATAAATAAATAACTAAATCCCTAGGCCTAAAGCATAAAAATAAATAACAACCCCATTTAACGGTAGGGACCTAACAAATATAAACTCTAAAAAAAATATAACAACAAAATAAACTAATTAAACTAAATAACAATAAGTATTAACACTAAAAGTTCTTTTTGCATTTTAAGTTTTTTTTTCCACAAAAATACATATAGGCTAGGTCCCCCTGGCTGTGTTGCATACATCACTGTTCATTCAGTATTAGGCCTAGGCCAAATTAAAAAGTTCCACAAACATTGTTTTTCTTCTTTTGTTTTATATTTCACTTGCATTTTTTCTTTGGTTTATTTTTTTTCTATATATATATATATATATATATATATATATATATATATATATATATATATATATATATAAAAACAGCAAAACCCCCAGCTCAGCCGCCGGGAAAAACAACATGGAACGCACTGACCTGAGGACTGAAGACTTCTACCCAAAGATGTAGGTGGGGCAGCAGGGTCACCGACTATATACATGGTCCTCAGGCCAGGCTGGCAGTGGTAGAATGGTCGACCATCCCCGGACGGCAGGCTGAGGGTGGAAACGTCCTGCTCAAGGACCCTGGAGTTTTGGAGTCTCTAGCCGAGCATGGTGATCTTCTCCAGGCTGAGAACAAGACAAAATGACGGCCAACCTGACAGACCAGAGCTGGAACAAGGAACGACTGAGTCCGAGCCAACGGCCACCAAAGTAAGCGAATCGCCGGGCAAGAGCGGTCTCAGGCAGCCCGGCAGACCACGATGAAAAAAAAAAACGAAATGTACCGGTCAAACGACCCGGTACAAGGTTTGAAAGAAAGAAGTTTGGAAAAGAAAAACACGATTATTATTGGCATTGTTTCACATTTGTTTTAGTTAACATTTCTATTTACAAATAATGCCGTATGCCAAATAAGGTCGGATATGTAATTAATCAAAGTAAGGTCATAAGCCTCATGTACAACTAATCTATTACGCAATTCATACATAATGATGTATTAATCAATATATGTGATGAGTCGGCACTATGAAATAAGGAAACAGTTTATAAAAAGGCGTCATCAGATTAGATCTACCAAAATCATATTGGGTCACACCATTAAACCACTAAAAAGCTATAAATAAAAAAATAGTACAATAATCAGATAGCTTTTAAATTTTAATAAAACACTACACGCATGAAATATTTAATTATAAATATACACGTGAAGTATAGACAGGGTGTCTCTGAACTCTCTGATAAGCTCTCTCATTTGTTGTTACAGGTTCATTTAGAATAACAAATATCATATTTAAATAGTCAAAACACTCCGGTTATCCTTGCAGCCACCATTTTGTTATTTTAAATTTATATCTAAAAAACGAAAAGGTGTATTGATCTGATATTTCTTGTGGTCCTTCATAGCATTAACATCCATTTTGAGGAAGATTGTTAGTATTCCTATATTAACGGTTTCATAATGGCGGCCATTTTAAATATTAAATAACTCAAAACCAATAACTATATTAATAATTACATCAGATAACTTTTATAGGATGTTTAATTACTAATCCAATGATATAACGTTTTTTTAAATCAAAAGGAAAATAACAAAGAAAAGATAATTTATGTGACAGTATGCACAATGCAATATGCTAATACATTGTCCAACACCCATGTAACAGCTGATAATAAAGTAATTTGTGAAGTCTTAAGTCAGCTGATTAGTACAAGAATAACATTTATGTAAACATCTGATTTAAGACTATCACAATTTACTTTGTTATTATCAGCTGTTACGTGTGTGCTGCACATTGTACTGGCATATTGCATTGTTCATACTGTCACAAAAATTATCTTTTCTTTGTTAATTTTCATCCGATTTTTAAAAATGATATATCGTTGGATTAGTAATTGAAATTTATACAAAAATCTTATTCTGTGCAATTATTAATAAAATCATTGGTTTATGAGTTATTTAGGACGAAATATTTTAAATGGCCACCATTTGTAAACCGTTTATATACGAATACCAATAATGTTTCTCAAAATGGGCGTTTATGTTATTTTTGTTATTAAACTCAATAATTTTTTTAAGATATAAATTAAAAGTAAAAAAAAAAGATGGCTGAAAGGATAACCAAGGTGTTTTGAACATTTTAAATATGATATATGTGATTATAAATGAATCAGAAACAACAAACAAGAGAGCTTATCAGAGAGTTCAGAAACACCCTGTATATATTGGTTTTGATAAAGCGGATCACAAACGGTATCATATAAATCTCATTGGGCTGCTGGAGTATTGACAAAGGCAGCTGTACACAACTGCCAAGGCAGAATAGAATTTACACTAACAAAAAAGATATTTGGAAAATAATAATGTTAAATAAGTAGTTTCAAAATAATGAGCAATAATAAAAATAACGTTCACAAGTATAAACAACAGAACAGACAAACATGGTATACAAAAATAAATTACAGAATCAGAAAGGCAACAAACTAAAACAAAATAATAGTAAAGTTATCTACTTACTAAATATATGTCTTACAATTAAACAGTAGAGTTTGAAATATATAAAAAAAACGTGTAGTTTTAATATTAGATGTCAATAGAAAATATTTTTCAACGTGACTGTCAAACCCATAACTAATTTCACTAAGAAATTGAGCAAAAATAAATAACAAAAAGAAAAACATATAAAAATGTGTACTTTTTCATGAATTAAGTAATTATAATGATGTAGAACTATGCGCTGTCAATATGTAGACTTTATTTATTGTTTACATTTTTTTTTCATAAAAAATGGTTGCCATGTAATGGTTATAAACTATCATCTTTTCTTTTACTGTTAGATTATATATATTTATTAGACTATATATAAGTTCTAAGCCATCTCTAAGGTAAAACATTCCAATATAAAATAATAACTAGGATTAAGAAGTTTTTGAGTTACAGAAAATAAATAATTCTAGGAATAAATGTATGGATCAGTATGAAAACCAAAACTGAAAATTTCATTCATAACTATACCAAATATACAAAACTAAATTACTAAACACGGATGAAATTTTATGGAGTAATGAATTTTATATACAAAATCAATAAATAGTTCTTATTAGCCTTAAAAAATATTGTATTTAATACAAATAGAAGCAGTCGGCACAATGGTAATTCCCTTACCCTGTTCCGGATATAATTAAAAACTTGCGTAAAACAATATAAGATGAATAAAGCAAAATGTGCGACATTTTCCACACTTTCATATTAAACAGGTTTCAGTCTATCATAGTATCGAAGTTACACATTATATTGTGAAACCACCGTCATACTAATTAACAAACGTAGTAACTCTCGTACAGAAGAACGAAAAAACTTTCGTAAATTAAAATGAACACTTTCTCTTACATCGAAATGTGATATTTTTATTAGAAATATATTTTTAATTATTATAAACACAATTAATTATGATATTAAAAAATGTTTATGTTTTTAATGGAGTTAAAGGACTTTCTTGAAAGTATTTCGAAGATACATGTTGTTCTAGCAAAGAAAATGTCTTAACTCCAAATGGTATGAGCTGGTTATTTACACTTGTTTAACTCCAACATTTAGAAACAAACCATAAATTTATCAAAACATAATAACTAAATTACTAATATCCTTTAGGTATCATGAAAAATAACAATTTTAATACTTACTTCTTCCAAATACACGTAATGCCAGGTGATATCAAACTAAGCACAAAATACTTAGTTGTCTTGGTTATGCTTCAGCAGGGAGGTACAAGGTTTGCCAATTCTTAATAAGTAATGCTGGAAATAGAGCGTTTTCTATATTCAAAACTATAGCTTTCTAAAATGTTTGTGGAGTTACTACTAGTTTACATAGTTAGTTAGTTAGTTTACTACTAGTTAGGAGTTTACAGATAGGGATTATTTTTGTGCACCTGTTGGTATGAACATGTGAAAAAATGGGAAAAAGTGGAGTTACGAGGTTTCGTAATTAGTGTGACGCAATACCTAATGTTGAAGCTTTTACGTAAAAGATTAATGAAAGGCTTTGTAGGCTGCATGGTTTTAAACATTTCGTATGCATTCTCACTTTACTGATGGGATTGGTTATTTCAATGGTATATTTTTTAAAATATGGTATAGATGGTGCATTTTTTTATTCACTGTGAAAATTAAATATGTTTATGTTATTTAATATAATTATTTATTATACATATACTACTATATGTAACATTTAATTATAAAATTATAGTGTTAGACGATAGGCCTGATTATATCCTTAATTAAATTGTGACGAATACATTAATTTTCTATTGTCTCTTATAAGATTAATTTACAGATCAATTATGTTTTACATTAGTTCAATTATTGTAATAATTCTATCCCCATTTTTTAAAATCCATGAATCCTCAAAACCCGGTGAGAACAAAACCCCTCTTGTTTTAAGGAGATAGCGTGCCTTCTATCACTCTCATGTTAAATTAGGCATCTTTGATTTACCTTAGTTAGAAACTATTATAAATAGAGGGTCTTTTATATACTTTTATTTTAGCTGGAATTCTTATTTACACACTGAGTTTTTCAGCCCCCCAAATAATGTTTTTTAATACAAAGAAATCATTTTTTAAAACACAAAAATGTGTATCTTTTTAATATATTTTATATGATACAACCTTGAACTATTACTATAAAAAAAATCAGTATGCTACTAAAGTCTTTTAAAACAACTGGTAATAATTTGAAACGTCTAGTTTGGATAATTACTTAGAAAATGTATATAACGTATAAACAAGTTAGGTTTCAGACATTGAGAATTTTGTAAGAGAATGCCTTATTCAGTTGAGCCCCGCTGAACAAAACAAACATAACCAAACTGCTCAATCAACAACCAAACTGTAAGCAAGTTGCTATGCAACAGAAGCTGTATCGGGAAGTGTTGCGCGAACAGAGCATAAAAATAAAATCACATTTAATAAAAAAAAATATAAAATAATCTCAAAACTATGTTACCGTACTATATAAAAACCAGTTGAGGTTCAGAAATTGGCTTCTGTTAATTTTTTAAACAATCATTTAAAAATATGTTATACTTACTGGATTGAAACAAAGTATATATAATTTTAACTGTAGTTAAATAAAGAATAATAAAATAGCATAAACAATTGATTATTTAAAAAAAATATTTTGTACGTACACAACCCTTTTAAAGAAAAATGAAATTAGCTTCTTTAAAATTCTCAGATGTTAAAATCACAAACCTTTTAAAGCTTTTCTTACATTAGTTTAAGTAAGACTTCCACGTCAATCAAAGACGTAATACTTCCATGAACCCCTTTGGTAGCTCAGTAGCACTGAAACTCCTCAGACACCAGTTCGCAAATACGACAGCTACGTCAGCCAGTAGAAAGGCTTCCCTAAGTGACGTCACGTCAGCAATTATCGACGACCAATTAAACTGACAAGTGATCACCTCGAAGGCTTCTTATCTCTATTAGTATGGATTGTTAATTAACACGTCGATGCAAATGACGCTTTTACAGTCATATGATTACGGTTAGATTAAGGCATTAACGTATATAATTTATTATTTTTTTAAAACTAATCTTACGATTGAATCTTTATATTCACTTGAATATAAAGATTCAATCGTACTATATACGCTGTGAATATAAACTTTATATTCACAGCGTATAATATACTTTTATACTGTGTGGGAAGTAATATTAAAGTCTTTTTTAAGCTTGATCACAACATAAGTGTGGGAAAGTCTCTTTACATTTTGTTCAAACACATCTAACATTGTCTTTATTATAACATATGTTTGCTAGATTATAACCCAATGAAATTACTTAGTTACGTTACACTTTTATGTAACTAAAACACAGTTCTCCTTACATACGTTATATAGATGAAAACATAATGTTCCTTTTTTCCAAAATAAGTGTTTGGTTTGTTTTTGGAAACATAATGTTCCAAAAACGTCCATTACTTAACGTATAAGTTTTTATGATTCTATAAATAATTTTTTTAATTTTATTTAATTATAGGTAACATTTACTTATTGCAATTTACATTTTACTAATTACACAATAACATACCTTCGTTTTAACATCCATTTGTTTGACGTTCCCTTGTTACATAATACGTTAGAGTGACTAAAACGCAATATTCTTAGTTAAAACATGTATTTGTTTGTTTACAATACAATGTTCCCTAGTTAAAAATTAAGTTCATTTTAATAAACAGACTTATTCTTGATTACAACGTACCTACTGACCAAGCCTGCAAAAATTCAAATCAAGATAGATATTATCAACCTCTGCTTTAATTTTAACCGTAGGACTAATAACTACTAGAAATGAAGAGACAATTTAGCACTTGTTGATTGAACATTTATGAAACCATACCGATGAGATCAGATATGGTATCTAAAAAAAAAAAAAAAAAAAAAATTTAGTCTTCGCAACTCATATAACATTACTAAAGATATTTAAACATATTTTAAGTTATTTGTTTAAAAATATATTTATATATTATTAGGGAACACCCATGCATGCTTCGAGTGTCAACCCTGAGTCTCTCTTGGTTCAATATACCTCGGTTTTCGCCTTCGGCATGTGACTTACTACAAATAATAGTAGATTGAACATTTATTTACAGTATCTCTCTCACATTACTTGCTTTGCTACCTGTTTATTAGTATAAACACTCAATGGTATTACTTAGCCAATTTCAAACGTGTCAATTTCGTTTGTTTTTGTTTAACAGCTGAAGATTAAACTCATGTTGCAACAATAGGATAATGCCAAATATTCCACGTCAATCAAACGTATATATTATAACCTTTTACCAAACTAAACTCTATTACATTCGCAAAATACCAAAGTCCTAGTAGGAAAAGAAAGCGTCCTAAGTGGGAGTTGTACCATTTATGACATGGAAATTTAAAAAAATCACCTGGTTCTTACTTATGGTGCCGACTTCGTTACTAAAACTAACTCAAACCATTGTTAATCGCTCATATGTGGTTGTTGGATTTGATATGAATGTAGTGATTGTTGTAAAACGTATCTTGGATCTTATATATATAATATAATAATATAACGTATATATATACGTTAATATAAATTATATATACACACAATATACTTTTATACTAGGGGACACGCTTGACATCGATGCAACAGTCTTCATGTCTTGATAGAACATTTACCTTGGAATCTTGATTAATTTTCAACACAGTTAACATCTTTATTTCAACATATTTTAATTATCAAAGAGCATTACTTTCATTAAGTTTATACTATTTAATGTAACTAGGACAGTTTCTATACGTTAGTATAGATAATATTCAACATGTCCTCCTTTTCCTTTCAAAATAATTTATACAGAACACAAAGGTTCTTTCGAACAATGCTTCAAAAATTCTGTCATTCTAAGTTTATAGTTTATTATAATTCTATAAATATTTTTATATTGATGTATTAGTTAAAAGAAAAATGAACTTATGCAATTATCATTTTTTTTTTACATTACGGTACCTCGGTTTACAGTCGCATTTGACTCCTTGTACTGTAGGGTTGGGGTGGGGCTAAACATCGCATCTTTGTTGAAAACAGTATTGTTTGTACACTCAATGTCCCATTAAAAATTACAGTGCATTAAAAAGCCAGCACTATTCCATTGACTACGTAACAATGTACCTATGACCCAACCTCGCACACAATTACAATCAGTAGTATATTGACCACTCGCTCAATTAACACGTACAATGGAACATTTTGAACCATACCGCGCCAATACGTACAATAGAAAAAATATGATACAAACTTGAATAATAATTAATATTATTGCTTCATACTTCATATTTTGGATTATTGTTGTTTGCAGTATATAAATATAAGTTTTGCTTCTAAGCTTGACTGTGTGTTATTTTTGATCTCTCTATTAGCACACCTGATCCCATCGCTTGACTTGTTTGACCATCCCCAGTTTGGCTCAATATTCAGCTTTGCTTGGGAGGGATGGTACTACACATAATATAAATTGAACAGTTTATTTACGACCCCACACCACTCTTCTACACATAAAGTGGTATTGTATGAGACAATTTATAGCAAACCCACCAACCCACCCCTACACGTACAGTTGTATTGAAATACACGTACAGTGGTACTGACTCACCCGTCCACCCATACACGTACAGTGATATAGACCCACCCGCCGATCCATACACATACAGTAGTATTGATAGCACATACAGTAGATGTATCACTACTATTGTACGTGTATGGGTGGGCGGGTGGGTCAATGCCACTGTACGTGTATGGGCGGGCGGGAGGGTCTATACCACTGTACGTGTATGGGTGGGCGGCTGGGTCAATTCTACTGTACGTGGATAGGACATACGTTGAATGAACTTTTTTTAAAGTCAGGCTGATCGCCTTCTTGAATTTACCTTTTCCCATTCCTTATAGACTATTGATATGTGCGAGGAACATATTATCAGACAGAGTAAGGCAGTTTTGCAGTATTGCAAACAGCCCAGCAATACCACTGTACGTGTATGGGCTGGTGGGTGGGTCAATACCACTGTACGTGTATGGGCGGGCGGGTGGGGCAATACCACTGTACGTGTATGGGCTGGTGGGTGGGTCAATACCACTGTACGTGTATGGGCGGGCGGGTATATTATACGTGTATGGTATAATATAGTTTGCTATAAGAGTAAGCTATATCCATCTTACTCTTATAGCAAAGAAAACGTACTTAAAGGGATTCCAGTAGCCTTCAGGGTAAAAATATTGAAGAATTAAGTCCTTATTACACAACTGTGGACAAAGGAAATCTTTGTGACACCTAAATTGTTCAAATTGGTCAAGAAACAAACGAGGAGTTGTTTTGACAAAAAAGGCTTCACAAAATATACAAGAAAAATACTAGTGGTAGGATGTATTAAAGACCACACCTTAGTAAATATCAACGTAACACAAAATACATTTCCATAATGACTGAGAACAGTACGTTAGAAGCTGAGAACGGTACGTTAGAAGCTGAGAACAGTACGTTAGAAGCTGAGAACAGTACGTTAGAAGCTGAGAACGGTACGTTAGAAGCTGAGAACAGTACGTTAGAAGCTGAGAACGGTACGTTAGGAGCTGAGAATGGTACGTTAGAAGCTGAGAACGGTACGTTAGGAGCTGAGAACGGTACGTTAGAAGCTGAGAACAGTACGTTAGAAGCTGAGAACAGTACGTTATACAGGTTTATTACCGTTCTAAAATGAGAACGGTACGTTAGGAGCTGAGAACGGTACGTTAGAAGCTGAGAACAGTACGTTAGACAGGTTTATTACTGTTCTAAAATGAGAACGGTACGTTAGGAGCTGAGAACAGTACGTTAGAAGCTGAGAACAGTACGTTAGAAGCTGAGAACGGTACGTTAGGAGCTGAGAATGGTACGTTAGAAGCTGAGAACAGTACGTTAGGAGCTGAGAACGGTACGTTAGAAGCTGAGAACAGTACGTTAGAAGCTGAGAACAGTACGTTATACAGGTTTATTACCGTTCTAAAATGAGAACGGTACGTTAGGAGCTGAGAACGGTACGTTAGAAGCTGAGAACAGTACGTTAGAAGCTGAGAACGGTACGTTAGGAGCTGAGAACGGTACGTTAGAAGCTGAGAACAGTGCGTTAGACAGGTTTATTACCGTTCTAAAATGAGAACGGTACGTTAGGAGCTGAGAACGGTACGTTAGAAGCTGAGAACAGTACGTTAGAAGCTGAGAACGGTACGTTAGGAGCTGAGAACGGTACGTTAGAAGCTGAGAACAGTACGTTAGAAGCTGAGAACGGTACGTTAGGAGATGAGAACGGTACGTTAGAAGACGAGAACGGTACGTTAGGAGCTGAGAACGATACGTTAGAAGCTGAGAACAGTACGTTAGAAGCTGAGAACGGTACGTTAGGAGATGAGAACGGTACGTTAGAAGCTGAGAACAGTACGTTAGAAGACGAGAACGGTACGTTAGAAGCTGAGAACAGTACGTTAGAAGCTGAGAACGGTACGTTAGAAGCTGAGAACATTACGTTAGAAGCTGAGAACAGTACGTTAGAAGCTGATAACAGTACGTTAGAAGCTGAGAACAGTACGTTAGAAGCTGAGAACGGTACGTTAGAAGCTGAGAACAGTACGTTAGAAGCTGAGAACGGTACGTTAGAAGCTGAGAACAGTACGTTAGAAGCTGAGAACAGTACGTTAGAAGCTGAGAACAGTACGTTAGAAGCTGAGAACGGTACGTTAGGAGCTGAGAACAGTACGTTAGAAGCTGAGAACAGTACGTTAGAAGCTGAGAACGGTACGTTAGGAGCTGAGAACGGTACGTTAGAAGCTGAGAACAGTACGTTAGAAGCTGAGAACAGTACGTTAGAAGCTGAGAACGGTACGTTAGAAGCTGAGAACAGTACGTTAGAAGCTGAGAACAGTACGTTAAAGCTGAGAACGGTACGTTAGAAGCTGAGAACGGTACGTTATGAGCTGAGAACGGTACGTTAGAAGCTGAGAACGTACGTTAAAGCTGAGAAAGTACGTTAGAAGATGAGAACGGTACGTATTGTTAGAAAGCATGTGGAACTTAATTAGACGGTTTAATTTAGTTCTAAATTGATAGAACGGTACGTTATGATGAGAAGTAGTTTAGAAGCGGAACCAGTAACGTATGAACTGAGAACGGTAGTTAGGAGCTGAATGTACGTAGATGCTGAAACGGTATCGTTAGAGTCTGAGAGACCGTTACGGTAGAACGCTTAAAACCAGTACGTTAGAAGTGGAGAATCAATGTTTAAAAGGTAATATACGGTTCTAAAATGAGAACGGTACGTTAGGAGCTGAGAACGGTACGTTAGAAGCTGAGAACAGTACGTTAGAAGCTGAGAACGGTACGTTAGGAGCTGAGAACGGTACGTTAGAAGCTGAGAACAGTGCGTTAGACAGGTTTATTACCGTTCTAAAATGAGAACGGTACGTTAGGAGCTGAGAACGGTACGTTAGAAGCTGAGAACAGTACGTTAGAAGCTGAGAACGGTACGTTAGGAGCTGAGAACGGTACGTTAGAAGCTGAGAACAGTACGTTAGAAGCTGAGAACGGTACGTTAGGAGATGAGAACGGTACGTTAGAAGACGAGAACGGTACGTTAGGAGCTGAGAACGGTACGTTAGAAGCTGAGAACAGTACGTTAGAAGCTGAGAACGGTACGTTAGGAGATGAGAACGGTACGTTAGAAGCTGAGAACAGTACGTTAGAAGACGAGAACGGTACGTTAGAAGCTGAGAACAGTACGTTAGAAGCTGAGAACGGTACGTTAGAAGCTGAGAACAGTACGTTAGAAGCTGAGAACAGTACGTTAGAAGCTGAGAACGGTACGTTAGGAGATGAGAACGGTACGTTAGAAGACGAGAACGGTACGTTAGGAGCTGAGAACGGTACGTTAGAAGCTGAGAACAGTACGTTAGAAGCTGAGAACGGTACGTTAGGAGATGAGAACGGTACGTTAGAAGCTGAGAACAGTACGTTAGAAGACGAGAACGGTACGTTAGAAGCTGAGAACAGTACGTTAGAAGCTGAGAACGGTACGTTAGAAGCTGAGAACAGTACGTTAGAAGCTGAGAACAGTACGTTAGAAGCTGAGAACAGTACGTTAGAAGCTGAGAACAGTACGTTAGAAGCTGAGAACGGTACGTTAGAAGCTGAGAACAGTACGTTAGAAGCTGAGAACGGTAACGTTAGAAGCTGAGAACAGGTACGTTAGAAGCTGAGAACAGTACGTTAGAAGCTGAGAACGGTACGTTAGAAGCTGAGAACAGTACGTTAGAAGCTGAGAACGGTACGTTAGAAGTTGATAACGGTACATTATAAGCTGAGAACAGTACGTTATAAGCTGAGAACGGTACGTTAGAAGCTGAGAACGGTACGTTATAAGCTGAGAACAGTACGTTAGAAGCTGAGAACGGTACGTTATAAGCCGAGAACGGTACGTAAGAAGCTGAGAACAGTACGTTATAAGCTGAGAATGGTACGTTGGAAGCTGAGAACGGTACGTTATAAGCTGAGAACGGTACGTTATAAGCTGAGAACGGTACGTTATAAGCTGAGAACGGTACGTTATAAGCTGAGAACGGTACGTTAGAAGCTGAGAACAGTACGTTATAAGATGAGAACAGTTCGTTAGAAGCTGAGAACAGTACGTTATAAGCTGAAAACAGTACGTTATAAGCTGAGAACGGTACGTTATAAGCTGAGAACGGTACGTTATAAGCTGAGAACGGTACGTTAGAAGCTGAGAACAGTACGTTATAAGCTGAGAACGGTACGTTATAAGCTGAGAACGGTACGTTATAAGCTGAGAACGGTACGTTAGAAGCTGAGAACGGTACGTTATAAGCTGAGAACGGTACGTTATAAGCTGAGAACGGTACGTTATAAGCTGAGAACGGTACGTTAGAAGCTGAGAACGGTACGTTATAAGCTGAGAACAGTACGTTATAAGCTGAGAACGGTACGTTAGAAGCTGAGAACGGTACGTTATAAGCTGAGAACAGTACGTTAGAAGCTGAGAATGGTACGTTATAAGCTGAGAACGGTACGTTATAAGCTGAGAACGGTACGTTATTAGCTGAGAACAGCACGTTAGAAGCTGAGAACGGTACGTTATAAGCTGAGAATGGTATGTTAGAAGATGAGAACGGTACGTTAGTTAGATTATAAATTTACGTTCTATGTTCTGGATTTTAAATTTAGGACGGACGTTAATTTAAGCCTATCTATATTTATAAAAGAGGATATTTGTATATATATTTGAAGTTTATGCGCTGCCAAACCATCCAACCGATCGCCATGAAACTTTAGGATGTTGTCCTGTATACTCCCGAAATGGTTTCTTTGAAGTTTGATGCAGATCCGTTCACAGGGTCCCACCCCACGGGCTCCTAAATATCCCATGTTATTCAAATGGAGAATCTGAATTGTTTACAAAAAACATATGACTGTGTGGTTTAATGTAGTTTCACATGCCATAAGCAGATTGAAGTTCTCACAACAACAGCACTGTATATGTTTTGATTTATTGTAGTTCTACATTTCACTTGAGAGTGTAGCACACACTACTTTTACTTGATCAGGTGATCTGTATTTGGTGTTAACCTTTTTTCCTCGGTAATTAAAACATGTGGTGAAACGTGAAAATAAAAAATAAATAATTATTTGTTTTGCAGTTTACTTTTCATGACATGCCTCCTAAAAAATCTAATATTGGTAGAAGAAGCAAAAATGCTCGAATTCTTTCAGCTATTAAGTTCTAAATCAAACTCAATATTATGACCGGCGAAGCGGGCGGGTACAGCTAGAAGGGTATATTTTTGGATTAATTGGCTTTAAACTCTTAGAAAGTATTTGTAGGTTAATAGATTTTATTTTACCTTGAGATTAAATTACCAGTCCACGAGGTTGTGGGTTAGCAAAGACGCCATCTTGAATGCAGAACAGTCTGGTGCCAGTCGTTGTAAATATTGGTTGGTTTACAGCATGCCGTCTCCCAGTTGTAAACTCCACTGTAAGTATTTTTAATACCAACGTTTCCTTGAACCACATGCTTTGAGTGCATCATGTATGGTCGTAAATGCAATATTGGGTTTGAAAGTATGGTGACATACGTTACTTTATGAACTATTGGTTACTTTTGAAGTATTTTACTTTTCTTTATTTTTATTTAAAGTGAAAAAAACACAACATTCAATGTCAAATAAATATTTGGTTATTGAATATATCTTCAAATTTATTTTGTACTAGACAACCCATATATAGCATGCTTGGAAAATTAATAACTGATTACACTGGTACGAAAGAGTGATGGAAGTGAGATAGAGAACTAATCCCTCAAGGTATTAAATAATAGGTTGATGAATTTGATATTGCTGTAAAACGTGAACTACGAGAATGGAACATAATACCAGTGGACTTAATTTATGTGTATGTTTGTCTCCATTCCAACGGTGGTTGGACCACATTGTTATCGATTTCACAATGTGTTAGCCTTTATTACATACAATTTAGACACCAATATTGATTATCGCTTTACCGTATAAGGTATGGCTATACACCGAAACGTAAAGTCTCTGTTAGTATAGTGAATAATTAAAATTCTGATTGAAAAAATAATAATTAAATCCATACCACGATTGCGTTTCTAATTATTATCTGTAATATACAGGTATTATTATTCTAATTACATTATCTATACTATAGTTAGATGAATCGTAAATATCAAAATACTCACAGCAGGAATTTAAGACCAGTGTGACGTAAGAGCTGTAAACCTAACCTATGTATGCAATGGCAGGCACTAGACTGCGCTACATTCAAGACAGAAGCTCCACGTGGTACATTATGGTCTCACGTGAACTGTTCTATTTTATGAGGCCCAAATGAATATAATGCAGCTTGAAAAATATACTGACATAGTTGGATTTTATTTATGAAAATTAAAGGAACATTCGAACATTTTAAATTTTTTTGTCACACTTTCAAACTTTTGGATTATATAATATCTCAATCATACTCAATTATGAAAAAAATTATACATTACATTTTTAATGATATGCCAGCTATGTAACTGTAAAATAACACACTATATATAGCATGATTGGAAAATAAACAACTTATTGCACTAGTGCTAAAGAGATGCACTGAGTGGTGGAAGTGAGATAGAGAATTATTAATCTTTTAAGAAAAATTTTATAATTAACAAATCTAATATAATATGAACGTAATATATGATACAATTGAAATACAAAAAATATAATGAAAACCTGAAAAAAAAAATTTCTAACTCCTTTTACAAATATATAAGAAATGACTATCTTGACATTATGTAACATACTAATAGACCATTTCAATGTCGAAACAGTAAGAAAATATATAATATATCGGTGCACGTTCAGTTTACCACACTTTATTCAGTAAAAACAATAAAGGTGAATAAATAGTGTCCACATTGTATGTAATAAAGACTGACACGTCGTGAAAATTGATATCAATATCGTTCAACCACCGCTGGAATGGAGACAAACATATCCATAAATAAGTCCACTGACATTTTGTTCCATTCTTATATTGT
Source organism: Stictocephala bisonia (assembly GCA_035578905.1). Lineage (NCBI taxonomy): Eukaryota > Metazoa > Arthropoda > Insecta > Hemiptera > Membracidae > Stictocephala > Stictocephala bisonia. The sequence continues at coordinate 254,460 of JAQJVL010000071.1, forward strand.
ATGTGTTTTAGCTCACATTTATCATCCTCTTATTTTGTAATGGTAGACCAGTGTAATATATACCTGTAAATTATATCTAGTGATTCAGTGATTTAGAGAACTTAAAGTCACTTTAGTGTGAACAGTTAAGTTTGTAATATGTATCGATATATTAATATGGTTATGTCGTATATACTACAAATAGTACTTTCTTACTACAAATCGATGAGCTTAAATTGAAAATCTCTTGCAATATACCAAGATGTTTTGTCTCTTGCCCCTTTCACCAGCACACCAACTTTATAAAAGAAAAATCATATACTTGCGTCTTATGGATTGATTGTATCATTTACTGACACAATATGAAGAATATGGATTTTGAATCATCGTACTGAGGTGATTTGAGAGAATGTAGTCTTTGTGAGTGAGTAAGTTAAGACATTCCTTAGATAGTGTCATTCATCACTAACTAAATAAAAAAGGAAGAGCAAGTTGTTATCAGATTATATCTTTTCACATTTTTTTCACTCTTATTTGGATTGAACTGCAAACCACGTCGCTAGCAAACAAATTATCATCAATTGATAATTAAATGAAAGTAAATGCTCTGTTGTAAACCTTTTTTCCATCCGTTAACATTTCCATGTTCACGGGTCGTCGTACTCAGATTTTATACTTGTGCCGATCCCGTTGTTTAGAAGCGTCAAGTTAATCCTGTGTTTCAACGAGCCAACAAAACCCAAATTGGCTCATCTAAGCAGGCGAGGGGAATTATTGTGTCTTAATTGGTAATCTCTCCCCACTAAAAGCCATACGAAATCTTATTTTATCACTAACAGTCTCCTCCGTTTTTGTCATCTTGTAAAGTTTTATCTAAGTTTTCTTGTAAACTAATTTAGTGAACGGATTAACATTAGGGAGACATCAGAGAGTTTTTAAGAGAATGTTAATACATTTACTTTAATCTAAACTTCATCTCGTAGGTGGAAATCTGTGATATTTAACTAAAATATGTAAGGAGCAACGTATTTTATCCAAATTACTAAATTATGTAAAGTTCCGTAACAATTATAAAATGTTTTGTAAAATGATAATTAATAAGAAGTTACAGAACAAAATATCAACCAACTAATATACCAGCTATCATAAAAGAAATATTTTTTAATTACTAGATATGATATATTATTGGAGTGCTTTAATTTTAGCGTTATCGTTGTATAGATTGCGTCTATCAAGTATTGGCGCCTTCAATATTTCGACGGTGATATGGATACTGTATCTGAATCACGTTACTTGGATTGCAGGCGCTACTGAAATCTTCTGTTATGATGTGTCCAGTATGTTACCACTTTTTGGTCTCAATAGTTATTTTAAAACTCAGAGTATATGCTGTACAATAACTTATAAAAATAAAATACACTATTGTTATCTTAAGGGTGTTCGATCGAAAACTATTTAAACACATTTTTTGAATAACATTGTTAGTATCCCTGTAAGTAATAAATGTGTTACGAGAAAAAAAATTCTAAAAAATTTCTTTATGGATATATGGCTGCACAAAGTGATTAATTTGGTCTTTTTGGTCCATAACTCATGAACAAACCGTGTGATGTAATGTATTAACATTAAAACGTTGTTTATTCTCCGTCATCCACTCTAATGGAACTGTATGTCAATAACAACTTCAAAAAAATGAAGATAATTATATGAAATCAACTCAGTTCACTGTAGTTGAATGGTTAGTAGGAAACTGTCACCTATTTACACCTGATGAGACGAAAACAACGTCGAAACAGCACACATGGAGACCATCTGGTCCACGCACCAACATCCTTTCGGTGTGGCCTAATGCAAAGTAACCAAATGTTGTCAGTTGGCACCTTAGCAGAACCTAGAAGGGGCGGTTTACTTTTGTTAACGCAGAGTAACCCGTAGACTTCTGTCATGCGGAAAACTGCAATCATGTGTAATTAATATTTTGAGAATATAGTTGACAAAAGGTAATAATCACCTTTGTGTATAGTAAATCTAAAAAAAATATTTTTTTATAAGTATCACCAATTATTTTTCTATAAATGATATTTGTTTTAAGTTGAAATTTATGTAGTCATCTTTGGCTAAAAAGAGACTAATATATATCATTTATTGTTAGAGTTTACTATAAATGTGGAAGCTATGCCCATCTGTCGAAATTGCGGGGGTGGGCAGGCGAAGGCTATGAGGGGGAGGGAGGGGAAGGGAATACATGGCTTGTTCGTTAGTGAGTCAGGATCTTTTCTATTTTTAGAGGCAGTTGCGATAAAATCTAGAACAAAATTTCTTAGAGCGCTACTGGGTAATCGGACGAACACCCTAAACTTCACAAAGTACCATGCTGGAAGACATATGACAACCAGAAAGTAGTATCATGGAGTTTTAAATCTATTTTTGTTATCATTTTAAGTCAATTTTGCTCTAAATAGTTGAATTAAATAATATTGTGCCTATTTCAATTACTGCTCTTCATTTAAAATGTTTTATTTATTTCATTTAACAACCCTTTTAAATGAATTGTTAGCTTTTGCCATATTTGTTAAATGAGGATTCATAATTTATATACAAATAGACTTTGAACAATTAGTTTCCCTATTGAAATAACACATTAAAACAACATGATATACTGGATGTTAATCGGCATTAGTAAATAACATTTTTTATATCAGCTTATGTCGTTGTCATAAATTTTCGAAAGTTGTTACTGGTAAATAATATTTTCCTATGACAGCTGCAAAATAACTTAAATATTTTATTTCATAATCAATACAAAAATAGTCAAATAAGATAATATCCATTATATTGTACATACTAACGTAAGGGTTGTTTTTTCACGTAAAATATTATTTAGATCAGTCAGTGTTACCAACATAACTAAGCACTTGCTGATGTCACTGAAAGACTTAGTCGAGACAGATTATGATATATTGGGTAGTCATTTATCAACCCTTTGACAAAAACCGACCACTTGATACTCAACAAGGCACACACGTGTCATGCTGTTGGTCAAAGTTGGGTGGGGAAGTGCTTTGGCCTTGATCTACACCAGAACAATCAATTTATATATTGTGACAGAGATGGAGGGTATGGCAAGCAGTTTCTTAGGGAGGAAAATTAGTGCTGCAAAACATTGTGTAAGTGGGAAAACTCTAGAGTATGAATAAATAAATAAAAGCTATTTATTAAACGTTAAAACGTTAGCTATGTAGTATTTATTAGAAGTACTGTTTGTATTTTATTAGGTTTTCAAAATTAATTTAAAAATGAATTTAAAGACATGTAATAATATTTTCAAGTGATTTAAATAAAGTCAACAATTGTCTTCAATATAAGTAATAATTATAAAAACTATATAATTTGTAATTTTAAAAAATATTATTTTTGTAAATAAGATTGAGTGGAAGAAAGGACTAACTCCACCTAATAAAGCCATTTTTCATTTCATTTCAATATAATATTGGGGTATAATATAACTCCCACATTTATAGCAAACTCTAGCAATGAATTTTATACATAATTTTAATCTACTTATTTAGCCAAAGATGATAGTATGAATTTTATCTCAAAATTTGAACAAATATCATTTATAGAAAAATAATTGGTAACACTTAAAAAAATATTTTTTTAGATTTAATATATACTAAGTTGATTAGTACCTTTTGCCACTATATTCTAAAAATGTCAATAAATTATATCACAATATTTGTTCAATAGCTATGCACCAAAAAGACTAAATTAATCACTTTGGGCAGTCATATCCCCACAAAGAATTTTTTTAGAAGTTTTCCCACAACATATTTATTATTTACAATGAATAATTTTGATACTAATAATTTTATTCAACAAATTATACAAAATAATGTTCGATCGAACACCCTTAAACACAAATAATCATGTTTTCGTTTAGAGAAAATGTATGAATAAGAAGATTTGGTTTGAATGCTATTGCTTTATTTTAAACATAATATTTAAATCTGTAATTTTTATAATATTAAATTGCATAATTTTTTCTCTCACTAGAATACAGTTAAATTATTTCAAATAATCATTACTTAAAACAACCTGTCATTAAAACCTAATGTTCTCTCTATTTAGATAATTAGTTTAAACCATATTTTGGCTCAGCGTGTTAAATACATTATATTTAATATCCCAACATTTCAGTTTATACACTAGCCATTAAAGGTCTGCAGAGGTTCTTAGCCATGTTGGTTTTAATCCCATAAGTGCAATGTTATTTGCGAATTCATATTTTTTAAAATTATTTATTGACCAATAGTTATGTATGAGGTCACTTTCTCCCATATGCGTTAGCATCGAAAAAGTATTCTGATCGTCCAAAAAAGGTATTTTTACAAGTTGGTCTAAATATACATTTTAGGGTCTCCTGAACCAAAAACATTGTTTTTTCGAATGTGTGTCTGTCCGTATATGTGTCTGTATATGTATATGCGCAGTTCGTTAGAGACCAAACAGATGGATACATTTTTATGAAATTTGTTATTTATGTTTATTTAGCCAATATCTCAATACAATTTTTTTAATTTTTTCTGTCCGTACATGTTTCTGTCTGTGTGTGTGTGTGTGTGTGTGTGTGTGTGTGTGTGTGTGTGTGTGTGTTTGGGTGTGTAGTTCGCTGGAGACGAAACAGATGCATATATTTTTATGAAAATTGGTATGTAGGTGTATTTAGCAAATATCTCTAGACTATTTTTTTAAATTTTAGAATTTTTTTTATTTTTATGGGCAACATACATACAAAAATAGAATGTTTTCATGAATTTAATTAAATTTTCAGAAAACATATGAATCAAAATTCAAAATGTTTTGGTAAAAATCTCATGTCTCTAATTTGAATAGGTTTTCAGTTAAGGCATAAAACATATTTGGGAATCAAACTGGTCATTTACAAAGTTTTGATTTTTAGTGTTATAATGGGGGAAAGTTAGTGCCAATTCTTTGGAACCATTTATTTATTATCAGCGTCCTGTTTTTAAAATTAATCGTAATACCATTTTCATATTTAGGCAAAACATTTTATAGCGTGTCCACTCAGGTAGAAAAATGTCATTTGCATTATAAGCCTAACTTACAACCTCCTCCATGAAGGAGACAGCTAGAGAACCATCAGATGTAGGATAAATGTCCCTACATTTGCTCATCTTTGTGAGAGAGTGGAGACGTTAAGACTGTTGTGTCTAGAGGAGTTTTCTTTACATAAAAATTCATTTTAGTATGTAATATAAATATTAGCTATTATCTCCAAAGGAACTAATATTATCTCATATAAAGTACTCATTTGTATCACGAATAATACATTAAAATATTTCCATGGACATATTATACTAAAAGAACATTGTACATAAAAATATGTGTATGGTTTCATATATTTCTTATTGACAAGTAAATATGTTGGATTCGCCAAGAAATTAGAAATACTAAGGACAAACATGTTTGTACAAGATAAAACATAATAATGTATGTTTCCCAGATTAATTTACCTAGCTCAACTACTAAACATATACAAAGCTATTATTATCACTTAATCGCCAACCATGGTGAAGATTGTGATGTATTGTGTAGAAAATGTTGTTGACAAAATGGGTCTGGTTTTTACTGGGTTAAAAAACTAAACTAAAACTTGAAGGATACACATAAATTAATATTTAATAGCAAGATTTATTTTTTTAAATATACTTTGGTGACGTTTAAAACGTTTATATAGTCACGAATTATTAGAACAATAATATGTGTATGTAAAGTGTATGAACTATTACGGAAAACTGTTACTGCAGTTTGCAGGGAGTTACATGAAAACATACTTAATAATTACAAAAATTGAATTTTTAACGAATGTATTGTCACCTGTTACGTCATAATCAGATTGTTTTACAGTTAAAGATGCCATAAGAGGTGAAAATGCATTCATGAAAATTTTAATCTGTGGAATTATTAAATTTAGAATTCCTTAAAATGTTTACACCTCAAACAACGAAAAAGTTTTCATAACATGACAAAGTTACGTTTGATAAACAATAACAATTAATTATTATGAATCAATTTACTGTTTAATTTTCACTTTTTATGACAGTAAATATTCAAGAAAGCCCTTAAACAAAATACGTCATTGTATTGTAAATACGTTCCACTAAACCACATTTGTACGATATGCATGTCCATCATATAAGAGGCCAGGACTTAGGAGCTTCCCCAGGCTTATGTAAATAAGGCCTTAAAGTCCTTCTCACAAATAACTTCCTCTCCACTGCTCCCTTCTTTGTAATTTACCTCACGTAAAACTGCAACGGTCATATTCATCATTACCACTTCCTGATGAAATTGGTTTTTGAAAAATTACCACTTACTGAATATATGTTAAATTTTTTTATTTTTTAACCTCCTATAAGAACCTGCTTCTCAATTATTATATAAATTAAAAGAATTTGTAAATTCACAACTTTTTTGCAAATTTATTCAAAATTGTTAGAGCCGTTTATAAAAAAATCAACGGAATCAACGGAAAGAAATTTAATTAATAACAAATTGTGATAGTGAATGATGTACAATATATCCCCATGTAGTGGTAATATACGACAAAATAAGTCAGAGCGTAATAAATCTAAGACTTCATAGTAGGTTTTGCATAATTATGTTTATCAACAAAGATTCATTATGGATCAAAGGCGTATCAAATAATTACTGACCTTTATAACAGAGACGTATTCCAAGAGGCATTGGTGTTAGTGATTTTTATCAGTGTGTGATAAACAGTGGAAAGAAAAGGGATGAAAAGAAGCAATAAAGCGGACCATTAACAATGTATTATAAATAACCTACTGTTTTGCAGTGCAAAAGTTCCAGAAAAAACATCAGGTACTTGAAAATGACTGTATATTTTTCCATAAATATAACGAACTGTATCGTAGAGATAAAATTGTGTACCATACAGTGGATATTAACTATTGACGTTCACATCACTAACAGAACATGCCACAAATCTTCATATAAATTTACATTTTCATGTTAACTCATTAATGAAAATTGTTTGCTGTTACAATTTTATGTTATAAAAACAAATAATATTGTTTTCCTACAGTTAATCATGCTTTAATAGTTAAAATATTTAAGGTGTATGGTTAAAAGGAGTTTGTTATAAAACCACATGTTTTATATAATGAGTCTAACCTTAAAATTGTCTGGCATTTATATCACAAATAAGTAAATGGTAGATTCTTAAGGGAGGCATATACTAGATAATGAGTCTAACCTTAAAATTGTCTGGCATTTATATCACAAATAAGTCAATGGTAGATTCTTAAGAGAGGCATATACTATACAATGAGTCTAACCTTAAAATTGTCTGGCATTTATATCACAAATAAGTCAATGGTAGATTCTTAAGAGAGGCATATAATATATAATGAGTCTAACCTTAAAATTGTCTGGCATTTATATCACAAATAAGTCGATGGTAGATTCTTAAGAGAGGCATATACTATACAATGAGTCTAACCTTAAAATTGTCTGGCATTTATATCACAAATAAGTCAATGGTAGATTCTTAAGAGAGGCATATAATATATAATGAGTCTAACCTTAAAATTGTCTGGCATTTATATCACAAATAAGTCAATGGTAGATTCTTAAGAGAGGCATATACTATATAATGCGTCTAACCTTAAAATTGTCTGGCATTTATATCACAAATAAGTCAATGGTAGATTCTTAAGAGAGGCATATACTATATAATGAGTCTAACCTTAAAATTGTCTGGCATTTATATCACAAATAAGTAAATGGTAGATTCTTAAGAGAGGCATATACTATATAATGAGTCTAACCTTAAAATTGTCTGGCATTTATATCACAAATAAGTCAATGGTAGATTCTTAAGAGAGGCATATACTATATAATGAGTCTAACCTTAAAATTGTCTGGCATTTATATCACAAATAAGTCAATGGTAGATTCTTAAGAGAGGCATATACTATATAATGAGTCTAACCTTAAAATTGTCTGGCATTTATATCACAAATAAGTCAATGGTAGATTCTTAAGAAAGGCATATAATATATAATGAGTCTAACCTTAAAATTGTCTGGCATTTATATCACAAATAAGTCAATTATAGATTCTTAAGAGAGGCATATAATATATAATGAGTCTAACCTTAAAATTGTCTGGCATTTATATCAAAAATAAGTCAATGGTAGATTCTTAAGAGAGGCATATACTATACAATAAGTCTAACCTTAAAATTGTCTGGCAATTATATCACAAATAAGTAAATGGTAGATTCTTAAGAGAGGCATATACTATATATTGAGTCTAATCTAAAAATTGTCTGGCATTTATATCACAAATAAGTCAATGGTAGATTCTTAAGAGAGGCATATACTATATAATGAGTCTAATCTTAAAATTGTCTGGTATTTATATCACAAATAAGTCAATGGTAGATTCTTAAGAAAGGCATATAATATATAATGAGTCTAACCTTAAAATTGTCTGGCATTTATATCACAAATAAGTCAATGGTAGATTCTTAAGAGAGGCATATACTATATAATGAGTCTAACCTTAAAATTGTCTGGCATTTATATCACAAATAAGTCAATGGTAGATTCTTAAGAGAGGAATATACTATATAATGAGTCTAACCTTAAAATTGTCTGGCATTTATATCACAAATAAGTCAATGGTAGATTTTTAAGAGAAGCATATAATATATAATGAGTCTAACCTTAAAATTGTCTGGCATTTATATCACAAATAAGTCAACGGTAGATTCTTAAGAGAGGCATATACTATACAATAAGTCTAACCTTAAAATTGTCTGGCAAATAAGTAAATGGTAGATTCTTAAGAGAGGCATATACTATATAATGAGTCTAATCTTGAAATTGTCTGGCATTTATATCACAAATAAGTCAATGGTAGATTCTTAAGAGAAGCATATACTATATAATGAGTCTAAACTTAAAATTGTCTGGCATTTATATCACAAATAAGTAAATGGTAGATTTTTAAGAGAGGCATATACTATATAATGAGTCTAACCTTAAAATTATCTGGCATTATATCACAAATAAGTCAATGGTAGATTCTTAAGAGAGGCATATACTATATAATGAGTCTAACCTTAAAATTGTCTGGCATTTATATCACAAATAAGTCAATGGTAGATTCTTAAGAGAGGAATATACTATATAATGAGTCTAACCTTAAAACTGTCTGGCATTTATATCACAAATAAGTCAATGGTAGATTCTTAAGAGAGGCATATACTATATAATGAGTCTAACCTTAAAATTTTCTGGCCTTTATATCACAAATAAGTCAATGGTAGATTCTTAAGAGATTATAAGGCATATACCATATAATGAGTCTAACCTTAAAATTGTCTGGCATTTATATCACAAATAAGTCAATGGTAGATTTTTAAGAGAGGCATATACTATATAATGAGTCTAACCTTAAAATTGTCTGGCATTTATATCACTAATAAGTAAATGGTAGATTTTTAAGAGAGGCATATACTATATAATGAGTCTAACCTTAAAATTGTCTGGCATTTATATCACAAATAAGTAAATGGTAGATTCTTAAGAGAGGCATATACTATATAATGAGTCTAACCTTAAAATTGTCTGGCATTTATATCACAAATAAGTCAATGGTAGATTCTTAAGAGAGGCATATACTATATAATGAGTCTAACCTTAAAATTGTCTGGCATTTATATCACAAATAAGTCAATGGTAGATTCTTAAGAGAGGCATATACTATACAATAAGTCTAATCTTAAAATTGTCTGGCATTTATATCACAAATAAGTAAATGGTAGATTCTCAAGAGAGGCATATACTTTACAATGAGTCTAACCTTAAAATTGTCTGGCATTTATATCACAAATAAGTAAATGGTAGATTCTTAAGAGAAGCATATACTATACACTGAGTCTAACCTTAAAATTGTCTGGCATTTATATCACAAATAAGTAAATGGTAGATTCTTAAGAGAGGCATATACTATACAATAAGTCTAACCTTAAAATTGTCTGGCATTTATATCACAAATAAGTAAATGGTAGATTCTTAAGAGAGGCATATATTATACAATGACTCTAACCTTAAAATTGTCTGGCTTTTATATCACAAATAAGACAATGGTGGATATTTAAGAGAGGCATATTTTATATTTTTTGCTGTCGTACATTTCTCAGTACAGTAATGAAAAATGCCTTTATTAAAGGGGTTAATTTAGGACTGTAAAGTCCTCTAACAATTAACCCCATAAACAAAATAGTACATATACAACAAAACGTTTAAGAACCACTTGGATTAATTTATATATTCACATACTACAAAAATATTAAATAAACATGTTGACTTAAAACATATAAAAAAAACTAAATATAATTTAAACGACTTATCAGCTCATTACTTTTATGTATATATTTATTCATTACAGTATGGATATATTCATTTTATATTCATTCAATAGAATTGTTTATTGTTCACACGAAATATACCTAAATATATTTTAACAACAACTGTTTGTTTATAAACTATCACATTGAGGGTCACACTATTCTGAACAATTTTAAATAATTTGAAGTGGAAAGACTATCAGATACATCCCAGAAAAAATATTTATTGTTTTCATATTCACAGCTTCTTTATATTCTTAGAACGCGCAGTAGATACGGAAAAGCACATAGATTATTTGGAATGTTTAAGCGAGAAATGTTATTTGATAGCTTTACTTAGATTATTTTGACGTTATATCGGTAAAAAGATAGACGGGCCCGTCATGTCGAGAGACAGATTTAATATTCATTACCACTGCACGTGTATGGGTGGGTGGATGGGTCATTACAACTGTAAGTGATTGGTTTGTTGGAGGATCAATTACATCTTAAATGTATAGGTGGTTAGGAGGGTTTCCACTATACCATTCATGTGGCTAATGTGATATGATATTTATAATTCTGAATAGTGATTTAGTTAACCAAGTAAAGACATTAAAACTATGAATCGTGCTTATCTATTTAATGATAAAACGCTAATCATCAATATATGGACGAATATATGTGAAATTGAACGTGATGAGTGTGCATGGATGAGTAATGTCTTAATTTTCTTTGGGAAAGGCCATTTCTTAATAGGATAACAGACAAAGCAATTGAGAAGCCTACAGCCTAACGTAGAGTCTGCACCACGTATTATTGCTCTGATTAAAATAAATCTATATAATGCATGATACCATAATTCTGGCAATTTCTCACATGAACTCCTCAGACCTTTATAGTAGTTTGAATGTCGATAGTAACCATTAAGTGGACGCAATTTCAGTAATAAGATGACTGAGAATTGACTTCAAGCTCCATAGTATTTATGTGCCAGGTATCTGGGTTACAGATGAATTGATTATACAGTAGTAAATTCGTTATAGTCAATTAATCAATAGAGAAGTTTTTGTGTAAAACAACTTTACTGACTTTATCTATACTTTGAAATATCTTAACGACAAGCAATCCAATTAAATAAAATTATTTAAAAACTTAAACATCAATTTGACTTGATACTTTTGCGGGATTACTTAGTTTTTAACCGATATAGTAATAAATAAAATAATCATAAAAAAGTAGTGATAAACATAGTGTTTAATTTAGTAGTACATGGTATTTAGTTGATGGTGTCTTTGATAGCTTAAAACAAAATATTACTAGGGAACACCCCTGCACGCTTCGCGTGCTAACTCCGACTTTTCGCTGCGCTCGATACACATCGGCCTTCGGCCTCGGCATGTGACTTTTGCCTACAAATAGTTGTAGATTAACTGTATAACGTAAAATCACAATATTACATTTATTTACAGTATTTCACTCACACTACTTGTGTTTCTATCTATTTATTAGTATAAATACCCAATAGTATTACTTAGAATACTTTAAACGTGTTTATTTAATTTGTTTTTGTGAAACAGTTGAAGATTCAACTTTTAATGCATCAATTGGACAGTGTAAATTATAAAAAAATAACCATGTTTACTTATTTACAAAACAGCTGTTATTAATTTACTAAAATAAACCCAATGTTATTCTTAGAGGGGAGAGGAAATTTTGAGGGGCTGTTTATACTACTTTGATACGTATACTATGCTGACATTCAACCCTCAGGAATTGAATTTCGAAAAATCCATTCTAAGTGGGCCACTTCAATACTAAAGCCAACTTCCTTTAACATTTCGAGAAAATCCGGTCAGTGGTTTTTGAGATTTCGCGATGAGAGAGTGAGTGAGTTAGTGGCATTTATAGACTTTAAATTATTAAATCAAAATGTTTTATACTTTTGCTTATACCTATGAATTTAACTTTTTCTATTTAAAATATCTACTCAAAGTATATTTATGATAAAATATATTATGTGATAAATTGTGACTGTTAAAAAACTACATCATACAACTGACTGAATTGTATGCTGCAGATCGTTTCAGATAGCTACAATATAAATTAAATTTTGGTTTTCCTTAGCATTTAAGTTTTAATGGAGTTGGGTGAAAATTAGGGTAATCTACATTCTTTAAAAAATGTTGTCAGTTGTCTGGGTGTGACTACAAAGCTTTTATTTGGTTTTTTATTAAACTTTCGTAATTTTAGACTTCTATAGTGCCAGTGAAAACATGCTTGAGCCGAATCCTGTAAATTTTTAATTACATTTTTAATAAAATCGTATTATTTTATACTTTTAAAATACATTAATTATACTTGTGTTGTGAGTTGTGGCTCAGTGTATAGCGAGTTAGTGTACACGACAAAGGAATATAACTTCACTGGAGTTAAAATTACAGTATTTAAATGAATGAAAATGTAATCTAAATTTAAATTAAATTTAAAATACTACGTAAACTGTGAATAATTGGGCATTAATATCTTTATGTGATTATGGATTCAATAGTTAATAGTAGATTATACAATTTTCAATATGTTGAGCTATTTTTATTTTATTTTTATAGTCATTTTTAAAACCGCAACTTTTTTAAAACTACGTGAAAACATAATTTATATTAACTAACTCCTTGAATGCTCATTTTTTACGAACTGATAAAATTGTATAGAGAAATAAAACGTATTCGTAAAAAAAACACACAATAAAACAGCAATTGTGTTGTGTTCTAGTTTTGAACTGTTAATCGGTGTCCATTACAATCAATCCGTTAGGCATGAATTATTACTTTATTGTTACCAAATAAGTCATCCAGTTAAACTTCATTAACTCATGGAATCTCTTGCATCATATCACAAATTATTATTATTATTATGTCTAATTATCGTACAGTATATATTTTTCAATCTACACCTCTCATTAAATATAAAAATGATTTTAAAATAGTTAATGGTTAAAAATATGGTTTTATGGTAGCGCTGCTTGTAGTAAAAATATGTTTAAAAGATTAACTCTGTTCCTTGTATGATAAGAAAGCCATTACTACGTTAAGATTTTAAAGTCATTAGTCATGTGATTACCACAGATGAGTCATGTGCTTTCACGTAAATCTGTTTTGTCTGTTATTGTTGTTCATTCATAGTTCAGTACACAAGTCTATTGGCTAGCCATTTTTTGTATAGTACTTTGATGTATTTTGTGTCTGTTATTGTTGTTCATTCATAGTTCAGTGCACAAGTCTATTGGCTAGCCATTTTTTGTATAGAGCTTTCATGTGTTTTGTCTGTTATTGTTGTTCATTCATAGTTCAGTGCACAAGTCTATTGGTTAGCCATTTTTTATATAGAGCTTTTATGTGTTTTGTCTGTTATTGTTGTTCATTCATAGTTCAGTGCACAAGTCTATTGGTTAGCCATTTTTTATATAGAGCTTTTATGTGTTTTGTCTGTTATTGTTGTTCATTCATAGTTCAGTGCACAAGTCTATTGGTTAGCCATTTTTTATATAGAACTTTTATGTGTTTTGTCTGTTATTGTTGTTCATTCATAGTTCAGTACACAAGTCTATTGGCTAGCCATTTTTTGTATAGAACTTTGATGTATTTTGTGTCTGTTATTGTTGTTCATTCATAGTTCAGTGTACAAGTCTATTGGCTAGCCATTTTTTGTATAGAGCTTTCATGTGTTTTGTCTGTTATTGTTGTTCATTCATAGTTCAGTGCACAAGTCTATTGGTTAGCCATTTTTTATATAGAGCTTTTATGTGTTTTGTCTGTTATTGTTGTTCATTCATAGGTCAGTGCACAAGTCTATTGGCTAGCCATTTTTTATATAGAGCTTTTATGTGTTTTGTCTGTTATTGTTGTTCATTCATAGTTCAGTGCACAAGTCTATTGGTTAGCCATTTTTTATATAGAACTTTTATGTGTTTTGTCTGTTATTGTTGTTCATTCATAGTTCAGTACACAAGTCTATTGGCTAGCCATTTTTTGTATAGAACTTTGATGTATTTATTTTGTGTCTGTTATTGTTGTTCATTCATAGTTCAGTGCACAAGTCTATTGGCTAGCCATTTTTTGTATAGAGCTTTCATGTGTTTTGTCTGTTATTGTTGTTCATTCATAGTTCAGTGCACAAGTCTATTGGTTAGCCATTTTTTATATAGAGCTTTTATGTGTTTTGTCTGTTATTGTTGTTCATTCATAGTTCAGTGCACAAGTCTATTGGCTAGCCATTTTTTGTATAGAACTTTGATGTATTTATTTTGTGTCTGTTATTGTTGTTCATTCATAGTTCAGTGCACAAGTCTATTGGCTAGCCATTTTTTATATAGAGCTTTTATGTGTTTTGTCTGTTATTGTTGTTCATTCATAGTTCAGTGCACAAGTCTATTGGTTAGCCATTTTTTATATAGAGCTTTTATGTGTTTTGTCTGTTATTGTTGTTCATTCATAGTTCAGTGCACAAGTCTATTGGCTTTATATATAGCTTTTATGTGTTTTGTTTCTGTTATTGTTGTGCATTAAATTTCACTAACGCCATGGCCCACTAGCCTTCCTATGCACGTAAAGTGAGTGGTAGTAACCCACCCACCCACCCATAAACGTACGGTGGTATTATAAAGTGTGACAGATAATCTTTGAAATTTATAGGAGTATAATAATTGTAAAATGTGGCTTTTAAGCCACGTTGCACGCTGTTCGTTGTTGAACTTTACATGTTAATGATTCTCTTAATAAATGTTCCTATATACACTACAATATTATGTTTGTAGAGTTTAAAGGGAGATTTTTTTAACTTCCGTAAAACAATATTAATTTATAGTATTACTAATTTAAAGAAAGTATTGCACGTATTACTAATGTGGATATGTAGAAGTGAATCTCATATAGGGTTCATGAAAATGTTAATATGTAATTATTTTATTATGTTTACTATTATATATTTATTCATATTACATTTTTTATTTTTACATATTTTTATTACTACATTTAAAATTCATAAAATATTTTAAATTTCATTAAATTACATTCATATGACCTATCATGGAGATATTAAAAAATCTTTACATAGTATATTTTTCAAACAAGGATATGAAATATCATATAGACAAAGAACAGCATCAAAAATATACAACAACATAATTATTCTGCAAACAATAATTAAACGAAATACAATAATTCAGGAATATATAAAATTACATGTTTAACTTGTCCTAAATATTACATTGGCGAAAAAGGAAGAAGTTTTAATAAAAGAGATAAAAAACATGTACCAAAAAACAAACTTCAACATTTATCAACGTTTGCTGAACATTTAATTCAAGAAAACCAGTTTCATCAATAGAAGAAAATTTATAAATTATCCATATTGGACCTAAAAAAAAAACTAGCTATTAAAAAATTTTACATAGACAAAAGCAAAAAAGAAAGTCCATCATTATTTCTCACCGACCAAATAAAATTATACTCAAATATAATGTTCGATTCTATCATGAAGATGGAAAACTATAAAGTTTAACAAAATCTACAACTTATCCATCTACATTTTTATTTAAATTTTTATATTATCAGCTGAATTAATTACAATAAAGTATTTTTATAGCCTTACTGTACAACTGAGATGGTCTTACGAGATCGAAATCGATATTAATAAACATAAAAAAATTGCTAAGTGTTTATGAAAGGATCGTTCTTTTTATATTATTGATTGAAAAATCTCATATATATAAGTGTAATTAGAATAATAGAAAATACCTCAACATAATTCACCTTACATAATTACAATTTCTAATATTAGTTAGGATGGGTATCAATTTCGACTTTTATTTTATTTGGTTTTTAAACATTTCTGTATTTCCAAATACGTAAACTTCTAGTTCGTAAGTTCTTTTCTTTTTGAAAGTCTTTTAGAGGAAATGTGAATTTTATAGTTTAAGTTTGAAACTGCAACATTATTAAAATTGCCTCCTTCATGGAAATGAAGTAAAGTTAACTCATACGCAGAACAAACTTTGTCGTTCTAATGACGTAGTGGGCTACGGTAACTAGGATACTTGTGGGCAATTGAGATTGTATCCTATAGGTTATATTACCAACCCTCCAGATACCAACTTGAAGTCTGCCGGATTCTTGGCGTCAGTTAACGACAGAGAAGTCTAGAGTTCTTTGTTGTGTGTTGGCCAGGGTTTGAATTTTGTATTCTTTCATGATTATCTCCAGTTTCTTAGTCACTCCATTCATTGAGCTGTTAATAATCTTATTATATCCTATAAAGGGTTAACATTAATTATTAACTTATTATTAATAAAACCATAAATATATATAGTACATTTTAAAAGATTAATTGACTTAAGTAACGAATAGACTGATTTGCATTATATATTTTCCCATATATTTACGATCGGTGTAGTAAAATTAAAATTAAATGAACAAGTAAAAAAAACACATAGGAAACCCCTGTCATAAGTAAAATCTTGTCAAAAAGTTGTGTAATTTGTTAAGTATTTATTAATGTTTGTGCTTATATTAATTGTGCGTAGACACTAAATTTATGCCATTAGCGAATTGCATAGCTTTAGAGCTATTAGAATTTAAACCATGCAAGTTTCACTGTAACCAACACGCACGTGATTTACATAAGGAGAACGGTTTTCAGTTTATTTTACAACTTAATGCATTTCTCAAACAGTTATTTTGCATGTGATAATAAAATTTAATTCCATAAGACTTACAACTGTGTACGAATTTCATGATAATAGTTTTCACTATGGTTTAAGAACATTGCTGAGAATTTTTTAATATACAGAATTGTTGTTTAAAAACAAATTCTGTTATAGATCTCACAAAATGTTCCCATTGGAGGCAAAAGTCACTCCTTAATTGGAAAACCTTTACTAATTTTTAGGATGGTTTTTAAAAATAATTATGCTATTTGTAACCCTTAGAAAGAAATGAATTCCAAGGCAATTTTGAACTAGGTTAATGTTTTACAACTTTTGTCATTTTATGTCAGTTGGACCTTTTATAGTCAAATTTTTAACATTGTTATGATCTGTTATATAATGTAAAACATGACCAATCCTCTCTTTAACACATTTTTCTGACTCCTCGGCGACCAACCCGTAAATGTGATAAATTATTGTGATTTCATTTTAAAATATTTTTGATTGCATGTTATTTACAAGTTATTGTTTTTATTTACAATTGTTTAACAAATTATTCAATTGTTTATGAAGCTCAAGGATGTAAATGTTTACCGTAAAATATAATACCGTCCCTAGGATATGTACACTTTGTATATGCACGTATATGTATGTACAACCTTTATATGAACGTGTATTTACTACGTATATGTATGTACAACCTTTATATGAACGTTTATTTACTAAGTATATGTACGTATACCCTGTATATGAACGTACATTCACTACGTATATGTATGTACAACCTGTATTTGTACGTGTATTTACTACGTATTTACACCCTGTATATTCTCGTATGTTTACTACGCATATCTATGTACACCCTGTAAACGAACGTATAATTACTACATATTACCCTGTACATGAACGTATATTTACTACGTATATGTATTTACACCCAGTATATGTACGTACAATTATTGCGTTTATGTATGTACAACCTGTGTATGAATGTATATTTACTACGTATATTTATGTACACCTGGTATATGTACGTGTTTTTACAACGTATATGAATGTACACCATGTATACATACGTATATATACTACGTATATGTATGTTTATTTTATTTTTTATAAGATTAATGTTGTTGTGATTGTGAACCGTGATAGTTTAATATGTAATTATTGTTGAATTATAACAATTGAAAATAATTTAACTTAAATTAATAATTTTCTTAATTTCCTCTATTATAAATTGAAAGTATTTAAATTATAAACATTTATAACAAATGACGTACCTCTGAAGTGTTTTCTAAATTTCCATACTCACTGTAATCGACTAAATATGTCTTTAGGATTAAAAATATAAATGTTACATTTCTGTGTACGTGTTAGAAAATTAACTTTCTAGCATTACATTCAGGTTTACTCAAACATAAATGTGCCTCTTCCACATATATATATAATATTATAGATTGTACGTATTTGAATTCTTTATTTGGGGCCACATAGACTCCTATAGGTAATAATTGTATTCATAGATAAAAAAATTAAACTAATGGTGTTATTTTGTAGGTTCATGAGAATAAAAGAAAACTTTACCTATTGGAAACTCATTTCGTTTTTGAAAAATAGTGTTCTGATAATTTAATATTTAAGTCCTCAACCAGGGACATGTTTACTTCCCCTCTTCTCCCCCACCCCTGCAATTACCGATGTGGGTCACTGCTGTAACAATCGAGTATCGGTACTCTAGATTACTGGCGTAATATCGGTTTTTCCATATGACATGGAAAGTAACTATGATTAGATTTATGAATAATATACAATTTTATGAAAATGTGTTTTGTGTAGTTTATTGAGAAAGTTCATCTGCTTTATCGTATTTTTGTTATAAAGCATTATGGAGTACCACATTTTTTCACTTTATTTTATTCTTAAGGACGCCGATCGTCAAGATATGGGCGAATATGGATTTCGAGTGAGTGTGATGAGTGTAGATGACCGAGTGTAGTCATTGTTACTATCTGAGTTCTACTTAGCTTGGAAAGAACTATATATTATTAGCCCAATATCCAGAGCAACTATTGTACCTACAAGTTTACATGGAATCCAAACCACCTAATGTTGGTCTGATTTTCAGCTAACTGGCGTCTGACACTCAGTTCCCTTCCCTACACAACATCAGAACCTTGACTATCATCTAACATGGACACCCCAGACTTCTCTAGTAGTATCCACGTCGATGGCAACCATTGAGCGGACGCCGTGTTGGTATTAAGAAGACTGAAGATGGAACCTACCGCCTAGATAGGGATAATATCTTAGCAGAAACTAATACCTTTAGTCAGTTACAGAAAATCCAGGAATCCAGTCGAAAAAAGTATCCAAGCACTAAGTTTGTACCCATTCTCATCTGACTTTACGCAGTGGTGGTACCAGGAATATGTACGGTGGTGTTGAGTCACCCACCCACCCATACAACTAGGACTGAGTTTATTTTACTCCTAGACTATGAATAAACTGTATTCTCCTTATATGACAGGCAACACTCTAACCCTAATACCTCTACCAGCTATATTTTTTTCCTTTCTTTAATGTATGCCTTTACGAAATTTCTATAATGTAAAGGTAACATATTAAAAAGAAAAAATAGCTGTTCTTGAACTAGTATCTTCTAGAATATGTGGTGTAGGCAATTTAATTGCCTATTGTTACCAACTGAGAACATATTAAGAATGGATTGATGCCAGCTTTATGTGAAATTTTTAAAAAAAATAATGGAATAGAACAGTTGAAAATATAAAATAATAATACTCAAAGTAATAAACAAAATTATTATAATTGTAAATGTTTTGTTAACAAACTTAAGTTCACCTTTTCGTCTTATTAGGGAACTTTTAAATTCCTAATTCTAAAAAAATTAAAAATATTCTTGAATAAAAAATATAAGCTTGTAGATGATAGGAAGCAAGAACAATTCTTGAGAACTGTCAAACTAAAAATAAAATATAAACGTTTTACGATTAGATGACTTTATATTTTGTAATTAATATAGCTAATCTCAAATATACTGCTTTCATAAATGTACTCGTATAAAATAGGACTTTGAATACGTATAAAATAAATAGGAATATAAATAGCTGGCTGTTATAAAAATAAACAAACTAAAATACCATGAAAGCCGTATAAATAATACAACAATTGTCCTACAAACTAAAATACAATAAAAGCCGTATAAATAATACAAATTATTTTAATAAATGGGCTATAAAATATAAATTATATTGACTTTATCATATTGGGTCAGCTGTAACAGAAAACATAACATATCTCTCATCATAAAGTTTAATGGTTAGGTCAACTGCACAAGAAATGACAACATTATAACTGTTATATCTTTATGGATATGTTCAGGTACCTATGGATAATAGTGTGGTAGGATATGGCATATGAATATAGATCCTCCTATTGTACATATTAAGTTGATATATATAAATCTCAATCATAATTAAAAATAGCTTAATCATATTAAATAATTTGTAAATAGAACAACGTTTCCCTAGTATCATTAAATTTAAACTTTGATTTTAATTTATCTTCTTAATATTAACTTAGGATATAGATGTGACATGTATTTGTGGTTTAGTTATTTGTTTTGTTATTATAAGTATCAGTATCAAGCACTGAATAATAATCTGGTACCTGGAGACGATGATCCCTTGATAATCCAGGATCTGGATTATCATACGACTCCAGAAGAGGTTAAGGAATACGTCAATCGAGATATCAGCGAGAAAGGAGAGGAAATGACAGTCATAATGATCCGATCCAAAGCAAGGAGAATGCACTCACCATAGTTTCCTTGACAGAGCATGGTGCCAACATTTTTTACAAGCTTTTCACCAAAGACATAAAAAATCAGCCTGGTCAGCTGTAGGGTGCAACGCAGAGAGACCTTGTGATGATATGTACTACATATTATCATGGCCCCTTCATGGATATGTTGTTGTTCGATGACAATTCGGATGCACGCACAGGAAATCATGCCTATGTGTGTTCATTTCCCTTACTAATAACCTTGATTAGATATACTTACAATATATATTCTATCTAAAAGGAATATTTTTGCCTGTAATTTTATTAGTTAGTGAGGTCCGCAACCACAGCTGGTTTAAACTGCATTATACTACACTAGCGCTCCACATTGGACCACAAAACAGCTGATACTTTGAGACTAAAAAATATATTAGATGGGAAATCTATTTGTGTATAAAATCAATGCTAATAATCACAGTATGTTCAATTTAATTAGTAGTAGTTAGACAATAGTTATTATAGTATTCTATTTAAATTGTAATATTAATTTTATTTGATGTATTTTTTTGGGAGAGAAACTAAGTTCTGATTCTTACCTGTAGTACAAATAATTGTAAGGTTCCCTATACCATGTGTTATTGGAATAATTAATTTACAGCTGTACATGTTACAGCTTAGGATCGATTACTTCATCTACATAGCTACCAGAGTTCGAGCTGTTTAACCTGTTGAGTATTAACTGTAGTATCATAAAGGATGATAACTTAGAATTAAGAGGATATAAAAGAAACTCAATTTTTGTATATAATTTTAATATAAATAAAAATTAATTTTAAAATATAAAAATCGTCATTATTTATCAAAAGTGATTAATTAAGTCTATTGAATTAAATATAACATTATTGTTTTTACCTTACAATATAAATACTGGAGCTTGACTATTGTCTAAAGTATGATTTGTAACAAAAACACACACAGCAGTAGCGTACGTGCAAGTTAGTATGTTCTCTTTTACTCCATGGCGCCTGTTCTGAATGTAGGCAATTCCCGCAGTGCAGACCTGTGTTGAAATCACGTCCGGCGCCGTGCCTCAATAAACCGACGGGAATACGTGACACTCCACTCACGAACAAAAAGAAAATAAGCTTCACCTTTAAAAACTCCAGAAGTGTCATATGTATAGTACAAAATATTTATACCAGAGTAAATAGAATGTTTTCCCTGAGAAAAATGTTGTTATTTACAATACATTTCATTGGTCATTTATATAACATAAATTACTAAATGGTTCCAAAGAATTTGGCAAAAATGTACCCTGTATTAAACATTAACAATCAAAAATTAAATTACCAGTTTGATTCCCAAATATGTTTTTTGCCATAATTCCAAACCCAGTCAAGTAGGGACATGCGGTTTTACTAAAATATTTTAAATTGTAATCCACATCTTTTCTTAAAATTTAATCAAAATCGTTAATTCTTTTTTTGATAAAATTCTATTTTTGTATATTTTTTCACATAAAAATAAAAAAGACTAACATTTAAGAAAAGTGAAAAAAGTGTTGGGGATTTTGGATAAATACATCTACATACCGAATTTCATAAAAATTTATCCATCCGTTTGTTCTCCAGTGAACTGTACACACACATACGGACAGACACAGACATTTTTTTCTTGAAAAAATACATTTTTTGGGTTCAGGGAACCCTAAAGTGGATATTTAGACCATCTTGTATAAACATTTTTGTTGACGATCACAATACTTTCTCTATGCTAACGCATATGGGAGAAAGTAAAAGTGTAGCCTTTTTTGGAATAATTGGGTATAAAATAAAGTGAAATATCATATGTTAACGGTAACAAAATCATAGATGTTAGTTAATATTTTAAATTCCACTAATATATTGTGAAAGAAATAAAAATATTTTAGCTAATTAACACATTGCCAATCGCAATACAGTTATAATATGATAAACAATATTAACATATTTTTATAAAAAGTCCTCTTTATAAAGTTCAAAAGCAGTTAAAACTTAAGTTAAAGATTAATGACATGTCTGCCGAGCTCTCTGAGAGACTTCAACGTGCACAAAATTACTGCATCAGATTCATATTTCATCTTTCAAGAAGAGATCTTGTAACCCAATTCTATGATCAACTATCTTTACTAAAAATTAAGGGGCTCTATGAATTTCAAACCATTTCTTTCTTACATAATGTATTGCATACGAAGTCTCCTAAATATCTGTATGATAACTTCAGGTTTTTGTCTTATGTTAGTGCCCGGGAAACACGTAGGGGTGCTTCGCTTCTTTGTATTCCTACTCATAGAACTTCAATGTTTAATAAATCGTTTACCGAAAATTCTTGCCTTCTGAGGAATTCCCTCCTAGACGGTATGTGGAACATTGATAATTATCATCGCTTCAGGATGGAGGTAAAAGCCTTTCTCCCGCGGGTCCGGATGATGGCCGGTGGTGTTTAACAAACATCTGGAGGATACGTATAAATGTGTTTGTAAGGTTTTTTTTAGTTTTTATGATTTGCTACTAAGTTAATAAATGTGTGAATAAGCATGTGATCCAGTTGAGGAGAGTGTGTGTGAGGGTGTACGTTGAATTTCATAATTTTATTTTTATTTCTAAGTTTTTTCATTTATTTCATACTTATAATTACATATATCATTTCACTATGATTATTTATATTATTTACTTTAAGATAGTTAATTATTTTTTGTATTGTATTAGTTATTGTTACTTTTATTCAGTTGTAATTACTATATTTAAAAACAAAATTTTTATAATTGTAATTATTTTTGAATCGGGTTAGGTGGAAGAAGGGACTTTTTATTCCCAACTTAGCCTGGTTAAATAAAGACGTATTTCATTTCATTTCAAAGAAATCATTATAATCGACAACATTTGCATTGCATCTTGAAATATACTATGAACTTTACAAATATAGTGCAAGGTTTACGCCGATTGGGAGTTATGGTTCATTTTAGTTGATATAGTCGTTGTTTGATCAATTTATGAACAATCAAACGTTCATATTCCAAAGAGCCCAACTTTTTGTTATTATTGCAAATTATAACAATAAGTAAACTGGGATAAACCTCAGACTCTCACCAAAACAAAATAGTACAACGTCTTGTATATTTTTATCACTAAAACAAAGTTGCTATACACATCTTAGGATTAAAATTATGACTCTTTGAAAAGATATCTTTATTAAAATATTTATAAATTGTTCTTACAGTTAATAGTTCAATACTGAGCTTTAAAGACCTTATGTAAAACACCTCTGCTATCGGCTATCTTTACTAAGAGCCCTTCAGCCTCTACATACATAGGCGAGACACATAAAGTCCTTTGAACATCCATCAGACAAGCCTGTTGTGTTTTTCCTGTACTTATGCCTGCTTCCTAATCATAACACTGTTTTTAAGATAGAAACTGGATCTCCGTCACCACTCTCAGTCATTGGAAGGTCAAAACTTACTATTTTAGTGACCCAGTGTTTTTCTAGCCATGTATACTTCCAATCCTACCTACATAAGATAGGGAAGGCAGACAGCCTTGAGTTCATATACTGCCCAGGCATCTAGGACACAGTGGATCCACAGAGAAGAAAGAAAGAGAGGTCGCATCGAATAGTGCGCTAAATGTGTACCGAATCAGTTGACCAGTAGTTATTTCTCTTCTTTACCATGCATTAGCAAGGCCAGGACTCTGTCAGTTCCCTACATTCCTCAAATCCTCAGGAATAGACATAATAATTATTAAATCATATACACAACAATTTAGATTACAACATAAAGCCAATTTAGAAACAATAATTTGATCACACTATTTACAAAATGCTGAATTCTTTATCTTTGACATGTCCATCTAAATTTCACCCATAAAAATCATAAAATAATAAAAAAATATAAGCAAATTTTGTTTTTAGGTTATGAAAACTAGGTTATAACAACTGACACTTTGTTTACACTTGAGTTTGTTTACATTAGAATAAAATAATACAGTAAAAGTAAACGTCATACAACAAAAAATTATTGCAATATAAGCACAAAATGCACAAATATATTACAATACAAGTACAAAATGCAAAAATATTATGGTGATCGATTTCGGTGAACCACTCTCACCTTCCTCAGACCAGAAGGATTCGCATAAGAGGTGCGCATTCTTTTGCGAATCCCTCTGGTCTGGGCTGAGGAAGGTGAGAGTGGTTCACCGAAATCGATCACCATAATAATTGTGCATTTTGTACTTGTATTGTAATATATTTGTGCATTTTGTACTTGTATTGTAATATATTTGTGCATTTTGTACTTGTATTGTAATATATTTGTGCATTTTGTGCTTATATTGTAATAACTTTGTATTGAGTGACTTTTACTTGTACTGTATATGTACCGACACGTATTATGCTAATTAAAATTTATTGATAAAATTATCAAAGATATAAATTGAGACATACTCCTATACTATACGTAGAGATTTTGCACTACAGTATTCATACAAGGATAAATTATAGAAATAAATTATTTTAACTAACATAGTTTACCACGTCAAGGGTTGTACTGATTATATCCAGTTAGATACTTCATTTCAGTTAGACGCCTTCACTTTAGTCATCGAGCAAAGTTTTTCATGTCTGAGGGCACTGTCAAAAGCTTGGAATTTGAGATAAGACCGAAAGGCTATACTTAAACATAGCTAAGCTATTGTTATATTGAAGCTTCTGTCCCCTTTTCACTTTTTATATTTTCTGTGTACTATAATAATCTGTTGTTTGGTCTGTTATTGTAGTTTAATTATTGTTATTTATTTCTAACTGTTTTGTTTTTGCTATATATTTTATTAAAACTCATTGTTATTTATATTTATTAAAATTTATTTATTATAATTAAAAATACTGGCGTAGTAAAATTATAGTATATCTATCAAATAGTGTTTCGCTAGAGAGATGACAAATTATAAATTGTGTGAGATTATTATCAATAAAAGAATTGAACTAAGATGTGCATTAGTTGTAATCTACTTATAAATGCCACCGATGCTTTTGTTACGGCCCAAAGAAAGAGACCTCTGTATCTTATTTTCTGTGGTGGAGTACAATTTTCACATTGTGACCATTGGGTCCTGAGAACTGTCGTTCTGACTGGATCATGCCATGGGCCGTTGTTGCTCGCCATATAGATAGGGAGAATTGTATATGATAGTGTAGAAACTAGTTATGGTGTAGTTAGGTAAGAGGCCACTTAGCAGTGATGGCTAAGAGAGGATAAAGGCCTCTTAGCAGTGATGGCTAAGAGAAGGTAAAGGCCACTTAGAAGTGATGGCTAAGAGAAGGTAAAGGCCACTTAGCAGTGATGGCTAATAGAAGGTAAAGGCCACATAGCAGTGATGGATAAGAGAAGGTAAAGGCCACTTATCACTGATGACTAAGAGAAGGCAAAGACCACTTAGCAACGATGGCTAAGAGAAGGTAAATACCACTTAGCAGTGATGGCTAAGAGAAGGTAAAGGCCACTTTGCAGTGGTGGCTAAGAGAAGGTAAATGCCACTTAGCAGTGATGGCTAAGAGAAGGTAAAGGCCACTTTAGGATCCTCCATAATTAGGGTAGATGTGCATGGCTCAATAGATGTTGTTGTAAGAATATTAGACAAATTATAAAATTGATTCCCTCGACAATTTTCTAACTTGTAATTTTCTCGGATGATTTATGTGTAACTTACTTGTACGTACTTAAATTCCTTGATTAACTCATTAGGACACAAAGTGTATCCAAACTTTAAACACTTTAACTTATGTAATCTTGTGGTTGAAAAATTCAGGCTACCTAAGTGTTCACAACTTAAGGTATAATATTGAAATAGATCGCGTATCAATGTATATTGATTAAAAAACCCCTTCTGATTTAACTTACCAGATAAAAAAAATTATTATATTGTAAATTTTTGGATCACATTACAATACGTGTTAGTTTATGTCTTGTTTGTTATTTAAATGTAGATATTTCAGTGTTGTCGTTTCCGTATAGGGTGATGAGAAAAAAAAGAAGATATTACTGATTTTAAACATAGAATTAATCTTAAATACACCTTTTAAAGTATTAAGGACTTTAAGTCATGTGAAAAAGCGTCAAAGCTCCCATCTAAAGTAAAACCACGAGGGGATTTTAAATAAAAAGTTTAGCTTCGTTCCAATGCCCGACTACTGTAAAATGTAAGCGAGCCGAAAGGGAGAGCTAGGGGAGGTATCGATTGCTGTGGTGGGGAGGTACGGAGGGGAAGGAGGTGCGTACTACTAACCAACCCCCACTCCCCCAGTCTGAGACCTCACCTCCTCAGTCAGTTTAGAGGAGGTCGAACGACCGTGACGGTTTGTGCGACAGTTGTGGTACACACCGCTATAGTGTGGCCCTTTGTGATCATAAATCAATTTGGACTGAGCGAAGTGTTGGTAAGTCTAAGAACCTTTATTAGTCATCTGGTATATTACAAATAAAGCACTTTAAAAGTGAGGTTAGAATATATTTTAAGTTTAATCATTCATACAGCCGACAGGTAAAAACTTCATTACGAGAGCTTTTTTGTCAACGTCCTTAAAGTAAGACATAAGATAACCTATTGTCATATTTAAAGTACATAATAAGACCTTGATATAATTCAATGTTTAGGATATGTATCAAAATTGACTTTAAAACAATTAACTCCTACTATTGTTGCTCTAAATGTACGTTTCATGGTCACTTATTGATTTCAAAGCTATTTAAAAGAACTTTTGAAAGGAAAACTGAAGTTCAAATTCATTTTTATCATTTTACTCAATATTAACATTTTAATATAACTTTTGTTGAGTATAAATAATAAATCATGATAAAAAGTAAGGTATATAGTATTTGATGGGTTATAATGTATTTTAAAATTTAGTTATAGTCAATTTAGTCACGAGGACTTTTACAGGTGATAATAAAAAAGATAATATATTTTATCGTGTGTACGTCTATAACCTTTATAAATAACTATTTATATTTATTAAATTGATGAGTAATCAAATCATATTATTAAAACATAATTAATAAAATGAATAAAAATTTTAGGTAAAAATGAAATATATTTTTACCACTAAAATGTATTGTTCAATTATAGTTGAAAATACTATATTAAAGAAAATCGTTAATTGTTTTATCAAGAGTTTCTATTATTTTAACTTGCACTGGGTTAAAATTAAATATTATCAACTTTTGAATGTAATTAATTAAAAAAATATACAAAACTAAGTTTATCATTTTACAAGATTTCATTTGATACTCTTTTAAAATAATCTAAAACACTCTAATTTTATACTTAACAATTTTTCAACTTTTAAATGGTCACAAGTTACTAATAGAAACGTGTTATGGGAGTGCGGATGTATTTTTGCATCGAAAAAGTTATAAAGTAAACTTTACAAAATATATTTATAAAAGGAAAAGAATGTAAATTAGGTCAAAGCTAAAATGTTTTTCACTAAGAAAAAAGAACTGAAGCGATAATGGCATCGAGAAATCGATCAAATGGTTACTAAGTATCAGTATCCGATAGAATATTCTCGATGTAATAGAGCTCCTTAAATGGTTTTGATCAAGTGGTTTGAGCTTCTGACTTGAGAGACAGCGACCAGACTTCAATCGAGCACTTAGTTAATTAAGTGGCTTTGATTACTTGACTAACCACGTAGGCGTATTATCTGAAAATCCAACACATGAAAAAAACTTGAACTTTATAAAACATGATCCCTTTTAAAAACAATAAAAATACAAAAATAATAATATACTTGCTTAAGGATTCTTAACGTTCTTTTTATTGACATTCGCCCTTAAAAATGTCTTTCACAAAAAACCTTTACAATCAACATTCGAACAATCAGTTTGAAACGAACATTATCTAGGACATATCTTGTAGATTTTATGAAAAAAATTCTTATTTACTGTAGGCTTTGCATGGTTAATATAATTTTAGAGAACTGAAGGATGGGCTGCCACTGGGGTTTGTACTTGCTCCATTTTTATTCAACGTGTATACCACTGACATCTCAATCACAAAGTCTCGAACATTTATATATGCGGATGCTTTAGCTTACCAACATAAGAACTTCACAACTAGTGAAGAAACACTCAAGCCCTTGAACACCTTGAAGCCCTCGAAGAATATTTTAGAACCTAAAATATAAATACTAACTCATCAAAAACCGAAGTAGCTTGCTTCTACTTAAGTTACAAACTGGCTAATCGAAAACTGATGAAAATCATTTATAAGTTCGCTTGGATAGAAGTGAACATGATGTATGAGAAGTTTTACTTAATAAATATAGATTCGCTTAGAGAGTAGCATAATTACTGTCAAATTTAAACAAAACGTTTTTCCTGTTTGGCATAAATAGACACCAATTAACGTATGTCATTGTAAGGTTAACGATAAGTGAAAAACCAAAAATTTTCTTTCTTCGACTGGAGTTGATACAGTGTTTTAAATTTGTTAGTATCTTATGCATAGGTAATTATATATTTGAAACATATCTTCTAGAATTTTGTACTCATTTTTATATTCAAAAACATTTTTAAATAAATGTAATTTTAAAATGTTAAAGCATAACATTTATGAATTGTACAATTTAATACAGTCCGTTTCCGATTAATAAAATTAACAATACAAAATAAATATACAAAAAGAAAAGTATAAGTATGATTGTAGATATTTTGAACTAGTAAAAAATGTCAATACGACAATGCCTTGTACATTTCTTTATTTGTTGAACAATAGTTTTTAATGATATATTTATATGTCTTTGAAGGTGGATGGGCGTAATAATTATAGTGGAAAGGAGGCCTATACAGAATTAGGTAATACTTTTAATGATAAAGCAATTTTTTCCTTTTTACTTATTTCCTACATAAATTTAACTGTTCTGAGATTAAAATAATAACATAATCTCTGTAATAAAAAGTAATCAACTGAAAATAAAAAACATGTGTGTACTTTCAAAAGGGTTGACGTAAATACTTGGCTACTACATCAACCTGTTCGGCTTTAATTTTTATGAAGCCAATATTTATTTATTTTGCTGCAAAATTATTTGAAATCAGCATGAATCATTTTAACGAGTCTAGCTTTTATTTTCTAAATTAAAGAAAATAGTTTCGAATTAATGTCACAAACAAATGTTCTGTATATGTCTAAGATTTTAAATTTTAAATGAATTAACCAATGAAATAAGCAATAGTTATATTTCATTGTACAATTTCAAATAAAAAAAAATGCTTGACAAAATTTAAATAATTTTTATATTTGATTTTTGACTAAAGTAATTTTTATTAAATCAACTTATATTTATGGCCAACTTTGATGTGTTTTCTGTCTTTATTTTAAACAGCTGAACTATATTAAAATTAATTATTTGAAAATGTACTTGTACAGTAACAGTGGGCATACAAAACATTACATCAATGTCAACGAGGTTAAGTCTTAATGCATCTTATTGTGTCATTATAAATGATTGTCTTTGACAAGTAATAAACGTGAAGTGATTTCAACTTATGAACTGGAAACAATCATGGACTTTACATGCAAATAAGATTTTACAGCTCCCTTCTTTCTTTATTCTATAAATAGAAACATTAAACTAAATTTAGTTGACGTCAAGATATCTGCTTGCATTTAAAAAGCATTGTACTATTTATAGTGATGGAATATTAACTATTTAGTTGATAAGGAAAAACTTTTAAAACTGTTGGAGAACATATATATGTTAGTTAGCTCGTGGAATAAGTAGTTGTAGACAAAAATTATTTTTTCTAACGGAGATATATTTTGGGATGAAAAGAATTATCAAATAACCTATAGTTGGTATTGATTTGTGCTGAATATTTTGTAGAGTAAAAATGTATTTACTTGTATTTATTTATTGTATTTCCTGGATAACTACATTATATCGCTTTATTTAAACAAAATGTATATCTAAAAGTAAACATTTTCATAAAATAAACATAAAAAACTGAAATAAATACTTAAAAATACTTGATGTTTAAGGTACATTTTAAAGTTTCACATGTTTGGTGAAGTTATATAATCTGTTTTTCTATTTGACTTGATTTTGAATCTTAAACATATTTATTTGATGTGATGTTGCTTTCACTGTATTTCCCATCATGAAAGACTATTTACCAATCTTAAAAAATCACATGACACTACTAGCCTTCCTCGAAATATAAAACTACTAAATATGTTTTAAAATGTGCTGTACCCATCAAAGTGTATTCTCTAATTTTGGTTTATTGTTTATATTTTCTGTTGAAGCAAGTTTTCAATAAATCTATGAATTACAGGAAGTTACTGTATGATTTTGAATTATTTTGTTGTAAAAGAAGCTGCTTGTATTGCGTCAGCTTTGATATTGATAATGGTTAGATATGCATACTGGATGCCTATATAAGTTTAATTTATTTTTGGTTTAAGACGAATTTAATTATGTAAGTGTAAGATAAATTTAAGAAGTGTACGTAGTCTAGCAGTATAAGAACCAGTATATGATCAGGAAAGCGTATATATATATATCTAACCAATTGGACAGTAATTATAAAGTACCTGCATTTTAGACAGAGATCCGAACCACTTGGTGGATATCTAAATGATTGATCAATGTTGACAAGCTCAAATCCCCTATTCAATTTCTATATATAGACTCTCTATGTAACTTAGGTCCTCTAGATAGTCTGGGAACCATACGTAACATCGACGTTCTAGTTAACATAAGGATCTTGGATAATCATTGACATACTAGCTAAAATAGAGACCTACGGTAACCTGGGCACTGAAAATACACGGGGCACTCTGGATACTCTTGGCCCCTTAGATAACATATACGCTTTAGTATTCCCATTTGGGCACCCTAGATTACATGACCATCCTAAATAACATAGATACCTAAGATAACCGGGGCACTCTGGATACCCTTGGCACCTTAGATAACATATACGTTTTAGTATTCCCATTTGGACATCCTAGATAACATGACCATCCTATATATGATTGACATCCTAGATAACATGGAGAACTTCGATAACCTGGGCACTGAATATATCCTGGACACTCCGGATATTCTTGTAACCTTAGATAACATATACGTTCTAGATGTCCCATTTGGGCATCACAGATAACACGACCATCCTAAATATCATGGACATCCTAGATAACATGGAGAACTTCGATAACCTGGGCACTGAATATATCCTGGACACTCCGGATATTCTTGTAACCTTAGATAACATATACGTTCTAGATGTCCCATTTGGACATCCTAAATAACACGACCATCCTAAATATCATGGACATCCTAGATAACATGGAGAACTTCGATAACCTGGGCACTGAATATATCCTGGACACTCCGGATATTCTTGGAACCTTAGATAACATATACGTTCTAGTCGTCCCATTTGGACATCCTAAATAACACGACCATCCTAAATATCATGGACATCCTAGATATGGACATCCTAGATAACATGGAGAACTTCGATAACCTGGGCACTGAATATATCCTGGACACTCTGGATATTCTTGTAACCTTAGATAACATATACGTTCTAGATGTCCCATTTGGACATCCTAAATAACACGACCATCCTAAATATTATGGACATCCTAGATAACATAGAGACCTACATATCTGCATTATGAACTCATACTATAATTTATATAGTTCCTGATAGTAATAAAGGGGACAAATATTAAGGTACTATAAATATTTTAAAGCTCAAAATTTAACAGATAGAATATATTTATTTGTTACTAGCCGACAGCCCTTGCTTCGTTACGGGTCGGTTCTTTACCCTTGCTTACTCTTCCCTCTGCGATTCTCTCTAATCCACCACATCAATTAAAAAGCTCATCCTGCTGCCGTTCTTGTAGGTAACAAAGTTTTACAGTCAAGAAGCTCCTATAAGTCTATTTTATGGGAATGCAAAACAATGCAATAATGTCTGAGTTAGTAGAAATTACCTTTAACATTGCACAAGTTAAACCAAATTTGCCAAGCCTTTGTATCATACTTATTATTTTATTTTTTAATAAAGTATTACATTAAATTAATACTAACGTTAATCTTGTGAAAATAAGAAACTTTTGTGGCACTGTTTCCACTCCTTAAGAATAGACTTTCGAGAACTCCTTCTTAGTGGGTCTTTATTATACAAAATTTAACTTCCCTCCAAATTTCATCAAAATCTGTTCAGTGGTTGTGGATATTTGGTGATAGGTGAGTTCATCGTTTTGGATTTTATGTATTAAATTAATTAACTTGACAAGAGAGAGGTTGTATTTCATTTGCATGTATTTTAAGCAAAATAAATTAACTTCTGAGGAAGGTCTTGGTTTGCCACCCATACCACAGAGTTCATAATGGAGGGAAATCCTGCAAAATCCTTTCGCTTTCCGGGATATGTACATATTTTCCAGTTATAAATATATGTATAGAAAATAAAATATGTAGATTATTTATGTTTTATATATAAAATATTACGTCAGAAGTAGATATCTCTTTTATAATCACGTCGTGCTTTTTCCAGGATTTTGTAGCTGATTATTAGGAGCTTTATGAAAGTAACCCCACTTTCAGTTAATAACAGTTATAAAAATAACAAAAATAAAATTCCTTCAAAGTTTTTTTACAATTTAATTAAGTTCTTCTTATTTAAAAATATTCATAATTTATATTTCGTTTAGAGCTTAAATATTTTAAAATTAAATAAAATTACTGTGAGTATTGTAAAATAGTGCAAGATCACGTACAGTTTCGTTGTTTGTGAAAAATGGATCAGCCTCATATTGACTGATGGTGGTTAAATGTCAGATAAGCATAGGGTATAATAAATGTGGTGAATTTAACTAGTACAAAAGTCTAGAAAAACTACCAGTTAGTGGTAATTGCATTTTCTAACTTTAGGTAGACATTACCATAAGTGAAAAATCATTAAAACTACGATATTTTAATAAATGCTAATAAGAATACAAAGTAAATAATCTACCAAGAATTGAACAGAACTTCTGTGATCAGAACTTACAACCAATCTAAAATATACTAAGGTTATTTTATATTTAATCTGTTTATAATTCTACATAATTTATTTCGTTTTTTTTAATTAATTATTAATATAAAATCAGAAGGAAATATTTTGATTCGACGATGCTTATGAAAGAACATATAATCACGTAAACATCCATATTTTATTGAAATAGTTGATACTTAACGTCAGAAAAGTGTTCCGTTATTTCCTGATATGGAGTGAAACCCATGTTTCTTATTCTCATATTTGACCTTAAAGTTAATCTGACGTAAATTATCACTCAATCTGTAAATCACGTAAATAACTTGATCTGGAGTTTTAGACAGTGTACAATAACATAAAACAACCAATCACATAAAACAGTAAAAAATATAATAAAACAAAAACTATATTATAAAAAAAGTTAACTATTTATATTGACAACACCAAAAAACTAGATCTATAAAAGTACTTTTTATATTAATTTTATAGATATAAAAGTACTGGGTCGGCACTGGTGGTTTAGTGCTGTAACCCAGCTACTTGGGGAACAGAGTGTTTGGGAGATTGTAGGTCATAGGTTCCATGCTGAGACCCATCCCCCCCATCAAAGCTGGAAAGTGTGCCAACTGGGGGATGGCTCAAAACAAGTCAAGCGATGGGATCACGGGTGGCAGTTGGAGGGTCAAAATAACACTCGGCAGCTGAGCAAAACTAATTTTATTATCAAGACAACCAAAAACAAACAATCAAATACGGCAGAAGGCCACAATATTAATAGGCAGAAGGCCACAATATTAATTCACACTTAAATAAATAACAAGAACATGACACCAGCTACAAAAACACTTAACGCTACAAATACCAAAATATAACCATTACAAACTGTATGGCCTATCTGCAGTTTAGCCAGAGGCACCCAAAACGTAAAACAAATTTAGAAACAATTTTGATAACCCCAAATAACCCCGGCAATTTAGCCCACATCCCATAATTCCACCGAGGCCAGGGAGTAAGCCGGAATCCCTGGGCAGCTCCGAATAGGAAGTTAAGTAAAAGTACAATAATCCCTTTTTGGTGAAAGTTTAAAAATTACACAATTCAAAAAAAATATAACACGGTACCGTTCAAGTAAAAAGTCCCTTCAAGACACCCCCAATACACTACACGAAGAAATAAATAACACTAACTATATCACTAGGCCTAAACAATAATTTGAACAATTCCTTAACTTAAACAGTATAAGAAAAACTTAGGCGCACAAAATAATTACTGATTCTAATTATAAAAAAAAAAAAACAAATTTAACAATAGGGCCGAACTAATATAAAAATTTAAACAACTATAACAAAATAAACTACGTAAAGATTAACAATAACAATGGATATGACCCCAAATGTTTTTTTTTGTTCTGGCTTTGGTATTCTGAAAAGTCTTTTTTTTCTTTTAATAAATCTTTATAACTCTTTATAAGTCCTCTGGCTGTTTCAGACCCAATTACGGGGCAGTCCTTAGGCCTAGGCCTCATCCAATAGTTCAGCACCATTTTTTTTTCTTTTTCTTTTTTTTACAAATTCACTACCCCCAGCTCAGCCACCGGGAAACAAAAAATGGAACGCACTGACCTGAGGACTGAAGAAAAACACCCAGATGTAGGGATGGCAGCTTAGTCGCAACATGTGCTCTACGACTTGGTCCTCAGGCCAGGCTGGCAGTGTAGAAGGTCGAACTTTCTCCGGACGACAGGCTGAGGGAAAATGTCCCACTCGAGGACCCTGGAGTTTTAGAGTCTCTAGCCGTGCATGTCTAGAAGCCTCTAGGCGTAGAAGGTCAAATGACGGCCAACCTGACAGACAAAGGCTGGAACACGGAACGACCGAGTCCGAGCCAACGGCCACCAAAGTAAGCGAATCGCCGGGCACAAGCGGTCTCAGGCAGCCTGGCAGACCACGACGAAAAAAAAACGAAATGTACCGGTCAAAACGACCCGGTACAATGCTCGGTCCTCTTAATAACGACTCGGCGTCCGCTTGATGGTTGCCATCAACGTGGACACTACTATAGAAGTCTGGGGTGTCCATGTGGATGGTAGTCATGGTTCAGATGTTGTGTAGGTATGAGAACTGAGTGTCAGACTTGTCAGTTAACTGAAAATCAGACCAACACTACGTGATTTGGATTTCACGTAAAGCTGTAGGTCCCATAGTTTCCCTGGCTATTGGGCTACTAATAAATAGTTATTTCTGAGCTAAGTTTAACTCAGATAGTAACAATGACTACACTCGTTTATCAAAGCTCATAACACTCATTCGCCCCTCATATTCGCCCATATCTCTACGATCGGCGTCTTAGAAATAAATAAATAAAAATTACCTAAATTTTAAATAAGTTGTTTTAGAATGCACATTCAAAGATTTTGATAAGTAAGTATAAGAAAAGTAGAGTTCATTGCTCCTTATCCTGCTTTTAAAACATTCTTTAATAATTTCTTTAACCCAAATACTAACTAAGTCTACTAATATTTAATTTTCAAAATAAAATTTGAGAACAAAACTATTCTAAAGAATGCTATTAGGTGATTTATATTAGATATTACAAAACTAATATATCCAAAATAAAATTCAGTTTTTTTTAGGTAATGGTTGATAGGTTATACGTATATTTCACTTTTATGTTTTTACTATTTTGTTTATAACTCGATACTGGTTTTATGAGGCTATTCACAAAATTCCAACTCACTAGATCAATTGCTTGTAGTAACAAGTGTACAGACAGCAAAATTGTTCAACATTTTTTACAAGCGTGTATTACTTGTAATTCATGGCGTGAGAAGGAACTTCGATTGTTTACTTTTAACTATAGTTAAACATTTAAAAACTCAATAATTAACACAAATATTATAAAGCATTAACCAAGATGACTGTGAAAAAGGTACAATTAACCTATTTTAATTTATTGTTAGAAGCCAAGAATAAAAAGTTTGGAAAATTATAAATACTAGAATTCGGATTAATATAACCTGAAAACAACAGTTACTCCTAGTTTATTCAATTAAACTTTATTAATTTAAGTTTAATTTGATCATTTTGAACTTGTTAAAATATTTTAAGAAAAAAAATCACAAGTATAAATCCAAGATTGATAGCCTTAACTTATGCTAACACTAGGCTATTAAAGATGTTACAAAAATCACCAAAATAATTTTAAGTGAAACATTTCAGTTAGGTTATGATTTCAAATAGTGTTAACACAATTTTTAAGTACTACATGACTTTTGTGAACAAAAATATACGCAATCAATAATTTCATATATTGAATGAAACTAATATAAGAATCACTATCCAAACACAAATCTTTATTCGCAACATTCCATTGTCCGAATAAAAAGACCTGACTTTTAAACATGAAAGAGGTAAAATAATATGGAAATAACTTTTCCTAAAGAAATGGTATTGCTAACTTAAACAAGTCAACAGTTGCGTGTTTTCTGGCTTTAAAAATAAATTGGCCTGGCTTAGAGCTATTGCCCTTGTTTGTAAATGTCCCGCCTAAATTATGCTAAAAGCTTTACGCTAACTACACAACGAGGCTGGAAAATAACTACTTCTTTCGGTGAATTTGTCGCCCTTGTAGTTTAGTGATGTGTATCATCAGAATTATGGGCATGTTCACGCAAGTGCGTGTACGCGAGTGTAGCGGGAAGGGTTAAAAGTCCAAAGTAATGTAAGTTGTAATTTTTTAAAATTAGTTTGTTTATTTATCAATTACATTTTGATCATTAATATTTACCGAAATATGGTCACCAAATTGGGAATATGGATGTAAATTAACGACTGAGTCTTTGCTCCTAAGGTCTACTGATATTTTCAAAAAGTATTTTACATTCTCGATACCTTTTTAACTATTTCGAACCACGTAGAACCGGCCATAATTATAGTTTTCTACGATGCGCCTGGAACTTCTGCATTTTGTTCAAAATACAACCTCTGGCCACCACACAAAAGGATATCAAACAATTCTCCAGGCATCACAATATCGATGGCAATCATTGAGAGGACGCTGTATTTGTATTGAGAGGACTGACAAAAGAACCTATCACTAACAATCTTTAAAATATGCAATATCCTATTAATTTAGTCTACAACATCAAACCACAGTACAATCTACTTTACAAATTATGATGATTGTTCTATAAAACTAAATTATTCATGTATATAAATGTTAACAATCGAGTGAGTTCTTAAATTCATAAGAATGTAATTTGGCATAGTAGTGTAATAATATAACCAAGCTACTTGGGGACAAAGTGTAGTGAAGGTCCTGTTCTGGGTCCTTTTAAAACTGACATGGTGTTGACTCAATGGTTGACATTTGCAAAGACGGATGTCCTTTGTGGGTGGTGTTCAGGGTTTTAGTGTTGTTGTAAGAGAGAGAACCTATTCTTGATAGTTAGCTGAAAATCAGACCAATACAACGTGGTTTGGAGCCGGCGTGGTTGCTCAGTGGTTAAGACTTCGGACTGCGGAGGGAGGGCAAGGTTTGAATCCCCACTGAGCCAACGGTCGGTACTTCATTCGTTGAATAAAGTTCACGCACAGGCTTGCAAGCTCATATGAAATGGTGAGTGAAGTTTTTCTAAAAAAAGAAAAGGAAAGAAAGAAAATATTAAACGGTAAGAAGAGGGTTCTTTAGTTGCCTCGGCTACTGGGGCAATAAATTTAAAAACAGACGACTAAAGCAGCTTCGTTAAGTCACAAACTGAACTGGTAATTTAGTTTATTTCCTCATGTTCATTAGAAGAGTAAAGACACACCTCGGTCTGTTGATTCCACCCGAAAGAGGGAGCATTAAAGAGCAAAGTATGTCAAGTTAAGGTGGAGGATCTTGTGCAAGTAAGAAATTGTAATGTACAGAGGAAATTGATCGTAGGGCGAGTCCATTCAAGGAAGGGACATTTGCGCTACTAAATTAAACTAGATAATTATGTATTTTGTAACAGGCACTGAGGAAGAGTAGTTATGTGGGTAAGATCGA
Organism: Stictocephala bisonia; assembly: GCA_035578905.1. Classification (NCBI taxonomy): domain Eukaryota; kingdom Metazoa; phylum Arthropoda; class Insecta; order Hemiptera; family Membracidae; genus Stictocephala; species Stictocephala bisonia. The sequence continues at coordinate 293,517 of JAQJVL010000071.1, forward strand.
TTGAAAAACAGATGATCAGCTGTTATTAATTTTATTTTATTTATTCATATGGCTGTTTATAAATTTGATTATGTTCAACAATAAATTATGTTTTGGGAATAAAACAGTTAAGTTAAGATTACAATGTAGTATTTTATAGGTCCCTACTTAACATAAATCAAACTTAGATTGTAAACAGACTACAGAGGTCATAACAATCGTCCTAAGCCCGTGTTATTATTCATATTGGCCTTAATATTCGCACTGGCTGTGTTGGTGTCTCATATATGAAAAAATGATAAATTTGTTGTTTGATCGAAATAATTTATATTCCTTCGAGTACTATAAGATTCCCTTAAACATGAATTTTAACTAAATTATTTTGGCATACACGATTATTATTATTTTTGTTCTAAGTTATGTGTAAATTAAAAAATGTATATGTTGCTGTATATTATTAGCATATTGTTTCTTTATTCGCAACTAAAAAAAGGTACATATTCATTAAATAGTTCAAGAAGTTTACAGATCAGCTGAAAGTAATTCACTTTGCTTGTCTGCCGACATACGTTTTTATGCTTTGTTTGGTTTGCTAGTTTTTATCTTTTCAATCCTTAAATATTTTTCAGTTATAATATCTCGTAACTTTATTTTAAATCAGTATTGTATTATTTTTCCCATAGTAACATTAAATATTTTGCTGTTGTACATGTAAGAAACGGTCGAAAAATAAATTAGTAGTCGAAAGTATAACAATATAAAGATAGTATTGTGCAAGCCGGTGGTCGAGCGGTCTGAGGCGTCAGGACTTTGAGCTTGGGTTAGAGATAGCGCTGGTTCGAATTTGGCCTATTTATCAGTATAATATTGGAAGATTTATCAGTAATATTCACCTTCTACTGTACTGGTTCGCCCTCTCACTCTGTCTGAATATGTTCCTCGCACAGATCAATAGTTTATGAGGTATGGGTAGAGTAAGGTTAAATAGAAAAATCGGCCTCTCCTTTCTAAAAAAAAGTATATTTTATAGGATTTTTTTTACTAATAACTCAAAATATTACTATAAATAATAAATTAAACATGGCGAAAAGTATATAATGGTAAAGAACATATTATATTTAAAATGAGTGTGAACACAAAACAATTGCATTTGTGAATGTTATTGCACAGATATATTTCACAATTTATCTTTTAATTGTATGATCTTGAAGCGCTCCATCCATTATAACTCAATCAATGTATTGTTTATAAATACATCCAAACAATAGTATTACCAATGAGATATTCTGTTCACAAGTACGTCCTGAAGGCCGGCAGGTGATTGAGGCTTTGCCGCCACTTTTCGTTGATATGACGTCATGTTTTATTCAGCAGGAAAAGCAATACGTTAGAATTCGTCCGCACACTCCTCAGACCTATCGCAGTTTTATCCCTTATGGCATTCTTCAGACGATAAAAACACATTCCTTAAGGACTATTTACTTTTCTTATCTCTGTAACCAATGAACAAGTGAACAATTCAACTACACATTCATTTTATGAAGGATGTTATTTGTAATAAAAAATCTATAAAGAAATATTATAAAATTACTATTTTAAAGGAGAGACTTTAGAGTCAACCTTGCTCCCTTGATAACCATTTTACAAAAATCTTAGTCACCTTATCAGTAAATTTCAAATTTTATGTAAAAATATCTAACAAACATTTACTTTTACTAGATTAAAATTAATTTATTAACACTTTTTGTGAACGGTACAGTTGTAAATGGTATACTGTATTGAACAGTAATAAATTTCAAATATTATTTATATTTCACCGGACGTAGCTAATAAGGGGCTAAGGTGGTGGCTTGCCACACAGCTGGTCCGAGTTCGATTCCTGATGTGACAACTATAGTCCAGTTGTTCTAACTTTACCTATGATATTTGTGGGCTAAACTGGAAAATCGACATAGGCAACGTCACATCTAGACCGCCACAGCTCTCCTATAAATTTTACAATCGGTGACTCAAAATTTGGAAGAATGTAGGAAAGTACAAATTTTTTTTTTTTTATGGGAATTAAACTCTTTTTAGAGTTTAACTGGGAAGTACTTTTCTTACTGTTTACAAATATCAAAAAAACCAAGTCAACCGGACAGTTTTAACTCATAAAAACTATCAGGCCCTAGTTTTGATTTATCTAGACCGGAAACAATATACAAATTTATAAAATCATGTAACAGTAATAATAAAACGTAGTAACATTCCTTCTTACAGTCGAAGTCAAGAAAAATGACAAACACTTACGCTAACTACACAAAATCACCACTTTTTAACAATATAAATAAAATATTTAAATATGTTGTATATAGTAGTATCTTTGGTTCTACGCTACGTACGATTTTCACTCGAACTTCCACGTAATTCTAGTAAGCTGTAGGATTACATGAATTAGTAATATTCACTTACATTATATATGACACCTGTATATAATGACAAGAATATGATATATTTGTATAATAGCCTTTGTACAATGGTACTGACCCACCCAGTAACCCATACACGTACAGTTGTGGGGAGCTGTGTCTTAATTGGACATATCTTCTCACTAAAAGCGGTAGGAAGTTTAATTTTACTTCATTTTATATATAAGTTGTTGATAAATAATCAGCTTTTTTCTTTTAAATTAAATAAGCATGTAAACATTCCGATGTAGTCAAATAAAACAACCAAACAAAAAATGATAGCAATTTATAACTAAGCATAAATTAAATAAATGGCTTCAAAGAATTGTCACTACTTTTCCCCCATAATAAACACTAAAAAAATCAAAACTTTTCTATAAAAATAAAATCTAAAATTTCAAAAAAGTAAAGAATGGTCTGAAGATATTGGATAAATACACCTACATACCAAATTTAATAAAAATTGGTACATCCTTTCATCTTCAGTGAACTGCACAGACACACATACGGACAGACACCAACATACTCTTTCGAAAAATCAATTTTTCGAGTTCAGAGGATCATAAATATGATTTTTAAACTAACACACAAAAAATGTTTTTTTTATGATCACAATACTTTCTCTATCATAAAGCACATATGACAAAGTAAAAACGGCACCAAGGGCACTAACAAAACCACTCATTATTATAATAATTGCAGTTAACTTTTAAAAGTTTCATGTTTATTTTTAGAATTTATGTGCCTAAAAATATAATTAAAAACCATCCAATAAGATTTAATCACCATTTCATTTGTTAAAAAAATTCTGATCATCGCTAAGGAAACTGGGTATCAACGAAAAACAGTTTTGATCAGAGTTCCTCACCTTAAGGTTAAGCCCGAAATCCTTAACCCGATCTAAAGGAGACTTCTCTCACCATGAATCGCTTGGTGAGCAATTAGAGATGCTTGGTAATTCTCTTCTATGATTGGGTGCTTGTGTGTGTGATTTAGCTCATTGAGTTGACAGTGGAGGGGTCCGAGATTACGAAGCACGGGAAGAGGGGGATGGGGAGCTGGTCGTCATTCTGGAGGGGGGGGGGGAGAGCCAGTGGTCGTAGTAAAGCGTCAGGACTGAGTTAGAGATATCGGAGGCTCGAACCTTGGCCTTCACTGGATGTTTTTATCAATAATATTTTTTCTTTGTTTTCTACGATTCTTTTCAATATTCTATCTGGATGTATTTTCCTTACAGATCAGTAGGCAGAGTAAGATTGTAATAAAAACAAATAAAATAATATCTATATCGAAAATGAGAAATGTTTGAATACTCATGTTTATTCTTGATATTTTATCAACGTACAAGATGAATAAATTCATCCAGAATATTAGCTTAAAACCACTTTAGGTATTCATGGAAAAGTATACTTATTAATTTTAACGCCTAAAGCACTCTCCAGTTGCAGTGGAAGCACTCATTTACAATGCTAAAACTGCCCGGGCAGGCCGTGGTTGGGCATAACAAAGTGGCCAAACTGTAATTAGCAGACTAGTCGTGTTTTGGGTATTACCTGTGGTAATAACAAGAAGTGATTAAGGCCGTTTGACCTGGAACTGTTATATCAACGAGCTAGCAGTTGGAGGGGGGGGGGAGAAGAGGAATGTTAACCCTGTGGATGGTTATGAATTAGATGCTATTTTACATCTCTGACATCTACTTACATTACTCCTAGTAATTGTCACCATATATTTGAAGTGGTTCTATTTTTTTCAATTCATAAATCTTTGTAAATTGTTTTATTACCTATTAAAACAAATTATTGTTTGTTAGAAGAAATGTGTTGGTTCTAAAATTATACAGAATAAATTATGATTATTCAAGAATGCAGAAATAATAAAAGTACTTAAAACCCCACAGAGAACAACAAAGCTATTAAAATGAATATTATTTCAAAAAATATTTTCAATTCTGTTCTTCACCAGTTTGCAATAGATTTAGACCATAAAAAAATAAAATCTTAAACTAAAATTAAGATGAATACATTTCGTTCTAATACAATAAAAATAACTGAACTGAATGAATGCTCCACATTAAGGTTATACTGATAGTATTAAAATAAAAACGAAACATAGTGGAGTACAAAAACAAAATATCACATCGTCTCTAACTGCTTGGAGTTCTATAGATATAGCAGGCCATATTGGCTATTTTTGGAAAGGTCATCAGGGAGATAGCATCATATTGAACATTTCACGATCTGAAAGTGTTTGAATAACACTATAACACTGTGGAGAACAGTCTGGTTTTAAACAATGTACACTATGCCTTTGACTGTTTGGAAGGTTAATTGCTATTGCTGATTATAGAAAGTTAGGCAATTAAAAAATGTATTGAGTTCACTAAAAGATGATAACCACCCACCCACACATACCCGAACCCACCCACTCACACATACACATACAGTAGTATTGACCCGCCCACTTACCCAACCGTACACCTAAAATGAAGTCATACCTGTTGAGTAGCCAAGCCGCCCTCCCCAACACATTCAGTGGTATTGAATATACACGTAGAGTCATATTGACCTACCCGCCCACCCATACACGTATAGTGGTATTAAACCACCCACCCTCCCATACAAGTCTGGGAGTATTGACTAACCCGCCCATTAATACACGTCCAGTAATATTGAAACACCCGCTCGCCCAGACACGACCAGTGGCACTGGCCCACCCGTTCCGTCCAATGGCATTGACCCAGTCACTCACCCATACACGTACAGTGGTATTGAGTGGATGTATATTGACTAATATTACACAATTGGGTTGATTAATTTGTAGCCTGCAAAAACTTCTATTGTTTCCTTATATGTATTTATTTCAATGGAAAATTTGGTGTTGATATCTATCAGTAAGTTTCTTATTCTTTCTTATAGAACTAATTAAATGTTTCAATTAAAATGACTTCACTAAGTTCCTGTTACACATTTTAACTATCAATCTTTTAAAGTTGCATTTTGAAACAATAGATATCATATATATGACTTAAATTCTATTATGTAATATAAATAATAATTTCCTTTTAAATACAATTTGGTCGTTTATTTATTTTATTAAGAATTGTTTAAGGGAGCTTCGCCAGTTAACTGGTTCACTGTATACTAGCTACAGAAGCGCCTGCAAACCGTAGACGTGATTTAGGTACTGTGTCTGAATCACGGTTTCTGAATTGAAGGCGCTCTAGAGCAAGTTTTTACGATATTTTTGTTGATTGTAAGAATGGATACAGTGAAATTTACAAGTTTTTACATAGGTATTTGGGACACTGCCTACATTTTGTTATTACAACTTAAATGAATGATATACGGTTGGAAATGAGATTCAAAGTGAAATTTCATAAGTACTGCATTGTTTTTAAACATATAGATCAATATCATGACGGCAAATAGAAATATTTTACTATATACTTTTAATTTGAATCGTATTTATTTATTTTACAACAAATTAATACACAAATTAATTGTTCCCCTATGTTTGCCATCGCGGCTACAAACAAATTTAATGAATCGAAAAAAAATAATTGTTCTTAGAGATTACTCGTATATTTTCTTTTATTGAAATAATTAAGGGTGGAATAATTTAATATTTGCTTGATGTATTAGTTATTGAAGCAGAACTTGAATAATATGATGTGAAGTTTCCATAGTGAGTATTTGGTGTTGACGGAGGAGATGAAGGCAGTTATTTCTTCATATGCCCAGTGATCATAATAAAACATTATGTATATGTAAACGAAACAGTTAAACTTACCGAGTTATCCAGTAGGGTGACTGGAAAGCTAATAAAAAGGGTGGACCCATCAATAAGTAAATAGTTATTTTCCCTTTACTTATCTAAGAAATGTAGATTTAGACTATAGAGGTAGAGAGAAGAATATAATGTGGAATGAAATTTCTTTGGGGTAGTGAGGAGATTTGGAGAAAATATTCACGTAAAATGAGGAAATCATGAGACGACTCAAGGTTGAAAATTTTAGGAATGGGATTGGGAATACTGAAGTGGTTTGGATATTTGTAATCGTTTGATGAGGGAGGACATCCAAGGAAAATATATCATAGAAAGAATAGAAGAAAAGAATTAGAGATAACCCTAGACGTATATAAATTGAAGACGAATGTATGGAGAAGAGGATATTTATGATGTAAGTGGAGAAGAAGAAAAAAATGTGTGTTTTCACTTCAACAGTCATGGTGAAACTTAACTGTCTAAGTAAATTCATAAAAAGAGAAAAACTAACAGCTTCTGTTCTCTTAAATAGGGACTTCGCAATATTGCGCAGACAAAATTACTGTATTTAAAACACAACAATCTTGGCATCCCTTTAAAATATACATATAGCATAAGCTTGTCATTACTCTGTATTACCATAAAATCATTAATACCAAATGTGCAGCTGCAATATATATCTTAAAGTTTACTACTTAATCTGCATTAACTGTCTACGTTGTCCAAATTATAAATGGGATTTCCTTTCACATCTCATAGCGCGTGATTTAGGCTTCAGTAAAATAAATAAAATTATTTATTTGCATCTTGATACTTAATTGATTTTATTGGAGTTGATATTGCATTGGGATATCAAAATATCAGCATTTTTGGTTGATGAAAAACTATCGTGCTTTATGTTAACTGGCCCTATATGTTCGGGGTTGATTTAGATGTAACTTGTAGAAGTTCTGAAATACTAAACCATATTTACCAAAATATATTTGTTGCTTTTATGCAGCACGTTTGAAAAACAATACTGTAATATTATTAATTGTTGTGTCAACATTATTATATATATTATATTACATTACTCGCTCAACGAATGGAGTACTAACCGTTACCTCAGATGGGAATTCGCACCTTGGACCTTGGACTTACAGTCCGAAGCCTTACTTAAACACTGAGCCACTGAGACATTTTCATCTTTATGAATGTATAAAAGGCAAACAGTTAGAGTCCACCTACATATTTTACATTTTAATAAAACACTGTATTGAAATAATTATTATTTATAGGTTTTTTTTCACGATGACCGACTTTATATAAAGAAGGAAACACGGTTACGTGGCTGTGTTAACTAACTAGATATGAAACCACGAGGGAATGAAAGCATGATATCGCTTACTAATTTGCATGTAAATGGATGGAGGTCAACAGCGCTGCTGATTGGTCATGGAAGCAGAACGAATAACTCATTAAACCTAACCTATAAATTGTTCTTACTGAAACTGCAGCAGATTATTATTAAATTGTTTTATTTTATTATTTTAATTTGTCTTAAAAGTTTGTTTGGTAAAGTCCTCTATGGCTTATGGTATATTTCAGCAGGAAAACATCATAGGTTTTTGAATATTTTGTAGTTAAATGTTGTTTTGTTTCATAAGTAACAACATAGTTTCTTTCATGTGGTTTTTTTAGTATTTTAAAAGTTTGTCTTTATTCATAAGACGCCGATCGTCAAGATAGGAGCGAATATGGATTTCGAATGAGTGTGATGAGTGTAAATGAGCGAATGTAGTCATTGTTACAAATTAAGGCGGACTATTCCTTAGAATGTGTCATTATGGAAACCTACATTCGTAAAAATTGTACTGACCATACTCTCCTTTATTATGTTGTGACACTGATTTTATTGAATCAGTTTAAGTTTTTTTAATAACTCTCAAATCCACTACCATCCCATAAATGTTATGTGTATACCGTATGTTTGTGTATATGTGTATTTTATAAAATATTTACGCACAAGTAGGCAACATATGAGCATATAGGCATGTGCGTGAACATTACTCAATGAGTACTGACGGTTAGGTCAGTTGAGGATTCGAAACTTGGACCATGCACACCACAATCCGAAGCCTTATCTCCTGAACCACTTCACTGACATAGTAAGGTAGAAATGTCGTAATAAAGTTAGTAAATTAGTTTTTATCTTAGTACACTTTATGAAAAGAAACTATTTTATCTACAATAATTTATATTATTAATTAATGCCTTCTAACAAATAATAATGATGAATAGTAACAGTAGCCTAAATACTGTTATTATTTTTTAATACATGAAAAACAATAATTGTATTTGCTATTACCTTTAAAGAATAGAACATGTTCATTTTTGCTTCCCAAAAGTGGATAAAATTAATTGAAAATGAAACTTAAATAAACTTATATCCATTTGTCTGCTCACGCTTCCTTAGTAAATCCAAAGTACCATTATCATTTAAACTAAGTGCATTTACTATATATGTTAAAATACTCTGGACTATTTGCACATGTGAAATAATTCACCGTTGTACTCCATCACCACCGAATTATAATTGATCTCTTTATTCTTGTGGTGAGGGTTTTGACAATGTAGTAAATTTATGAAAGTTTTATATTAACATTTTTGATTGTTGAATTTGAAAGATGCTGTAATGTAAAAGTTAATTGTTTTAAGGCACAACTGTCCAGAAATTATAATTGTATAGTATCATTTGATCTTGAATAAAAGTATGAGAAATCTACTCGTTTTAAAATGAATGTGAAAATAGTTGTCTTGAATTTGACTTATTATTCATAAATAAAAAATATTCGATTCTATTATGTACTAGCCGACAGCCCGTACTTCACTACGGGTATCTATCCTTACTTACCCTTACCTCCGTGGTTCTATCTAAACTATCACATTACTATAACAGCTCAGCTTGCTGCTGTTTTCCTAGATAACAAAGTTTTACAGCCTAAAAAACCCTATAAGTTCAATATAGTAGAAGTTACCTAATTTCTTCAAAATGAAAACCAAATTAACCGAACTTTAGGGTCATATTTATGTTTTTTCTATAATGTGTATGAAATAACTTATTTAATTAATGCCAATGTTACTCTTGTGGATTCCACTCTTTAGGAATGTTGTTTAGAGAAATACTTTCTTATAGTATGATACAAAAAATAACTTCTCTCAAAATTTGATTAAAATCTGTTCAGTGGTTCTGGAGATAACGTTATGAGTGAGTGCATATTTTTAAAATTATATACAGGATATAACTTTTATAAAACGGAACCCTTATTAAAAGTACAGAAAATAAATATTTAAGATAATTACAAGTTCATAGGTTGGTAGCCCTGGTTCTTCTTCTTCCTTGACTATCAGCTGGTTTATATTGTTGCATTGTTTATTTGGGTTTCGTGCAATGTCATTAAGTTGAGGTTAGAAATGTGGTTTTGAGCAAAGACCTGAGAGTGTTTACTGTAGAGAAATCTTTTAAAACAAAATTGTTTGTTTTATGTCAAGATGCTTTCAAACACTATTGTTAACCCATTGTATTAACCATATGTATTGTTAATTGTATGTATAGTATTGAATTTAAATTCGACCCATTTCAAATCATGGGTTGTGTTTAAATAAAACACCCTGTATTTTACTACGAAAAATACTAAATGTTATCAAATCGAAACTAATGATTATATGAACAATAGGCAGTCGGCTTAGTTACAGCTTGACAAATAAAGAATTATATTTACTGAAAAAATGGAATTAACAATTCATTGACTGAAAAGCGTTTATGTTCCGGTAGCCAGTACAGGAAGCCATACACCGACAGCTAACTCTACAATGGCATATCGATCTGACAAACTGGCGGGACCATGTACTCGCCAGCCACTGCCATCTCGATAGCCAACGACTTCATGACGTCACGCCATCAACCGATCAGCCCCGTAACAAGGACTTTTTAATTTATTAAAATACTCAGAATAAATATACACGTGATTGTGACGTCAGAGAAAACTATAGGGTGGGGTTATTCTGTGAACTTATCAGGCGATTAGATTCGCAATATTGAAACAGCAACTTAAAAACAATTAAAATAATTATAAAGGGTGATTGGTACTTAGGGTTTTAAATTTTACTGGGTTATTATAAATGGTATTTGGAGTAAAATAGTGGTTTTAGAACAATTGTTATTACATTGTTTATTTAACTAGTGGTTTTTAATTTTTTTTTACAAAATTAGTGATTCGTGAATCATAGTGTTATAGTTTATCAGTTTTTCCTATAACAATCGAAATAAAATACTCAACAGTATGCTATGTTTTTTAGAGAGCATTAGAATTCCACCTGAGGAAACTGTTATTCATTTAGACTTATTGCCCTTTGTTGTTTTTTAGGATGCATGAAATTACAAAATTTTTAAGTTTAACAAATTCTCTTCTAACTTTAAGACGACATTTCATCACCAAAAAGTGTATGTGAAAGTTGTCAAACCATTAAAAACCTTCCATAATAAATCCCATTTTATTTGGTACATTGGACTTAGAGAACGCCCTTCATTGGATGATACAACTTTATATTTTCTTAACTGAAAGCACGGTTTCAATAAATTATTTTGCCATGCTTTCAGTTACAAAACGTAAAGCTATGTCAGCCAACGAAAGACTTTCTTTAAGTCTAATGTACCAAATAAAAGAAGATTTAGTGGATAAAGTGGATAATTTTTAATGGATAAAAATGGATTGAGTGTTTTTTTAGATATCTTGACACCTCCCACTTCCGCTTTTTGGTGATGAAAAGTTCTCTTAACGTTAGAAGTGAATTTGTTAAACTTACAAATTTTGTACTTTCATGTACCTTAAACCACAATAAAAGGCAATCAATTTGAACGAAAAACAGTCTTTTAAAATGTAAATCTAACGCTATTTAAGAATAAACCATATTTTTGAGTATTTTATTTCGATCATTATAGGAAAAACTGACTTTGTTAGTCACAAGTCATTAACTTCGTAAAAAACTTTAAAAATCACTAGCTAAACAAATATTTGAACAGTACAAATAAAACGTCACACGACATAAAATTTATTAAAATACAAGCTCAAAATGAACAAATATATTACAACACAAGTACAACATTCACAAATATTATGGTGATCGATTTCGGTGAACCAAGCTTACCTTCCTCAGACCAGAGGGATTCACAAAAGAAATTTCACAAAAGAACATTATTTTGTGAATCCCTCTGGTCTGAGGAAGGTGAGCCTAGTTCACCGAAATCAATCACCATAATATTTGTGAATTTTGTACTTTTATTGTAATATATTTGTACATTTCGTACTTGTATTGTAATATATTTGTACATTTCGTACTTGTATTGTAATATATTTGAACATTTCGTACTTGTATTGTAATATATTTGTACATTTCGTACTTGTATTGTAATATATTTGTACATTTCGTACTTGTATTGTAATATATTTGTACATTTCGTACTTGTATTGTAATATATTTGTACATTTCGTACTTGTATTGTAATATATTTGTACATTTCGTACTTGTATTGTAATATATTTGTACATTTCGTACTTGTATTGTAATATATTTGTACATTTCGTACTTGTATTGTAATATATTTGTACATTTCGTACTTGTATTGTAATATATTTGTACATTTCGTACTTGTATTGTAATATATTTGTACATTTCGTACTTGTATTGTAATATATTTGTACATTTCGTACTTGTACTGTAATAAATTTCGTGTCGTGTGACGTTTTACTTGTACTGTATATGTACCAACACGTATTATGCTAATTAAAAAAAAAAAATTATTTGAATAAAAAAGTTATAATACCTCCATTTTATTACAAATACTATCTACAATAACCCAGTAAAATGTTAAACACTAAGTGCTCATCACCCTGCATTTCATAGGTCTAATAGTAAGTTGAACTACATTTTTAATATACTGCTAAATATTAATAAACGTGAAAACATTTTATATAATTTTATTTTAAAAAAGAGAGGCTGGTCTTCTCTTTAACCTCAATCAAACCATTCCCCAAAGACTATTGATCTGTGTAGAAAGGGGGATAACCCTTATAATACAAGGAGAATATTACTGATAACAACTTCCAGTCAAGGCCAGGATACGAACCTGCACTGTCTCTAACTCAGGTTCAACGCCCTGACGTTTTATCAGACAGGCTCGGACACGGCTCTCTAGTACGGTGGCGAAAATATTGCAAGAGTGGAGGATTGGAAGGAATTGCGAATTTTAGTTTCAAGGATCAAGTACATTTAGTAATATCAAATTAAAACAAGGGTAATTTAACCAAGTATTTTAGATTTTTGGATAGATAATGAAACGAAGAGGAAGAGAGAGGGTCTTTTAAAATGGTTTTTGTGTTAGGGGTTGTTTATCTAGTACACAGTTTAAGAGGTCGATATAAAGTCGTATGATGGTTTCCTAAAAATCTCGAGGATAGCTTTAGAATAGTATTTTATTTACTGCCGGTGCAGAAATTATATATTTTAAAGCTGAGTTTTAAAGCCGATTTCTAGAAAACTAAGAGGCACATGTAAACTTCGATCATATACTTTTGTTTTTCATGTTTAACTAGTTTTCACTGTATATTAAAGTTACAGCGTTATTACTACAGAAACCCGTTGATGTAGTGCATTTATAATTTAATACCTGGTTAAAAGGAATTTTTTTCTATAAATTTTAGAATTTTATTATCTGAAGATAAAAAGTTCTTATCAATTACTTGAAACATTATCTTCTTGGCTTCTATTGGTCTTAAAGTTGATTATTTGGTCTTGTTGTAATTCTTATGACATATATAGATAAGATCAATTATTTTCATATATGTCAGTAAATGTAGTTATAAAATCGGTTTAAATCAATTTAAAATAGCTTTAATTTGGTAAATTTAAATTTATTCAAACCAATATAAAATCAATGTATGTACTTATACAAAAATTTATCTTAACTATAAATGTAATAAATATTACAAAATGACCAAACAATTAACGTTATAACCTGTATAAGCCAAGAAAAAAATATTTCAATTTGAGGTACATTAAAAAAGTACTAGTTAAATCTCAGGTACTTTTTTTGTTCAAAACATGATTACACTTATTAAGACTTATAATAAGATTTTGATTATTTTCAATGGTATGATTGAAGTTGTCATAGGCCTCTTAGTTCCTTAGAAAACAACCTTCAAACTCGGGTTCACATAATTTCTTCGCCAACAGTAGGATATCAACAAATAACAACAAAATGTACTTTTATAATAGAACAAGTCAACAGATGTAAAAAAAAAAAAAAGCCTTAACCGATTTGAAAAAGGCAACAACTTATTAGCTGTGTAAATTGATTTATTTTGTTCATTTTTTAACAAATTTTACGATGTTCAGATCCTCACGTTAGTCAAGGCCTTGTATTGAGTAATATGTACCCATGTGTCTAAATATTAAAAAAGAGTATAATTAATTAATGTTATTCCCTGTTAATTGGATTAACTATAGTAAATAAAAACGATGTATCAATATGATGCCGATGTCATGTTACCAAAGATAAATGATAATCAGTAAATGGGAAGAGCTTGTGGAATTTAAAACTTTATAATAACCCTATCACTGGAAGGAAAATTAAATTTTGTTGATTTACTTATTGAAATTTCATTTTAAACACACCCAACTTTAATAAAACGTGAAAAAATTAAAATATAAATAAAAAACAAATATTTTACTTTTAAATCCTAGGAATCTACTTCAAAAGTAAAACATGAGTCAATCTATTTTTCTAGTAATAATTTATACATTTCCGAATAAAATGTCTAATATATAGTCGTGTTATTAAAGCTTGCTTCAAAAGAATATATCTGCTGATTGAGGATCGTACGAAGACAAATGAACATAAGCTAATCATATTCTACGTTACGTTTCCTCTGCTAAATGCCACTTAAATTCGTTTTATGAGAGTATTAAATATTTTTAGCATCCTTTTCACGAAACTAATTTTTATCATATGGATTTTATTGGTTAGGAGGAGAGGACTGGAGGGGTGGAATGACCAAAGGAGAAAGAGAAGGGGGAGGGTTGGTTTGAGGGTGGAGAAGAGAAGAGAAGAGAAAGAACAATAATGTTGAAATAACCAATATACATTACCTTTATAGAACAATAGAGGTGATTTTTACTGTTAATTGGTCTCTATTGTTTGAATGAATAATATTTTTCCGTTCTTTATTATAGATGTTGTTTCAACGGCAGATAATGGGTAATAATTTGCGATACATACATATTTTTAACCACTGAGAAAAAAAGTAAAACAAATTGAACACTGTAACCTAATTCATAATATTTTATATTTTCTTATAGTAGGTTTCATTTTAATTTACGACAGTATTATTTTAAGTTACCTTATGAAAAGTTAATGAAACAAATATTTTACGTTTATTTACTTGTTTAGTTTAAATAATAGGAATCAGTGAGAAATTTAATAATTTTTATACAAATTATTATCAAACAATAATACAATTGAGAAATTTATAAAACCTTCAATAATAATATTAAGTAGGCAACCAAACAATTAAGAAATACAGGATGTTTCTGTTAAAACGCAACCCTATTTTTGCAAGTACAGAAAATGAAGGTTTATGATAATTATAAGTTCATAGGTTGGTAGTCCTGGTTATTATTCTTCCTTAGATATCAGATGATTTACATTGTTGTTCACTTTATTTGGGTTTTGTGCAATTTTTTTAGGTTAAAAATAAGTTTTTGAGCAAAGGCCAGAGAGTATTTACCGTAGATGAATATTTTAAAACAAAACCATTAAATCAAATATGTCATAAACATGACGTGGATAGTGGTAATAAATATTAATAATAATGAAATGTGTGATAAATGTTTCGTTTGTCACATTTATTTCAAATCATGGGTAGTGTTTTAAAAGAAACACTCTGTATATTTGTAACGAAGATTTTTGCAATATTATTTAAGATATGGCAAGTTAACAGCGAGTACAGTTTAAAAAGTCTCTCCTTCGGTTGTACGCTCCACAATGAAGTGGGTCACAAATCGATGCGTTGAAGTCGATACATCGATTGGAGGGTCTGCCGTATGCCTGATGCCGTATCCTTCCTAATACACTCTCTTGACATGCAACACATAAAGGAGAGGGTCAATTTGGAGGTCAGACACTGACCTAGCCACGTCAACAAGTCAATGGCACACAATCAACCGTTTACAACAGGAAACATAGAATTGGTAAGGATATTACAAACATTTACCAACCCTATTAATTGTTTTAATTAATCAAACCAACCAATGTCATTGTTTCTAATGATGTAGAGAATGGGACTTGTTACTGAGCTACCAGCCTGTGGCCTACCACCTTTCTAGTCGCCATGACAGCATTAAATGGAATGTCACAGTGGAGGAAAAGTATTTCTCTTTCACTTCCACCACTTATTACATCTCTCTCACATATTTGTTTTCAGTATGGCACTTTCTAAGTGGCCCATCTACAGTTTCATATTTCTTACTTTAGCTAAGAGGGCTTGATGACATTTCCTTTATTATAGTCAACGATTCAACTAAACCTTAAAAATTCAACGTAAAACTACCAAATCGTAAATAATTGAAATAAAGATTATCTGATTTTACGAATAAGTTCTTTTACCAGCTGCTATTTCTTAACCTCAAATAAACGTAGAGACATAATTTTAATTGTGAACACACTTACTTCCAAATGTTATTTAATTAATTTTCTAAAGTAAAATATATGAAAAATCAATGAAAAAAACATGTTTGGAAACGTATATAGTTTCAAAATTATAATAATAACGATATTGCGTGGACTTTATTACTATTATTAAGATTAAGATTGTCAGTAGTCATGTGAATATTGATTGCGAACAGTTGTTAAAGTTTGGTTATAGATCAATTTGGTTATTGATGAAATAAAATTGGCTGTTTACCTTAAAAGTATTTAATACAAAAACTTTAAACGTATATAACATAATTTAATTAAATAGTTTTTTAATTAGCATAATACGTGTTGGTACATATACAGTACAAGTAAACGTCACACAACACAAATTTATTACAATATATGCACAAAATGCACAAATATACTACAATACAAGCACAAAATGCACAAATATTATGTTGATCGATTTCGGTGAACCACGCTCACCTTCCTCAGACCAGAGGGATTCACAAAAGAATCACAAAAGGATTCTTTTGTGAATCCCTCTGGTCTGAGGAAGGTGAGCGTGGTTCACCGAAATTGATCACCATAATATTTGTGCATTTTGTGCTTGTATTGTAGTATATTTGTGCATTTTGTGCATATATTGTAATAAATTTGTGTTGTGTGACGTTTACTTGTACTGTATAATTTAATTTGTCAAGCACTTTTTTAAATCTTCAATTAAGAGATTGAATTCCATATGAACTGGATAATATAGTCAACAAGGAGACTTGTCAATAGGACACAGTCCTTTATGCTAATCCTGTCACGTAATGTGGCATCTAAACACCCATTAACTCTCAATGACAACCTACACTACTGATATTGTTTTATTGCTATTCGTATGCTATTTAAGGTCAAATAAATTCTCTAATGTATAAGGAGATATACTCTAAATATACGAGTATAGCCAATACCATAGGCTGACTATACTCAAAACCAATACAGTTACTCAAAACTGTAAGGCGTTGGATCATGAAACCTGCGAAAAATATGTATGTCTTGGACGCTTACTAAAAATGTACACAACATTTTATCTCAAAGAGCTAAAATTATGTTGATAAAAAATTTAATAATAAGCCAATACAAGCGAATTAGAGTGTTTGTTACCGTTCACCATACGATGTAACTTTACCTGTTTCATGTTTGTCATCAACTTTGATATAATTACCTTTGTTTACCAGTCTATTGATATCCTGCTTGGAGTACCGCCTATGGTTGAATTGATACCTTTCAACAGAGGGGGGACGTTGCTCCCCCCACATGAGTATACCCCGTACTTTTATATCGTAACGTTAACATTTTTTGTTCCTAAGGAATTCATTTTTATCCTGTATATATTTTGTATAGCTCCTCACATTTTTATTTTGTTTGTTTGTAAACTTTGCTCATCAGTTCTTACAAACAACTGATGAGTACCCGGACTGTATCCATTATAGAATATGCTTCCTGACAATATCAAAACTATAGGCGAGGGCCCTCGCTTAGGGGCGTAGCTAAAGAACCTATTTTTGCGGGCGGTGCATTTGGTGGCCATGGTTTGCGGGTGGTATGTATGATTGTGTTTTTGAAGATTTGTATTATTTGGTGTAGATATTCATTTGTGCAGATTTCAAAGTTATTTTTTATGTTTGATATGTTGAGTTTTGTTTTTTATTGTTGATTACTGATATGTTGCAATTGGCTTGTGTTGTATTAATAGTAATGTTTTGTGTTATTTATATGATTAGTTTTGTTATTTTTGATAAGGATAGGTGGTAGAGAGGACTGACCAGTCCTAACTTCGCCTTAAAAATAAAGTAGTTTTTCATTTTATTTCTTATGGGCCTGCAGGCCTCTTCTTGAATTATTTTATGAGTGATGTACCGACCGTTAGCTCGGTTGGGTATTCAAACCACTCCTCATTCCAAAGTCTTGGTTATTTAGTCTCGTCACTGGGCAAATATATTTATACATTTATATACGAACTTGACAGATCATTAATTGTTATGTTACGGCATAATGCATTAATTATTTTGTTAATTTTTCAGGGCTTGAACTGTATTTATGTTTAAAATATGATCACAAAGAATGTTTGTTAGTATTATAGTAAATTTAAGAATTATAATAATGTATAATTTTTTAATACTTATTTCATGAGAATAATTATTACTGTTCACTGAAAATAGAAATGCTGATGTAAAATAAAATATCTTTTAATGAAACTTTTTAAACAGCGCAGAATATTTATGACTGGCTGTTATAAAGAGTTAAAAAATCACTTGGTAAAAGCTTCAGATGGATCCCTACCACTTTGGAAGTTACTGCAAACCTTCTGCCACTTTGCTTTTAAGCTACCTAGATAATTCACAAGTATTCCAAAACTGGCAAGTGAGTGTGTTTCAAAATATATCTTAAAAAACTTCTCTCTGCCTGTTATCATTAAAAGTTGTCTTATTATTTTGACAACATTATAGGAAACACGTTCTTTTTGTTAGTTTTATGAAATAAACACACATTTTTTACAATTTTATATGTATGGGACCATTGTACTTCATTGTACTACCTCAAAACTTACGTTCATAAATTCTTTGACATTCAAACATATAAATAAAAGAAATGTCCAATATACAAATAGCTGTTATGTACAGTATCATTTTTTCTCCCTCTCAGGTTAATCTTTGCAATAAATATCTTTACATCCAAGATTAGTTACAAAAATGTAATTAAAAAATACAAAGGAAAGTTGAAAGAGGATGGTTTTTACCAATTTCAGAACGAGCACACACATTAGAGAGGAAATACATTACAGGAAAGCATAAGAGACAAAAATACAAATAAAGTTTATTAATTTATTTCTAATAGAAAAAATCAATTAATATCACAAGGTCAAAATTTAAAGATTGCTAGAAAAAAATAAACCATTACTAAATACAAATACCAAGTAGTAATACTAACACTACAACCTAATAAACTAACAACAATCAATAATTAACCATATCAACAATCCATATATAAACTAAAATAATGCAACTACTATTTTAGTGAGGGTATTGAGATACGTACGAGATTGACCCATCCCCCCGCCCATACACGTACAGTGGTATGGATCCACCCGCCAACCAATACACGTACAGAAATAAACTATAAAAGAAAAAATAATTATAAAAAGTAATAGAAAATTGATTGTGCACCAGAAGTAAACTATGGCAATAATAAGTGGACCATTTTCTTTAAATTAAACATTTACTATCAATGTTTTCCTTAAAATAAAACGCCATTGAATTTTTAGTTATTATACAACCTACAGGTTGTTATTTGTCACCTATTACTGAGGAACTGATTTCCTGATATACAACACGTTATTTTCTACTTTCAAACGCAACTTTAATAAATTATTATTTGAATATATTTAAAATAATTTATAATGAAATAAAGAGCACAACATATTTCAATGATAAAGTCTCATTGCATAAAAAACTAAAAAATAATATCCTCTTAGTCAAAGTTAATTTTTACAATACATCACTTGTGAGATCACAAAAATTATAAGATTTTAACAGTCCTTGTAATAGTTTCGAATGTTACTGGAGTATTTGATAACTTGTTAGTATATGGATATTTATCATTGGAGCAACTTTGACATAAACATCCAACAAATTAGTTGGGCTCCAGTTAGAGTTGGCTCAAGTTGGCACCTCTGGGACCAAAGAAGCTGCTGACTAATTCACTTAAACTAACTTCGTTTTTCCAGATGTTCTATCCTTAAATATAGAGCCGACATTTAGGGTAGGTGTTTTCTATTACATTTGTGTCACATTAAACAGTTTGTAAGGCGTCTTGATGTGGTTAAATTAGGATTAAAAAAATATATTAAGAATTGCGTTGTGTGTTGGAGCTGATAAACTCCATAGCTACTAAATATTTACATCTTCATATTACATATCTATAAAAAACAACGAAAGTCAAATATCGCAAACAAGAAGTACAGTATAAATACAAGATACACAAATACAATGGTGATCTATTTTTAGTACATCATAATTTTACCTTATCAGATCAAAGAAAATCACAAATAATTATCTTTTCTACTAGCTCCTTTTATGCTGAGAACTAAGAACTTTTATCGTTGCTACGTATTTACTTGTGAAACTTATAGTTGTTAATGCTTTTTATACAGAAACAATAGTCTAAAGACCTCCAAGAAGAGAGAGAGATTAAAAAAACTGATTTCCATTTTGTAATGGCTATCAATAAACAATACCATACGAAAACGTTCTCTTGATTAATCACTACATAATTTAGCAAAAATCACACACTACTGTAATTCTGAATTGTTTTGTAGAAATAAATAGCTACAGGTGTGTAATTGGTTATAAAAACCAAATTTACAATCACCAGTGTTGCCTCCTAGGTTAGGTTAGGTTAGGTTAGTAGACAAGTATTCTAATGACTGGTTCGAGTTTGTGTATGTACATAATATTTCGGTGAATTATAAATTAGTGGAAATATAACAATATTGAACCATATGATTATTTTGTTCACTAACATTTCTATTAATTCGAAAAAGTATTAGTTCCCCAATCACTATTACTATCTAGTGATAGTATTATTAATTGTTAATAATACTAATACATGATTAATAATAATATTAATAACCTTATTAGCGTTCGCTTTACTATAGGTTGCTGGAAGAATCTACGATTTAAAACCAGGGCCTCTTTAAGGAATTATACATTTAAGGAATGGACTTCTTTTTCTTAAAACCATTCCGTAGGCCCATCGCTTGAGCAGCCTACAGTTCCTGCTTGAACTCCTCCCGCATGATCACTTACGAGTCTCAGTCTTTGGCCTCTCGCGAAGATACAGTCTGTAACATGGCTTGAAGCTCTCGGAAGTTCGCTATTTAGATACTTCAGGCAGTAATGTGGTTTTTGGTTAAAGGAGCCCATAAATATTGAATTTTATTGAATTTGAAGTTTATTAAGGTTAAATTTAACATCATCTACTGTATATATTGAATCGGAAAGTACCTTCCTCTAAATATTTTTAGGGGATGGAAAAACTTTATTTTGACTTAAAAAATGATATTAGGAGTAAAAACAAAATACTTTATTTTGGCACGCCACACTAGTAAAAATTGAAAAACGTCATACTAACTATTATGAATCGTCATATGAAGTTTTGTACATCCAGCTAACTGTGATACCACTGTACGTGTATGAGTAGGTGGGTGGGTTAATACCACTGTACTTGTATGAGTGGGTGGGTGGGCCATCACAAATATACGTGTATAGGAGGGTGGATGGGTCAATATAACTGTATGTGTATGAGTGAGTGGGCGGGTCATTACCACTGTACGTGTATAAGTGGGTGGGTGGGTCATTATCACTGTACGTGTATGGGTGGGTGGAGGGTCATTACCACTGTACTGTATGGTTGGGTCAATAACACTGTACGTGTATGGGTGGGTGGGTCAATACCACTTTACGTGTATGGGTGGGTGGATGGGTCATTACCACTGTACGTGTATAAGTGGGTGGGTGGGTCATTATCACTGTACGTGTATGGGTGGGTGGAGTGTCATTACCACTGTACTGTATGGTTGGGTCAATAACACTGTACGTGTATGGGTGGGTGGGTCAATACCACTTTACGTGTATGGGTGGGTGGATGGGTCAATACCACTGTACGTGTATGAGTGGGTGGATGGGTCATTACCACTGTACGTGTATGGTTGGGTCAATACCACTGTACGTGTATGGGAGGGTGGGTGGGTCAATATCACTGTGCGTGTATGGGTGGGTATATGAATGATATCTGTCAAACACATGAGAATCATTATCATTATTCTGAATGTTTAATGATTCAGAATAAACTAAATAGTTTTTTTACATCTTAGTTTAACGTATTAACGAAGGTAATTGTAGTTATAAGCTCAGTATCTACTTATAAAATTGATTTAAAAAAAATAATGTTTCTTGTAAGTAAATAAAATATTTATTTTTTACTAGGAGTAGTAATAGGATTAGTTAATTTATATTTTAATTTAATTATATAATTTATTGTAATTGTATCGATCTTCTGTGATCGTGGTCGTCTAGCACTGCTCTAACGTTGTAGTGCCAATATGACCTATAAATCATCTAGATAGTTGCAGAAAATCAGGTTATGATTATGACTAATACAGGTCTTATGAAAAATTTAGGTTCAGTTATATGAAACATATTTTGTGCTCCAAAGCTAAAAAATGCTATGATATATTTCCCTAATTTGTTAACATATAAAATTCACTGTTTATAAATAATAAAAAAAATAATAATAATACAAGGTGGAAAACATATATGGAAACGCTCTCACAACTGTTGTATGACTTCACTTGTAAAAGTGAAGTCTTGTACGTTCATTGTGGTTACAAAGAACACACTTTTTGACACCTTTAGTGACATTTCATCTTTATTGGGGGACGGCCTACAAGAAGTTGAACGAAAATCTTCATTGTAGGCTAGGTTGAGTTTGGTATTAAATGGAAGGTTTATTCGTGAGAAATTAATTTCCGCAAACCGGAATTCAAAAGTTTATCTTTTACAGAGGTCATTTTAATTTCAAAGTTACTAATTTTAACAATATTATTCCTACACCATTTAACTGTTTCAAGCAAATTATTCTGATTAAAAACTATACTTTATGGAACAAAGTAATTTGAAAAAGTTAAGTTATCAAATTATCTATGGGAAAAAATAACTTTTTTGTGAAAGCATTTCCATATTTTTATTCCATCCTGTTTGTATGCGGGGGACATTCCTTAGCATTACTGACTTTTTTTAGACTGTCCAATATTATTAAAATTATTTTTCCTTACATTATAAACATACAATCCACAGTTAATTAATAGTTGTAATATTACTGAAACTATGTGTTGTTATTTAAAGGAAATGGTTTTAATAATAACATACAATACGAAAATAGTAACAGCTAAGAATTTTACTTGCATATTTTAAGTTTTTTAGTCATTTATGAAATATATGGAGGGAGGGGATAAATTAAACAAGTTGAAAAATGACGTATTTTTAGATACAGGTGATGTTTAAAAGTAGTTTTAGTTTACACATGAAATTTTCCGGTGTAAATATAACCATGACAATTTAATTAAGCAAACGCAATACTTGCATAGTTACTGGTTGAATATTTATTACGTCGTTAATTGTAAAGGATAAAAAATATTTAAAAAAACACATTTTGAACGGAGATGAAAGTGGTATAAAATTGCGATTTTTCTGTAATATTTGTTGTACAAGTCAAATACGAAAGAACAACAAGTTTATTTTACAAATTCAAATGCTTTACTGAATTTGATAATTTTTTGGTTTTTATAATTTTTATAACTGTAGTAGATTTTATTTGTAGGTTGCTTTCTAGTCAATGACGTCGACTGCAGGAATGATGTAAAACCTTGAAGGTCCGTGGCCATCTTGTTGAGCTGGAGGTCTAGTCTCTAGTCCACAGACTGTCCGTGTAGGTTGTCCCTGTTGTTGCAATGCCTAACAGGATTCAAGTAACGTAATTATACATTTCACTGCCCTTGGGGTAAAACTATTCCGTAGTACTTAACGCTATAAATAGAAGTTAATACATCGATTCAATATTGTTGCAGAGATAAACTATAAATAACAGTTAAATACCTTAAATTAGACGATTTGGATGCTTATGATTTTTTTGCCATTTTTGGATCTTTTCCATTCACTACAATAACAACAACTTAATCAAACATAACCAAATCAAACCTAAAAAACTTTTCCAAACCTAACATAACATAACTAAATCTAACACAACATAACTAAACCTAGCATAACCTAAACAAAGCAAACATAACCTAACCAAAGTAGTGGTAGTGAATTAACGGAAAAGGTCCAAATATTTTAAACATTAGAGAGGGAAAACATTGCCAGCATTGATTTGTTTATCTCATTCCAACGCCAAAACCAATACATATCATAGCATAAACGTTTGAAGGTAAATAGAAAAAAATTGAAAAAAGCAATTACTGAAAACGATACCATGTATACCTGTAGTAATACAAACAGTACACCCAATGAATAAATAGGAATAAATAACTATATCAACAATCCATATACATACTATAATAACGAAATTAATATTAAAGTAAATAACTATAAAAGCAATAATATTTATAAAACGTAATAGAAGATAAATTGTGAACCAAGAGTAAACTATAAAAATATTTACACCTTGCCTAAGGTTTATTATCAGGCAAGGTGTAAATTTTCAAATTCTAACGACGCTAATATTTTTGTATAAGGCATTGGTCAGGTCAAGACTGAAAAATGCTGTTATAGTATGGAATTGAAAGAATCCCAAAAAGATTTTAAAAATATTTTCATTTCAAGTCCTTCAATGTTTATACTTATATGGTTGCATACGGTGAATTATTGAATCTGTTTGGGTTTGAAAGTCTACGCCTAAGGAGGTATGTGATGGGGCACATGTTTGCACGGCCTGGTCCAGGGACGGGTAGTTGACGCTGTCAGCCTGGAGATTCTCTCTTTTAGGATCCCTGCTTTTAACAGCAGAAATAGGCTTCTATTTGACTTGCTACATGTTCGTACTGTTACGCATGCGTCCTCGCCTCTTCTTCGGATGATGAGAGATTACAACCTAATGCTTTCTGGTGG
The DNA here is from genome assembly GCA_035578905.1 of Stictocephala bisonia. Lineage (NCBI taxonomy): Eukaryota > Metazoa > Arthropoda > Insecta > Hemiptera > Membracidae > Stictocephala > Stictocephala bisonia. The sequence goes on from JAQJVL010000071.1 coordinate 318,158, forward strand.
AGAGAATATTGACATAATCAATTATAAGGCTGGAATTTTAAAAATGAAATGTAAATTATTGTTAAAACAAGAAACATACAATTTTTGAAATGTTTTCCTATTGTTGTACCTTTGTTATTGATTTTATTATTGCTGTTGCTCTCGTTTAATTTATATGTTTGTTTATTATATAATATTTTCCTTGTTCATCATTCATATTTTATGCCATATATACATACATATGTATAAATATTTTTTTCTCTTTTATTGTTGGCATGATTTGTTATTTATATATTTATATGTCTGAGTATTTAAATTTCTGTATAAGTGAACTTATCATTTAAAACAAATGTTTATTGTCATATGGATGTTCCTTTTTGAGTGTTTTTGTTAATTGTTCGTTTGCAGATCTTGGAAAGTTTAGTGTTTGAATATTTGTTTTATGGCTTAAATTCCACTATATATTAATACAATTGTATGTCTTTAATTGTTTTAATGTTATTAGGGTTAAACTTGTATTAAAACATGGATATGAATAAATAAATAAATACCTATACATGTCGTTTTGAACCTGACTGAAAACATCTTAAAGATCGAATAAACTTTCCTTCAATGTATTGTCCCTAGATGATAAAATCCCCATCACTTACCAGACTTGCTACATACATATTTTATAGTCTGAAAATCTCTATTATATACTTTGTCAAAGAATTACAATTTTCACAACACATAAACGAACCATCCCTAAACACATACATATACAATAAAATATTGCACAACATTCCAACGAATGAAAATGTAATAGCATTTATACAAACAGCTGTTAATATTTTTAGGACCTTTTCCGTTAATTCACTACTACTACTTTTTCCGTTCATTACCACTAATTTTTTTACGCAATAATTTTATTATTATTATTTTTTTGGTTGCGTTCGATCAGGTTAGGTGGTTACTAAAGTTGATTAAAAACTGGTAAATCCAATGATTGAATTACCGTAAAATGCATCTCCGTTCTTGGAAAACGATAAGATAAAGCCAGCGATATCGGATTCCTAGCGGGTAAGAAATACCAAAGTGGACGTAAAAATGATTGGGGGACAGTTTTTAAAGCAATATAATATTTATCAAGTGGTTGTCAATTAACGGAAAAAAGTAGTGGTAGTAAATTAATGGAAAAATCCTATTTTGAATCATCATAAAAGCTGGAATGAAACTATACAAACCTTTTAAGGTAACAGTTAATATATGAAAGCAGTAACTAATACGTTTTGTTTGTTAGTATACATTGAACACATTTTTTTCTACAAAGTAGTCACTAACATTAAAAGAAAAAATGCAGCATGATTAGAAAAGAAGAACAGTAGTTTACAGTAATTTAATGACGCTCCCTTTTATGTTTAATCACGAGCGTGTGGTGACATTGTTGCGTCATAAAGCTGAGCGAGGCAGAAACTCGCCTCATAAATCCAGGCAGAAACCTCCCTTTGATGGCTCCCACTGTAATAAACTTTCTAAATGACACACGTTTATCTAGAATGCCTGGTACGAAATAATATTTTATCTTGTCAACAAGTTGAATGTTACTATTCCTATAAACATGAGTTATTTACAAGCTATATTTTGTTGAGTTATTATTTTAATATATGAGCTTAAATTTAAGTGGTGACATTTTTAAAATGCAGTACAAGTAAACGTTACTCAACACAAATTTATTACAATATAAGCACAAAATGCACAAATATATTACAATACAAGTACAAAATGCACAAATATTATGGTGATCGATTTCGGTGAACCACGCTCACCTTCCCTCTGGTCTGAGGAAGGTGAGCGTGGTTCACCAAAATCGATCACCATAATATTTGTGCATTTTGTACTTGTATTGTAATATATTTGTGCATTTTGTGCTTATATTGTAATACATTTGTGTTGTGTGACGTTTACTTGTACTGTATATGTACCAACACGTATTATGTTAATTAAACAACTATTTTTAAAATCTCACAGTTCTATATTCTGATAAAGTTTATTTATTGTGTGCTTTATTAAAGTATGCCCCTAAAAAACTGAAGAATCACACTTAATTTATGAGATAAACTGCTATATAAAATAAACAAGTTTTTTTTAATTTTAATATTCAATATAAATTTAAAATAACATATTTACAACTATCAAACTACTTAAGTCGTGACTTGCTAAAGACTGTCGGTAGCCTGAGCTAGTTGGTTATTAACTGACAACGTGTGTCATGCCGATTTTATGGTGCAAAACTACTTGAGTCGTGACTTACTGGAGTCTGTGTGTGACCCGAGCTAGTCGATTGTCAGCTGACAACGTGTGTCATGTCGATTTTATGGTGCAAAACTACTTGAGTCGTGACTTACTGGAGTCTGTGTGTGACCCGAGCTAGTCGATTGTCAGCTGACAACGTGTGTCATGTCGATTTTATGGTGCAAAACTACTTGAGTCGTGACTTACTGGAGTCTGTGTGTGACCTGACCTAGTAGTTTGTCGACTGACAACGTGTGTCATGTTGATGTCATGGTACAAAACTACTTGAGTCGTCAATTGCTGAAGTCCTTGCGTGATCGGAAACTGCATGGAGCTTTGTATAGCATATTTTACTCTCTAGTATATCGTAAGAGGTTTGAGCTAGTATATTGTCAACTGACACCGTGTGTCAAGTCGATTTGGACGTGCAAGAATATTCATTTAAATATTTACACCTAATGATAATACACATATTTATTAACACAGTTAAAAGAATGCATTTCATACTTGTTTTTGACGGTCTAGCTTTGGATATGTGTTTGTAATTTTAATAGCCTGGATTGCGTTGATTTATTGTTATTTTGGGTAGGATAAATATTTAAAAGTAAGACTTTTTTAATATGCTTAAAGAACAGGAACATTTACTTTCATGAACACCCATTTATATATTGTCAAATGACGCCTCCCACCCACCAAACACATATCTATGAATTAGCCATGCATCTATACAAGCAGTAGTGATGGAATTGAATATTAATGCATGAACTGAATATTGATTACATACATAAATTAACAAAACAAGTTTATAGCACTGTAAGAGCAATATGGTACAGTTATTACCGTACCATTTCCACCCTGCTTTAAATATGCAATAAAATATATTGATCGGCCAGCACACATGTACCAACTGGGAAATAAAACACGAATACAAAAATCTGTTACTTTTAGTAACTTATGTATTTTTAAGTTATCCAGTTTATGTAAAAAATTTTCGTTAAAAAGAGAACATTTCAAGAAAGTGCAGAAGAGGAAATCACGTAATGATAGAGTGTAAATTTGAGCACAAAATTTGTCCCTTGAAGTGACACTGATAAAGGATTTCATGATTTCATCTCTATCATACAAACCTTTCATGATAATGTATTATTTGTAAAATAACTCTTTTATATATATATATTAGGAATTTGAAATATTATTAATAAATTCATTATTAATATTGTGTATTCTATTCGCCTCATACTATTACTGAGTCATAAATCACAATTAACTTATTATTCCTTATATTTGGGAAGGGGGGAGGGGCTTAGATTCTTATGCTGTTGTGGTCATTTTAGATAAGGAAATATTTAATATAATTTCAATGTATCAAATCCAAATAAAAAAGACATGTAACATATAATACCATATATGACACAGGGAAAATTATGATATAAATACGCACAGAGAATTCAACGATGAACCCTCAAATAGTATCTATGTTACAAAATGCTAAAAATGTAATAAGATTGATTGATGAATGGCATGATCACTTCCCAATCATTAACCAACCACTACTTTGGGATTCAGACAATGCTCTTCAACTCACTAATTTATTACGAATTAATATTTTACAACTTATTTTAAGGAACTAATTTTCTTTGCATATTTCCCTCCATTTTACTTTTTTTTATAGAGAAAGGTTAAGGGTTTATGTATCACCACTGATAGATAGAAGAAACATTTTCTAAATACACCATAGTATTTAAGTCTGCAATGTCATGTTATCCCTGAACTTTTGAACAAAAGGTTGTAATATTTAAGTGTAAAATGACCGATGCCTTGGATTCCTCTTCACTTATTTACGAATAAATAATTTTAAAGGACAACTAAACCAGTTTATACTTGTCCTGGTATAACAAAATACTGAAATCCTCTCCTCTTTGAAACAAATTGTTAATTTAATCTTATTTGTAAACATGTTTTTGTTTCATAATGAATTAAATTGGTTCACAATTATTGATACATTCTCTGTTGCGTGGTTCTCCTTACTATTGTGTCATCTCATACTTTTAATATGCAAAATTCCCTTTCAATATTCTTGTTTCACTTTAACATACTGTACTTAGCCTTTAAAGCATCGTGAAGAAGGGCGGTCATAAAGTTTAATTCCTTGCAATGTATACAGGACATGTTTGATTATATATTTCATACAATAGTGAAAAAGTGTAATTTGAAGTTAATAATTATAAAGCATTGTTCTAAAAACCATTATTAACGTGCTGAATCAGTTGTAAACATTTAGCTGTTATGCTAATATTTTTCTTAAGTCAACTTGGTCATTAATTTACGTAGTCATAACTGAAGGTTTGGAGGCTATAAGAAGGGTGATATATTTGGAAGCATCAATTTTGTCATCGAAAAACACTCCATACTATTTTATATTTTACGCATTAATGACATAAATGTGCTGTGTATTATAACTATCTTGTTGTGAACATTTCACCAGAGATGAACCTGTTAATATTTTTAATTTCTAAAGCTAGTTGACACATAAGTCACTTTTTAAGTATTTTATATTAAAAGTCAGTAAGAATTATTGAGAATGGCGTCCTAAAGTATGACACCCATTTAGTAGTTGCCATTGTCTGCAAAAACAAGGTTCTAGATACTCAACACTGAACACACGTTAGTGAAGTGTGATCCGTCATTGTTGAACAGCATAACAACACCATTAGTGTGACAGAGATGGAGAGTGAGAGGAAAATTACCAGAGGTTGGATTAAGTGTGAGTAATGGTATTAAATCACCCTTAAAACACTATTTTATTAACATTATAAAATAATTTGATTATTTAATTAGCTTTGTAACAAGAAAATTACTCTCGGGAACAACCTTTAGAGAAGATTGTAAGCGATAGGTTCTATGGTAGGTCCTCTTAATACCAACACGTCGTCCACTCAATGGTTCCCATCGATGTGGATACTACTAGAGAAGTCTGGGACATCCATGTTGGATGGTAAAGGTTCAGATTTTGTATTGGGAAGACAACTGAGGGTCAGATTTGTCAGGTAGCTGAAAATCAGACCAACACTACGTGGTTCGGATGCCACGTAAAGCTATAGTACCCATAGTTGCCCTGGCTATTGGGCTATTAATAAATAGTCATTTCTGAGCTAAGCCCAACTCGGATAGTAACACTGACTACACTCGTTCATCTACACTCATCACACTCATTCGCCCCTCATATTCACCCATATCTCTACGATAGGTGTCTTAGAAATGAAAAATGAAATAAATCTGTATGAATAGTCGAAATGGTCTATATATATTGATTATAGTCTACAGATTGCAATTCTTCTATCCCTACGTTAAAGGTGGATTGGTAGGTATAAGAAAAACATATACTTCAAAGGTTTTTAAAGATATGTAAGAGAAAAAAAACCACATATCCAGAACAAATAAAATCAAGGACCATAAAATAATTATGCTAAACCATACTTATGTAACTTTTGGAGTTTACATAATAACGATCAACGCTGATAGTTTTATTGATCCTACGCTGTTTGCCTTGACACAGTTTAAGCGAAAATTCCAAACTCATCCGTTACTTCTAATAGGTTTGTGCTGGAAAAACGTAGAAAAACGTGAACGATTTTCCACATTTCAAACGAGAACAAAGTAATGATAGTTTGGCGTTAAAGTTTTTAAATTTTAAACGATAATGTTTAAATTATTCAACAGAACAAACATTATATTTTCATCTGCTCTTTATGAATAATCATATTTATTTTCTGATAAGGTATGTATGCATGTATATTATATTCATTAGGTACTGTGTAACCTATGCACTACTAAATCATATCATGGCATAGCAATTAAAAATAAAATACTACTATTGTTAATATCAATAGTAAACCTACTCTACAGCTTGAAGTTGGAGTAGCAAAAGCCTCGTTCAAAGAGACACAAAGAGACAGCGTGGCCACCTTCAATACACAGAAACAGGGGAGAGTGGATAATTTATAATATTGAAAACAATTTAAACTATGATGTGTATCTAAAAATAAATTTCAAGAGGTCATTTTCAATATAAAATATAAGTTATACATACAAACCTCCTCCTGCATACAAATGTACAAAGTAAATCTGTAGCGCGATTGTCCTTGACGATCCAAGGTTTGCTGAACGCCTTATGTTGCCGTGTGAAGTGTGGTCAGCAAGTCGGGACACGTGTGTCACTGTTCCCGCTTGGTAACCCTCCCTATTACCTCACGATGCTGGGCCAGCCCCGGAAGACACTTAGGGTGAAGATATCAACGTCGCTTCCTGTGGGAATCGAAACCATTAACCCCTCCTCCGGAAGAGAGTGCTCCATGAATCTGCACATGGGTTACATTGGCAGATACATTGGCACCAGACTCCCCACTTCAGGATTGGATATATATAATCGTAATGAATAAAATGGTTACTATATGGCCTTGTTAAGGGAATATGTCTTATCAAAACAAATCCATTTACGTACGGTGGTAATGACTCTACCACCCACCCACCCATGGATTGGAGCTTACATCAGTTTTTACCTAACTCCGGGACGTTTACTTGCCAATAAGAGCTCTTATTTACATCCAAGAACTCGTTAAGCTAGTTTTAAAATCAGTTAAATTTTATCATTAAAAAAATTAGTGTAAACTAACCAAACTAATGTAAAAAATTTAAAACTATGTTTGAAACTTTATTTACTAGTAACTCATTGTAGTATATTTACCAGTTAAATTAGTGTTTTAGGCTATTTTTTACTCTCTATATCATCTTAATATCCGAGACTTTTCTTATTTCAGAGCTTTATATTTAATGCAAAGTGTAATTAAAATTACTTGATAGAGTAGATTGAGTTTCAATTAATAAATGTTCACCTTTAAACACAACATAATGTCTTGAGTTATAGGTTTTACCTAAATTCCTATTCATCTTAAAGGTTAAAAACCATGTATTATGTTCATTTCGGCCATTAATTTTGGAAATTCTTGAGCTTATGATCAAGCAACAATCTTAGTAATATTATTTCGTATTTCCAATAAACTATCGACGGAATTAAAAAGTATTCTGTATAAAAATTATACTGCTACTAATTAGATGAGTTTTCAATGGATGTATTAGCATCTTAGTAATATTAGCATTGTTCTGTACTACTTAATACTTAAACTACTAGTGAGTATGGGTGACTAATCCTCAACTACAAGAGCCTGTACTATGAGGCTACATCACCTACCTCAACCACGTTTCCTTCGTTAGTACAAATTAGTTTTGTTTCAACACGAAGTTCTCTGACAGCTTTATCACGTAGGAGTACAGAACAGACTTTATTGAGACTGACTGTAATTGAATCAATCACTCGAGAACACTAGATAAACTTGTTATTTGTTTGTACAAACATAACACTAAATTGTTTGTTGATTTTAGAGAGGACGGTCGGTGAGTCACGAGAAGTCCTCTGAACTTCACGCCTCTGTGATATTAATTGCACTGATTTCCATTGAAACTGCACAAGTCGTATATTGTACATATTATAATAAGTAATTACGACAAGTACACATAATGACTTGTGCTGTTTCAATGGAAATCAGTGCTATTAATATCACAGAGACATGAAGTTCAGAGGACTTCTCGAAACTCACCGATTATACTGTTATAGCAGAGTAGATACTTCATCATAGGCTCTTTAGTATTATTACTACATTCCTAGATGGAAGGCTGGTGCATGATTAAGTGGACTTGTTTAAATTACATGACATGTTAGACTAAAATCTTGTTTTGCAATCTTAAAACGTAATCCTCTAATCCCTGACAAATGACCTAGTGAAGGAAGAAATTTAATAGCTAACCTGCCAAATTTCGATTTAAAATGTTGTGAAGGACATCTATTAAGTATTATACAGTATTTTTAAAGAAACTTATATTACTGTATTTAAACTAAATTGGAATTTATGATAATTACTATAGTTTTTATTGTTAAAAGACCGTTAAACAAATAAGAGGAGAAAATAAAGAAAATACGTACCTACTTTGTAAAGTTTCAGGTTTTATTTTTTATAGGTATGTTGGAGAAGTAAGATTGAAGGAGGAGTTGAGTTGCAGAAAGGAAATAAATGTAAGATTTGCTATGTAAAAAATAGTTTTATATAAATATAAGTTTACTTTGAGGACCGTTGGATAAGAAGCTGAGGAAAAGGTTTATGAAATGTTTTTTCTAGTGTTTTATTTTATGGAGCGAAAACACGGACTCTTAGGAAAGAGGACGGGAGAAAATGGATTTGCGGAATTGGAGAACGATTAAAGAAATTGGATGAGAAGACAGATTCCGAAACAAAGAAGTAATGAGGAAAGTTGGTGGAGAAAGGGAAATACCAAAACTGGAAGAAAATTAAAAATTAATTGATTAGGAAATGTGATGAGAGTAGAGAGCCCGTTGAGAACCATAGGAGGTAACATTAGAGGAAAGAGAGGTAAAGGAAGACAAATATATTAGATGGTGGACAGTGGAAGGATTGGAGAGTACGAACAAACAAAACAACTTGCTCAAAATAGAGAGGTTTGGCGGGAAGATGCAGCAGGATCTGCTTGAGAGAAGGACACTCAAGGATACTCTTGATGATAAGTGGAGAGTACGAACAAACAAAACAACTTGCTCAAAATAGAGAGGTTTGGCGGGAAGATGCAGCAGGATCTGCTTGAGAGAAGGACACTCAAGGATACTCTTGATGATAATTGGAGAGTACGAACAAACAAAATAACTAGCTCAAAATAGAGAGGTTTGGCGGGAAGATGCAGCAGGATCTGCTTGAGAGAAGGACACTCAAGGATACTCTTGATGATAATTGGAGAGTACGAACAAACAAAACAACTTGCTCAAAATAGAGAGGTTTGGAGGGAAGATGCAGCAGGATCTGCTTGAGAGAAGGACACTCAAGGATACTCTTGATGATAATTGGAGAGTACGAACAAACAAAACAACTTGCTCAAAATAGAGAGGTTTGGCGTAAAGATGCAGCAGGATCTGCTTGTGAGAAGGACACTCAAGGATACTCTTGATGATAATTGGAGAGTACGAACAAACAAAACAACCTGCTCAAAATAGAGAGGTTTGGCGGGAAGAAGCAGCAGGATCTGCTTGAGAGAAGGACACTCAAGGATACTCTTGATGATAATTGGAGAGTACGAACAAACAAAACAACTTGCTCAAAATAGAGAGGTTTGGCGGGAAGATGCAGCAGGATCTGCTTGAGAGAAGGACACTCTTGATGATAATTGGAGAGTACGAACAAACAAAACAACTTGCTCAAAATAGAGAGGTTTGGAGGGAAGATGCAGCAGGATCTGCTTGAGAGAAGGACACTCTTGATGATAATTGGAGAGTACGAACAAACAAAACAACTTGCTCAAAATAGAGAGGTTTGGCGGGAAGATGCAGCAGGATCTGCTTGAGAGAAGGACACTCAAGGATACTCTTGATGATAATTGGAGAGAACGAACAAACAACACAACTAGCTCAAAATAGAGAGGTTTGGCGGGAAGATGCAGCAGGATCTGCTTGAGAAAAGGACACTCAAGGATACTCTTGATGATAATTTTTAAAATTTAATTGTCACTAGTAAAACTGGAGAAATTTCATATATTTTTACTACATGTATTAATAAATATTATCAGATTGTTTGCTAGTTTACGTGCGATTTTCGTAACCTAATATTATGAAAATATTTATATTCATGAACAAAAATTTTAAGTACAGTAAAGTACCATTGATAAAATAACATTTCAAATTTATCACATCACTATTGTAATAAATAGTTAAAAAATATATTTCTAAAAGTATTTTGTAAATACTTACATATTATTGTAATATATCGTTAAATTTAACGAACTTAAAGCAAAAGTATATGGTGAACTTCCTAACCATTTTACTCAATATCGTAAATAAGAAATTTAATTAAAAATAATAATCAATATTCCGTATTTTGATTACTTGCAAAAATGCAACAAAACAGAGGATTACTTCTAAGAGAACACTAAACTTAATCAGGGAAAGTTATCTCAAACTTGTTTTCAAGACATGAATTGAAATACAACGTGACTCCGCGTTATTGTATAGCACAATAAATAGTAAGATACATTTTGATTCCGATGGATTGTTTTCACGTGTAAGTCTTTAAAAAAAAAAATTGTTTGAAAAGACCATTTTAGTTTATTACTAAGCAGGCATATTCGTGAAAACATGGTCTGGAAAAAGCTGTTGTACTTTTATGTGAATAAGAAAAAAATTATTATTTCCAAAATTATACGTTCCAGAAATAAACTCAATTTTTTCATAATCGGATGACAGAACTAAAAATCGTAAAACCCTTTAGTTCTAGATGAGTGTTTTTCAAGTTATCATCAATCAGAAATTTAGCTTTTTTTAATTATCATTACATACAATATAACACTTAAGCACCTAAATATATTGAAAAGCTAAAAACCCAGAACTAATCAATATTAAGTAATATTTTCCCATATCTTGTACGGAGACTTTAATGCAATTCACATCGTTCTGCATGCAAAAGAAAAAAGAAATTAATAATATTAAAATTTTAATTCGCATCTACCTGTCAGTGATTCAGGTAGTTTCTGAAAATCACTGCATTTACTATGTCGAAATAATCAGTAAAGTATCCCTAACAACAATGACAACTTTTATATATGAATTAAAATATACAAAATGCAATAACTAATTAATCATCGGTGTATAAAATACAGCAGCAAAATTCATAAAATAATACAGATGAATAACAAATATTTCAAAATGAAACATAACAAAAAAATAAAAAACTTAAAAATTATAACGTGAATAGTAGTAACAATAAAAAGTTGATACAAAATGTGTAAAATAATAAAATACAAACCAAATAATAGAACATCGACTAAAGAAAGTAAAGGTTTGATAAAATTAGATCCTTAAAGGTCAGTGAACATCTGATTGATGATGATGATGTTCAGGCCATAGAACGTCAGTGTAGGTTGTCTCGTTGATGCACATCGTCATAGTTCATTGTAATGTTGTGTAATATACTTTTTGGAAAACTGGTTTAAATATATTGGTTACGTTTTACTGATTAAATGTAGGAATATAATTATGTGTGTGTTTTACTAATTCCGTTCATATATAATATGTTATTTCTAGATAATTTTCTTTTTTTTTGAGTTTGTATGAATAATTATACTTAAGAAATTTCAGTATGCATAATTTGCTGTCAAAATGTTTTTTCCATATTACAGGATATTTAAACAGAAGATTCACTTTAAGGAACCCTTTTAGTTAGTTATGTTGTACAATGTATACAAATAGACGTACAATGTAATGGATAATACGACACAAGGAGCTGCTCTTGTATCAATTAGAAAGTAACGGTTGTCTTCTACGTTGGCATGTTACAGTTGTTTCTCGGATAGTTCAGCCTTCCTCTATGTGTTATTTTAATTTTGTGTCTTTGTGTTTATTATTGGTGTTCCTTGCATTTATTTCTATGTCCCTGGTTGTCTGCGTTCTTCATTTGGTTATGCCTATCAGCTAGAATTTTTTAGGCAAGTGTTAGTAATATGTTGCTTTTGTTACAGATTTTAGTAACTTTTTACAAACAGTATAAATGCCGTAAATTTTGTCTGTAAATTAAAAAAAAACCTTTGGTCACTTTTTTAATGCTTTTAAATTAATAGTTTTTTAACTCTTATATAATAAACTATATTTTTGCCTTTCAACTTGTGCTTTTTGTTCTGTGTCCTCCTGAGTCCCGTGCCTTTGCACCCACATTCGTTGGCCCATTTTTGATTATATGAGGGTGTGTTGCAGTAAAATCTCGACTCTTTGATGTCGTATGTAAATAGTATTGTAGCACTGCCTCGTTACTTAGTTTTCTGGTAGTTGATGTTCAGAGTTGAAATCTTTTTGTAAGTTGTTTATAATGAAACATTTATTTTATATGTTAGATATTGCAATTACAGTCTCCAATCTTCTTAATTATTACAAGTATCATGACCTACTGATAAAGTAAAGTATCATACCTAATAAAGTTGACGTATTTCGTCTAACGAGGTACAAAGACAGCACGTAGTTAGTGTAAACAGAGACGCAGAGCCTAGGGGTTGACGTCATCACAAACAGGGGCAAATTAGTTAATGAGTTTACCACCAGGGTTGTGACTTGGGGTGGTAGATTGTCACCTGACAAACGTGTATTGTTGGTAGTATTGCTACAGAATATGAATCTAAATAAAATGTATTTACTAACAATTTAGATATGACCTTTTTTATCATCACAATTTATGCATTTTAAACCTCCAATTTAAAATGTAAATATACATATTTTTACAATTTTAACAAAAACCTATTAGTAAAATAGATATATTTACTAAACGATTATCATTATTAAATATAAAACATTTGGTATTATTTTATTTAGAAATCACAAAAAAGTACATCTTTTTTTACCTATCAATATACGAGTAATATAAATACAAATATTATATTTTAAAATATAATATTTAAAAAATTTACTGAAATCTAATTTACTATAAAATACTCTTAAAACACGAACCGATGGGTATTTTTTAGAACAATAATGTGTAAACCAAAATGCATTTATTAAGAATCAATTTTGTAATTTTTAAAATTTTATTTTCATTAAAAGTTATAAATAGTTAGATCTAATATTTAGTTTTATTTCCCAATAGTGTCCATTTAACTCCAGCGTAAATTGACAACTACTCATGTTATTGTAAATATACAAATAATTTTATATTTATCTGTGTCCGTAGAGGATATAGTATACATCAAAGAAACTAAGTTTATAAATGAGTTTGGAAACAGTTGAGCTGGTAAAATAACGTTTTATTTATCTGTGTCCGTAGAGGATATAGTATACATCAAAGAAACTAAGTTTATAAATGAGTTTGGGAACAGTTGAGCTGGTAAAATAACGTTTTATTTATCTGTGTCCGTAGAGGATATAGTATACATCAAAGAAACTAAGTTTATAAATGAGTTTGGGAACAGTTGAGCTGGTAAAATAACGTTTTATTTATCATACCACTATTATCAGCGTTTGTAAATAAGATGATATACCCTCAACAATAGTTCTATTGTTACCTCACATAGCCTAATACACTACTCTCCCACTCTGACCTTTGCATTGCTCATCTGGAGAGAGCTTGCAGACAAAAGGACAGCTCACTATTGTGGTCCAAGTGATTGTTGCAAGGAGCTCTAGTTTGTAATTCCAAAAACTGCCAACTTGTATTACATGGTGTTTCACGTTTATTTAACGAGTAAACGTATATTAGATGTTCACCTGTTAATGATTGATTGAAACTATTTCATACTCTCTATATCAATTTTAAAAAATTCCAAGATATTAGAAGTCATTTACATAATAATGCAAATGGATACTAGATAGTTTCTAACTACGATGTTACACTTTATTGAATAAAGAATAACTAAATATTGACCTAACTTTGTTTTTATTTAATAAACATGGGTAAATATTGTACGAAAATTCTTTATAAGTATAATAAAGTTATAAATGGATGATACTGTAGTCAAAGTTTTTCTGTAAATATTGATGGACTGTTAATCTAGGTGTACTTTCATTGAAATATACTATTTTTAATGACAAAGAGTTGTTATCTAAGAGTTTTAAGAGAATTGTTAAATGAACAAAATTACTCTGAATTCACCGTATTTATTGAATATTTGAGTTTTTCGCTATACTTTGAATTAATAAATTAAATTAATTGATCACTTTATAGTTGTATTCGCAATTTACAAGGCTTAAAATAGAATACAATAAGGCAATAAGCACGAATTGGATTTAGTGCTTAAAAAAAGAACGAATCAATTAATAATCACCAAATATAAAGTATATAAATTAATAATTAATAACTTTAAATATTCATTAAAAATAATGAAATATAAAGTTCCCACTATCACACTGTGTGTATAAACCCAATAGATTCGTCAAACCTGTAAACGTAATGTATTGTCCAATCTATAAATGTAATTTATTTCTTGAATCTCTGAGTGTAATGTATTCATTGAATCTCTAAATGTAATGTATTCGTTGAATCTCTAAACGTAGTGTATCATCCAATCTATAAATGTAATTTATTCCTTGAATTTCTGAGTATAATTAATTGAATCTCTAATTATAATGTATTCGTTGAATCTCTAAACGTAATGTATTCGTATAACTATAAATGTAATTTATTCCTTGAATCTCTGAGTGTAATTCATTGAATCTCTAATTGTAATGTATTCGTATAACTATAAATGTAATTTATTCCTTGAATCTCTGAGTGTAATTCATTGAATCTTTAATTGTAATGTATTCGTATAACTATAAATGTAATTTATTCCTTGAATCTCTGAGTGTAATTCATTGAATCCTTAATTGTAATGTATTCGTATAACTATAAATGTAATTTATTCCTTGAATCTCTGAGTGTAATTCATTTAATCTCTAATTGTAATGTATTCGTATAACTAAAAATGTAATTTATTCCTTGAATCTCTGAGTGTAATTCATTGAATCTCTAATTGTAATGTATTCGTTGAATCTCTAAACGTAATGTATTCGTATAACTATAAATGTAGTTTATTCCTTGAATCTTTAAATGTAATGTATTCATACAATCTATAAATATACTGCATTGTTGACTCTTTGAATCCATTTTAATAAGTATAAATCTTTGAATTTGCTGTATTTTTATTCAATAAGTGGAATATTTTAGTTCAATATCTGTATCCATTTTGTTCCTTGGATTACTGAAACATATTTAATCGTTGATAACCTGAATCCAATGTATTGTTTAGTGATGTATTATTGCTGAATACTGAATTACTTTCTAAATATATTTCTAGAAGGCTAGACACCACATAAGAATAGTAAGAATCTACCACTGTAGAGGTGTGTGATATATACAGCAATCTACAGTCAATCGGACTTTGACGTTCGTCAAACATAACCTATTACCACAATTTTGAGTAGGTGTTATTGTTTAAGGTTGATTGTCAACCATTTAGTATTAATTATTTTAGTATGTAAAATAAAAAATAAGTTATGTTTTGAATAAACAAGTTTTACTAAAGTTTGTACTAACACAGTAATAAATCATGTTGAATGAAGTATTCTTGTTAACGCACAAAAATATATTGAATTAGAAGAATAACATCCTAGAGAACAATAACCTCACACTGAAACTTATTTAATCTCAGGAATTAACACAGATTAGACTTTATTACGTAAAAAATTAACAACCAAACAAAGGGTGAAATAACGAAAGAATTTTAAAATTACCTCAATTATTTCAACCAACTTATTCTTATATACGAGTGACAAAAAAATTTATACCGAGTGACCAGCAGAGTCGTAAAATCATAAAGAAACACCATTCAAAATACAACAGTTCTTTCCTTTTAAGCTGTGAGTCATTTAAATCTCTTTAAACCATTTAAACGACTGATAACCATCAATATGATAACCTAGTGACCTACTTTCCGCATTCCAATCAAGGCCGCGGCCTTCCTCGCCCCCTCCCCCGAAGCCTGTCTCAAGCCGAAAATGTATTGCAGATAGAGTATCGGTTAGTTTGCAGGCGTGGAGCTTATCTCTTTATTGTTACGAAACACTTTATTTACAAAATTCAATTTGATGCACATATCAATAGTCATCATTTCTCAACTCTCTCCAAACATTGTAAATTTTACGTGCAAGTATTGGCATACATTCGGGCATAATAAACTTACTTAAGTACACACTCGGCAGCGGTGAGTCTGCTAGGGAGCAGTCTCACTTTTTCACGAGTAGACACTCCATTTTTTCAATGGCCACTCGGTTTTATTGAACTAAAATCGGAGTTGCTACTCGCAAGTCATAAGTAGACTCATCGTGCTACTTATAGTGACACATAAGCAGGCGTGTATAGTGATATTGACCCATTCACCCACCCATACACGTACAGTAGTATTGACCCACCCGCTCACCCATACAAGTAAAATGGTATTGACCCACCCACCCACACGTACAGTAGTATTGACCCACCCGCCTACCCATACACACGTACAGTGTTATTGACCCACCAGCCCACCCAAACACGTACAGTATTACTGACCCACCCCACAACCATACACATGGTATTGACCCACCCATCCACCCATACACGTACAGTGGTATTGACCCACCCGCAGACCCATACACGTACAGTGGTACTGGCCACCCACCCACCCATACATGTACAGTGGTACTGACCCACCCGGAGACCCATACACGTACAGTGGTACTGATCCACCCACAGACCCATACACGTACAGTGGTACTGATCCACCCGGAGACCCATACACGTACAGTGGTTCTGATCCACCCGCAGACCCATACACGTACAGTGGTACTGATCCACCCGCAGACCCATACACGTACAGAGGTACTGATCCACCCGCAGACCCATACACGTACAGTGGTACTGATCCACCCGGAGACCCATACACGTACAGTGGTACTGATCCACCTGGAGACCCATACACGTACAGTGGTACTGACCCACCCGCAGACCCATACATGTACAGTGGTACTGACCCACCCGCAGACCCATACATGTACAGTGGTACTGATCCACCCGCAGACCCATACACGTACAGTGGTACTGACCCACCCGCAGAACCATATACGTACAGTGGTACTGACCCACCCGCCCACCTATACACGTACAGTGGTACTCTGCGGGTATGTCAGTACTACTGTACTTTTAAAATAGAAAATTACCACTGTATAGAAACTGTTGAAATTCTATTTAGTGTTCTATTTATAAGTTTCATGAATGCATTGTTTCAATAATGTATCTCATTTTTATCTTATGTTTTAGATTGTTTTGGGCGTTGCATACTCTAAAGCTGAATTGTAAGTAAATATAAAATAATATATTTTATCGTTATTTATTTTCAACACTAACGGATTTTTTTATTAATATTTCAACGTTTTATGAGACTACGGTAAACCCAATACAGCTAATTCGTGTGGAGTTTCTGTATTTTTGCCTGTGATTTCTTGTATTAATTTAATGAGTTTACCACTAGACTTGCAAGAATAGTTAGATAGCCTAAATATCTTGTAAATATAGAATAAAACATACAATAATTGCTGATCTTAAGTATTTTATTGTAATAGATAGGCAGAAATGGGTAGGTGGTTATATGTTATTCGTTGACTGAATCTAACACAGATCATGCTGCGTTAAATAATTGACCCATGTAGAATATTTGCTAACTGTTATATAACTAATATAATTAGTATTATTGCAAACATTGTAGCTTAGAAATATTTTAATTAATTATTTTTTTGTTCGGTATCTTTTATAAAATAGAAAAAAAACGAAAATGAAAAAAAATTTATACATTTCTGACTTTAACGTAGGTTCAGAATCTTTTAAGTTGTGCAACATTTCTGTATTAAAACATACGGTTTAAGCATTTATTTTGCATTTTAATTAAATGGACGCACGTATATCTTAAGTCCAATGCCCTCATACACTTATCCATCGATTCCATAGGGAATTTTCATCGAGCCCAATACCGTCATATTTTTATAGTTTGTTTAGTGTCAATTTTATAGTTATATTAACAATATAAGGATAAAAATAACTTACTTATTATTATAATTTGTAGTTTTTAACATAAATATTCCAGTAATAACTTAATACATTTAATATGCCTGCTTGAAATGTACATAAATATTATAAATGTTAATTTCTTGTTATGGATCATAAGTATTTACAAAACGTTTACTCTTACAACTAGACTCTTTCAACGAGGCAATCTTAATTTTGGGTATAACTGCATTATACTGTTTATAATTAAATGATTGCATTTTACAAATAGTATGTATATGGTTATAAATTAATTTTTTTATTAAATTTAAGGTAAATTAGACAGTTTTACTATATTTATGTATATATAGTTTACAACGATGAGTTAGATGTATTGTTCTAGGGAAACACGTTTTGTACTGGTTGCGCAGTTGTGTTGAGAAACATTTTATTTAGACCTGTGATTTTTTACCTCTTCGTAAGAAACCGTAATCTTATCAAATCACTATAAAAGAACAATATCAAAGATATTTTATAATAATACCTAACCAAATGATATAATAATAATACAAATTAAAAAAACAAAAAACAAATTCGATATACTTTGATTTTTGAAGTAGGCAATCATATCCGATTAATCCTAAAGGCAAACAAACAAGTTTGCCTCAAGTTCGGAAGTTTCTGGAAGCCAGTAATCCATTACATTACTTTGCTCAGTAATGAATGGCCAGATGCTCATTCACTTGATATCCCGAACTTTCTGTGTACGTGAACAAATTGGTTATTGATAAAAACTGACAGACAAATAATATGTTCTTTTGTGCTGTGTTTATTAAAACGAAAGTTTATCACTATTAAACAATATTTCAAATGGTTATTTAAAATATTTAGTTTGAATAATTATACGATTTTTACGTATTTTATTTATTTAAACAAAAAAAATAACATCTCATCAATACTTTAGATGTAATTTATACCATAACAACACAAAAGGAAGTAGTATTGTTGGTGATAGTAACATAAAATTAAAAATTTTATTCATCTAGGCCACACCATTTTATTTGTATAGAATAAAAAAAAAAAAACTTAATGACACTTGGATGATGATTTAATGGCATTATAAAATAAATCTACAATATGCTATTTCTGAAGTTATTCAGTGAGGTTCAACCATCTGGGAAGCACGTTTAATAATACAGTGATATACTTCCTTTTAGTGTAAAGCCCCTTCCATATCAACGACACTATACTGTGTAAACATGACAATATATGTATGCGATCATATTATAGAAACCTCGGAACGCTGTAGAAAATAATCGAGGGTCTCATGCAAAGCAAAAAGTAATAATTTCATCGAAGTGAAAAACTGTAGGTTAAGTATACGTACATTGTATGACATATACGTATACGTAGAAGAAGATACAGAGACGGAGAAAAAGAAAAAAGACATGCCGAAATAGTCAGAGGAAGGAAAGACGGAATTTAGTCATAAAGAAATTGTGGGCAATAGAGAGGAATACAAAGAAAACGTGATTCGTATACGCTTTTCGTGTTCTAACAGGGTCCATACTCTAATTATGCACATATGCATAATGAACTATAAATATATACACTCATACTTTTATATATATATATATATATAGAGAGAGAGAGAGAGAGAGAGAGAGAGAGAGAGAGAGAGAGAGAGAGAGAGAGAGAGAGAGAGAGAGAGAGAGAGAGAGAGAGAGAGAGAGAGAGAGAGAGAGAGAGAGAGAGAGAGAGAGAGAGAGAGAGAGAGAGAGAGAGAGAGAGAGAGAGAGAGAGAGAGAGAGAGAGAGAGAGAGAGAGAGAGAGAGAGAGAGAGAGAGAGAGAGAGAGAGAGAGAGAGAGAGAGAGAGAGAGAGAGAGAGAGAGAGAGAGAGAGAGAGAGAGAGAGAGAGAGAGAGAGAGAGAGAGAGAGAGAGAGAGAGAGAGAGAGAGAGAGAAGAGAGAGAGAGAGAGAGAGAGAGAGAGAGAGAGAGAGAGAGAGAGAGAGAGAGAGAGAGAGAGAGAGAGAGAGAGAGATGAATGTCGCTCTTTCTGATTCTGATTATTTTATTTGATTTAAACCAATCAATAAATTCTATTTAATGTATGCAATTCAGGTATTTTCCTGGAATAAGAGGTGTAGGTTTATGCTTTTGAGCAATATTTACATACTAAATTGTACACGATATCATTAAATCATACATATACTTTTTAAATATGATTGTTGTTGCATTTAATTTAATACAAAATAAAATGGTGGTTGTCAAGAGACAACGAGGAGATAAGCGAAGTAAGCGAATCAAGCTCTGACGGGAAGTAGGCTTGAGGATAAGATCTGTGTCTGAAAGTGACGCTGAAGGCTTGCCCTATCTAATCCCTCACAAATTCCCTCCCTATCACACCGTACGTATGTAAGAACAGCCATTTTTTGTAAAATAGCTGTATCTAGATGAACGAATTAAATATTAAACATTCAAGATTCACAAGTTTAATGCATGTGATTGATCTGCACGGTTGAACATTAATATAAATTTGCACGTTTTATTAAGTAAATTGTGGAATATTTAGCAAAAGAAATTCTGAATTTAATTTACAATTATATAAGGAAAGCATAGTTTGGCATGGATTGAAATACGATTTTGTTATTTTATTTGTTTGTTCGTTTGCTGAATATACGATATTTCCAAGAATTCATAAAAAATAACGTAGTTTGCTGTAATCTTATCATGAAAGGAAAAAATAGGAAATAAATAGGAATTATTACAACCAATACAAGATTTAGAGGGAAAACACTAATGATAAAGTACTGATAAGAGGGTAATGAAATAGGGTACAATTTAGGTTATATAACAACAATATTAGATTCGTACCAATAATGACTCTTTTGTACAAGAAGTAATTAATGTTAACAAAATGTAATAATAAACTATTGTAGAAAAAATAATATTACTAAAAAGTAAGGCCATGCTTAATCATTTTATACATGATGGTCCTTAAAGTAATATTGCAAGTTCTGTTGCAATATATATCTATACTTCATATTTGAACGCAGAACAGCCCCTATATGACGGAAGGCAAGGAAACTTATTGTAATAATCATATTGGTCCTGGAATGGAAATAATATATAATGGAGAAATAAAATATATTACTTTGTCCAATCACTTTTATTTAATACACTACATGTTTCGATCCTTAGATCATCTTCAGGTATAATTGCAACAAAATATTATGAATGTATAAAAAAGTGCATTAATGTCTTATCAGTACGGTCAGTGTATGTACACAGAATAAAACTGTATAGGTAATTAGTGTCTTTCATAATAAAACTTTAAAATGGTTAAAACTTACTTATATATTAAGTAAGATACCTTTATATAAGTAAGATAAGTAAGTAAACTTATATAAAAAGATATCTGGTCATTAAGTAAATTATTTGGATCAGTCTTTTTAGCTTTATAGATCCAAATAATTTACTTAATGACCAGATATCTTTTCAATCTAACATCATATTTGATACATATATACAGAAACAACAGGAAGGTATCTAGACACCATTGGATTGCAAGTAAGAAGAAGAAGAAGACTACAACATTTTCATTTAGTTACATCATCTCTGATAGTGACAAGTGGCTAACCAGCACATTTTATTTTAACATGTTCAATTTTTAACAAGTGTTAATTATTTTATGTATTTTTAGATTAGTAAGTTTTAACCATTTTAAAGTTTTATTATGAAAGACACTAATTACCTATACAGTTTTATTCTGTGTACATACACTGACCGTACTGATAAGACATTAATGCACTTTTGATGCCTTTATGATATTTTGTTGCAATATACACCTGAAGATGATCGAAGGATCGAAACATGTAGTGTATTAAATAAACGTGATTGGACAAGGTAATATATTTTATTTATCCACTAAAATTATTGTATTGAATACAGTTCCCTGGTTTATTTCTTCTTATTTTACTTAAAACTAAATACTCGTAAAACAAATTCACTCATCAAACTACTATTTCAACATTAAACATTTACCACTTATTTTGTTTATAAATGTTCTCCTTTAATGTCGTCTTGATAATGCATTCAAAATATTTACAGAACCAAGATGATATACATCTGTAATAATACCAGCCTATTGATTGTCTGAGCATAACATATTAATGGAAGCATGTTCCTAGCCCCTGTAGCCCACTTAAGATGGATACATCGGCGTTGTGTTAACAGTAGTCCCTTTGAAGACTATAGTTTCCTCGCTTCATTATAAAATGATTATTATTACTAGCATATCTTAATAGGAAAATAATTGTTTTGGAGCAATATAAAATGATTTAAGGCTAGCTGTTACTTATGATGTGTTTCATTTATGATTTTTTGAAATAATAATAATAATACGGGGGCATGTTCTTCATTTGATGTCACTTGAATTATTTTTGTATAATTATAGTTCCATTTTTGGATCTTTTCCGTTCATTCGCTACCATAACTTAGGCCTAACAACCATTCAAACCTAATATAACTAAACTTATCATAACCTAACCAAACCTAACATGACATAAGCAAACCCAATATAACCTAACCAAACCTAACATAACCTAAAAAACCTAACTTAACGTAACAAAAGTAGTGGTAGTAAACTAACAAAAAAGGTCCCCATTCCTTGAAAACATAGTTGTAAATGTCATGTTTATGTTGAATTAGATTCGACTATTTCTTCTACACTTTATTGTGTATAAGTTTCGTAAAACTGAATTAATAATTGTAACAGTGAATAGAAATGCAGTAAGCCAAAGAGAATTAAAAGTATAAAAGGTAAATTAAAGTAATTACGATATTGTGTACAGTGTTTATCTCAAAAACGAATTTATAAATAGTTAAACATATAAGTATTGCACGAATAAAAGAGATTATACTTTTGTTATAATTGATAATTAGAAATAAATAAATATTTGCATTTATTACTCCATGGATGTGGGTACAAATGTAATTCAGGTGATAGTCCTACGAAGGAATAAAAAGGCTTACCAACCTTAAATACACGTCACGTTAACTTCGTTGGGGAAATTAGTTTTGTCCCAACAAGAAGGTTATTTGTGACTGCTTTATCACGTAAAAGTAACAATGCCAATTCTCTGGAGGTATCTGAACTGAATTAGACAATCAAGAAATCTACGATGTGTTCAATTTAGTGACATTGTTATTGTACATTTCTCCTTTGCTTTTAAGTTCATTGTACGTTAACCGAATAACGTACTTAAGGAACACTATACATTCGATTAACCGAAGTTTCACTATGAAAAATTAGAATTGGCTAAACAAATTGACAATGTTTATAGGCATAGTCCAATTATATTTATTGTTATTTCTAGGATTGTAACCTTGGAATGCAACCTCATCTTCTAACATGACGACCTCTAACTTGTATTGGTTTTACATCATCCTTTCAAAATTTGATTATAAATGTACAAGGACTAGTGATGAACGTAGTTCTATAGAAAAACACGAGTATTCGATATTTCTAATGTATTTTATATACATTAGAAATATAATACATTAAATAGTGGTGTGAAATAATATTTGTTTTGAAGATAATAGGGTTTAGCACACAATTATCACTGTAATGTAGTATGTATTTAATTAGTTTTGGCATTACAGTTATTTTATGTATTTCAATATTGCGAATTGTTTACTAAATTTCTGGCCATGCCTTTTTTAAATTTCAATCTTTCTCTTCGGCAATGAAAAGGTCATTTCTACGTTCTGTTATTTTAACGAAAAAATAATAATTGAAAACAATATTTAGAGTGTTGTAAGGGAATTTTAAATATGCTCAATTTACAATTAATCAACAATAAGGGTAGAAGAAAAACCTATCAAAAAAATTGTGTTGACTTTTTTTCTTGCATGGATGATTTTGAATCAAAACAGCTTTGCTTATAAAGCATTCAGAGAAAAATATTTTGATTATTATTGTTCATATATCTTTGCTTAAACGTTTCCTATGTTTTGAAAAAGAAGATAATAACAGTGTAGTATTATGATCTACGGATACTTACAGTTTTCCTTTATTTAAAAACTTTAGAAGTAAATAAAAAACGATGAAATAAATTAAAAATGTTGTGGAATGAATAGATAATTTACAATTTTAATTCATTTGATATATTGAAGAAAAAATAGTCTTGCAGCCAACATTTATTCCATTAAACGTAACGAAAACAATTCTTTTGATTATTTAATTTATGAAATAATCACTCCCCGTGGATTTTAAATGATTAATAACTCCCTAGTATTTAATTATGTTTCAAATTTCCTTAACTACGAAATTAAAAAAAAAAGTTAAGCTATTGTTTACTATACATCCTTAATCTAAGCAGTGAATTTTTACGAAACGAATAATTTAGAATTGTAGGGAATTTTTTTTAGTTTCTATCCTTCATTTTCAATTTGTAGTAAACAGGATCATTAATAATACATTACCCATCCTTATTGTGAAAGAAGATGTTATCCTGCCGCAGAAGATGGATAGCCAAAGAATGTAGGCCACTGGCGTCTTATCTCGACTTCTTTTTGTACCTTATGTTATTTTATAACAGATAAAAAAAACAGTAATACATATTGATATTTAGTTTTACGAAAAATATTTTACTGTTTATAATGTACATATATTTTTATTAAAATTTATGAAAAACTAAGTTATCCTTTTATCTTATCGTAATCAAGATAAAAACTATTTACTTACCAAATTGTTTGAAAAATGTTCCAAAAATGTATACAAAGATCTACAAAAGGATATTCAAAGTGGTTAAAGTATATTAGAGATTGGGTTATGCATTACTCTTTGGGCCATTCTTAAAAAGTAACTCATCTTTTTAGAACTTTCAAATTAACAAAGGAAAGTGTTTGCATGTGGTTTGTAGTAGAGCTTTGTTGGTTTAGTAAGGAGCCTAGACAGAATATAGATACGGTTATTAGTTGATCTTCTATGTAAGATAAGCTTTTACGTGTTGGAAAAAGAGTGAGGTAAATGTTTTTCAAACAGTAAAATAAAGTTACTTGAACATTACTATGAACGAATCATGATAATTAATTCTTCTTTACAACAGAAAGACTAAAGAACGCATGACTTTTTTTAGCCTCACAAGTTTTTCAATATGGTAAAAATATTTGATTTAACATCTTGTTCTTAGGAGGTTATAGACATTTTAGTCGTGGAGTAACTGAATAAGATCTCACGATTAGAGATTTAGAGATCTGCTCAATAAAGTCATGTTCAAGAAAATGATGTCATTATTGTTTAGTTAAACTTGCTTTTCTCATTATATTCACCAGCCGTACTTTGTGATTTACACCCCTAATTTACTAACTATAAGAATAAATTAATAATTCCCATTATTATGTAAAGAAGGACAATTTTACCAGATATAATTATCTGTATTGTTTATTTTCTAACCTTAGATTGCTTAACTAATTCACCTTAAATTTCTCTTTCTATTTCTGTTTTCGAAGTAATTTGCTTGTCTCTAGGTTACAATAAGTTTACATTTAAAATTAGACACTTTTAGCTGGTACCTTAGTATTTATTTCCTTACATATATTTATTAATTTTATTTTATTTTTTTAAATAAACTTTAAAAATAATTGTAAAGAAAATATTTTTACAATTTTATACTTCTAGAATAATATGTTGAGTTATATTTATTGGTGAAAGATAATTGGATTGGAATATACAATATACATATCTGTATACAATCTGAGCTTGTTGAAAATTGTATACAGATATGTATACAGAAAAGTAAATCACTAATGTATAGGAAATGTATAAAATATAAAACTTTCATTTCATAATAGAATTCATCCATCTAGTGAAGAATTTATTACAATAATTTTCCAAAATAGTTGTACGCTATTAATTTTAATTCACGTGAAAATAGATAAGCGGAGGTCTGAAATAAGTCGATTTTAAAATTATTGTCATCAATTGTTTTATATGAAAATTCACAAAACATCTCCTGTTACGAATATACTTACAAGATATTAAATAAAATAACAGGAAGTGGACTCAAGAAATACATATTAATAATCTCTGAAATACAAAGAAAAACGAAAAAACCTTCAACGGGTTCATACGGACCATTTCAATGAAAATACCTTCACGAGAATTAGATTTCTATTTTTATTATTATACGAAATAAGGAAACTATATAAACAAATATAATCTATAAATAAACGACAAATCGTTTCTTAAAAGTAAATTTGTTATCAAAAATATCATATACTGTTAAATAGGAACAATTTAGGCTACTTTTGTAAAACAAAAAACACAATTTTGTTAAGAACATACTTTGTTAGAGTGACAAATATTTTTAGTAAAAGGCCAATATAAAAATATAGCATATATAAGTTATATCCTTAAAAAGCTCTGGCCTTGATGTTTCCTCAAATACAACAGAAAGATCGCCAAAATCTGCTTTGTTTTCATACGGTTATTATGAACTTTTTGGTACAATAGTTACTAACTTTCTTTATAAAAATCAATTAATTTTTCTTAAAACTCTGAGATGTTTCATATCTTAACGCTACTACATGATTATGTAATGTCTAGTCAATTTCTTTATGGAATAATACTGTAAAGATACGAGATTATCTAAAACATGTGAAGCAGTTTTACGAAATGTACTGTAAAACACGCCAACAATTAAATATATTACGAAACAAACCACTTACGCCAATAAAAGGTTGCGATTCTTTAAATTCAGTTTTCATTGAAACCACTAGAGTAAAATATAACCATGCAATAATAATGAGAGATAAAATGAGAGACAAGAGAGCGGTGGAACACGTGGAAGTTATTAGTAAATGTAGGACCTCTGAGCCATATTTACATAACCCGGTGAAGTCTGCAAGTCCCGGCTCATATTTAATGTACAGTCACATCTCACTTCTCGCGTCTGTAACGGCACGTGTGGTATTATTTCTTCAACATTTAAATCAGCTGTGAATGGTCAAGTAAGTTGTGAGAAACATGTTTAATGGTAGATAGATCCTATTAAATAGATTTCAAACTGATTGTAATAGTTTTGCTGTGGTATATCGTCTGTAAATATTTTTTTTAGAAGTTGTTATTGGCATATCAGTAATATACACGTTAAACGAAATCGGAGCAAGCACAGACCCCTGTGGCACACCATCCTTCAGCTGCCTAAAAGAGCTTTCTTCATGGCTGAGATAAAATTTTATTAGCCTTTCGTTGGGGATGGGTTTGGGAGTGATGTTGTTTGCATCCACAGGAAATCTTTAATTAGTTTGTATTTTGTTATAACTGAAATTTGCCTTCTTTAACAATAGTAGTGGCCAGTTGATTGGTTATTAATTAGTGAACCAATTAAATAAAGTTTCTGGGAGAGGCCAATCTCTTTCTGTTTTTTAACTGGGACAGAATGTGTTTTCCGTCCTATAAATAAAAAAAAAAAAAACTATCTTAGGTAAACAAAGTTAACTTTGTATGTATATATAAAACCACAGTAAGTAGCTATAATAATGTAGACAAACCTTTGTCCTCTTTGAGCACAACTTTTACATTGACGTCACATTACAATTTTGGCAGTTGACCTGCTGGCCCAGAGCCAGACAAGTCCTTTGAATGTCAAACCTCTTTAGTTTATTTTCCAACTTAACTTACATCTGCAAATATTAATGTCCAAAGTACCTCGATACTTGTCGTTTGGGTAGTTATTTAGGTAATGATTGTTAAGATTATGTATTATGAATATTGCTTAAAGCGAAACAGAATGAAAACATCTCAAACTCGCTAAATCAAAGATTTATGTTGTTTGTATTTTGAAGCAATCATTAGTATATATAGGCCTATTTTATATTTTAAACATAAAAGTGTATGGTATCTTTTGCCTTTCTATAGTGTAGTGATCATACAAAAGTAAAGGTTTATATCAAACTATATAAATGAACATTTTAGGAATCTGAATAATATATGAGGTTAACTACGGTTTTATTCAGCAATAATATCTTGATTAAGATTGGTGATATTCTATGATATCTAATTTTTGAAAGGATTTTGTTAAGCTAACAAGATAAAAAAATGTAAAACTATATCATCTTAAGTTTTTAAAAAGATAAATTCTCTAAAATAAATATTTATTTAGATTTATAGAGTATTTTTCTTTCTTTTAAAAATTCATTATAAAATATAGAAAGTATTTAAGCATTTTATTTCGATCTCAAAAAGATTTCGATGTCAGAGAAAGGATACTGTGTTTTTACTCTAAGAAATTTATTTCAGCTATTTAATGAATTCTTAAAGGATTTATTTTTCTTCATTCATGAAAAAATATAAAATTTTATAATGTAGAAGAATACTTCACTAATATTTTACATATCAGGATAGTTTATCACCAGTAACAGCTAAACACTAAATACATATTTCTCCAATTTTAAATAAACACATTTTCACTTTGAGTTTAACAATTTTATGTAAATTAAATACAATTAATAATACAATAATACGAATGAATAAATACAATTAATAATAAATATCTTCCAACTTAAAACTCTAGTGAATACTTGAGTAGTTCTGATTTGGAATCAAACTGGCTTTTGATGAATCTTTTTAAAAGTAAAGTTAAACTATGTAATTTAGTCAAAAAACGTGGTTATTAATGAAATGCTGAAATAAAACAAAAGACGATGCATTTATGAATGTCGTAAACATTATTATGTTTGACAACAACTATAACTACTAAACACACAGAAATATTGTAGTTTAAATGTATTGTTGTTTAAATTCATGGTGTTTTTTCAATTTAATATTAGATATTAATTTATCTTTCAATTATCTTCTTACGACATGTAAATCCCTGAGGTATTCTAGGATACTTCTGTTATGTATAGTAATTTATGGAAATATTCTTACGTCAGTGACATAAGAGAGTGTGGTTGTCAGTGGTGCAGCAAATAGCACTTCCAGCATGATAGTGAACCATTTATTTGACATAGTACCAACATCTAATACCTAAACTATCCACCCTCGTTTAGTACTTAGTCACAGCCGGTCACCTCGTGGTGCGTCCCCGTTCATACCGTCGGAACTAGTGGCGCAGTGCTGTGACCCAGCAACTTGGGGACAAAGCGTTTGGGAGATTGTAGGCCATAGGTTCCATGCTCGGTCCTCTTAATACCAACATGGCTCCCACTCAATGGTTGCCATCGACGTGGACACTACCAGATAAGTCTAGGATGCTATTATGTTGGATGGTAGTCAAGGTCAATATCACTGTACGTGTAAGGGTGGGCTGGTGGGTCCTTATCACTGTGCGCGTATTGGTGGGCGGCTGTGTATCACTGTACGTGAAAGTGTGGGTGGGTATGGATGTGACTTATATTTTTCTTCTCTGTGATATTGTAAAATTTTTCATCAGACTGACCACCAATATAGATAGTTAACGTTTGGTATCTATACACCAATATAGATGTTGTGTAAGGTCTCTTCCTTAATGTAAATCTATACGTTCTCTTACTAATTGTCAGACTTGTCAGTTAGTCAAATAATCAGACCTACACTACGTGGTTCGGATTCCACGTAAATCTATTGGTCCCATAGTTTCCCTGTCTATTGGGCTATTAATAAAGAGTCCTTTCTGAGTTAAGTCGAACTCAGATAGTAACACTGACTACACTCGTTCATCTACACTCATCACACTCATTCACCCCTCATATTCATCCATATATCTACGATCTGTGTCTTAGAAATGAATAATAATATGCATACACCCACCTCACCGTAGTGACGCTCGTCAGAAGGCCCCACTTCAGCATCTCGTGGCCACCTCTGCTCCAGCCTACCCACTATCTCAAACCAAGAATAACAGTCCAAATACGATCCTTACGATGACGGAAAATTTACCACCTGATCTCAATTTGTATATAAATTAAATAATTTATCATAACAACACTTACTACTTACTTTTTTTTTACTGAAAATAACACTACTTACATTTACGTTTGTATCTTTACAAAATTCAGTTTCTGATTCAGATTAAGTAGCTCTTAAAGCGTATTGGACACACTGATTACGCTGTTGCACGGTGTCAGGGGTAATAGTAGTTACATAGAGACGACAAACTGTTCTATATCATCTCTGTCACCACTTCCTTGTAAAACTTGAGCACGTTAGTCTCTATCTCAATCAACGTTACACATTCTGACATATATCGTGTCAGGATAAATAGTAGTAATATTGAGACGATAAACTGTTCTATATCATCGCTGTCACCACGTCCTTGTCAAACTTGACCACGTTAGTCTCTATCTCAATCAACGTTACACCTTCTGACATTTATCGTGTCAGGAGAAATAGTAGTAATATAGAGAAGACAAACTGTTCTATATCATTCTGTCACCACGTCCTTGTCAAACTTGAGCACGTTAGTCTCTATCTCAATCAACGTTACACCTTCTGACATGTATCGTGACAGGAGAAATAGTAGTAATATAGAGCCCACAAACTGTTTTATATCATCTCTGTCACCACGTCCTTGTCAAACTTGAGCATTTTAGTCTCTATCTTAATCAATGTTACACCTTCTGACATGTATCGTGTCAGTAGAAATAGTAGTAATATAGAGAAGACAAACTGTTCTATATCATCTCTGTCACCTCGTCCTTGTAAAACTTGAGCACGTTAGTCTCTATCTGAATCAACGTTACACCTTCTGACATGTAACGTGTCAGGAGAAATAGTAGTAATATAGAGACGACCAACTGTTCTATATCATCTCTGTCAACACTTTCTTGTCAAACTTGAGCACATTATTCTCTAGCTCAATCAACGTTACACCTTCTGACATGTAACGTGTCAGGAGAAATAGTAGTAATATAGAGACGACAAACTGTTCTATATCATCTCTGTCACCACGTCCTTGTCAAACTTGAGCACGTTAGTCTCTATCTCAATCAACGTTACACCTTCTGACATGTAACGTGTCAGGAGAAATAGTAGTAATATAGAGAAGACAAACTGTTCTATATCATCTCTGTCACCACTTCCTCGTAAAACTTGAGCACGTTAGTCTCTATCTCAATCAACGTTACACCTTCTGACATGTAACGTGTCAGGAGAAATAGTAGTAATATAGAGAAGACAAACTGTTCTATATCATCTCTGTTACCACGTCCTTGTCAAACTTGAGCACGTTAGTCTCTATCTCAATCAACGTTACACCTTCTGACATGAATCGTGTCAGGAGAAATAGCAGTAATATAGAGACGAAAAACTGTTCCATATCAACGCTGTCACCTCTTCCCTGTCAAACTGGGGCACATAAGTCTCTATCTCAATCAACGTTACACCTTCTGACATGTAACGTGTCAGGAGAAATAGTAGTAATATAGAGAAGACAAACTGTTCTATATCATTGCTGTCACCACGTCCTTGTCAAACTTGAGCACGTTAGTCTCTATCTCAATCAACGTTACACCTTCTGACATGAATCGTGTCAGGAGAAATAGCAGTATTATTGAGACGAAAAACTGTTCCATATCAACGCTGTCACCTCTTCCCTGTCAAACTGGGGCACATAAGTCTCTATCTCAAGAATCATTTTATGTTATTTGCCACCTATCTCTTTTCAGCTCAAGTCTGTACTGTGAACGTGTGTGGAAGTGTCGTTACCACCGTACGCGTTTTGGTTGGTGTACAGGTCAATACAACTGTACGTATATTGGCTGTACACTGTACAGTTGTAAATCAATCGATAATCTCGTGGTCGTGGATGTTTCAAATGTTGTATGTAGCCTAGGGATTATTTTGAAACAAGTATTAGGTTTTTAAAAGTCTTATCAAACATTAATATGAAAACTGTACAAGGTTTTAACTAGAACAAAAGAAGTTTATTTTGAAATGAATTTCGTAAACGAAGGTTGATGAAACGTTACCTATAATAATTTTACCCCATAAATAGATATTATTTTATTTTATTGAGTCATCATGATAAGGAACTTAAGGCAGATTTATTTATGGTAAATATTTTTTATTGCTAATTATAGAACTGTAATTTATTTATTAACTTCAAGGTAGCCTATACAGGGCGTTTCAAAAAGGACTTTACAAATTTGAAAATTCATATAACATTTATTAAACAAGGTACAGAGCTGGTTTTGGTGTTTTTTTAAAGGAAAATAGTTTAAATTTTGACTCGCGTAGTCCGTTAGTGCCTAATCGCGCCGCACAAGCGTTAGTGACAGTTACGTTTAACATGGCTGCCTTCACTGGACCGGAGCGTGCTAGTTGTGTGTTTTGGTTTGAAGAATCGAAGTCTGCGACAACAGTTCAGCGTAATTTTTGTACCAAGTACGCTAAAGATCCTCCTAGTAGGCCTACAATTTATGAGTGGCATAGTTGTTTTGTAGAAACAGGGTGCTCAGTGAAACATAAAAAATCCTCAGGTCATCCAAGCACATCTGACGAAGTCGTTGAGCAAGTGAGACAATGTTTTGTAAATAGCCCTACGAAATCGACCCGGCGTGCATCTCGTGAGCTGCAAGTACCACATTCGACGGTTTGGCGTGTGTTAAGAAAACGTTTGCACTTGAAACCATACCGATATTCGCTTTTACAAGCACTTAAAGATACTGATAAGATTGCCCGTAGGAACTTCTGTGTGGATATGTTAAATCGAGTGGATGATGATGAACATTTCTTGGACAACATAATCTTTAGTGACGAGTCCACTTTTCACTTAAGTGGCAAGGTAAACACACATAACTGTAGGATTTGGGGCAGTGACAATCCACAAGAAACATTACAACATGTTCGTGATAGCCCTAAAGTGAACGTTTTTTGTGTGTTGAGCAAGAGGAAAGTGTACGGCCCCTTTTTTTTCCAAGAGAGAACTATCAATGGGATAGTGTACCTTGATATGTTGCAACAATTGTTAATACCACAGATCGATGAGGATGACCGAGAATGAAATGTTTTCTTTATGCAAGATAGCGCACCACCACACTATCTGACTGACGTCCGGGATTTTCTAAATGACCGCTTCCCAGGTCAATGGATTGGCCGTGATGCGCCAATTGCATGGCTCCCCCGTTCCCCAGACCTGACACCGCTAGACTTTTTCTTCTGGGGTTTCATAAAAGATATGGTGTACGTACCTCCTTTGCCAGCCACTCTACCTGAACTTAGAGCAAGAATTTACGCTGCTGCTGAGCAAGTTAGACCTGAAATGCTAGTGCGAGTCTGGGAAGAAATCGACAACCGATGGGATGTCTGCAGAATAACCAACGGAAGCCACATAGAACATCTTTAGTTTAAGATAAAAAAACTTGAAATTTTGTCCTTTAAAATAACAGCAAAACCAGCTCTGTACCTTGTTTAGTAAAAGTTATATGCATTTTCAAAGTTGTAAAGTCCTTTTTGAAACGCCCTGTATAAAAAGTATATTTTACTACACATTCAGAGGAAAAGAGTCCCTTCCCTCACCATGGGAAAGGAATTTAAAACCATAATTTTAATGATAGAATAGAGATAAAAAAGCATAAAAATATTAATAATGTTATATCTTTCCTCTTAACAATAAGGATAACTGATTAATGACAAAAGTAAATTCATATACAAAATATAAAGTTTATATAAACTTAGTCTGTACTGATTTCTACTGTGTAAGGTAACGTTGTCATGCCATTTAAAAGGTATTTTACAGACTGATTTAGATCTCAGGTAAAAGTAATTAAGATTTATAAAATTAAAATAAAATATTTGTATTTATATTCTGTAGGTAACGTAATTTTTTCCCCATTGTCCTAAAACATTTTTATTACTGCTGGTAATAAAGAAAACTATAGTACATTACTGGAGGGAGCGTATCCATTCACAGCACAGATTTAGCCAAGATTAAAATAAGAATGATATTAAGTTCTTAAAATTTCATAAAACAAAAGGCTCTTTTTCATAGTCGATTTAAAAAGAACAATAAACCTTAAACCCAACTATATGATTTACTACTACTGTACTACAATTTTAACATTTCTAAATCCTAAATGTAAATTAATTCACTACTCGTTTTATACTTAAAGTGATTAATAATCGTTTCAAAGTGACTTTTGAACCAAAAGAGTGGAAAAATAAAAGGTACAAAGTAAATTACTAACAGTGAAACCGAGTAAAGCATTGCCTTTGTCCTTTGTGACGACCGCTTCTAAAATGGAATAATTTGCCCTTGTATTTTTTTAGGTAAACATAAATAGGAAGATCATAATAAATATATTATTATATAATTACCTAGCATAAAAATATTTTATTAATACTTTAAGCTGTAAATATTTTCAGTTGTAAAATATTTATAAAAGTGTATACAAATAATATATTTAACGTCGTATTGAAACTGTTAGTAAAATATAAATATTCAAACATATTTCGTGGATATAGTTTGAATATTTACTGTAAATTGAATATATTTATCAAATTCAATTTACTGTAGATAAGAGTAAGTCAATTTATTCCTATTGCTGTTATCAATAATCGCTCAAGTCATTGCCGTAATCGATTTACAAATGAGTGTTGAAGGGAGCATCACGATAAGGGTTGGAAGGGAATACGGAGGATGCCGGAGATGGAATACGTGAGTCTTGTAAGTGATGTTGATCAGATACCTGTTGATTGAATATTAGCAAGTGATAAGTTAGATACTATCTAAAAACATTACAGTAAAAATAGTCATTTTAATGCATTATTTATAATTATTGGTAAATGAAATCACATAGTTGATTTTCTGTATTTTATTAAATATTTCTGATCACCCTGTTAGATTTGTTATTTGTTGGAGATTTACAATCAAGTTGGTGTAAAATCTTAAATGAAAAATTTTTTGGGAGAAAAATCCTGCCATCTTCTCTTCTTACAAATAACCTTATGTACATAATTAAAATAATAAAGTCAGTAAATAGTTGGAATTCTCCTAAGTATACCATGCAACGAACCTTTCTAACACTTCAGAGGAGAAGGGAGAGGATTTTTTACTATACTATCTAAGCTTGTGGAATTTTTAATATTATATTCATACATTGTTGATGGACAACGGCCCAAACCCTTGTGGCAAATTCAAGTGGACCTCCCAGGATTTTAAAACGTGTCCCTCGGCATTGGAAGCAGAAATGCTAACCACTAGGCTAGTAGAGGGTATTTTTTAGAAGAGGACTCCCACTCTTGATAGGTTAGATTAGATTAATGCTAGGTTAGGTTAGGTTAAAATGTGTCTTTTTCTTCATTATAAAATCTACTGAATCACATTTATGTTCTGTTTTATTCCTATTCGTGGGGCCGTTCCTATAGAAATCAATTAAAAGAGGTTCTACAAAATGACCCTTTTACTTTCAAATAATTAAAGATGGTGTATAATGTAAAAGCGATTGGAAATCACTGACTATCACCAGCAACTTTGGTTCAAGTTAGTGTTGTGGGCGTATAGTGTCATTGTGGAATTTATAGTGTCGTTGTGGACTTTATAGTGTCGTTGTGGACTTTATAGTATCGTTGTGGACTTTATAGTGTCGTTGTGGACTTTATAGTGTCGTTGCGGACTTTATAGTGTCATTGTGTACTTTATAGTGTCATCGTGGACTTTATAGTATCGTTGTGGATTTTATAGCAGTGTTGTGAGCTTATAGTGTCATTGTGGACTTTATAGTAGCGGTGTGGCCTTTATAGTAGCGTTTTGGGCTTATAGTGTCATTGTGGACTTTATAGTAGCGTTGTGGCTTTTATAGTAGCGTTGTGGGCTTACAGTATCGTTGTGGACTTTTAGTAGCGGTGTGGCCTTTATAGTAGCGTTGTGGCCTTTATAGTAGCGTTGTGGACTTTACAGTCATTGGCAATCAAATACGACGTTTGTATTAAATATAACTATAGGACTAAACGTGTGTCCACATATACACTAAAATTATTTTTTAAACGTTTAAAAATAAGTTTTAATATCCCATTTGACTCATAGGATTATGTACTAGACATTCAATAACTGTGCTTGTTGCTCGCAACCCTGTGATCTCTAGGACACAGTAATATACCGCTGTGCATTATATATGAACTCGGGCTAAGATTTCCCTGGATCATGTAAGAGATAGTTTATATAGTATCCCAGGTTATTAACTTTTAGCTAATAAATTTTAGCTCTTACTTCTATTTCTCAAGTGGTCGTATCCTATTTTGAAACATATTTTAATTTCTATTATTCCATAACTCTAATGTGTCACATATATTTTGAGATTAAATGGTTTTTATATATGTACATGGACAAATTAACCCTTAGAAAAATATAATTATTTAGTATGTTCAAATAAACGTACATATAACATTTAATTAATGAGAGCATTTATGTTTACATAGTATTTATTATTATTTATTGTTTTTTTTCATAAAAAACTTATTTTTAATGTAATACAAACTGTTGGATTACTGAAAGTTTTTTTGAGATAAGTTATTACTAAAAATTCACTTTAGAAACAAATCATTTATAATAAGCTGATATATAATGAATTTCATATTCTTTACATAAAATGTTTGTATAAAAACAACAATAAGTATCTATCAATCCTATCCCTGACAGTTTTGTGTAATTTTATAAAGATATTCTTTTGTTTATATTATTCAGAATTTCAATTATAAAAATAGAATAACACAAAATTTCGATAAAACCTCCTTAAAATTGGTATTTAAAATCATTAATGTGTTATAATTATTATGTACATGTATTATGTATTATGTACGACACACACACACACACACACACACACACACACACACACACACACACACACACACACACACACACACACACACACACACACACACACACACACACATTTTAGGATGTAATAAAATTTAAAAACTAAGTACCCTTATATTTTTTTATTAAAACTGATTAACACAACTTGTTTCGACTTTATTGTCATTTTATAGTGTAAATAAAATAAAATAAATAAGATTATTTAATTTAAACTATAAAATGACAATAAAGTCTAAACATGTTGTGTTAATCAGTTTTAATAAAAAAATAAAAGGGTACTCAATTTTTTAATTTTATTACATCCTAAAATACGTAAGTAGCCTTAATTTTTAACTTTATATATATATATATATATATATATATATATATATATATATATATATATATATACTTATACACAGAATACGCTCTTATACAAACCCAATCTCAGAAAACTTCTGTTTTAGGCCAGTAATTAGTGATATGGTAAATGAACAAAAAATGAATTAAAACTAAGTACAGGTGAGCTTCTTCACGTGCTGTATCGATTACGATCATTACATAAAAATCAACTAGGATATTTTTATGTATTAACTGAAATATTTTACAACACAGCTATTTAAAACGTGAAATTAGTTTTAATACGTGTTTAGAATATATAAAAAGTTTGATTACTTACTAATACATGAGAAAATTTATTAAATTATATAAATACAGATCAAAGAGATACATATAATACGTTCCTTTGCATATATTTCACTATCAATTCATGTATGATAACTTTAATAAAATAAAATTTTTATCACGCTTAAAACCTCGGAAGGATAATATTTTATCTTATTTAAAAGGAAAATTTATGCTTTATTTATTAAGTAAGAAAGACGCTTTAAGATTAACCCTCTTATTGTCAAAAGTCGTTTCGTAATCTTTAAACCATACAAAGATAAATTGTAGATATATTATTCTTGAATTTTTTTAAAGTCATTAAATTGAACATTGGTACTTTTTTAAACATAACTATGCATTTCATATTATTTTTTTAGTAGGTATGATATTACAATAGTTATTATAGACTTACGTCATTCAGAAGGCAGATATGTTCAGCTATTGACAGTATCGTATATGTTACTAAATTAATTATCATTTATATGTAGGTCTCATTGACGTATAATACTTTGAAAATATATAGTCCAAGTAGAATGGTTACTTATAAAAAAGGATCAAGATGAAATTACAAGTTCATAGGTTGGTAGCCCTGGTTCTTCTTTCTTGGCTATCAGCTGATTAAAGTTCTTGCATTGTTGTTCATTTTAATTTGGTTTCTTGCAATGGCATTAAGTTGAGGTTTAGGAATATGATTTTTAGAAAACTTTGAAAAAGATGTCCAGAAATTTACTAAAGAGGGCAAAACGTTGTATGAATTCTATGGTGGTTTATTTGAGCACCAAATCTAACGAAAAAAGGCATTAAATCATGTAAACGGTATTCATAACTTTTAATGAGAATAACATGTGTTATAGATATATGATATGTTTGTAATTTTTATTAAAAAGTATGGTTTACGCTTTAAAAGAAACAACCTGTACTATTGAACAGAATAATAAATATTTTTTTAGTAATTGAAATAACCAATTAAATCATAAAAGCCCTTACGATTTTGAAATTTCGTTGACACTTTAGTAACAGGTTCGTGGAAAATTATTATTTATAACATTTATCAATTTCGGTATTAAAAATGATAGAATTTGTGTTCACTTTTAAATGTTATATATTCTAAAATATTATTATATTTAATCGTATATTTGTTGATAAATGGCAAACTACAAACTGCGAGTTTTTATATAGTACAACTAATACCCGTTGTACAACTAACCCATGTCTTAAATACGTATTGGTTTTAAAATTTGCAGATTTAAGTGTCTCACTTGAGGATAAAACCTTTTGGCTCTGGCTTTTCAGACAGGAACTTAGAACGGAAACGTGCTAAAAGCTTATCTCTCTGGCTATTAATCCTTTGTGAAGAAAGGTTAAAAGAAAGAAGCTCGCGAGATTTTTTAGATCAATTTAGATTAATGAAAGCTTATATTTTTCATAATCTAATCAACAGACCTCACACGACGGCTCACCAAATATTTAATAGAAATTATACGTTGCTAAGATAGCACAACTAAATACTGTACAATATTTATTAATGTTCAGTTATTCTCTGAAAATTAAAACGGGGAAAATGTAATTTGAATATCAAATCACCACATGATTTTATTATATTGAATTTAATTCGACATTCACTGAATATTCATTTTCAAAATACAATGATAAACTCTTTGATGTTTATTCATAGATTTTAAATATAAATTTGTTACTTTAATGTGCTATATCTTGAACAAATTAGTTACATGGTTAAAATAAAGTATTTCATATAAAAAAATGTTGATAAATTGTGGTTTAGCTCCCTACTAGTGTAATTCTTTCTAACACACGGGCCACTTAAATTCACTTCTTGTAGAATCAGAATAGTGTGTAATTAAATAATATAAAACTAATTATGACGTAAACAATATTTCTGTCTTTGGAAGTAAAATAGTTAATTAATAAAAGCAGGAATTAGTTTAACTGGTTTACAAAATTCGTTTAATTTTATATTTTAGAGAACGTAAAAATTCCCTGGCCTAAAAGAGTGAAATCACTTAAACGTCATTTTTAAATTTATCAAGTCCAACTAAATCTAACTTATATATACTTCATGGCTATAGAGATACAGTGTACTCC
Organism: Stictocephala bisonia; assembly: GCA_035578905.1. NCBI lineage: Eukaryota > Metazoa > Arthropoda > Insecta > Hemiptera > Membracidae > Stictocephala > Stictocephala bisonia. The sequence goes on from JAQJVL010000071.1 coordinate 357,602, forward strand.
TTAGTTATAAAACTTGCAAATTTTTCTAACCTTCAGATAAAAAATTATTTATTAAATCAATTTGAGAAGAATATCTATGTTTATTGTTCTTCAGGTTGACGATCCTTTTTTAAGATTAAAATATATTGACAAGAATCAACACATATCACTACATGAAAACATGAATTTGATCGTAAATTTTACTTAAAAATGGGTGAACAATTTAAAAGTACAATAAAACTATTTTAATCAATGATTTTTTAGTGGAGAATGGAATAAAACAATGATGAAAAGGAATAAATATTTTCATCTTGAATATTGACTTGTGTTTGTGCCAATATTATTTTATCATTTTCTAACTTACTGTAGGTTGGGATGATATTTTATAATTTGGTCTCAAAACATTCAAAGGGTTCTCATATTGTTTTAAGGTTTGTTTGGGTGTTTTCATAAGGGAAAATGAGAACAGGATTAACATTTAAGTGAGGGCAATTCTGCGAGCGTTTTAGGGATTAAAAAGCTAGTATGTTCTTTCAAACTAACCAGGAAGGACATTTTTTGTAGTTTCTTATCAATTTTATAAGGGGAATAGAATTCAGCTAGTATTTTCATTGTTTGCCTGAATAAATAGCTTAAGCTTAAGGTTTATTGAGATATGTGGTCAAATTTAAGCAATATTTTTGTTAATTAGCATATGATCCTTAAGGTTCAGTGGAAGAGAGGACATATGAGTCCTAACCTAATAAGCCATTTAATTCGATTTCATCCTCAATATCCTTTTTCATAAATTTTATGTTTATTAGAAATCGTATGACTCCTGAATAAAATAAGAGCTTAATTTTAAAAGAAAATTAAAAACTATTAATAATAAATACTTTAAACACAAACCTGTTGTTTTTTTTATTTATTTAATGTATGTATTTTATTTATTTAATGTATTATTCAGTTATAAATTAAAGTTTTATTTGATCATTTCAGCTTACCTTCAGGTAAAAAATGATTTATTAAATCATTTTGAGAAGAATAACTGTGTTTATTGTTATTCAGGTTGACGATCTTTTTTTTAAGATTAAAATATATTGACAAGAACCAACACAGATCACACATATACTTCTTAATGTATTTAAATTTTTAAATGCTAAAGGCAGTGGACTAACTCTAGAAATATTACTAGGCCATCAGGTTGACTTAGTAAATATTTCACTTCAAAAAAATATAAACGTTAGAGTTCGTTGTGGCCGTAGCTAAACAACAGTTTGGATAAACAGCGTAGGTTCTTCTAAGAATTTTCATAGATTAGTATTTATTTTAACTATGTAAATCTGTAAGTTAAGATAACTGTGATACTATATAAACTATTTCTGGTATTAATTAATCAATCCCAATCTTAACGATACAATAATGGCCCAAATTAAAAAGAAAAAAAACTACTTTTCAATATAAATGTTCGGTATTTTGAGAATATTTCAACAAATGATAAGATTTCATTTAGTTGGGTCAAAAAATGTAATCTATAATTATTTTAACACCTAGGTAAACAATACATTTATGAGCATTAAAAACACATCAAGCTTGCAGATTACTGAAGATGTTTTTCAGTGACTTAGATTGATATCTCAGAAAGTATAGGTCGCCAAACTAATATCGTCTTCGTATTTGTTGCCTTCATCACCTCAACGAAAAAGATATTAATTATATATCAGAGAAAAAAGAGGTTTAAGAGAGATGGTGTCGCAATTTATTATTTTAATGTCTCTTACTATTATTTTTTTATACCACACGAAACATGTTTTTGAACAGCTTTAAATCGAAATGTTATGGGTACGCAATTAAAATTAAAATAAAAATCTAATATAATAAATTAAGGCACAATTATAAATGAGCACCCTCTTTAAATTTTGTTAATAAACTAATAACTAGTTTCGGCTCTAAGGCCATCTTCAGAGTATAACAATATAACCTATAAAATTCAAAAATTTATAAAAGTAAAATCAAACACACGTAAATAACATATATGATAAGTTTAGTATATGGGAAAGTTGATTTTTACTTTTGATTAGTATGTTTTTTAATTTCTCTTATTTTTCATATATAGGATTTTTGTCATTAATTTGTGTATTTAATATATTTTGTGGTTCATTGTATTTATTTATGTAAATGCATACATTTTCTTTTATATTTATTTGTTGTTCTTTCTTCTAGACGTCTAAAATTTAAATATTTTCATTGATATTTTTGTAACTGTGATTTGATTGGAGTATGTTTTAAGCAACATTTGATTTCATTTGTCGGTTCTTAACCTTGTACGCCTTGTTTTGTTTTGTTTTTTTTTTTTACTTGGGTTAAATGTTCCACCAGTTTGTCCTTTATAATAATTATGTATTATAAAATAATTGTATTCTGAGTATTTTATTTGATATATTACATATTTTTCATATATACTATGTTTACTTTCTTTATTACATAGTTTGTTAAACAAATAATAAGTGTTGTTCTTTGTTTTTTATCTGAGCGTATAGTTACTGTTTTGAAAACTAGGGATACTTAATTTATTATATTAGCAGCCCCAACTTGTGAACTAAGTTATATATTAAAAAAAACTAACTACCCAGATATATAAAATATTACTAAGAAAGTATCAGATACATAATAGAACACAATAGAGTATATTTCACCGAACAGGAATATGTGCTCAGGAATAAATTATATGGGTGGATTTTTCTTTACTTTACTTAATTTCCTTTCTGGAGGAGGTACAACAGACGTGTGAATATTAAACTCGTTACAAAATGCCGTGTACAGTATAAATAAATATTTGTTTTAATAAAAGTACAGAGTTTCTCTTCTAGAGAGGGTAGAGGTAAAAACGCGTTAGGGTTTCGCGAATGTAAATCCGTTAATTGGGAAAGTAGACACTGACAATGCATTAACAAGTAGGCGCTGTATTTTTTTCAAAATTGGACCTCACAATAAGTCTTGGGGCGTGTGGATTATTTCCTTCTGATCCAGCACTATATCATTTATAGAAAGGAGGCTTATCTTTTACAAACTGAAAGGAAACCACCCAGGGCGTGAATTGAGTTAGTAACAAAAAGGAATAGCGCCTGTTGAAGACATGATACAATCTGAATGCTGTATCTTAATTGCCTATATCTCTCAGCCTAGGGACATTGAAGGCGCTGTTACATGCAACGTCTAGGTAGTTGACGATAGTCTTTATTGTTTTTACACTTAGTGATGCTTTGTAGCCTACAAATTAAATCACGCAAAAATAATTCGTGTGTAGGAATCAATAAACGTCACAGAAAGAAATTTGGCTTAGTGATATACCGTGTGTTCAAAATACTGGAGACCCCTTCCAATTACATCTGTGCACTTTTAACATTCTTACACAACTACATCGATCATTACTGATATTTCCTATCCCTCCACACTCCACCTGTAGCTAAAACACTACCATACCAACACAGTTGAGTGTTCACTTCTGCCTCTTAATCCACGTGTAAAGTTTACCAAATTTGAGAGGCTGTTATTTCCAAAAGAACGGTCCTTTTTAAGTCGGGGTTGCGGCAATGTGTTTATCTAAAATTGACCTTTAAAATGAGGTGTAATTTGACCTATGCTTACGTTTAAGGGTTGTCAGACTTTCTCCAGAGAACGTCCCCTCAAAGCGAAAAATTACAGTTAAAATGACCAAACAGTCAGTGAGAACGGAATCCTAGAGTTCCATTCTTCATACAATGTATTAAGGGGTTTCCATACTTTTTGAACACCCTGTATGGTAAATGATTTTTTTGTCCTCGGTCCAAGTGTAAAAAGACTAGCAATTATTTTGTGTAAAGTGGTATATGATTTTCAAATTACTTTTGTAATTAAAGTATTACGACTCATTTTACCTTATAAATGCTATCCAAATAATATTTTGAAACCGAAAAGACTTAGTTTCTCATAAACTTTAAAATGTACGATTTACTTTTTTCAGATTATGAGGGAATTGTTAGTACAATTAATTTTGTATTAACTATGAGCGAAATTAAATTTCTATGTATAAAGGAATCTAGATTCAATTAAGACCTTGGAGTTGTTATCCTCTAACGTCATCAGAGAGGGAAGAATTGTTGTTTTTGTGACACCCTATAATTGGATTATTTTTACAGGGATGATTTTTTTTCCATCCTTGACGAGATTTGAAGATACTGATAAGGATTTGAAGTTAGATTATTATCTCAACGTGTTAATTTCCTCATATAACGTAATGTATAGTAATATATTCCCTTGTTTGAATATTGTCAAATGCAATCCATTCTAATTGTTACAAATATAATCAAATATTATTTTTATTTTAGAATTTTATTTCTGACTGTAATTAAATATGGACGAAAATTAAGACAGAGAATCTAAGTTATTTTTTAAATTGTTTGATAATAATTATTTTGTAAGATTTTATAGAAATTTAAACTTCGTATGGATTGATCTCATTTTTGTTTGAGTATTAGAAACACGTAACGTGGAATAATTAATGCATATTGTGAGTGTTTTTATGTATCTCGCTCTATCTCTACATAATTATTTTCCCTCAATCACTAATGTCTTTATTTTGTTGTTGTTGTTTGTTCAAATATTTATTTACACGTTGTTAATGTTAAATTGTTGGATATTTACTTGTGTTGCTTTTGTTTTTAAATTGTTCTGTTAATATGGTTCCTTATTTCATATACTTAAGTGTGAATAAATGCTATTTGTTTGTTATAATAATATATTTATTTAAGTTATATCTTTTTTGTTAAACAATTCCATATGTTTTACATTTTTATCGATTAGTATCGGCTTTGATAACTCTGTTGGAAGAAGTGAATATTAGACCTGTTTTTTTTTGTTTTTTGTTTTTTTTTTTTTTTTGAACTGACAAAAACAGTTTTATATGGTACATTTGACAAACAAGATCTTGCTATTTCTTTTGTTTTTGTTATAAAATGTTTCTTTTTCTCATTAATGCTATAATGTAATAGGCATTTGATGTTTTTTAGCACTTAAATTAAATAAAATATATAAATAAATATTGTTTTCTCATACTTATATTTATATTTGTATATATATATATATATATATATATATACATATATATATATACATATTTGTTTATTGATAGTTACATAATCTGTTTATTTTTTAATAATTTTCAATTTAAAATAAACTAAAGTAATGATTATTGATTGTAAAATAAATCAGTACCACTTAACGTTAAGTTAGTTGATTTACGTAAAATAATTGTAAAAAATTCGACTAAACCATGAATAAATTGTCTATTTATTTTAAATTACTAGTTTTATATTTACTTACTTTGAAATGAAGCTGTGACGATTTGATTGTTTACCATATTCTTTCAATAAAATTATATTTTCCGTTTCTCATAATTTGTAGTTTTTTTAGAATGTTAAAGTTCTTACATTTTATAATAATAATAGAGTTACTCATATATATTTTAGTAATAATTCAAATAACTTCAATTAGTTACCATGTTATAAATTTCTTTAGCAAGACCCTATTCGAATTATAAGATAGGATTTTGAAAATAAACAAACAGTAAAATAAGGCTATAATATAAGCCTTAATGGCCTAGTAAAAATATAATTATTGTATGAACACAACCAAAGGTAGAAGGACATTTGTGTACAGTATAAACACTGGAAGCAATGACATGTCCGTTGTTATGGAATGCCAATAACCGTTGCATAACATTCGCAGCTGAGCCTTTGTTCTTGATACTGGGTGTCACCAGCATGCAACAACAGTCAATTGTACAGGTATGCTTTCCCTAACAACTTACACAATGAGTTGAAACTTGTTTTTCAAGTAGCCTGTCATGTTTAAGCGTGGACTCACCATTAATTAGTTTAATAAAAGTTAAAACTAAATTGTTTATGAATAAAATGTTTCTTTACAAAGATATCGTACAGATGTATATTTTACTATGTACTATGTGTGTATTATTGATTTAACTTAAAGCACTTTTTAAGTAATTAAATTTATTTCACACTTAAGAATAGTGATGGAAAATATTTTCAACAAATCGATATATCGAATTATCAGTATATCACAAATCAAATATCGATCAAACGATAATATCGAAAAAATATCGATATATAGGGTAATCGATATATCGAACTCTAAAAAATTGTTCTGTTTAAAACTATACACTAACTCTTATGTAATGACCAAAAATACACTCTTGTTTTGCTGTCACTATTTCGAACATACTACTGAATATAAATACTAACAAATTTATATACACGAAACAAGTTGTGATCTGTGGGGTTGAATTGAACAAAATATAAATTAAAATAGTAATATCTCTAAATATTATCTTATTTATAAAACAATATTGTAGAGTCAGCATTGCCAACTCACACACAACTTCATTTACCCGTTCCAGCCACTGGTTTACAAGAAACAAAAATTTAGTGCGTTAACCTCAAGGAAAAATAACTAAAAAAATTAATATTATTACTTCAATGCATTTATTGTGTGCATGATAGGCGATTAAAAACTTTTTTTGAATGGGGATGATTTGGAGGAGAGAGAATAACGACAATATTTAGTGGTATGATATTTCGGACCAAAATATCTAATTCGCTGATATTATCGAAAGAAAATATCGATACTAATATGTTGATATATCAAAACATATTTATCGATATTTCCGATTGTTCGTTTCTATCCTTAAGAAACGCTTCAAAACATAAATCAACCTGGTATGCATCTACGTCTTTTATTTCGAAAGTAACTCTTAACGTATATTTTGATTTACATGTTGAAGTAGGAAACATAACCTAACATAAAAAAATATACAGAAAACTATGTGATAAATGAAATATAAAGTGTAACATGAATGGATATAATAAACATACCACAGATAATTATACAATAATTATTTTTAATCTATATATCTTCAACATTAGTAATTTGTATTCATTGAATAATACTATGTAGCCCTGGTAATTCAGAATTAATTGGTAGGACGTAAATTGGTGAAATACGTGGCAATAAAATCCAAAGTTTTATTTATTTATTCATTTTTTATTTTTATTTATTCATAAGACGCCGATAGTCAAGATATGGGCGAATATGAATTTCGAATGAGTGTGATGAGTATATATGAGTGAATGTAGTCATTGTTACAAACTAAGGCCGACTATTCCTTAGAACGTGTCATTAATTAATAGCCCAATAACAAATGAACAGCCGGTGATTATCAGCTAATCCTTCTCAAAATGTATTGACTCTGATTGGGATCGAACTGAGAACCTTTAGCACATGAAGCTGCAATTTGGTTTCCCTAAGTTTCAGAGTGAAAACTCCGACAAGTTGTACTAACCACAGAGAAAAAATAAATAGAGTACGCTTACTTAAGGCCATAGTGAACGCTTAATTGCAGCTAGAAACATATAAATACTAAAGGTCATTTTTATCTTTAGTGATATTTACTACGTTTATCCTTGAAGTTTTGGGGCAATGAGGAAGGGATTGTAAATTACTATACGATATTGATACCAAAAATAGTACAATGACTATTTAAAGGTAATAAGCAGGGTAGAAAAAAGCAACGTTGTGTTTTTTCATAGACTATTTGATAGTTTAATTTTTTATAATTGTGTTCCATAAATTATTATTTTTGATCAGAACAATTTACTTGAAACTGTTAAATAACGGAGAAATAATGTTGTTCAAATTAGTTACATTGGACTACATTATTTCTACAAATTCAAATGAACGCTATTCCGGAAAGCATAAACCTTTCGATGTCCGGTTGGCGGCAATTAATTTCTCTTGACCTTCCATTAGATACCAAACTCGACCTAGGCTAACATTAACAATTTTTGTTTACCTCCTCGTGGGCCTTCCCCCTGAAAAGATGTAATATCGCTAATGGCGTCCAAGAGTATGTTTTTTGTAAGCATGATGATGTACAAGAAATAACTTTTACAAGTGAAGTCATACAAACGTTGTAAAATCGGTTCAATATTTTTTGTCCATCTTGTATATGGCTTGGCATATACTTAACAAAATGAGGACATCTGCATTCAAAAACTTCCGCTTTGAAACACTCTACAGACACGTAGTATCCTTGATGCTTTCAGAAATATTCAAGAACTCTTCTCCTTTATGGATATCTAAGTTTTTACAATATTTATTCATGACACTTCCGTTTAAGTAAGTATTGTTAAATAAGATGAACATTTCATATGGGTATTTTTCCACACACTAAGAGCAATTTTGACATTTATCCATTCTCACGGCTTTTTAATAAACATATTAATCTTTTTTTGTACATTTTTAAGGTCAGTAATTTGATTTACGTAGTAGATAATCAAACTTTCTTTGTTTTTTATTATTATACATTACCATGAAATTAAAAACTGTGGTTAATGATTTATTTAAAATTTTAGGTTACGTGACAATAATTTTAGTTGGAATAGAAATTATATTGTCAAAGTTTAACTTGTAAACATTTTTGACTGGACATTTTATTTGGAAATTAAAAATATTTTGATGACACTTATTACACAATAAATTCCTTAAAGATAGTAATGGAACATTAAAGTACATTATAATATTACGTTAAATAATTATCATACTGATATTTACAACTAAAATCAATAGATTAAAAGAAAATTAATAGTTAAAAAAACCCTTTCAGTTTTTACAAGTATATAAATCGATATTGAAATTGACATTTACATGTTTGGTGACCTAATCATAACAATTATAGGGATGTTATTTGTAGAAGGTTTACCAATTTAAAAAAAAAAAAAACTTATTGAGCCATAATGGTGTGCCTTATGATACAAGTTTAAAACTGGGGCATTAGATCTAAGTGTGTTATCAGCAGTGTTTCGTTAAAGGATATAGTGAAGACGAAGAAACTGGTTTAAATTTTTAGATTCCTGCCCATTCCAGTGTCTTCCTTGCCCATAACAGTTGTTCATCTTCATCTGTGTGTAATGTAAGTCGTGTTCGTCTGTCCGTTCTGGAGTTACATGAAGGGCGTTCCGTGGCCGACACTGCCCATCACACAACCTGTTGCTTTCCCTAATATAATATTGTAATATTCGTGAAATTTCAATTAATAAGAAATAAATTACAATGTGAGTAAAATATAACTTTGTTTTAAAGTAAACGTTATTCAATATTAGGAGTTTACTTGTTTATTTTATTGAATTCAATTCGTTATTATAAGTGAGGAAATTACACTTTTAAATATGTTAATTAAGAGTTAACTTGTATCAGTAAGCTTTTTATCACAAGATATTGTTTGTTGAACGATACAGGATGGATCAAAGCGAAACAAGATGTGACATATTAACGACCTATCTCTGAAAATTACGCGTGCGTCTCTCATTTTACCAGAGAAGCTCAGTATACCCTACTTGAATTTATACAGGGTTGGGCAAAAGTATGGAATATATTTATTAATTTCAAAACCATTGATGGAAATGTAATGAAACTTTGCATTTATGTACACGTCTCTATACCAAACATTTAGACATATTTTACTTGTTTTTCCCATATCCAGGTGATGGCCAATGAAGGAAGTGTTAAATATTTTAAATGTAAGCCTATCTCGAGTTATACCTTATTTTAAAGGTCTTTGTTTGTAAAAAAGCAATAGTCCAAACCTGATGTCAAAAAGATGACTCATTCAGAAAATACAGGCTCTCAAAGAATTTAATGTCAGGGTTGGGCAAAAGTCTGGAATGTATTTATTAATTTTAAAACTATTAGAAGAAAAGTAATTAAACTTTGTAGTTATGTACATGTCCCTATACCAAACACATGGACATATGATACTTGTTCTTTGCATATATAGGGGATGGCCCATAAAGGAAGTCCTAAAAATATTAAATGTAAGCCACCTCGAGTTATACCTCATTTTAAAGTGCAATACAAAGTTATACAATACAAAAGTGCAAACGTAAGGTGAAAAGGATAACCCATTCACAAAATACAGCGAATCAAAGAATTTAAAGTCACATTACTAATTCTTATCAGTTATACGGCTATTTATTTCACAGTTTCAGGTCCCTGTTGCTGAGTATGTTGTTGATTGTTAACAATCATAAGAAACGACTACGTTATAAAAATAGCTATGCTATTTAACTAATATAAAACTAAGACAAATTTATTAAAAACACTTTTGAAATTAGGTTTACCTAAAAAAAGTTTAACAAGAATATTATTATAATAATTTGTTACTTGTTTTTTTGTGAAATTTAATTTCTCATATTCAGTTGGATAAATTAAAGCTTTAAGGAGCATAATAACATCAGCAGTGTTAGTTATACGACATTAAATTCTTTGAGACGTTGTATTTTCTGACTGGGTCATCCTTTTGACCTCAGGTTTGGACTTTTGTTTTGTACAAACAAAGACCTTTAAAATGAGGTATAACTCGAGTTAGGCTTACATTTAAAATTTTTAAGACTTCCTTCATGGGCCATCACCTGGATATACGAAAAAAAACTAAAATATTTCTAAATGTTTGGTATAGGGACGTATACATAACTGCAAATGTTCATTAAATTTTTTTTTGATTTTGAAATTAATAAATATATTCCAAAATTTTGCCCAATCCTGTATAATAATATATTCTTTTTTTAATTTAAAATAATATACGACTGTCTTATGGTGGAAACAGTAAAAGAATATTTACAAATTGAAACAAAATGAAATAATTATGCTTTGAGAATCGCAGAGAAAAAAACACATGATACTTTATTATGTGAACGCCTAAGTGGCAGTTAGAAATATATTACAACATATGTACACTTTTATATATCTGTTATAAGAATTACTTCGTTAATACTAGAAGTATTTGAAGGAATAAGGGAAGAAGTGACAAGGTGCTGGCCTTGTCACAATCAAGGAAAATTGGAGAACTAAATATTTGTCACACACTCAGAAACTGGACGTGGCCTCTGTTTCTTTCTTTCTTTGAGAAAACCATATACATTCCTCGTAATATGTGCCTATTTATGTAAAACTCGTTTTAATTACATAACAAAATAAGAATATATGTGGTATTTAATTATTGTTGTTAAAAATATGGTTTTTGTTGTAAACATTATATTAGTAAATGAACTCTCTTAATGTTGTTAATACGAAACATAAACAACAGAAAATCACACTAACTCCTGTTCAGGCCTTTCTACAAGCAGATAATACTAAGACCATATCGTAAAAAAGGGATTTCTAGTAACTGCCTTTGTTACTCATTTCTAATTTTCCCTATAAAATACATTGTATAAATATAGTTGCATGTTATAACTTATGAACAAGCAAGTAAAATCTACGTGCAGTAAATCTATAAAAAATGTGAAGATTATATGCTATACTAACTAGGATATTGTAGGAATATATTTAAAAATATAATTATATTTATCTCTAACTTGTTGCTAGAAAAAATGTCCATTTTATAGCCTACTTTACTACAGCAATACATAAATAACACGTGACAATTAATTATTAATTAACAATTAATAAATAATTAATTGTTTGTTTGTTTCTTATATATTGACGTCAAAATATAGGATCATTAGTTCAACCACCTGATGTTTTCTAGAATCCTTTAAATTCAGGAACAACATTATATATAGTAGTCTAAAAACAGCTAACCTTATGACCTTTTCTTTATCTTCACTTTAATGAAGAGCTGTTCATCAAATTGTAATGAAGTGTCAGACATTGTTTCTGATGTAGATAACATTTATTACGAAGACTTTTAAATTAATATTGCCTAAATAAAACAAATAAAGTTCAAAACCGATTACTGTTTATTCGATATAATTTTCAATAATGCAATACAAAAATAAAGCTAATAAATCATATTATACTAGCTAATTTTCATTTATCTATTTTGTGTGTATAGTTAACTCAAATAAACTTTATTGGCACAACTTAGGTAGGGTTTTATATTGATGGTATCTATTTCAGATGATTTGCAATTAACGCAATACATTCTAGCTACTAAATGAAAGAAAATATAAATCTAAGAAATATAAAAAGTAACAGTTTATTTTCAGACTTTTAGCAGTTATAAAGTAAATATTTTTGTTAAGTTTACATTTAAGATTATAGACTATATAGATGCATAGAAATAGCTTATAGGCTCCATTTCACAATAAAAGTTTCCCTTATACACACATAACCCGCTACGAACATTAAAAGATTTTGTTATTTTTTTGCTAAATAAACATTTAAATAACTGACAGATTTTTTTAGCTAAGCCATAAACTTAGTTGTGTTTATGAATTATACCTTATATAATTAGTAGTATTATATAAATACTTGGAACATAAAAACTAACTATAGTTAAAATTTTCATGCACATAAATTATAACCATATTTTTATCTTTGCTTGGTTTGAGATTAGTTATTTTATTTGTAATAAGACGTATTTTTATTTTAATTAATTTTATCTTACTGGAATAATTTATAAGATTATATTGTTGTTGCATTAATCTATACCTATAAAAGGCAAATATCACTGACTCACTCACTCATCGTTGTAACTAAAAAAGTACTAGGCCTACAAGGCTGACATTTTTTAGTCAACGGGCTTATGTTGTAGATGTGCAATAAGAAAGGATTTTGAAAAATTATTAGTAAATTGAAGATGGAAGCCTTTTTAGTATCAAAAAGTTTAAATGCCAAAAAGAGTGTTTCTCTAATTGGACTGTAGCGGCTAAATAAACGGTTCTACAGCAAAACTAACACCATTTTCTGTGCCTGATTTGAGACGATCTACAACTTGGACCCTATAACCCTTTGCTCTATCTCAACTCCTTAATTTTTATGTACAGCTAGATTTTCTAATTGGATAATTTACGCTCTCTAAGAGTAGACTTACAGGTTTTTCCAGACTGCGAAACTTTGTTATCTAAGAGAACATACTGTATTCAATTGAAAAATATATAATTTAATCTGAACAGATGTATTACCAGGTCATACGACATGGCTAAACATGGCTAGAAACTCGATATCTCCCAGATTCAGAGTCAATTACCGTACTTTACGCCCTCTAAAAGTAGACTTACAGATTTCTCTAGACTTTGAAACTTTTTTATCTAAGAGAAAAAACTTATTTCAATCGGAAAACTTGTAATTTAATCATCTATAAGTTGTAAGAATTTTGTACAGAAGTAAATCATACATAACATCCACTGTTATAAATTTGATACTATATTAAATAAATATTTCTCTAAAACAAAGTATTTAGTCTGATTTATATAAGTAAATTTGGAATGTTTTTGAATTTTTTGGAATTCTTACTTATATTTTGACTGTAAGTCTGTAAACTAAGATATTGCTGCACATTTCGATTATATAATCAAACTCAGTATTATGACCGGTGAAGCGAACGGGTACAGCTATTATTTTATAAATTAGAGAAAATCTATAACCTCTTATTTTGTACGATATAGTTTAGAAAATATGATTGTTAAATTGTTCAAAACCATCCATACAGCAGTTTACGCCCAACAATTAAAACATGAATTATTGATGATAACCATACTCCTTTATTAAAAACATGTGAAACATGTGCAACGTTTTTAAAGATTTACATTTTTATATAAACTAAGATAAGGACTAAGATAATCTATAGCTTTAGGTTCGGATTCCGCGTAAAGCTGTAGGTCCCATAGTTGCCTTGGCTATTGGGCTAGTAATAAATGGTCCTTTCTGAGCTAAATTGAACTCAGATAGTAAAAATGACTACACTCGTTCATCAACACTCATCACACTCATATACCCCTCATATTCACCCATATATTTACGATCGGCTTTTATAAATGAATGAATAATAATAATAATGAATAAGATTTAAAATAATAATGAGTATTATTAATTTAGTCACAGGTGTAACGTGCCTCATTTTTTCATAATCCAATCATTAATAACGGAGAATCATGCATTTCACAAGTGAGATAAGCTGCCCTTAAATGTGAGGGCGCAGATGATGGAACTCCAATTTAACTAATTAAATGTTAAAATCTTCAGACTGTTAATATGATAACGTTAATAAAATCAATTTTTAGAAATTACTCTTCTTCATAATTATTGATATACACATATTTTCTTAGATATAGTGGATTTCATTGTATATTATATTGATTTATTAGGCAACAAAAATTATAAAATCACTTTCAATTTGAAAATATTTGAATTCTTTAAAAATGTTGTTTTACTCAAATATTAGTGTTACATTTTAAAATAATGTTAATATATACTTGTTATTTTCATTACCTCATCTGTTAATTTTTAATTAGAAAATTTACTTTATATTTAAATTAAGTTTAGGTTTCAAAACTCTTTCCTGATATTTTACGTTAAATCTTAAATTTAATATTGCTTTGGATCATATTAATTGAAAATGTGTGAATTGGCTGGTTCTCAATAGGGTCGAAAAAGTAAGAAAGATAATTATTAATTAGAATAAATAAGTAAATTATACTTAATAAAGTCTTAATTACACTTAAAGCCTGTGTGACTATAGGCCTATTAGAGCTGTGTCTGATAATGTACGTGTAAACACGTTTTAGTACCCACCTTTAGATTCGATTGTTCTACGTTACATGATGGGTTTTAAAACATTACAAAACATTTGACAAAACTTACAAAATCTTGAAAATCTAAAAAAATTATAAATAACTAGTAAAATACAATTATTTTAGTTAGTTAAATTTGATATGTCATATCCTACTTACTATATATACTCGTATATAACCACCTCTCAGAAATTGTTATCCAAAAGTCTTTGGCGTACATTAATAATTTAAAATTATTTTAAATACTTACACACAGACATCGCGTTAAAAATGTATACACACTTCTATAAACACATTTTTTTAGTACTGAAATATTTATTTATTTATTCAATAATACTCTACATTGTACAATTTAAAAAAATAAAGAATGAATAACAACCTATTCCCTTCTTTAGATGCGAAAAACCATCACTACTATCTCTTTTTTCTCTGCTCAAATTTTTTAAATTAATTTTGTTAGTTAATTTGCCTTTTATGTTTTCATTTACGTATAATCTATATTTAACTTCAGAGATAAGCTCAAGGAGGTGTAAGAGGCTTAAATAGGGGTTGTTGGTTTGACAGGACTATTGGAGAGGGTTACGTACACGTCATTTCTAGAGAAAGATCATATCGCGGAGTCTACTGGATGTCACAGCTTTTTTACTATTACCGTTTATCCGTTTACTTATCTCACAAAACAAAGTTCAACTATCGATACGCCATGTATACTAAGCAAACGTTATTTAATTAAGAAAAGTGAATACAAATTATAATTTTACCCATGATCTAGCATTAAAAAAATAAAAATGCAGGTATGTTACTGTAAAAACGAGCAATCATTCGGTTTTTAATTTTTCTTTTATTTTTTAAGAATCCAAACAACCTCTCTTTAAAGAATAAGATAGTATGAATAGTATGAATTCCCTTAAATTTGTAAAATAATGGTCCTACAACTATATAAAACAATATAAACTTTATATAATAAAAAATGTTATTAATATTGGGCTAAATAAAATAATTATCATATTCGCACGTTTTTACATCAACACTAAACAAATTTTTCTATCCTGTGTGCTCTTGTTTATGTCATATTTCTTTTCTCCGTTTATTGTCTCACCTAAAATGTGATTAATTTCAAGTACGTTATTTTTCTTCACTAGCCCTGTTCACAAAATAATCAATGTAAGGTCTTTAAAAGCTAAAAAAAAAAAAAAAACGACCAACACCTCAAATACACACACTTACTTTAGTAAAAATACTCTAAATACAATTTTCTAATAGCATTTTTTGGATTAGAATTACTTTCTTTACAACTGAATAAATGAGTTTGATGGTTTCAGGAGTTTGATGGGTAGGCCATAGTTTAGCTGTCTAGCTTCCAAATTCTAAATATTAAAAATTAAAATACATTTTTCAATAATTTTAGTACATTTGGTTTTGTGACCGGCTTGGAGATGATACCAAGCATATTAAAATCGATTATATACATTTTTGTATTGCGTAGCTTCTTTTAAAATCAGCTGGATAAGATAAGTACATTTTTATTGCAATTTTGGTTGAAAATTTCCTTTGAAATGAATTAAATTCCAACAAAAGTCATTTTTTATTATTTTATCTCAAATATAAATACTGGTTTTTTAATGTTCCATAGCACTATATTTAGCCAAAACATATTGCTTATTCAGCTAAAAACACTCATGAAAAATTACATGAAAACATAATGTATATTAAGGGATAAATTATAAATATTTTTAATTTTTTTTAATAGAATTTATTTTTAGTTTAATATAAGCACACCATGAATTACCTAAGAACAAATGACAGTACAATTATTTGTAAAATCCTGTTATTGCTTTACATTTTACAATATAAATAATATAAAAAATGTTCTCAAAGTTATACCCTGCCTCAAAGAAAATGTCATCCTTAATACGACACCGGCATTTACATTTTGACAATCAACCTGCTCGCCTCGAGCCATGTAGGCGGACAAATACTTTGTTGAATATTAAACTAGTTTATTTGCATTTTGTAACTTAAACCCGTCTTCTTATTCTTATCTGAGCAAGGTATTCTTATCTATATATAATTCCTTATTACAAGTATCTAATTTGAAAATAAGCTGGTACATTTTTTATACCTTATAATGCAAATAAAGTAAGCTTTAAAATTATTACATTATATTTACTATCCTTTTTTATTAAAAATATTATTTCTTCATTTATTAATCTATAACTAAAATAACTGAACAAGCAATAAGATTCTTATAAAAAGGGAACAACAACTTGAAGTAAAATTAAAACAATATTTACGTAGTGATTTTGGCCCACTAGGTCAATTGATCGATTCAATGGAGTGGTCGTACTTAAGGGGAGTTAAGGCATTGAATTCGAAGTACCGATAGCTCAGCGTGACCATATAGTTTTTACGCCATACATTTCTTTTGCTTCGCAATCCAAGCCATTACAATGAGTGTAAAAAACCAAAAATGACTTGTTGACGTGGACAAAGTGGATTTACGTCTTGTTTGGGGAACTGAAATATTTTGAATTCCTAACAATGATCCTGGAATGTGTCTTATTGATAAAAATTTTAGTTTGTACTTTCTAATAAAAAATAATTATGATTCTAAACATTCAAATATACAGGGTGAATGGTACGTGGTGTTTAAAAATTTAAGGGCTTAAACTAAATGCTTGGGGCTACTTAAAAACGCAAATTTCAATTTTATATGCCAAATCGTTAGAGTGGTATGTTCAAATTAAGATTTTTTTAAATCGTGGACCTAACCATAAAAAGCGTTATTACTTACACAAAAAAATCATATTTTTTAAACTGCGTCACCATTTTTGAAATCTACATTAAATTTTCAACGAGAATAATGAGCTAGTAAGATGCGTAAATTAAGGTTGGTATTTAAAATTTTGCGTTAAAGTAAAAAAAGTTTGTAAAATTTTAAACAATGTTTTACGCGTAGTTTCTAAATTATGGTAACGGACATAATGTGTCAAACCATACAGAAAACTGCACAATTTAATGTTCTATTCAATGGTATAATTGTGATTTTAATTATTTTGTTTCGTCATCGAAAGCATTAGGTGAAACTGAATTAAAACACAGTTTGCAGAAAACTTGAAGCTTTGACTATTTATTACAAGAAAGATTATAATACTTTGATTTGACATAATATTAAGATATACCAATTACATTCGTAAAAATAATTGGGAAAAAGGTCAACTTAAAAGAATAAGTTTTACAAATTGGTTAGTTCAAACAGTCACATTTCCTTCACTCCATTTATGATGCAGGCCCGTGCTCTCTTGTGCGTTTGTTGAACTGTCACTTTTGTAGACTTCTTGGTGCACTACTTTAGCAGCCGCAGTCATTCTCTCCCTCAGGTCTTGTTCTGTGTTGATAGGTGCAGAATAGACTTTTTGTTTCATCCATACCCATACACAGAAATCCATAAGACTAAAGTCCGGCGATCTAGCTGGCCACGGTACGGTCCCACCCCGTCCAATCCATGTAGGATAATAGTCAACCAGTGACGCACTTCTGCGGTAAAATGAGGTGTAGCTCCATCTTGATGGAAAATGAGACTGTCTCTTTTTTCTTGGTTGACATGGTCTAGCAGCAAAGAGAGACCTTGCTGTAAAAAGTCCAAAAAGCGTTCCCCGTTGAGGTTTCCCTCAAAAAAATGTGGGCCAATAAGCGTTTCACCTACTACCCCAACCCATACCATAATGTGTAATCTCCTTTGAAAAGATCGTTCTTTGGTTGATCTTGGGTTATCTTCCGCCCACATGTGCATATTATGTGTATTAAAGATTCTTTGTCTTGTAAATATGGCCTCATCTGTCCAAATGATCTTTTTGAAGAAATTATACTGCTCAATATTGCTATTGAGAAACCATCTACAGAACTGAACACGAGAAGCGAAGTCTTGAGCTTCAAGTGCTTGTACAGGCGTGAAGTAATATGGATGAAACTTGTTTCTATGAAGAATATCCAACACTTTCCACTGTGAAACATTTAGTTGAGCCGCAATCGCCCTACTACTACTCTCTGGGTTTTCTTGAAAGGTATTTAGAATCAATTCTTCAACATCTACATCATAATTTACTGGACCTACCTCAGAAGACTTTCTTTGAACTTTTCCACTTTCCACTAACCTCTGGTGAAGTATAGTGAACACCTGTGGGCTGGGAGTTTTTCGATCTGGGTACCTTAAACTGTACTCTCTTTGCGCAGCAAGTGCATTGCCGTTACAAAATCCATAAACAAAGTGCATTTCTGCATATTCTCTTGTAGGGAACTCCATGATGCTACAGAACTCAATAGCTTATACACAGACCCGGTCTAAAGAGTAAACAGATAATGGATTCCAGTTTTCCTCGTGATAAGGTTGCTTTAAAAGAAACTAACTTTTGTTAAACTAAGCAGGTAGTGGAATTTCCCAGTCATTATGGACAACAGACAAAACTATTGCTAAGGTTGGGGTGTATGCCGGGTCTAAGAATTGTGATAAAACCCCATTCGTCCCTGATTTACATGTGTTTTTAATCACATAATGTTATTTGAATGTCCAGTCCTAGTTGCTGGCTAGTAAGATAGTCTTAAAATTTTTTAACCACTCTGTGCTTTTTTCTATTCAATTAATAATAAAAATGGAACATTGTACGATAATAAAAACAAAAGCATATCACTGAAACGAACATTAAATTATGCAGTTTTCTGTATAGCTTGGCACATTATATCCGTTACCACAATTTAGTAACTACGCGTAAAACATTGTTTAAAATTTTACAAAAAATATGATTTTTTTAATTTAACGCATAATTTTAAATACCAACCTTAATTTACGCATCTTACTAGCTCATTATTCTTGTTGAACATTTAATGTAGATTTCAAAAATGGTGTTACAGTTTAAAAAATATTATCTTTTGAGTAAGTAATAAAGCTTTTTTTATGCTTAGGTCCACGATTTACAAAAAAACTTTAACTTGAGCATACCACACTAACCATTTGGCATGTAAAACTGAAATTTACGTTCTTAAGTTAGCCCCAAGCATGTTGTCTAAGCCCTTACATTTTTAAACACCACGTACCATTCACCCTGTAGCTAAACAAGTTTTACTTAATGACATGACCCTTCATATTATCTTTATGACGAGGACGAAAGTAATATATACGGTTTAAAAATAATCCATAATGTAGTTAGGTAAAGTAGAAAGGTTTTGAGAAATGTCAGGCGGGGATGTAAGTGCAGTCATAAGTATATGTGAGAGAGTAGAAACGTTGTCTGGTCATTTTTGAGATCTCCTGAGGACGTTTGAAAATTTTAATCCTTTAAAGTAAGCAAACATAAGACAGAACATATATTTTAAGTTTTGTTAAATTTAGTTAAGTTTCCATTGTTTGGAATTCACCAATGCTAAAAATATTACAAACCAAACATTTTTTATTGTTATTTTTTACTAAGAACATGTTAATAATTTAAGAACATTATTAAGAATAAACAGTGGCTTAAAAAGCTTCCAGTGTAAATCTATAAATTAGGTAGAACGGGCAGAATAATATAAAAATAAAGTTTGACCTCTAATTTTAAATGAAATAATTAACGTACACTCTGCTGAACATCTTGATTTAATTAACTCTCTAATGTTTACACCTTAATGGTAGTAGTTAAATATTCTAGACAATACAGGACTTTAATGAATGTACTTGGGAGTTAATTAGCTTAATTCTCTAACGTGTAGATTATGAAGAATTTTATTTATTGTTATTAACGAAACTACTAAAGGTTTGTGGGTGGAAGGAATAGCAAAATTATCAAACATTATTAGGATTAAACTATATAACTTGGATAGAAACTTTATAACTAGGTTGTAAACAATATAACTAGGGTAAAAACTGTATAACAAGGTTGTTAACAATATAACTAAGGTAGAAACTTTATAACTAGGTTGTTAACAATATAACTAGGATAGACACTTTATAATTAGGTTGTTAACAATATAACTAGGGTAGATACTTTATAACTAGAGTGTTAACAATATAACTAAGGTAGACACTTTATAACTAGAGTGTTAACAATATAACTAGGATAGACACTTTATAACTAGGTTGTTAACAATATAACTAAGGTAGACACTTTATAACTAGAGTGTTAACAATATAACTAGGGTAGACATTTTATAACTAGGTTGTTAACAATATAACTAAGGTAGACACTTTATAACTAGAGTGTTAACAATATAACTAGGATAGACACTTTATAACTAGAGTGTTAACAATATAACTAGGATAGAAAATTTATAACTATGTTGTTAAAAATATAACTAGGGTAGACACTTTATAACTATAGTGTTAACAATATAACTAGGATAGACACTTTATAACTAGAGTGACAACAACATAACTAGGATAGACACTTTATAACTAGAGTGACAACAACAGAACTAGGATAGACACTTTATAACTAGGTTGTTAACAATATAACCAGGGTAGACACTTTATAACTAGGTTGTTAACAATATAACTAGGATAGACACTTTATAACTAGGTTTATAACTACGTTGTTAACAATATAACTAGGGTAGACACTTTATAACTATAGTGTTAAAATATAACTAGGATAGAAAATTTATAACTATGTTGTTAAAAATATAACTAGGGTAGACACTTTATAACTATAGTGTTAACAATATAACTAGGATAGACACTTTATAACTAGAGTGACAACAACATAACTAGGATAGACACTTTATAACTAGAGTGTTAACAATATAACTAGGATAGACAATTTATAACTAGGTTGTTAACAATATAACTAGGATAGACACTTTATAACTAGGTTGTTAACAATATAACTAGGATAGAAACTTTATAACTAGGTTGTTAACAATATAAATAGGATAGACACTTTATAACTAGGTTGTTAACAATATAACTAGAGTAGACACTTTATAACTAGAGTGTTAACAATATAAATAGGGTAGACACTTTATAACTAGAGTGTTAACAATATAACTAGGGTAGACACTTTATAACTAGAGTGTTAACAATATAACTAGCATAGAAACTTTATAACTAGGTTGTTAACAATATAACTAGGATAGACACTTTATAACTAGGCTGTTAACAATATAACTAGGGTAGACACTTTATAACTAGGTTGTTAACAATATAACTAGGGTAGACACATTATAACTAGGTTGTTAACAACATAACTAGGATAGACACTTTATAATAGGTTGTTAACAATATAACTAGGATAGACACTTTATAACTAGGTTGTTACAATATACCTAGGGTAGACACTTTATACCTAGAGTGTTAACAATATAACTAGGATAGAAACTTTATAACTAGGTTGTTAACAATATAACTAGGATGGACACTTTATAACTAGGATGTTAACAATATAACTAGGGTAGACACTTTATAACTAGGTTGTTAACAATATAACTAGGATAGACACTTTATAACTAGAGTGTTAACAACATAACTAGGATAGACACTTTATAACTAGGTTGTTAACAATATAACTAGGGTAGATACTTTATAACTAGGTTGTTAACAATATAACTAAGGTAGAAACTTTATAACTAGAGTGTTAATAATATAACTAGGATAGACACTTTATAACTAGGTTGTTAACAATATAACTACGGTAGATACTTAATAACTAGGTTGTTAACAATATAACTAAGGTAGACACTTTATAACTAGATTGTTAACAATATAACTAGGATATACACTTTATAACTACGTTGTTAACAATATAACTAAGGTAGACACTTTATAACTAGAGTGTTAACAATATAACTAGGATAGACACATTATAACTAGGTTTTTAACAATATAACTAGGATAGACACTTAATAACTAGGTTGTTAACAATATAACTAGGATAGACACTTTATAACTAGAGTGTTAACAACATAACTAAGATAGACACTTTATAACTAGGTTTTTAACAATATAACTAGGATAGACACTTTATAACTAGGTTGTTAACAATATAACTAGGATAGACACTTTATAACTAGAGTGTTAACAACATAACTAGGATAGACACTTTATAACTAGAGGGTTAACAATATAACTAGAATAGACATTTTATAACTAGGTTGTTAACAATATAACTAGGATAGACACATTATAACTAGGTTTTTAACAATATAACTAGGATAGACACTTTATAACTAGGTTGTTAACAATATAACTAGGATAAACACTTTATAACTAGAGTGTTAACAACATAACTAGGATAGACACTTTATAACTAGAGGGTTAACAATATAACTAGGATAGACACTTTATAACTAGGTTGTTAACAATATAACTAGGATAGACACTTTATAACTAGGTTGTTAACAATATAACTAGGATAGACACTTTATAACTAGAGTGTTAACAATATAACTAGGATAGACACTTTATAACTAGGTTGTTAACAATATAACTAGGATAGACACTTTATAACTAGGTTGTTAACAATATAACTAGGATAGACACTTTATAACTAGGTTGTTAACAATATAACTAGGATAGACACTTTATAACTACGTTGTTAACAATATAACTAGAATAGACACTTTATAACTAGGTTGTTAACAATATAACTAGGATAGACACTTTATAACTAGGTTGTTAACAATATAACTAGGATAGACACTTTATAACTAGGTTGTTAACAATATAACTAGGATAGACACTTTATAACTAGGTTGTTAACAATATAACTAGGATAGACACTTTATAACTAGGTTGTTAACAATATAACTAGGATAGACACTTTATAACTAGGTTGTTAACAATATAACTAGGATAGACACTTTATAACTAGGTTGTTAACAATATAACTAGGATAGACACTTTATAACTAGGTTGTTAACAATATAACTAGGATAGACACTTTATAACTAGGTTGTTAACTATATAACTAGAGTAGACACTTTATAACTAGAGTGTTAACAATATAACTAGGGTAGACACTTTATAACTAGAGTGTTAACAATATAACTAGGGTAGACACTTTATAACTAGGTTGTTAACAATATAACTAGGATAGACACTTTATAACTAGGCTGTTAAAAATATAACTAGGGTAGACACTTTATAACTAGGTTGTTAACAATATAACTAAGGTAGACACTTTATAACTAGAGTGTTAACAATATAACTAGGATAGACACTTTATAACTAGAGTGTTAACAATATAACTAGGATAGACACTTTATAACTAGGTTGTTAACAATATAACTAGGATAGACACTTTATAACTAGGTTGTTACAATATACCTAGGGTAGACACTTTATAACTAGAGTGTTAACAATATAACTAGGATAGAAACTTTATAACTAGGTTGTTAACAATATAACTAGGATAGACACTTTATAATTAGGCTGTTAACAATATAACTAGGGTAGACCCTTTATAACTAGGTTGTTAACAATATAACTAGGATAGACACTTTATAACTAGAGTGTTAACAATATAACTAGGGTAGACACTTTATAACTAGAGTGTTAACAATATAACTAGGATAGAAACTTTATAACTAGGTTGTTAACAATATAACTAGGATAGACACTTTATAACTAGAGTGTTAACAATATAACTAGGGTAGACACTTTATAACTAGGTTGTTAACAATATAACTAGGATAGACACTTTATAACTAGGTTGTTAACAATATAACTAGGATAGACACTTTATAATTAGGCTGTTAACAATATAACTAGGGTAGACACTTTATAACTAGGTTGTTAACAATATAACTAGGATAGAAACTTTATAACTAGGTTGTTAACAATATAACTAGGATAGACACTTTATAATTAGGCTGTTAACAATATAACTAGGATAGACACTTTATAACTAGGTTGTTACAATATACCTAGGGTAGACACTTTATAACTAGAGTGTTAACAATATAACTAGGATAGAAACTTTATAACTAGGTTGTTAACAATATAACTAGGATAGACACTTTATAATTAGGCTGTTAATAATATAACTAGGGTAGACACTTTATAACTAGGTTGTTAACAATATAACTAGGATAGACACTTTATAACTAGAGTGTTAACAATATAACTAGGGTAGACACTTTATAACTAGGTTGTTAACAATATAACTAGGATAGACACTTTATAACTAGGTTGTTAACAATTTAACTAGGATAGACACTTTATAACCAGGTTGTTAACAATATAAATAGGATAGAAACTTTATAATTAGTTTGTAAACAATTTAACTAGGGTAGAAACTTAATAAGTAGGCTGTAAACAATATAACTAGGGTAAATAATAAAATATTTGGTATAAAATACAAAGCTATTGTATAAACAATATAACTTGGGTATAATATATATGTAACTGGTGAATAAAATATGTAACTATGGTAAAAGATAATAACTGTGGTATAAGTAATATTGTTAAGATATATTCAATATTAAAAATTAATAGAATTAAAGTAAATCTAAAGTGTTAAACTAAAAAAGTAAATGGTCAGGAAGCATCTACATTATCAAATGTATATTCATGTTTGGCAAGCCCTAGTGGTTGTGTGGGCTCGTTGTAACAAATGGACAGAGAGGACGGAACAAAATGTCAGGGAGGCGTAATTTATGAGGATATCTATCTCCATATCTTCGGTGGGCACGCGTAAATCAATTATTATATGGAACGTATATATGCTTGCATATACAAGTAAAGTTTTCACTTTATGTAGTGTAACGTTATTTCAAAGATATTTGTAGCAAGAAAGTCATATTAAGTAACTAACAACAATATATTGTTAAAAATGATCATAAATTTAGCAGAAAATTAGATTGATATTTTAAATTGATTTTTATTACACGATTTGTGTTATATATTCATAATCCTAACATTAAAAAAATAATAATAACATGCAAAATGTGATATATACTATACAATTACTATATCTACAACCTCGACTTAGAAAAATTGATCCCAAGTCGTTTATTTAGTAACGCTATTTTGGCTGAATCAACGCAACTTTACTCTGGTTGTGGTAAGCTGATCATACCCGTTTTGAACTTACACTTACAGGCGTACTTTGTAAAATCCACTGACTCACATCTAGATACTATTTTTGTTCGTATTGGATTATATACTTATTTATTTTCCAAAAATTATCAATTAAGCTTAGTAAAACTTGTAATAATTATGTCGAACTATAATATAGTTTCCCTCATATGTGTAAGAAACTGACACTACCATCTATTTTTTGTTTTCTCTATATTTTTTAAATTTATTTCATTTGCCTTATTTCAAATGCCTTTCCTATGTACAGTCATCTATGTTTCGGTTCAGAGATAAGCTCACGGTGGTTGGTGGAAGAGGCTTATATTGGGGTAGTTGATTTGACATGACTGGAGAAGGGGGAGTACCGTACACGTCATTTCCAGAGACAGATCTTATCGTGGAGTCTACTAGCTTTCTCAGCTTGTTTTAGTATCAACTGTTTATCAGTTTATTTTCCCTCACAAACAAAGTTCAATGGCTACATAATTGAATGTTGAATGGTTCAGTTCAATATTATTTGTAATTGTAATTCTCAACTCTAAATTAACCATTAATAAACATAAGTAACAAACTAAAACTATTCCAACTGATAGAATTAAGTGATTTTCAGACAGGTAATTATTGACAAGTTCTGTGTAAATTTTATTCTTGATAAAAAATTTACTTTTATAATTTACAAAACTTGTTAATTCAAAGAGAAATTATTATTTATTATTATCTTTTATCTACTTAAATACTCACAACAGTAATTTAAAACACTTATATTTCAAAATAAGTTGAAATGCTAAAATAGTTTCTAATCCGATTCGGTAACAAGGTGTTCTTGAGGTAAATGGTAGTTGATCGCTTTTGTAAAATCATTTTAACAGATTTATTTTATGAATAATGAATAAATGAATATATTTCCTCAGTTTTACAAATCAATCATACAGTTTCTATGGAAATAAATACCGCCATCTCTTCCAGTAATGATGGCTGGTGTCCACTATGCCTGTCACTAATTATCAGCCATTATGTTGCTTCTACTGATAACGTGGCTCCTGTGGCATTTGGAAATCCTTATTTCAATACAAACGAAACACAATATTCCTCTTAAAAAACAACTTTACAAAATAGTGTTACTATTAATAGATTTATTTTATTCATAATCATAACCTAAAATTCTATATTTACAAGTTTACACTATATTATACTAATAATGAACAAAAAGAACATACTAAAATATATAAGGCAACTCTTAATATTACTTTTTACTATTTTTTCTAAAGATTGTTAAATTTAAACTATAACATCAAACATGTTTTGTACATCTTTTTGATCAAGTAACCAATTTTTTAATTCTTTTGAAAATTTCACTGTACTCATAATTTGCTTTAATTTTATGGGTAAAAAATTGTATAATTTTGGTGCTAAAAAAAGATAGGAATTTTTAAACACATCTTTATTTACTCTAGGCCTTTTAACATTTCGAAATATTTAATAGTAAGCCTTCAATTTATAGTAAGGTCAATGATTAGACAATGTATTATATATATATAATGTATTTATATCTAAAAATGTATATAATTTATTTAATTATAAATTATCCACTTAAAATCACCTGATGTTTCTAGTAATATGTATTGGTATGATAAAGCGTCTTTGGCCCCTTAGTCCTGTCATATTTCATTCATTATCAGACAGTCCAGTGTCTGTTATATTTCGAGTCAAATATCCTGGATTTTGCACATTTTCATTTCTGTTTTGCCCACTTTTGATATAAAACAATCTTAATACTTTAAATATGTACAAGTGCCGCATTGGAAGAATTTTTAAAGATTGATAAATAGTAAATGTTGTTTCGCGTCTCCGTGTAAACAGCAATACACGAACTATGTGATTCTGACTTATTTTTAATTTTTCTATGTGTGTCTTGAATGTACCTCCCCAGCAAGAAATTCCATATTGTAATTTTGAGTGTATTAGTGCATAATAAAGTGATCTCAATAAATCCACATCGCATACATGTCTTAGAAAATAAAAATTTCTAATGCTTGACCTGCACTTGTTATTCAGTTGAGTGATATGTTGTTTCCATGACAGCCTTTGGTCCACTCTTATTCCTAAATAAGTGAAATCCTCTACTTTTTGCACTTCTTGGCAGTTACAAGTATTTCTATTTTTACACATTTTATCGTGAAATTTGATATTATAAGCAAACTCAAAACTATCAAAACCAAAATTAATGTACTTTGTCTTAGATACATTCACTAACATACAATTTGAATTGCACCAAGAATTTAGTAGATCAAGGTCTTGCATCATTTGATTATATACTATCTCTTTGTCGTAGTTTGCGTATGTAAGAGCAACATCGTCTGCAAAAGCTGTCACTTTACCATAAAAATTTTGTGTTAACAGGCCATTTATAAATATTAAAAACAAATTAGCAGATAGTACCGATCCCTGTGGTACGCCCTTTTTTACAGTTTTTGGCTCACTATATAATTTGCCAATGTTTACTATCTGTTTTCTTCCCATCAAATATGATCTGAACCAATTAAGCGGAATACCTCTTATTCCAGCCATTTCTAATTTCTTCAAAAGTATATCATGGTTGACCATGTCAAATGCTTTTCTAAAGTCTATAAACAACGCCGATGTTTTTTTATTGCTGTTTAATGCCTCATATATTATGTCTATAAATCCTAAAAGTGCAGCCTCAGTAGATTTTCCCTTTGTAAAGCCAAATTGTCTATTGCAAAAAAAGGAATTACTGTTAAGGAAATCAATCAATCTACTTTTCATTAAAGTACTTTATAAAAAGTACTACGATTTTTAAAAAGGAGGCTAAGTAAAATAAGTTAAATTATATTCTACATATTATCTAAGAAGTACGAACGATCCAAGCGTTATGAAAAAGAAGCATATAAATGCAAATATATACAATAAACATTCTGGACATGTAAATTCAACATTTTATGCAGCTACTTCATAAATAAAATATCAACTTTAACTGATTTACAGTCTACTTGATTGTATGTTATAGTTTTAAAATATAATTAATGTAATATTCAAGAGGTCAATTTTATTATATATATCACTATTTCTATCCTCACGTTAAATTATTAACTGTGACATAATTTTTTAGCCAAATTCATGACCAGTATTGCACCAGCTGGTACAATTTACACTCTAGTAAACTGTACCAGCTAATAACTGACAATCAATTTTCCGTTTCAAACAGATTCATTAGGTATTTACGATAACGACATTTTAATTGTTTAGTGCACTTTAATTTGCTTTAATCTTGTACTTTAATTGCTCGTTTTTATTTTAAGACTCATATTAATGTTCTACTTCTTATATAATTTATTTCTACGCGTACACTGCAATTTCAAATATCTCACTTTCCAAACTTTAAACCACATCAACACTTTTAAACAATTAATTGTACATTATTTATACAACTAATTTATTATAATTGATTTAAAATGATCAATTATATGAAATGCCACTTGCATACTCATATTAAGCACGAATATAATCGATTATAACTACGTCTAAATTTACTAAGGAACCACTGACAGTAAATTTATTTATAAAGTTCTCTTATTACTTTATATTGTGAGATGCAATAATTGAAAAAATCTTCTCAAAATTATAACCTGTCTCAAAGGAAATGTCACCGGCATTTCCATTTTGGCAATCAACCTGCTCGCCTCGAGCCAAGTAGGCGGACAAATACATTGTTAAATATTTAACTTCTTTATTTGCATTTTGAAACTCAAACCCATCTTCTTATTCTTATCTGAGCAAGGTATACTTTCTATGTATAATTTTGTAGTTTTTATCGTATAGTACAAATAAAGTACGCTTCAAAAATTATGACTGTATTTTTACGATTCTTTTATATATATATATATACATATATATATATATATATATATATATATATATATATATATATATATATAAAGATTTCTTAATTGATTTCCTAAAATATTTATCAGAATATGTATCAGATATAACTAAAATAACTGAGCAAGCAGTAAGTTTCTTCTAAAAAGATAACAAGAAATTAATGTTAAACTTAAAAAATTATTGACTTACAGGTTTTGGCTTACTAGGCTGGTTAATTTACCCAATGTAGTGGCCTAATATTATTTAATAAGGCACTAGCTTGTAAATACAGATGGCTAAGTTTCGTTTCAGAGAGTGACCATGAAGTGTTCACCCCTCTGTTGTTTGGAATCCACATTAAGCCATTGGTACAAAGCAGTAATAGGCTTGCCTAAGTTGGCAAGGGAAGTCAGTCATAGTTGGGGTTCTCTCTTCACTAGAAAAATCATACGACATTTTTTTAAATCTTCGTTATAGATAATTGTCCTAAAATAAGCAAAGGATGTTAGACTATATTTAATTTAGAGTGAGGTAGTTTTATTTATTTATTTAGTTATTTTTATTACAAATCTAGTACATACTCATGGATATTTTTTTGCGAATTATTCACCTAGGTATTTATTTACTGAGTCCAATTCGTTCGAAGTGAATCCGTCACGTGTATACTCGATTACCTTCCTGAGGCATACGGCGAATAAAATCGAAAGCCGTTTAGTTAAGGGAAAAATAAACGCCATTAGTACGAAAAATAATTTACACTGACGAAAGGACCTCACAATACAAACTTTGGTATTGACTCAACCACACCCATACACATACAACTATTTTGACCCACCCACCCACCTATATACGTACCTCAATAAACATAAAGGTATAACCATAATAATGAAGTCTAGACGTGTTATACTTTTCACACAAATACTTGATCTCCTGTTTGATGTAGATAATTTTATCAATGAGACAATCTCCATAACTGTTATATTGTAAGTGTTTTATACATCTATAAGTTAGGGGGAAGTATGGAGTAGGTGAACCAGATATTAAATACGTGAGTTACTGGATTGAGCTACTTTAGTTAAATCCAACGAGATAATATATTTATATTTTTACAAATTGTAATAATATAACCTGGCCCATAATAATCGGATTATTATTTGAAATTAATTTATTAAAGGATCAAAATTAAAGAAAAATTTATTTAAAATTATTGTTTAAACGAATACTGAACTTAAGTACTATGACATTCTAATTAATATAATAAACCAATGAAATTGTAGTACTTTCGTCAATTCAATTTTGTACCTTATTTTTTCTCTTGTAAGTATATCGAAAAATTATGAATATAGTCCTTTCTACAATTTAAATCTCACAATTACTTTAATAGTGGTAAAAGTTGTATAATTTAAAATCTCACTTCCTAAATATAATTAGCAGCTTTTCTGTAATAAAGAAACGCCTGTTTAGTTGATATATATAATTGATATAAATTATCAGAAATTCTAAATTACCAATACATTTAAGAAATCTAAAAGAAGATACTTTCAAGAAAACACTTAAAAATTACTTGACCATTAATAGTCTGAATGGAATTAAAGGTTTTAAATTTCAAGAACTGTAAGAATATTTTCAACTATTTTTCTCCTATTTTAACACGTTTTTGTTTTATTTAAATTTTACATTTATATTATGTTAAGTTACTATTTTAAATTTTTTATGTCCAATACTTTTTTATTGAGCAAATAAACACTATAATTATGAAGATTTTTTTCAAATATTGTTTCTAGTACCGTAATATATTTTACTACAAGAAGCTCTCTGATAAATTCTTTAATATTTCGGCTTCAGGAGTAAGCCCCTTAACTATTTTCACCACAACTAAACACACAACCAATGTCACTGAAAGATTCAGCTATGACATATTATGATAAATGTCGCCACCATTTATCAAGCCTTTGACTTACTCTGTGACAAAAGCAGTGTACACAACATGTCACACTGTCGGTCAAAGGGGGTGGGGGTGTTTTATCCTTGGTCAACCCCAGCAGCACCCCTTCTGTGTGTCAGAGATGGAGAGTGTCTGCTTGCTAAAACAATCAGTAGATCAATATTACTAATTATTCTTGGAAGACCTCACAACGTAATATTGTAATGAGATGTTTTGTAGGTATTAATGAACCCAGGTTGAAAATACTATAATATTAAGTTAAATTTTGTGGGAAACTTGGGATATTTTATAGGTCACTTAATAACAATGTCGTGTACAAAAAAATTTAGAATCTTATTTGATGTAATCGTATCTTCATTTCATAATACAGCAATTGGAATTCTAAAATAAAATTAGCTAATTATGACTATTTCATTTATATCAATTATTATATTAATATTTGTTGACCCAAAACAGACAGATTTAGAAAATGAAAACAATGAACATCAAAAACAAAAGTTAAAAAATAGTAATTTATAAATCTATATTAGAAACTTAGACATAGGTTAAATTTTAGGTAGATAGGATTAAATAAATATCAATGGTTTTAAAGTTGGGAAGGCAGTAAACATTAATTGGAAGATAGTAAAAATTAATCAATCAGTTGGAAGAAGACGTTTTAAAACGTTAGGTAGGTCAGATTAATTTTCCACAAACAAAATCTTAAAGTTTTTTTATTTTGTAATAAAATAATTAAGAACTTTAATATTTATAATAATATGTAGTCGAAGTATATGTTACATGGGCTGCAAACAGTTTTCCATTTTTAAATATATCCACTTTGCGTCCAGCCACCACACTTTGAGTGAAACGATCAATAGAGAACTTCCGTTACTCTGGTTTAGGAAAAGGTCATGGTTTTAATGAGAATGAGGAAACCTCATTAGACTTGCCCAGAGGTGATTTATTTTACGCATAACTGAGGGAGTAAGCATATTATAATGGTTTATTACTTGCAGAACGGAGAGAGTAAGCATGGCTGAAAGAGCTATCTGCTTCATAACTGAGCGGAAAATAATAATTACAACATTTTAAGTCATCACAACTTAATAAACATGACAAGAATATTATTTGAGGATAATCACGTAGAATATTCAATAACAATAAGATATTTGAAATATGATGATCATGGAATGCATATTGTTGGTAAAATGCTTATTTTATACTTTCTAATACAATAAATTGTTTATGATAAATATTAAAATAGTGTCTTTTGTAGAGTAAACATCTACTGAGAACCGACAGGTGGGGAGGTAAATGTAGATATTTGTTCGTCCATGTGAGAGAGTAAAAAATATTGTCTGGTCATTTTCCAGAACAACTGAACGATGTTTGAAAAATTTTAATCCTTTAAGGTATGTGCAAAAGAGAACATGAATTTTGTATTTGGAAGTTGTTAATGTTTGAATGCTAACAATTTTTTTTAACTCCCTGTAAACATCAAACGCCTTTGGTGAATGGGAAGAGTAAGGTTAAAACGTGTTCGTCTCTCCTTTTATTAAAATAGCAAAATATTTTAAAAATAACTTACTATTTAACATTTCCATTTAACTATTTAACTATATTTAAGTTAAAACCTTACCATTTTTAGTAATATGTTAAGGCATACGACATTACAATGTAATTAAAGGTGTATTAGCTGAACAGTGCCTTAACTAGATTATGGGACACTAATAGATTATTATGAATCTAATTACTACAGTTTAAGGTGGTGGATAGAAGGAGTAAGAAGATAAAATAAGTAAGAAGATGGAAGGAGTAAGAAGATAGAAGCAGTAAGAAGATAGAAGGAGTAAGAAGATAGAAGGAGTAAGAAGATAGAAGGAGTAAGAAGATAGAAGCAGTAAGAAGATATAATCAGTAAGAAGATAGAAGCAGTAAGAAGATAGAAGCAGTAAGAAGATAGAAGCAGTAAGAAGATAGAAGCAGTAAGAAGATAGAAGCAGTAAGAAGATAGAAGCAGTAAGAAGATAGAAGCAGTAAGAAAATAGAAGCAGTAAGGAGATAGAAGCAGTAAGAAGATAGAATGAGTAAGAAGATAGAAGGAGTAAGAAGATAGAAGGAGTAGGAAGATAGAAGGAATAAGAAGATAGAAGGAGTAAGAAGATAGAAGGAGTAAGAAGATAGAAGGAGTAAGAAGATAGAAGGAGTAAGAAGATAGAAGGAGTAAGAAGATAGAAGCAGTAAGAAGATAGAAGCAGTAAGAAGATAGAAGCAGTAAGAAGATAGAAGCAGTAAGAAGATAGAAGCAGTAAGAAAATAGAAGCAGTAAGGAGATAGAAGCAGTAAGAAGATAGAAGGAGTAAGAAGATAGAAGCAGTAAGGAGATAGAAGGAGTAAGAAGATAGAAGCAGTAAGGAGATAGGAGTAAGAAGATAAAAGAAGTAAGAAGATAGAAGGAGTCAGAAGATAGAAGGAGTAAGAAGATAGAAGGAGTAAGAAGATAGAAGGAGTAAGAAGATAGAAGCAGAAAGAAGATAGAAGCAGTAAGAAGATTGAAGCAGTAAGAAGATAGAAGCAGTAAGAAGATAGAAGCAGTAAAAAGATAGAAGCAGTAAGAAGATAGAAGCAGTAAGAAGATAGAAGCAGTAAGAAAATAGAAGCAGTAAGGAGATAGAAGCAGTAAGAAGATAGAATGAGTAAGAAGATAGAAGCAGTAAGGAGATAGAAGCAGTAAGAAGATAGAAGCAGTAAGAAGATAGAAGCAGTAAGAAAATAGAAGCAGTAAGGAGATAGAAGCAGTAAGAAGATAGAATGAGTAAGAAGATAGAAGCAGTAAGGAGATAGAAGCAGTAAGAAAATAGAAGCAGTAAGGAGATAGAAGCAGTAAGAAGATAGAATGAGTAAGAAGATAGAAGCAGTAAGAAGATAGAAGCAGTAAGAAGATAGAAGGAGTAAGAAGATAGAAGGAGTAAGAAGATAGAAGGAGTAAGAAGATAGAAGGAGTAAGAAGATAGAAGGAGTAAGAAGATAGAAGGAGTAAGAAGATAGAAGCAGTAAGGAGATAGAAGGAGTAAGAAGATAGAAGCAGTAAGGAGATAGGAGTAAGAAGATAAAAGAAGTAAGAAGATAGAAGGAGTAAGAAGATAGAAGGAGTAAGAAGATAGAAGGAGTAAGAAGATAGAAGGAGTAAGAAGATAGAAGCAGAAAGAAGATAGAAGCAGTAAGAAGATAGAAGCAGTAAGAAGATAGAAGCAGTAAGAAGATAGAAGCAGTAAGAAGATAGAAGCAGTAAGAAGATAGAAGCAGTAAGAAAATAGAAGCAGTAAGGAGATAGAAGCAGTAAGAAGATAGAATGAGTAAGAAGATAGAAGCAGTAAGGAGATAGAAGGAGTAAGAAGATAGAAGCAGTAAAGAAATAGAAGGAGTAAGAAGATAGAAGCAGTAAGGAGATAGAAGGAGTAAGAAGATAAAAGAAGTAAGAAGACAGAAGGAGTAAGAAGATAGAAGCAGTAAGGAGATAGAAGCAGTAAGAAAATAGAAGCAGTAAGGAGATAGAAGCAGTAAGAAGATAGAATGAGTAAGAAGATAGAAGCAGTAAGAAGATAGAAGCAGTAGGAAGATAGAAGCAGTAAGAAGATAGAAGCAGTAAGAAGATAGAAGCAGTAAGAAGATAGAAGCAGTAAGAAGATAGAAGCAGTAAGAAAATAGAAGCAGTAAGGAGATAGAAGCAGTAAGAAGATAGAATGAGTAAGAAGATAGAAGCAGTAAGGAGATAGAAGGAGTAAGAAGATAGAAGCAGTAAGGAGATAGAAGGAGTAAGAAGATAGAAACAGTAAGGAGATAGAAGGAGTAAGAAGATAAAAGAAGTAAGAAGATAGAAGGAGTAAGAAGATAGAAACAGTAAGGAGATAGAAGCAGTAAGAAAATAGAAGCAGTAAGGAGATAGAATGAGTAAGAAGATAGAAGCAGTATGAAGATAGAAGCAGTAAGAAGATAGAAGCAGTAAGAAGATAGAAGCAGTAAGAAGATAGAAGCAGTAAGAAAATAGAAGCAGTAAGAAGATAGAAGCAGTAAGAAGATAGAAGCAGTAAGAAGATAGAAGCAGTAAAAAGATAGAAGCAGTAAGAAGATAGAAGCAGTAAGAAAATAGAAGCAGTAAGGAGATAAAAGCAGTAAGAAGATAGAATGAGTAAGAAGATAGAAGCAGTAAGGAGATAGAAGGAGTAAGAAGATAAAAGAAGTAAGAAGATAGAAGGAGTAAGAAGATAGAAGCAGTAAGGAGACAGAAGCAGTAAGAAAATAGAAGCAGTAAGGAGATAGAAGCAGTAAGAAGATAGAATGAGTAAGAAGATAGAAGCAGTAAGAAGATAGAAGCAGTAAGAAGATAGAAGCAGTAAGAAGATAGAAGCAGTAAGAAGATAGAAGCAGTAAGAAAATAGAAGCAGTAAGAAGATAGAAGCAGTAAGAAGATAGAAGCAGTAAGAAAATAGAAGCAGTAAGGAGATAGAATGAGTAAGAAGATAGAAGCAGTAAGGAGATAGAAGGAGTAAGAAGATAGAAGCAGTAAGGAGATAGAAGGAGTAAGAAGATAGAAGCAGTAAGGAGATAGGAGTAAGAAGATAAAAGAAGTAAGAAGATAGAAGGAGTAAGAAGATAGAAGGAGTAAGAAGATAGAAGGAGTAAGAAGATAGAAGGAGTAAGAAGATAGAAGCAGTAAGAAGATAGAAGCAGTAAGAAGACAGAAGCAGTAAGAAGATAGAAGTAGTAAGAAGATAGAAGCAGTAAGAAGATAGAAGCAGTAAGAAGATAGAAGCAGTAAGAAGATAGAAGCAGTAAGAAGATAGAAGCAGTAAGAAGATAGAAGCAGTAAGAAGATAGAAGCAGTAAGAAAATAGAAGCAGTAAGGAGATAGAAGCAGTAAGAAGATAGAAGCAGTAAGAAGATAGAATGAGTAAGAAGATAGAAGCAGTAAGGAGATAGAAGGAGTAAGAAGATAGAAGCAGTAAGGAGATAGAAGGAGTAAGAAGATAGAAGCAGTAAGGAGATAGAAGGAGTAAGAAGATAAAAGAAGTAAGAAGATAGAAGCAGTAAGGAGATAGAAGCAGTAAGAAAATAGAAGCAGTAAGGAGATAGAAGCAGTAAGAAGATAGAATGAGTAAGAAGATAGAAGCAGTAAGAAGATAGAAGCAGTAAGAAGATAGAAGCAGTAAGAAGATAGAAGCAGTAAGAAGATAGAAGCAGTAAGAAGATAGAAGCAGTAAGAAAATAGAAGCAGTAAGTAGATAGAATGAGTAAGAAGATAGAAGCAGTAAGGAGATAGAAGGAGTAAGAAGATAGAAGCAGTAAGGAGATAGAAGGAGTAAGAAGATAGAAGCAGTAAGGAGATAGAAGGAGTAAGAAGATAAAAGAAGTAAGAAGATAGACGGAGTAAGAAGATAGAAGGAGTAAGAAGATAGAAGGAGTAAGAAGATAGAAGCAGTAAGAAGATAGAAGCAGTAAGAAGATAGAAGCAGTAAGAAGATAGAAGCAGTAAGAAGATAGAAGCAGTAAGAAAAAAGAAGCAGTAAGGAGATAGAAGCAGTAAGAAGATAGAATGAGTAAGAAGATAGAAGCAGTAAGGAGATAGAAGCAGTAAGAAAATAGAAGCAGTAAGGAGATAGAAGCAGTAAGAAGATAGAATGAGTAAGAAGATAGAAGCAGTAAGAAGATAGAAGCAGTAAGAAGATAGAAGGAGTAAGAAGATAGAAGGAGTAAGAAGATAGAAGGAGTAAGAAGATAGAAGGAGTAAGAAGATAGAAGGAGTAAGAAGATAGAAGCAGTAAGGAGATAGAATGAGTAAGAAGATAGAAGCAGTAAGGAGATAGGAGTAAGAAGATAAAAGAAGTAAGAAGATAGAAGGAGTAAGAAGATAGAAGGAGTAAGAAGATAGAAGGAGTAAGAAGATAGAAGGAGTAAGAAGATAGAAGCAGAAAGAAGATAGAAGCAGTAAGAAGATAGAAGCAGTAAGAAGATAGAAGCAGTAAGAAGATAGAAGCAGTAAGAAGATAGAAGCAGTAAGAAGATAGAAGCAGTAAGAAGATAGAAGCAGTAAGAAGATAGAAGCAGTAAGACAATAGAAGCAGTAAGGAGATAGAAGCAGGAAGAAGATAGAATGAGTAAGAAGATAGAAGCAGTAAGGAGATAGAAGGAGTAAGAAGATAGAAGCAGTAAGGAGATAGAAGGAGTAAGAAGATAGAAGCAGTAAGGAGATAGAAGGAGTAAGAAGATAAAAGAAGTAAGAAGATAGAAGGAGTAAGAAGATAGAAGCAGTAAGGAGATAGAAGCAGTAAGAAAATAGAAGCAGTAAGGAGATAGAAGCAGTAAGAAGATAGAATGAGTAAGAAGATAGAAGCAGTAAGCAGATAGAAGCAGTAGGAAGATAGAAGCAGTAAGAAGATAGAAGCAGTAAGAAGATAGAAGCAGTAAGAAGATAGAAGCAGTAAGAAGATAGAAGCAGTAAGAAAATAGAAGCAGTAAGGAGATAGAAGCAGTAAGAAGATAGAATGAGTAAGAAGATAGAAGCAGTAAGGAGATAGAAGGAGTAAGAAGATAGAAGCAGTAAGGGGATAGAAGGAGTAAGAAGATAGAAGCAGTAAGGAGATAGAAGGAGTAAGAAGATAAAAGAAGTAAGAAGATAGAAGGAGTAAGAAGATAGAAGCAGTAAGGAGATAGAAGCAGTAAGAAAATAGAAGCAGTAAGGAGATAGAAGCAGTAAGAAGATAGAATGAGTAAGAAGATAGAAGCAGTATGAAGATAGAAGCAGTAAGAAGATAGAAGCAGTAAGAAGATAGAAGCAGTAAGAAGATAGAAGCAGTAAGAAAATAGAAGCAGTAAGAAGATAGAAGCAGTAAGAAGATAGAAGCAGTAAGAAGATAGAAGCAGTAAGAAGATAGAAGCAGTAAGAAGATAGAAGCAGTAAGAAAATAGAAGCAGTAAGAAGATAGAAGCAGTAAGAAGATAGAAGCAGTAAGAAAATAGAAGCAGTAAGGAGATAGAATGAGTAAGAAGATAGAAGCAGTAAGGAGATAGAAGGAGTAAGAAGATAGAAGCAGTAAGGAGATAGAAGGAGTAAGAAGATAGAAGCAGTAAGGAGATAGGAGTAAGAAGATAAAAGAAGTAAGAAGATAGAAGGAGTAAGAAGATAGAAGGAGTAAGAAGATAGAAGGAGTAAGAAGATAGAAGCAGTAAGAAGATAGAAGCAGTAAGAAGATAGAAGCAGTAAGAAGATAGAAGTAGTAAGAAGATAGAAGCAGTAAGAAGATAGAAGCAGTAAGAAGATAGAAGCAGTAAGAAGATAGAAGCAGTAAGACGATAGAAGCAGTAAGAAGATAGAAGCAGTAAGAAGATAGAAGCAGTAAGAAAATAGAAGCAGTAAGGAGATAGAAGCAGTAAGAAGATAGAATGAATAAGAAGATAGAAGCAGTAAGGAGATAGAAGGAGTAAGAAGATAGAAGCAGTAAGGAGATAGAAGGAGTAAGAAGATAAAAGCAGTAAGGAGATAGAAGGAGTAAGAAGATAAAAGAAGTAAGAAGATAGAAGGAGTAAGAAGATAGAAGCAGTAAGGAGATAGAAGCAGTAAGAAAATAGAAGCAGTAAGGAGATAGAAGCAGTAAGAAGATAGAATGAGTAAGAAGATAGAAGCAGTAAGAAGATAGAAGCAGAAAGAAGATAGAAGCAGTAAGAAGATAGAAGCAGTAAGAAGATAGAAGCAGTAAGAAAATAGAAGCAGTAAGGAGATAGAATGAGTAAGAAGATAGAAGCAGTAAGGAGATAGAAGGAGTAAGAAGATAGAAGCAGTAAGGAGATAGAAGGAGTAAGAAGATAAAAGAAGTAAGAAGATAGAAGGAGTAAGAAGATAGAAGGAGTAAGAAGATAGAAGGAGTAAGAAGATAGAAGCAGTAAGAAGATAGAAGCAGTAAGAAGATAGAAGCAGTAAGAAGATAGAAGCAGTAAGAAGATAGAAGCAGTAAGAAAATAGAAGCAGTAAGGAGATAGAAGCAGTAAGAAGATAGAATGAGTAAGAAGATAGAAGCAGTAAGGAGATAGAAGGAGTAAGAAGATAGAAGCAGTAAGGAGATAGAAGGAGTAAGAAGATAGAAGCAGTAAGGAGATAGAAGGAGTAAGAAGATAAAAGAAGTAAGAAGATAGAAGGAGTAAGAAGATAGAAGGAGTAAGAAGATAGAAGGAGTAAGAAGATAGAAGCAGTAAGAAGATAGAAGCAGTAAGAAGATAGAAGCAGTAAGAAGATAGAAGTAGTAAGAAGATAGAAGCAGTAAGAAGATAGAAGCAGTAAGAAGATAGAAGCAGTAAGAAGATAGAAGCAGTAAGAAAATAGAAGCAGTAAGGAGATAGAAGCAGTAAGAAGATAGAATGAGTAAGAAGATAGAAGCAGTAAGGAGATAGAAGGAGTAAGAAGATAGAAGCAGTAAGGAGATAGAAGCAGTAAGAAGATAGAAGCAGTAAGGAGATAGAAGGAGTAAGAAGATAAAAGAAGTAAGAAGATAGACGGAGTAAGAAGATAGAAGGAGTAAGAAGATAGAAGGAGTAAGAAGATAGAAGCAGTAAGAAGATAGAAGCAGTAAGAAGATAGAAGCAGTAAGAAGATAGAAGCAGTAAGAAAATAGAAGCAGTAAGGAGATAGAAGCAGTAAGAAGATAGAAGCAGTAAGAAGATAGAAGCAGTAAGAAGATAGAAGCAGTAAGAAAATAGAAGCAGTAAGGAGATAGAAGCAGTAAGAAGATAGAATGAGTAAGAAGATAGAAGCAGTAAGGAGATAGAAGGAGTAAGAAAATAGAAGGAGTAAGAAGATAGAAGGAGTAAGAAAATAGAAGCAGTAAGAAGATAGAAGCAGTAATGAGATAGAAGCAGTAAGGAGATATAAGTAGTAAGAGGACAGAAGGAGTAAGAAGATAGAAGTAGTAAGAAGATAGAAGCAGTAAGAAGATAGAAGCAGTAAGAAGATAGAAGGAGTAAGAAGATAGAGGGAGTAAGAAGATAGAAGCAGTAAGAAGATAGAAGGAGTAAGAAGATAGCAGCAGTAAGAAGATAAAAGCTCTAAGAAGATAGAAGCAGTAAGAAGATAGAAGCAGTAAGAAGATAGATGCCGTAAGAAGATAGAAGCCGTAAAAATATAGAAGCAGTAAGAAGATAGAAGCAGTAAGAAGATAGAAGCAGTAAGGAGATAGATGCAGTAAGGAGATAGAAGGTGTAAGAAGATAGAAGCAGTAAGAAGATAGAAGCAGTAAGAAGATAGAAGCAGTAAGAAGATAAAAGGAGTAAGAAGATAGAAGCAGTAAGAAGTTAGAAGCACTGACAATAACTTATTTGTAGAGTGATATTATTACTTTACATTATACAGTACAATAATATAGAAATCG
Source organism: Stictocephala bisonia (assembly GCA_035578905.1). Lineage (NCBI taxonomy): Eukaryota > Metazoa > Arthropoda > Insecta > Hemiptera > Membracidae > Stictocephala > Stictocephala bisonia. The sequence continues at coordinate 398,456 of JAQJVL010000071.1, forward strand.
TCTCAAAGTTACAACCTGATTTAATGAAAATGTCATCTTCCTTACTACCCCAGCATTTCCATTCTGGCAATCATCTACTGGCCTCGGCTGAGTTGGCGGACAAATACTTTAATGAATATCTAAAAGCATTATTAGCATTTTAAAACGCAACCCCATTTTCTTATTCTACTCTAAACAATGTATCTTGTATTTATATAATGTTATATGACAAGTAATAATTTTTAAATAAACATGTTACTTTTCTTATAAATTATAGTAAAAATAAGTAAACTTTACGATTTGTGAATATATTTTGCTACCAATTTTTTATTAGAAAAATTATTTCTTCATTGATAGTTTCAATGCCTTATCTTTAAATCAAATAACCAAACAAGTAGTTGGTTTCTTATAAAAAAATAAACAACTACCGTACTTAAAAAGTAAAATAAAAAAATAAATATTGATATATAGATTATGGCCTACTGTGGCTAAAATCCAGTTCCAGTCCAGTTGATCTGTTCCAAAATACAGTTCCCAAAATCCAATCCAGTTGATTGATCCAATGGAGCATATGTACCTAAGGGGATTTAAGGCACTAGCTTGCAAGTACAGCGTGACCACGAAGCTTTTACCCTTCCATTGTTTGACACGTTATACTTAGTTAAAATATTAGTGATTAAACTGTATTAAGTAAAGTCATGTATGTAAATTTATTAACAACGATATCTGAACTTATTTATTGTGTACATATAATATGCAATCTTATTATTTAGCCAATTTCAAAAGTGAGTATTCTTACATTCTTACATATGAGACGCCAACATAACGTTGTGCGTATTTTAAGGCGAATATGAATGTTATGAGTGTAGGATGAGTGTGGATGAGTGTAGTCTGGTTAATAACTGAGTTCAACTGTTCCTAAGAAAGGGCAATTTATTAATAGCCCAACAGCCAGGGCAACTAAGGGACCTACAGCTTTACGTGGAATCCGAACCACGTGGTGCTGGTCTGATTTTCAGCTAATTGACAAGCCTGATACTCAGTTATCTCCCCCACACAGCATCTGTACAATGATTATCACCCAAATCGGACACCCCAGACTTCTCTAGTAGTGTCCACGCAGATAGGAATCATTGAGCGGACGCCATGTCGGTATTAAGAGGACCGAGCATCCAACCTATCACCTACAATCTCCTTAACACTTTGTCCCCAAGTAGCTGGGTTACAGCACTGCACCACCAGTCAATTAGTTTTATTTAACAGCTGATTAATTAATAAAATAAAACAATAAAAATTAGATTACCAATGAAACGTCAAAGGCCAATGGGACAGATCCCTTCAATCAATCAATCAAAAGATTTATAACCTTCTAAATATTATACAAATCATTATTTAAATTCCAAAAGCTGTTAATATTTTATAAATTTAAATTTCATATTTTAACAGCTGTTAGGCACTTTAGATATAAATCTTCATGTTATTTTTATGATTGACAGTCGTAATTTGAGCGTTTATCATACTCTTCTCGGTGAAAATATTTAAGAATTAAGACCTTATTACACAACTTAGAACAGATGCCAATATTTTGACACCTCAACCGTTTAAATTGGTCAAGAATTAAGGGAGAAGTTGCGTTGACGAAAACGGCTTCACGTGTTATGTATAAGGATTTTATTCTAACATTAAGAACAAAATATCAAAACAAACTAAATACAACAAAGAAAATTAAAACAGATATTGTATTATTAGTATGTTTTTGTGAACAAAGGCCACAGGAACTAATCACTTTTATTTATATGTGTTTACCGTCCTCTACAAATAAAAGTATGACTGCTTTTATCATAAATAGCCATTACATGTAGGGAGAGGAAACACAAATGAAACATGGGGTGGGAAATGTAGAACAGTAGCATGTTTTCTTATTGTGTTTTCCCAAAGTTTTAAAATTTATGTAGCAAATTTAGAGCCATAATAAAGTTTCAGCAAAGTTATGAGTCTGGCTGGCTGTTTGGTTACATTACTTATCTGGCTAATACCTTAAAATTTATCATTTAGATCCCAAATGTAGTTCATACTAAAAATCTGTTTATAAGATAAAAGTATTAATTATTATCTTTAAAACATGTGATATTTAAGGTAAGCTTTAAATATTTATGAGTACAAGTGAATGACACACAACTCAACTATATTAATATAAGCACAAAATGCACAAATATTGTGATCGATTTCGGTGAACCACGTTCACCTTCCTTATACCAGAGGATTTACAAAAGAATGGAAAATAGTGTTCAAAAACTCAATTTATAGGCATATGATCACGTGACCCATTGGCTGGAATCGTCAAAATGGCGGCTACTGTCATATTATTGGCTAATTTATGTGAATTAAAATCCATTTTGTAGCCCCTGAACTGTTGTAAATAGACTAAAATAGGTGTATTTACCTTCACGTCAAACAGTTCACAGCGTGTGATGGTGAGAATACCAACAAACAATGAGTGGTGAGTTGGTATTCTCACCATCACACGCTGTGAACTGTTTGACGTGAAGGTAAATACACCTATTTTAGTCTAATTCATATGGGCTGTCACTTCTATTATTATATACCACTGAAAATATATTATTAAAAACTATTTCAGAATAAAAAATTAACTTGTTCATTCATTAGTTTATCACGATCTTTATATTTTTGTTTAAAAATAAATAATTCTTCCCAAGAAATTCATAATACGACCCTTCTTACAAACTTTTAGAATATCTACATTTTCATCTATTTTATTCAAACTCTGGGTACAATTCAGAAGGAGTTTAGCTACATTAGATCTATCTTTAAGGTTTGTTATTTTTAAAAGCAGAGACATGGTTTTTATATCTTTTGCTAAAATTTACAGTCTGACCTACATAAAACTTATTACAATCATTACAGTTAATCCTATATATTCCTGAATTACTGAAATTATCTTTACTTTCAATATTCGGGTGTTAAACAATATTATGACACTTCCAGCCAATGGGGTTCACGTGATCATAGGCCTATAAATTGAGTTGTTGAGCACCATTTTCCATTCTTTTGTGAATCCCTCTAGTCTGAGGAAGGTGAGCGTGGTTCACTGAAATTGATCACCATAATATTAGTGTATTTTGTGCTTATATTAATATAGTTGTGTTTGGTGACGTTCACTTGAACTGTGTATGTACCAACACGTATTATGCTAACTAAAAAACTATATATTTATGAACAACGGAAAAAAATAAACACAATTTACGGTTTATAATCTGATTGGATAATTAAGTATTAGATTGTTTAAATATGTAATTTGTAATGTAGATGTTTTTAACAACTATAAAACAACCTTGAAAAACACAGCTCACAAATTAAAATAATTTAAACCAATAAATATAAATGCTGAAACAGTTTTTTTTACATGGAGTAAAAAGGTATTAAATAAAAACACTCCAATCTAAAAAAAGGAATAAATAAAATATATTAAGTATATTCTACATATAAATATTTATGCAATGTAAACACCCATGAGCTGTGAAATAAGAAGAAACTAAAAGAAAATATATACCATAAATGGTCTAGGTATGTAAATACAACATTTTGCATTTTACGTACCTCATAAATAAATAACAATTTTAACTGATTTACAGTCTGATTTATTGAAAATTATTATTTTAAACTAAACTTCAAGATAATCATAGAAGTTACGTTACTATTTTCATTATCGTGTTAAATTATAACAATAATATTTTTCAAACAATATATTTAACAATGCCTTCATTTTTTAGCCACATTAATAAACAGTATTATATTACTGTTTACACCTTATTGTATTATATTAAGTTACACCTTTAAAAAAACATAATAAATTAAATCGACTCTCTATTTCCAACAAATGATCGATAGACTACTTTCTTTTAAAATGCATTATTTTATAGTTTTATTGCTCGTCTGTACATTAAGGCATTTTTATTTTGTGTGATAGCTTTCAGAGCTGGGAGATCACACATTTGTGATTGTTGCTCGTTTAGAACTACCCAGGGGATACGTACAGCTTTAAAGATTTGCTATGGACATGAACATCATCAACCCAGAATGGTTAAAACCTCGAAACCCACCTCTACGTACTGCTTTCCAGTTGAGCAAGTCAAATTTCTCGCCCAATACCAAGTTCTTTATTAACGATCCGTCAATACCTGTAGGTGGGATGAACCCCCCTCGTAGGGAGTGGACATTATTGATCGATTCCGAACTGGAGTTGGCAGATGTAACTACTGGAAATACAAATGGGGATTGACACTAGATCAGACATGTGATTGCGGGGAGTCTATCCAAACAATGGATCACATATTTTTAGAGTGCCACTTGCGCCATTTAACGGAGGGATTAGCTAGCATAAATACAGTGAGGCAGGTCTTACATCGATTGATGGATTGGATTTAGCTTTGTGACAGAATATCATTTGCTATTTATTTTTATTTTGTATTATAATGTAACTTTTGAACTTTTTTTCCAAGTATAAAACTCAGATGTTACATATTTTAAATAAAATACATATATATATATATATATATATAATTTGAAAAATTGTAGCTGATGAAAAACATACGGTATATATATATATAATTTAAGGCAAATATACACTATTGAATTATTAATATTGTTTATAATGTAAATAAAAATATTATTATACATTTTTAATTAAAACCATTGATTCATATACTGTATAGAAGATGAGAAATATAAAAAGAGAAAATGAGATACATAAGATGATAAATTACAGAGTACATATTGAAAAAGATTCTTTAACAATTTCAAACTTTCAACTAAATTAAATTTGCCCCAAAATAATAATAATATTTTAAAAATTATCACTGAATCATGATATAATACTGTTCTGTATTAAATAAACCTTTTCGATTATAAATAATATTATTACATATATTATCTTAAAATACTGTATATTGGTTAAAGTACATACTGAAACAATATGTACATACATATTGGTCTCGCAAGAAGACCTTAGAAATACACTTCGTAGCTTAGTACCATACACAAGCAAATGTCACTGAAAGGTTCAATTATGACAGATTATAGATAGATGTCACCACCATTTATGAAGCCTTTGACTTACTCTGTGACAAAAACAGGTTACACATACACGTCACACTGACGGTCAAAGTGGGATGAGGTGTTTTATCCTTGGCCAACCCCAGGAACATCCCTTCTGTGTGACAGATATGCAACATCCCTTCTCCTTGCAAACACGATCACTAAAGCATAAACAGTCTATAATACTAAATATAATGTAATATAATAATTATTCTTTAAAAAACCCATGAAAATCATCTTTAGATATATAGGAATCCATTTTGAAAATACTTTTAATTGCTTTAAAGTTTTTATTAAACTTTCTTATTTCGCACTTGGTTTATTTAAAGTGTCACTTCAGCATATACAGCATAAATATAGGACAATATTAAATGGACTATGGTTCTCATTTCTTAACGTCACATTTGAAGTTCCAAATTAAAATTGGGAGGTAGTTTTTTAGTTGACTTAAAAAAAATATACAAATAGGCCTATTACTTATCTTCAACTCTCTAATTTTATTATTACCTTGAGGAAGGTAACATTGTAGAACTTTAAATTACTTAGTCAGTTAACGTAGAATATTTAACGTAATTTGAGGAAGACAAAGGTTGTTGGACATTTGCCATCATTACGTGACAAATACCAATCACGACGTTTCGATTTGGCAAAACCCACATCTTTTTCAAGTGCTAAAAGCTAAATTACATCTAAGCAAACATTTATAAAACTACGTCCTTAAACTAATAAACTTATCTACATTCTAACCTAGATCCTACAATGGGGTACTACAATTGTCTTCCTCATCTGATTCTCCATCTTTAACAAATTTCAAAAACAAAACATTAACATTGCATTACCTTGTGTTCTCTGATCTGTATCAAGATATTTTATGCTGGATGTTAGGCTATATGAAAGGAGACCCGTTGTTAAGGAAATTAAATACATTATGTAAGTAATGTATCAACTACTATTTATATAAACCTGATGAATACATTTATTACTAAATGCAGTCCTGCATAACGTTTCTAAGTGAAATGTAATTGAAGTGCTATTTTACTTTCGTTAAATCTCATTTATCAGTAGGATTTTATGACTAGACCCTATTCCAATTTCCATAGGTTTTTGCCATTTGTTTTAACTCTATCCAAGGAGTTTCCACAAAGTTCGGGGAAGACGTTTTCTCAATTAAACTGCTAACATTGAACAAATGAAGAAATGTTTATTTAATTTGACAAAGAAACTATCATATGACAACTTGAAATAAGAAATTTAATGTTTTTAGGACAATATACAGTAAAAAACCACCTTCAAAGCATTGAACTATATTGTGTGTTCAATTGTAATGGGTAGATAGGAAGTACGTCACCCAAACATAGTTGCCACGATGAAAATATAAACACCTAATAAGAGCTACCTAACCTAACCTAACTTGTAAAGACTGCCTTGAGTGTATAAAACTGGGTTACCCTTGTTTGTATATGTAGATTTAAGCCGTCTGGAACTATCCCTGATGCATTGCTGATTGCTAATGCTCACTAACCAACGACTTGATGAATATTCACCGCTGGCGAATTGACAGTAACATATAACAATTGTGTTTTTGAGCTTAAATTATTTCTTAAGAACTCTAACTCAATTAATAACTATCGTAAATATTTTTTCATGCATATTTTAATGTATTTAATTCTTTTTTATGTAATCTAAATACTTTGCTAAATGTAGCAACAAGTCATGTATTAAAAAAAAATACTTTTATATTCAAAATACTACGATTTCGTTTAGATTTCATAGGATTTCAGTATTTATCCTGCCTAAAAATTTACCATAATTCCCAAATGTTATTAAAACTATGTTTAATTTATCACAAAGCAAGCTGTTCAGGTGTTTCCCTTAAATTTTCTCTTTAAAATTGTTTATGATTATTTTTATGACGTATTTTTATTACTATTTCAGTTTACCCTACACAATAACTTGTAAGGTTATGGTATAACGGAGAAAACTGAGTATCAGGCTTGTCAATCAGATGAAAAAGAGGCCACTACTCCGTGGTTAGGATTTTATGCAATGTACGTAAATCCCTTTGTTGTCCTGACTATTGGGCTATAAATAAATTACTCTTTCTGAACTATAAGTCGAACTCAGTTAGTAACCAGACTACACAGGTCATCCACACGCATCCAACATTCACATAATCATTAAAATTCGCCTTAAAATACACATAAGCTGGGTCGGTGACTTATACCTAGGAGAATATAAGCACTTATCTAATTGTTAATAGTAAGAATTGAAATGTTCTAAATTTTAGTTAAATATTTGAAAAATATATAACTAGGTAAGATTGTCCTAACCTAACCTAACATCACACACATGGGTAGCTTTTTTTAATTTTAATCTCTCTCTCTCTCTCTCTCTCTCTCTCTCTCTCTCTCTCTCTCTCTCTCTCTCTCTCTCTCTCTCTCTCTCTCTCTCTCTCTCTCTCTCTCTCTCTCTCTCTCTCTCTCTCTCTCTCTCTCGTTAGAATAAATAAAACTGTCTTCAATAAAATAGGTGGAAAGGAAGTAACGGTTCTAGACGTACTTTAAAAAAGTTAAGTATGCCCGATGATTATTTTTACGTTAAGTTTTCTACAGATAATAATTTCAAACTGTTTATTTGTTATTCTAAAACAGATATTAACACTAAACATATATAATTATTAAAATAATATTTAATAATCACAATATATGCTATCGATAAATTATACTTAAGTTGGAATACGTACTTTTATAAAGTTAAGTAGGTCCTATTATTGATTGTACGTTTAAATTTCTACAAATAATGATTTCAACTTTTTTTGTTGTAATCTAAAATTATTATTAACATCAAACATTTGTTAATATTATTTATTATGTATATATGTTATATGGGCTGCCTATAATTTCTACATTTATAAGTCTACTTAAATTTAGTCACCATACGTTGTGCGAAGTGCTCAACACAGAACTCTTGATTAGGAAAAGGTCAGGGTTATAATTAGAAGGTGGAAACCTCATTAGACTTGCCCAGTTGTGATTTATTTTATGCATGACCGAGGAAGTATGCATGGTTGAAAGATTTTTTTGGATAGTATTTATCTGCTTTTTAATTGAACGGAAAATAATAATTACACATAACTATGTCATTACAACTTTGTAAACTTGGCGAAAAGATTAATTCCCAAATAATAATAACGTAATGAAATATTCAACTCCAATATAATCTTTTAAATAACATATAATGATCCTGAAATACGTATGTATTTTTCGTAATATTATTGATTTATACTTTCTAATACAAATTAGTCATGATGTACAATTTTGCTCTTATACGAGTATAAATTAAAGAGTGCTACGAGATATTTATTCGATGAGTTGACACATCAAATTTTATGATAAAGTGAAGTTTTAGTACAAAACTATCCTATTTTTTTCAGTAATGTCTTACCTATAATTTATTTCTGTAAAGTAAACCGCTTCAGGTGGGGAGGTAAACGTAGATACATATGTACGAACATGTTAGTGAGTAGAAACGATTTTCTAATAGACAATTTTCAAGTCCACCTGAAGGAAATTGGAATCCTTGAAAGTAAGTAATTGCAAAATAAAACATGTCGTTTTTAACGTTTTCGTAGTATCAAGGTTTTAAGCTCCTCGTACAGATAATAGGCTACGGGGAATGGGCAGGATAGGGTTAAACATGTGTTTAACCTTTTTTTACAATACAAACAATTAATAACATACTATTAAACATTTTGATTTAGTTACCCATCTATAAGTTAACATTTAATAGTTATAGGAATATACAAAAAATTCTTGCCTATAAGATAAAAATTTTTCTATTAGCTCAATCTACTCATATATATTTATTTTATGCACTATTCAATTGTTATATACTAAACTCAATAAGGCAGAGGGTAGAAGGAATACAAGGTAGATTTCTGTTTGTTGGTATGGAATTAGTGAATACAAGTATATAACTAGATTATAAATTACTGTATTATGAATACTCATAATGTAGGGCGTAGTCTTTAAAATCAAGGTATAAAGTAAAAAACTAGAGTAGTAACCATAAAAAGGGTAAAAACCATAAAACTGGGACATAAACTGTACAACTAGAGTAAAAAGATAAAAAAGGATATAAACTAAATAAATAGGGTACACACTATAAACTTTTGGGTTTAACACTAAAGAACTGGGGTAAAAACTATACAAAAAAAAACTACTCTACAAACTGTAAAATTAGGGTATTAAATATCAAAGAGGAGTATACACTATACAAATAGTAAATTGACCAATATATAAAATGTAAGCCATAAAACTAAGGCTTAAATTTTTGGTGCTAACTTGAAGTGCTATTAGAACTAAATTGCCATTATAAATCTATTTTAATTGGAAAATTTTTAGATAGTCGTTCATTCTAACACTCTCCACGTTTTTGCTGAAATTAAGGACAGTTTTGTATGTAATTTTGTCTCTATATAAGTTTGTAACTCTACATAAATACAAAATACGTGGTTTCAAATGGACGAGTGGGCTATGAATTAGTTGATTGAATAATTATGAAAGAAACTTTATAACCGAACTTTTAAAATAAATTGAGCGATAAGCTGAAGAACAAAGCCATATATTGAAAGAAGATATGCTTAATGGGAATAACACTATTTGAATGTAAGGGTTATATTAGTGTTAGAAGTACTGATATTTCGTTTTGTTCAGTTTAATGGCACCAATTATTAGAATTGATCTAAAGCTATTATATTAGGTAAAAAAGAACTATTAACTTTCTACGATCTATATTATAAAATGTATATTCATGTTTGCCATACCAAAATAAAGGGCTAGTGATTGTGTGGTCTTGTTGTAACAAATGGACAGAGAGGACGGAACAAAATGTCAGGGAGGCCTAATTTATGAGGATGTTTGTCTCCATTCCAACGGGTTTGGGACCACGGTAAATCAATTATAATTAGGTGTTGTAGTTTATTATCTAAACAGTAGATATGCTTGAGTAAAACGTTCCCTTTATTGACTTTAATGTTGTTTTAAAGAATTTTAGGGTATATTCTTGTGCTTCTGATAATGGTTTTACGTTCGTTAGAAGAATATTATGACCATTATATAGTATTTATTGGTATTATTGGTATGTAGTTGGTCATAGTATTAAAAATACTATGACCAACTACATAGTATTTTGGAAAATTGTCATAACTGTATCTACATTTGGTTGATTTTTCCTTCACTGTGAAATTGATTTTTTACATTTTATGTAAATTATGTGTAATTTTAACAGCACAACAATAATAATATGAATATACGTATCTCTTGATAAGTTTATCAACTTATCAGCTAACTGTTGATATGAAATGAAATGAAATGAAATGAAAAATGCCTTTATTTATGTGGCGAAGTTAGGACTATTTAGTCCTCTCTACCACTTAACCACATACATTGATACGAAATATCTAGGTTAAGGTCAACATTAAAGAAAACCTTCAGCCCTTTAATCTATATTTGAGTGACTACTAGCTACGAGTTGCGTAAACACCAATTTGTACTGTTCAGATTAGAGATGCCGACACATCTTAAACGTATATTTATGTAAATTATATTGATTAATTGAGTGGAGATTGAGTAAGTATGACCTATGTGGTCTTGTTACTAACTGAGCTTGATTAAGCTCAGAAAGAAACTTATTAATAGCCTAACAACTAGGGAAAATAAGGGGCCTACAGCATTATACAGAATCTGATCCACTTAGTATTGTTTTATTATTAGGTAATTGACAAGCCTGATACTCAGTTCTCTCCCATACACAACATCCGGACACTGATTACTTCCCAATATTACACATAACTGTGTATCAATAACACAGTGCGAGTATGGGTGGAGTATTCTTGGAGTATTGCGTTGATGTTAGGTGGCTGTGAAAGTGAGGGCTAATCTTAACAGTTTCAAGATTATCATGTGTAAGTCTGGAGCTGTGCTTATTTTATATAAACTTCAGTTTGCTAAAGGTAGATTCACAAACATAAGTGGACAAAAAAGTGCACATAATCATTTCAGCACGACATCAGGCTTGGAAAGTTATGCTTTTCTACTAATTTCCAGAACTCAGTTTGAGATTTGGTCTTCAGCTCTGTGTCTCTGAAGATCTATTAGCTCGCTTTTCAAGTCTCTGGATTGAAGACTTCTCTAGTAACGTCAACGCCGGTGGCAGCCATTCAGTGGAGGCCATGTCGACAGAGTATTAAGAGGACAGAACACAACCTATCACCTACAATCTTTACAACGCTTCGTCCCGAAGTAGCTGGGTTACAGCACTGCTCTACAAGTTAGTGTATTAAAAACGGTACATTAACCAGCACAACTACACACGTGACTTCCCATCAATAAATGGAAAATGGTTAAATAAACATTGACGTCACCCTTGCCATGTAATCCATATTTATTATTGAAACAATGTCAATATTATACACTATTGTTTAGTTCTGTATCCTAAATATAAGTATAAGTACTAAGCAGATTGTAAGGATATGTTCGTTGTCGTTGAATTATTTAAGGTGTCCGTGTTGTATGGTAGCCGGATATTGACTAAGATCCAGTGGGAGAGTATAATAACATTTTTCAGTTAGCTAAAAATCTGACCAATACTACATTTTTGATTGCATGATACGTAATAAGCTTAGTATATAGTAACTTAAAAGTTTAGTAACAAAAAAAGACCACCTTAGCTAATTATTCTAGTATTTAATTTTTCGGATTCATATTATGATTTATCTTAAAACCGAATCATCAAACTGACTCGAAACCTAAATAAATAAATACGCCTTGTTTTTTTAAAAATAAATATACGGCACATAAATAAAAAAAGTACCTGTATAGTACTAAAAAAATAACAAGCTTCAATATTTAAAAAATACAAGGAGGCTTTATTACATTTAATTGACCAAACACAATTTTAACTAGGCAATAAAAACTTAATTAAATTGTCTCTGGCTAACGAGGCCACACTCGAAAGTTAAATCAGTTTGATCAGTGAGACCAATTACATAGTTAAATTTCCCTTTGAACTTACATTAATTAATAATAATTAATTCACCAACACTGATTGGCAGTATTTACACAATAATGAAATTGTATATACTACCCTAAAGCCACAATATTTGGACGATTAGTGAAAATCTGATTTATTATGAAACAAAAATAAATCGTACGGATAGTAATGTAAAATTGTATAAGGTGAATATTGACGTGACACTAACATGACGTTTTTGTTTCAGGTGTTTGAGTCAACTTCAGAAGTGAAGGTAAGAACAACTTTGTTCTAGTGGTTAAGGGACAACATAAATTTGTATAAGTTTAGTTTATATATGGTAAGGCTTATGTTTTAAAATTTATCCATTTCACAAACGTTTTGCTTAAAAAGGCGTAAAGTTTGAAAATAATCATACTTGTTTATATGTAGTACCAACATCCTTCAAATGGCCGATTGTTAACCCATTTTTCTGTTATTATTCCTGATTAATACAAAATGTCTAACAAATTTATTATTATAATTCTACCTTTATACAAAACACTTGAATTTTTTTTAAAATGTCTTGGGATTTTTTACTAAAAAAGGTATATTTTTTATCAATACGTTAACAAAAGTCTAACAAAAAACTATAAGGTCAACTTCTATATAATAATCAGGAAAGCTTAAATTAAGTTATAAGCTTTAAACTTGGATATTGTTTAAAAATAAATAATACTTGAGATAACAAGTCTGGGAGATAATGACCATCCGGTTTAATTGATTGTCAAGTAATTGGCAATTAGTGACGTCAGAAGAGAAGCCTTTCTACTGGCTGACATGGCTGTCATGTTGGCAGCCCTGTCCACCTGGCAAACGATCTAAAATAACGTATTATTATTCAACAGGACTTCTAAAAAATAGGGTTGGTAAATTTTGTTACGGTGAAAATTTAACATAATTATAGGCCCATTGTGTTTTAAAGAAAAGAAAATTTACATTTATTGAGCAGATTTATATCACCTTAGTATTTTAGCGTCCAATATTACATTACTTTCTGAGTTTATCACATTTCTCATTAAAATGTTTATTTATAGAACTAAAATGTATTTTACTATTGATATGTTATGTACAGGATTAGCATTTCAATAATACAAACAATAATATATTTGATTAAATATTTAAACGCTGAGAAGAGATAGAATAAAATATAATTATCATAGAAACAAAAATGTAAAACCAGTTTAAAAGTGGATTGAGTAAATATATTTGCGTAGAGCAGACGATACATATAAATAATACGAGATTTTTTAATTGTATATTCAAAAATTACATTGCGCATACGCCAATCCTTTAACTGAAAAAGAGACGCACAAGAGCTTAACTAACATTCCTGCCACAAAGCCTCTATAAAACCCTTGAGTCAAAGGTTTCCTACTATGGAATATTAGGTTTCAAAATAAGTAAGTGATCGTATAACTTTACTACGTATTTATTATGTTAGAGAATGAATAAATAAATATTTTACTTTCACAAAATATTTAGAAATATAACACAGGCATTAATTTATCCAGTAGTGTAGTCAGGTATAAAAATCGCACAAAAACAATTTAAATTCCAACCTTGAACAATTGTTTAACATGATGGGCGTATAGCCTTTCTTAGCGTTTATCTTTAGCAAAAAAAAAAAGGAGTTATGTTATAATTTTATTTACACAAATAACAATTAAATATATTTACAAAACAATGTATTATTTAAATAAGAACAAATCATATTTTTTCGGTTTATACGTTTCGTAATTATATAAATATAATTTTGGAAATGAAAAACTGTCCAAAGTTTAAATGTGTAAATATCAAAACTTATCATAATATACTATTTGTACATAAAACGTAACTCATTAAACGGTTCGTAATTACTCAGGATCTACACTTAGTTATTGCTGTATTATTTATGTGATTTACGTAGCTTTGAATGGTTTCCATGAAGTACTGTGTCTTTAGTCAAAACTTCAGACTGAAATAACTTGAAGGTAAATCGGGTGGAACCTCTGAAGTAAACAACTGTATGTTTACGGTAAGTCCCAGCCTAACGATGAGCAAATGTTTTCAGGACGGCGTGTGTAATATAACCCTACACGTTGATCAACTAAGGCGATTCAAACCTTGAATGTTATACCGACATTTTACAGATATTTTATGCGTACGAGTTTTAGGTTGTTTTCTTTTTGAGAATGGGCTATTTCATTTTTAATAGGATGATCTTTGTTAAGTTGAATTCAAACCACACCGATATTTTATGTTTTGACTGTTATTTTTTATTTTACCATACAATTTTAATAATGTATGCTATTACCACGTCGGTTTATGTCAACAAACACAGTTTTAAATCAATTGTTAGTTTACAAGACATGTATGGAATGGTTCTCTTTCTAGTTCCAAAACATTTAAATTGAAAAATATTTATTATAAGTGGTAGAACCAGTTCAGGAGTACCAAAAGGCTCTGATTTAGGACCTATGCTTTTTTATGTTCAACTAAATAACACCTATCTTGAAATACTAAGTCCTTCCAGATGTCCTATAATGTAATATCTCTACTGGTGGCTAATGTAAAAGGCAATTTCGGTGAACAATCCTATATTTATTTGGCAATAAAATGTACAACATACCACTCGATAACATATTCCATAGTTGTTTATACTAACCATGAAATTAATTCATTTATATTTTATAGTACTTACTATAAAATAATAATACAAAAAAACTTACTGTGTGAGGGCGTACATAGCCTGGATATTAATATTCTCTAAATAAGAAATGTGTTTTGTATTCAAGTTTAGTCAGGTATTTTAAAGATAAGCTTGCTCATTTTAAACTCTACCAATCACTGAAGTCACTTTGGGTATGTCAATGTTATTTGGGACAAGGAACGGTGGACACAGATAGAGCAATCGACGATAATAGAGGGAATTCATATAACTTCCTTCATTAAGAATCAAGATAAGAAATAAATCACTTTGTACGTTAATCACATGCAGATCTCAAATAATTAACCATTAATTGTTCATTATAATCACAAAGAGCTAGACTGGAAGTTTTAGGAGCTAGACAGGATGAAAATGAATCTAAATTTTTAACTAAAACATTAATAAAATAATACATTGTAAAAGACTTTTCAAAGTTACTCAGTGGGGATTATTGGTCTAGGAGTTTCGGGGTATACTCTTAGCTCAACGATCTTTTTGTTTGATCATACTTGTAGTGGGTGACCCAGTAATTAGTCGTTTAATGGTTTGAGACAGGTGACACGATCTGTGTCCATCTATGCTTTTGATAATGATTTTTTCATATCTCCAAGAACTTGAAAGATAGTTTAGTCCGTTCTCTTGTTGAGTCTAGTCTTGTCTAGTGTCACGTGTATCAGTCTCATGCTATCTTGGACAATTAAAATTCAATCAACCGGTGTTTTTTCCTAAGGACAGGATCAGTAGCAATAAAGGCTAGTCGGGGCACCCCATAAAAATACTGCCAACAAAACTGCTTATTTTAAAAAAAATACTTTAAAGGTCCAAAAAATACTTATATTTTAATAACTTACAATATCATTTAGTTTACATACTACGCCAGATGCTACCGGCGTTGTGGCTCAGTGGCTAAGGCTTTGGACTGTGGAGGACATTGTCTGAGGTCTGTATCCCCAACTAAACAAACCTTCACTTGTTGAATAAAGTTCACGCACAGGCCTGTGAAGGTCCATGTTAACTGGCGAGTGAAGTTTTTAATTATATCTGCATAAAATAGATTATAGAAATCGTTTTGTACGTCAACCCTATGGTGAACTTTCAAGTCAATGTGTCATTCTTAATAGCTTTATATAGTCACACAAGGAACTTCCCTTACTTTTCAAATTGAAATAATACTTATCAAGTTAAAGTTTACTGTGTTCCTGAAGTAGATGTTAAATCAATTTAACCGTCTTAAAATGAACGAGTTAAGGACGCAGTAAGAGAACGGTAAAAGTTGTAACTTAAGGAGTAACAGGTCCAATAAACGGTGTGACAGAAATATAGCAAACCGTTATATTTACTTAAATATCAGTGAGCCTCAATCGTGGTTTAGAGGAAATATTATTTTAGCCATATTACAATATGTTTTGAAATATTTTTTATTATATACGTTTTTATTACTTTAACAAATGACTCAATCCAAAAATAAGTATAAGAAAACATAATTATTTAATTTATTTATTGTATTTTAAATTTTAGGTGGTAAATTATGAACATGAAATATAATGAATATATGTTTTAGGTTACCTATTTATGATTTTGAATTTATATTTACTTTAAAGTCTATTCACGTTAGCAAATTGTTTGTTAGTATGTTTAGCGATTATAACATTTTGTAATACTGTAAATACTCCGTATTATTTTAAAATAACAAATTAATTTTGAATAGTGAACCTTATTTCAATAGATAATATGACATCATTAGGTGCCATGCACTCAATCGTAGATGAGTAGAACTGTTATTTATTTCAACTCAGTATATTAATGGCACAAACTTACTATTATCAAAATTTAATTATAACAATTTTTAAATAAAGGAAATGGTAGTCAGCTTAAGAGTGATTAGTATTGTAATGAATAACAATAATAAAAAACTTGATTTTTTTGTGTTATTACATAATAGTTAAGTATAGTCCGAATAAAATAACTTTGGTACTGGCGGAACGGCCTCACGCCACTGGTCTGAAATGACAAAACTCTGAGCTTTAATTTGCTGTCAAACGTAAAATAAGTAAGCAATAATTTTCAAACTAATTGTATAGTGTACACCATTTTATATTCTTTAAGGAAAAATTATGCTGGAGATTTTTCTAGAGCTAATTTGCTTTTTAAAGTGATATTTGTATTTAAAAACACGTTTTTATGAGTGAAATTACGCGTGAGTCATCTTTAACCTGTTACTGTTGCGAGAATAATAATAATAAAATAATGTATTGTAGATGGATGACAGTTTGATTTATTGTGATTGGTTTGTTATAAGTCTCATTTAATAATTCAAACAGGTTAGTGAAAATTAATTTTCTTGTAAACCTTTGCAAACTCGGTAATGACAAATGCTAGACAAAATCTGTTTAAACCTAAATTAATTGTGTTATTTAAGTGACACTAAAATCTTACTCTCGTATTAAATAGAATTTTCTTGAACTAGGAAGAAAGATTCAGGAGTTTTCGAAACTAGATTGTCAACAAGGCGGCGGTGATGCCACACGCACAATGAACTGTCACTGGCTCAGCTCTGGCCTCTTCCATTGCAAACAAATCTTGTCAATTACCAATAGAACATTACCTAAAATTTGAAAGAGCCTAAATATTAGAATTGCAATAAACACTGATAATTATATATACACTGAATCCTATAGCATTATTGTCACATCTAAATAAAAAAAATTGTAATATGTACCGGGTCTTGGACCGGTACAGTTTCGTTTTTTTCGTCATTGTCTGCCAGGCTGCCTGAGATTCGTTTTTGCCCTGCGTTTTGCGTACTTTGGTAGCCGTTGGCCCAGTTCCGTTTCGTTCCGGTTTCCAGCAGCTTCGGTCAGGTTGACCGGCTTCTAGATTGTTCGAGTAGTTCTAGTTTCTCTGGAGCCTTCGTCTTTCAGGTTGGCCGTCATTTTGTCTTTGGCTCTGCCTGCTGAGATTACTATGTTCGGCTGAGAGACTCCAAAACGTAAGTGTTCGTTTTGTAAGTTTCAATATTTAATCACACTTTTGGTGAAAATACTTTTGTTTCATTGAAAATATTAATCGGGCTTAGTTGTGTTTTCAGGGTTTTGTTAAATTTGTGTTCTTTGTCTAGATGTTTCTCAGACTAGGTTAAAGCCATGTGCTTCCATGTTAATTTTTACCGTTAATTACCGTTAGTGCCTTTTATATCTGCCTTTATTTTCCATTGTAATTCTGTATAATGTTCATTGAGCCTTTCTACAGTTGTGTTACCGATTTACCATATTTTTTGTTCTTTGACAATAACCTAGCCTATCTTTAGCTTTTCATGTTATAACCTATTGCTCATGTTTCCATAGCCTGGTTTTCAGTTTGTCATTTTTTTTTAGTTCCATATACGCAATTTATTCTTTGGTAATTTGTTAACTTGTAATTGGTTAAGTTGTAAGTTGTTAATTTTTCATAGCCTAAAGTTATTCTCTCCCTCCAATCATGTTAAGTTTGTCTCTTCATGTTAAGTTTGGCGAAATCATGCACACTTATATTTAGTGGTTATGTGTAATATTTTGTTGTGATGGCTGGACTGTATTTGATGTGCTGTGTGTTGTGCCCTACAGTCCAGGGTCCTCGAGTGGGACGTTCAGCCCTCGGCCTGCCGTCCGGGGATTATCGACCATCTGCTCTGCTAGCCTGGCCTGAGGACCATGCTGGAGCCTAGTTTCGCCCGCTACCCTCTCTACAGCTTTGGGTAGAGTTCTTCAGTCCTCAGGTCAGTTCTGTCCATTTTTTTCTTCCCGGCGGCTGAGCTGAGGGGTTCTGGTGATATTAAAAAAAAAAAAGAAATAAAAAGAAAAAATCATGAAATATAAAAGAAGAGAAAAAGTTTGTGGAACTGTTTAATTTGTGGCCTAGGCCTAAACTGGAACAGTGATTGTTGAAACAGCCATGGGGACTTATATTTTTTTTATTTTAAAAGAAAAGCTTTAAAAATACACAAAGAATATTTTTGATGTTAATATTTATTTATATTTATTGTTATTTAGTTTTAATTAGTTTATTTTCTTGTTACATTTGTTTAGATTTTCATATTTGTTAGGTCCCCATTGTTAAATCCTGTTATTATTGATTTATATGCTTAGGCCTAGTTATTGTTATTTATTTTTTTTGTTAAGTGTATTAGGAGAGGGGGGTTTTGAAGTGAATTTTTACTCGAACGGTACCGTGTTATATTTTCTTTTAAATTATTTAATTTTTAAACGTTCACCAAAAAGGGGATTATGGTGCTTTGCTTAATTTTTAATTCGGAGCTGCCCAGGGATTCCGGCTTACTCCCTGGCCCGGTGGAATCAAGGGATGCGGGCCAAATTGCCGGTGTATTGGTGATACCAAAAATTTTATAATTTTCTTCACTTTTAGTCGGGGCCTATTAAATTTTTCTTACGTTTTGGGGTGTCTCAGGCTAGGCTGCAGATAGGCCATGTAGTTGTTAATTTGTTAATTTTGGTATTTGTTGAGTTTGTTGTTCTTGTAGCTTTTGTGTGTTTTGTTAGTTATTTAAGTGCAAATTTTATATTGTGGCCTTCTGCCTATTTTATATTGTGGCCTTCTGCCGTTTTGATTTATTAAATGATGGTTTTTTGGTAATAAATTAGTTTTGCTCAGCTGCCGAGTTTTAGTTTGGACCCTCCAACTGCCACCCGTGATCCCATCGCTCGATTTGTTTTGAGCCATCCCCCCGGTTGGCACGCTTTCCAGCTTTGGTGGGGGGGATGGGTCTCAAATATCACTAAAACTAAATAACTGTAATCAAAATAAACTAATGATTAAACTATACTAAGCACTGTCAAATCGATAAAGAAATGAACACGAACACACCTCAAAGTCAAAAGTCAACTAACTTACCTTATTTATTACTGGAGAAACATTTCTTATCTGAAAATATCGTCGATCGGAATTCGTTTTACGCTTGGGCTGAATATTCAGTCTACACTTTCCCTTGAGCAGAGTATACCTTACGCGTCCGACACAGCCTCGATGTAAACAAACTATGAGTTTAGTTCATCAACTCTTCATTATTTTTCCACATGTTTTATTAGTACCACAGTATTATTTTAGTAATACATAAATAACACAGTTAATGTTTGCTCAAAGAAATTTTGTCTAGCGTTTTTCGTTTCAGAGTTTGCAAGGGTTTACAAAAAAATTAATTTCTCATTAACCTGTTAAAATTATTAAATGAGACTTATACCAAAATAATTACAATAAATTAAACTGTCATCCATCCACAAGACATTATTTTATTATTATTATTCTCGCAACAGTGACAGGTTAAAGACGACTCACGCGCAATTTCACTCATAAAAACGTGTTTTTAAATACAAATATCACTTTAAAAAGCAAATTAGCTCTAGAAAAATCTCCAGCATAATTTTTCCTTAAAGAATATAAAATGGTGTACACTATACAATTAGTTTGAAAATTATTGCTTTCTTATTTTACGTTTGACAGCAAGTTAAAGCTCAGAGTTTTGTCATTTCAGACCGGTGGCGTGAGGCCGTTCCGCCAGTACCAAAGTTATTTTATTCGAACTATAGAGGAAGCCATTAGAAAAATCAAACTAGCTACCTTCATTTACGTAACACTCCAAAACTCACTAACACATGAACGAATTTTAATACTTCAAATGCAATCACGTTTTGTTATCAATCGTTGGATAAAAATTTATTGTATTCGTGTAAGTACAAATTTTACATTTGAATGGTGTCACACTTATATTACAAAACAATTTTACTAAAATAAAAAAGCTTAACTAAAACATTCCTTGAAGGAGAATAGAGACTCGCTAGACTTAATGATTAGTGTGAATAGACACTTACTCTAGACTCTGTAGCAAAGATATGTGAAATAACTTATTTTAATATGATACCTTTTTTTGCATATGTTAATTTTAGCAATAAAATTTCTCTTAACATAAGTGTTTGTATATTGTAAAAATATTAAATTATTTGCTGATATTGGCCATTTTTAGTGTACTTGAAAGTAATTAAAGTAAAAAAAATGTTATACTCATATCTGGTCAGGAATCACTAATACCTTATTCTATTATACAATTGAAGCTTGGTCCTCATGTTTATAAATTAGGACATATCAGTAACAACAACTCAAAAAAATACAAATTGATAAACTTGACTAAATACTTGAAATAACAATTAATGAACTATTACAGTTCAATTCACTCGCGTAAAGAGTCACACTTCACAAAAATGTATTCTAATTTATAAAATTATTTTCATATTACAAAACAGTTGACAAGGTCCCAATATGACAATGGTTATAAGAATAATATTTATATTGCTTAATTATTATTGGAAATTAAGGATATAATGATGATTCTTTAGACAATCGTTTGTATCGTAGAACTAATTAATTTATGTATTCTTGTGTATTTATAGAATACAACGAAGTATCTTATAATTAAAAAATTAACAAAGGCAGGCATCAAATTTATTAATAATTCTGTTATAAACTGATATATAGAATTATAGTCGGCACTGGTGGCGCAGTGCTGTAACCCAGCTACATGGGGACAAAGTGTTTGGGAGATTGTAGGCGATAGGTTGGATGCTCGGTCCTCTTAATACCGGCATGGCGTCCGCTTGATGGTTGCTATCGACGTTGACACTACTAGAGAAGTCTGGGGTGTCTATGTTGGGTGGTAATCATTATGCGGATGTTGTGTGGGGGAGATAACTGAGTATCAGGCTTGTCAGTTAGCTGAAAATCAGACCAGCACTACGTGGTTTGGATTCCACGTAAAGCTGTAGGTCCCTTAGTTGCCCTGGCTGTTGGGCTATTAATAAATTTCCCTTTCTGAGGAACAGTTGAACTTAGTTAGTAACCAGACTACACTCATCCACACTCATCCTACACTCATATAACCATTCATATTCGCCTTAAAATACGCACAACGTTGTGTCGTCGTCTCATATGTAAGAATGTAAGAATATACTAACTTTCACTTATCCATAAAACAAATTATTGTAGTCAACAATTTTGTACTGTACATTTTAACGACTATCCGTTTACGAATTGGATAATGTTTCGAACCAACCATAAATGTACAATATGAACATGTGAATGTGATTATAGATAGTAAAAAATTAACAAAACCCCAAACACGAACAATGGTTTTGCCTGGTGTGAATGAGTAACTGTTTGGATCCTCCAATGGGTCTAATGAGGAAATAGAGAAACAATCGTTTAATTTCCTAAATAATATGATTACTGTGGTTTTCATGACCCAAAGTATTGTGTTACCTATGCTATGCTATAAACTATCCTTCTTCATTGATTCTAAGAGAATATATTCAATCAAGACATTTAGAGCCACTTGAAGAGTTGGAGATTTATTATGTTTGAAAGTTCTGAACTTAGGAAAGTGTCGAAATGACTTTCTGACTGCTGGATCAGTGACTGCCTTGAAGATTTATTGCCATAGAAAGAAAAGATCTCACCAGAGTGATATATAGACACTGTTTTTAGACTTAAAAAATTAGTTAGCTCATACCATATGAGGCAGAAAAAATATGTTGATGATAATGAGCTGAAAAACTCTCGTTTTTGAGATGGTAGCGTTTCCAACAAATGTAAAACAAGGAACATATATTAATATTTCTTCTTGAGCTAACTAACAGAAAAATGGTTAATGAGAGTATGTCATAGTTTAAGGTGAAATTATATGATTTTATGCCATCACAAGCCTTCATAATGTTTTTATCTGTTGACATAACAAGTTTTTAAACCGAAAAGATTGTGGTTTTTAAATAGCATCGCCTAATTCACATTTTGGTACCAATGTTTAAAATACTTCAGTATAAAATTATGGAAAAATAAATGATTTTGATTATAAAACCATTCAATGTATCTAATCGAGATTTAATATACCGGGTATTAGACCACATAGGATTCAACCTGTATCGGCTAAACGAATTGAAATGGAATATTTCTTTCAACTGTAATCCTACATTTTCAAATCTAAACAATTTGTAAAGAAATTGGCTTTTAATGTTTACGTGATTTATAGATAAAATTCTAAAATTTGACCAAATGCTTCTATTGACACGTTTTTTTCAGAAAAAAACGTGTGCAGTTATTTTTAACTTTCCATTTTCCTAATTGGAAAAAAACTTTCAATCATACGAAAAATGTAAACAGGTATGATTGAAATGTTGAAAAAATGTTGCCCTAATGTTTCATATTAAACTAGAGGTAGTTAAAAAATAAACATTTTATTTTATATGTTGGCGTATCTCTTTTGCTAATGAAATGGCGGAGGAAATACCAATTTTAATATGAAAATTGTGTAACGTAAACACATTTTATTTTGAGCTTATCTCATCTTGCATTTAAAAATTGCATTAAAAGTGTTAAATTTATGTTTTTGCCAGGTTTTAAATAGCATACGAAAAAACAATGCTTGCAGATGTTTAAACTAAATTTTTCTTTTTTATATGCTATTTGAAAACCGTAATGAATAATGAAAAAACTTCAAATACAAAAAGAATGTTATGTTTAGATGCCTTAAATTTGATTTGAAAAATTACGTAGGCTGATGTTAAGAAAAATAACTTAATCACATTTTCACAGTAAAAAACGGTTTTTATTAACTTATTCATCGATCGTATTTTATTGTCGATTCTAACTTATTCATACATTGAATATAATCGGTTCGGGAATATGTGCATTTTATTTATATAGTAAATATGTTCTTTGAAATTACGTACTTCTATTATACGTTTAAAAAATCACAATAAAACATTGCTGAGTCGTTTATTTCATATAAAATACAAACGTTAGTTAACTCTACCCATGAGCATTGATTTATATTGTTTGAGCATTCGGAACTTTGCAGCTTAACTGCTAACCAGCTTCCACTTCCTGTCAAACTTTGATAATTTATTGGATTCCTGTTGGTTAGTACACAGTAAACTTTGTAGTCAACGTACCTCCTTAGGCTAAAGATAGGCTAGCGTAAGGAAACTTGTGTCAGCTGTTATGACAGATAGATAACATGATGAATATTAGTTGAGTAAATCTCCACCAGGTGTGATATGAAAGCAAACGCTATCAAAAGAGAAGTTTGGATAGTATTGTATGTATTGAAAATGCAAAGCCATATTTGGTTTGGATATTAATTGGCTGGATTGTTTTGACTGATTTTGTGAAAAGGGTTTAATTTGTGAAGTGAATTATATCACAACATAGTTAGGGGTACGAAATCACGTGTGCTTTTTTGTGTGTCTTAGTTCATTACACTAAGACACACAATGGTTATAAATGTCATTTTCTAAAAGGTCATGTCTTAAGTGCCTTTAATTTTCAACCTTACTCTATTCCTTCCCCATAGGGATTGAGTATTATTGATTTGTTTGGGGAAAGCTAGTAAAACTATACATAGTCAAATAAACATATGTTTTAATGATTTGTAGCATTCTATCTGAATTGTGTTTTCAATAATGTTTAAATTGCACGATAAATGTATTCCAGTTTTTTTCAAAATGGTTAAGAAAAGGTAATACGTATTAGTGATGGTTTATTTATTTATTTATGATTTTTTGATTGTGTGTGCGTATTTAATAACCTTTATTGATATTATTTGTCATGTTTTCTGAAGTCAAATAAATACATCATTGAGAAATCCAATAAGTTCAACTGAACTCGTGTCCCCTTGAGTATGTAATATTGAAAGTATTAACTTATTTAATTAACAAAAAATAGTTCTTAGGATATTATTGAATTTAGTGGAAATTAAATGAATATCTACAAAAGAAACCATCATTTGTTAGAGAGCTTCCTATTCAGTGAACAGTTTAGTAGTCATCAATCTCTTTCCCCTGAGGGGGAGGGGACTTAACCAGAGATAGTAACTATTTTCAACGTATCGATTATATCGAATTATCAATATATCACTAACCAAATATCGATCGAAGGATATTATCGAAAGAAAAATATCGATATATCGTGTAACCAATTTATAAAATTGTAAATGATTTATCTGTTTAATATTAAGCATTAACTCTTGCGTCATGACCGAAAATACATTAGAATTCATGATTCCTACTTCTGGATCTTAATGCAATATATTTATAATGGTTTTACTTTTTTAATATCCTTTGTTTTGATTTATGTTGTACAACTGGTTTCGTGGCGACCGACCAGATAATCAGGTATATCCTCTGATTTAATTCGACGACGAATATCAACAGAGGATATACCTGATGATGTGGTAGGTCACCACGAAACCGGTTGTACAACATACATCCCAACAGAGGATATTAAAATGGCAAATCCATTATCAATGAAAATACACTTATGATTTGCGTCTGTACTTAGAACTGAATATAAACATTAAATACATTTATCTATTCGAAACAAGTTGTGTTCTGTGGGGTTGAATTTAAATATTCAGAATTTTAATTACTATACCTTTAATTATTACTTTAGTTATAACATAATAATGTAATAACATTGTTATTTTTGTGTTCCACATTTAAAATGCCATTAGGCTTCTTATAAACACTAAACTGGTCAACAATAAATTACATTTTAGTGCGTTAACATCACGTAAAACAACTAAATAAAGTTGCTTTAGATTAATGAATGTTTTGTACTCATGAGAGGCAATTTAAATGTTTCTTTTTATTATTGGTGATGATTTAGAGGAGCCTGAATAACGCAAATCATTAGTGATATGATATATCAGACAAAAATATCGATATGGCCGATATTATCTAAAGAATATATCGATATTAATAAATTGGTATTATTACAACCATTGTAAACAATCCAAATTCAACAAAGATATACGTGAACACTTGGTTATGAAATATCTCATACAAAGAAAATACTGTGTGGTTGTTTATTGACAAGTTATGATGGCACGACTAACTTGGCTGTGTTGCCAACATTCCGCCACCAAACTTACCTTTGAATGATAAACACTTGAGAATTACATGCTCCCAGAAAATATTGGTATTAAATACATTCTGACAGTATGAACTTTCATTTAATGTTTAGGTTTTAATATAAGCATTATTGGTAAAGTTATCTATTAGTAAGGAAATTTTTACAATTGTTCTGCACTATTATTATTTACTGGGTTCACACACATTAAGCACTAACACTGATTAATTACCTTATTAAGAAGATACTTGTATAAAATTGTCAAACAAAGTGGTTATGTGATTTGGTATATACTAAAAAATGATCAGAAAAAAATTCAATCCTATATTTTATCAACGTGCTTTTACATATTGTCTGTTTATTGTATAATAAACAATTACTAACAATCTGATAGTTGGCGTCTCCCTCCCTCTGTCCAGACCACACCATTCTTCTCTTTTACTCTAACTCAGTAGATTATTGGTAAAAGGGAGGAGTGGGGGAATTCGAGGACTCAGTTCACTGTTAGCGGTAGTAGAGTTTTAGGGGTGTTTCATCGAAAAATATTTAAAATTAAAAAAAATGTGTTAAGGGAAAAAATCTAAAAAAATTCTTTATGGAGATATGGCTGCCCAAAGTAACTAATTTAGTCTTTTTGGTGCATAACTCATATACAAACTGTGTGATATAATTTATTAAGATTTTGAGAATATAGTGGACAAAAGGTACTGATAAACTTAGTACGTATATTGTAAATCTAACAAAAATTCATTTTAAGTGTTAGCAATTACTTTTCTATAAATGCTATTTGTTCAAATGTTGCGTTGAAATTTTACAGTCATCTTTGGCTAGAAAGGTAGATTAATAATACATATATATAAAATATTTATTGCTAGAGTTTACAATAAATGTGGGAGTTATGCCCATCTGTCAAGTTTGCGGGGCAAGGCAAGAGGGGGCTATGAGAGGGAGACATGGAAGGGAAATTCAATGCTTGTTCGTTAGTGAGTCAGGATCTGTACTACTCTTAGCGGCAGTTGGGATGAAATCTAGAACAACATTACTTAAAGCGCTAAACTGGGCACCCGGACGAACACCACTAAATAGTCCACGTTTTCCTCGACACCTTAGGTCGTTACGTCCCCCACTCAATGCCAGTTCGTTATTTCTATACTGTTAACTTGATCCTCCCACCCCTATCTTTCCTGATCATGCCATACTTCACTTTCCCTCTCGTGTAGTAGACTAATGTAGTAAGGAGTTTGGGAGCAGTGAATTTAGTTCTCTTTTAGCGATGATGGAGTTCGAACAATGCCAAGCCAGTTGTTTTCTACCGTAACTCCTTCCCTCCGACCCCACACTTCCCCTCACACAGATTTTGCTACGACTGCTCAGTATATGGATGAACGTGAAAGGTCAAATTACCCTCTTCTCCCCTATCCCTTCTTCACGTGTGATGTAGTTTGCCCTACTTTCAGCCACCATTTGACAAACCAAACCTCAACTGTTAGACAGAAGGTAATCTATTCTCATGTATTATTACAACAGAACATTTATTTGCGATA
Organism: Stictocephala bisonia; assembly: GCA_035578905.1. NCBI lineage: Eukaryota > Metazoa > Arthropoda > Insecta > Hemiptera > Membracidae > Stictocephala > Stictocephala bisonia. Next base: position 425,801 of record JAQJVL010000071.1, read on the forward strand.
AGAATTCTATTTAAATGCATTCATACATTTTGACATTATCAATTTTAATTTATGTACTTAAAACAGTGAGTGGTTTAAAAAAGTATAAGCGGAATGAATGAATAAATACAAATATTACAAGGACGGATAAAAATATATGAATTAATTTAACTTAACATTACCAAGTTTAGTCACAAATATTTGTACATCTCAAATATCTCAAGAATTTTATTTTTTAGTCAGATATGCAAGTGGTTAATATAAGTCAATAGTGTATAAATAAATTTTAAACTGATATACTTAAAAATACAGGATAAAAAAGTGTAATATTATAAAATGTGTGAGATATGTTTAATATGGATGGATTAATTCATTTTTTTTTTTTTTTTTTTTTTTTTTTTTAATGATCACTACTTTCCTTACAATCGCATTAATATTTCCAATTTTAATATGTAAAGAAATGATCTGATATGGGGATTGCATTTTTTTAGGATTGGTGGTGAAAATACCACCAAAACTTGGTGCGAGGGTTATAAAAACATAAATTGTTTCCATACTGATACCTAGTATTTATTTGATAATTATTGTTAATACAGTTTTATTAAAATAAAAATGTTCTTTGTGTAAACATTTTGAAACACTTTTACAAATTTGTTGACCATAATGGAAAACAATAGATACAAACAAAGGATACAGTGAGGAAGAATGAACAAAGGTTTGGCGTACTTCCCAGTCTCTTAGAGTGTGTGGCCAAACCAAAGACGTGTAAAATTTGAAGGTTGTCTTGGAACTGGCTCAAGGTCATACATAACTACAATACATCTTATTGGATTTCACTGTAACCAAATATTGGTATAGTCAGCATTATCTTCTTCTGAGTTGTACATTTTACAATGTAATTTTTACTAATATTTATATTTGTATTTTTTTTTTTTTATTTTTATTTACTTGCCCGTTCACATGGGCCTACGGGCTTGTGCGTCAACTTTATTCAACGAGAGAAGTATCGACCTTAGGCTCAGTGGGGATTCGAACCTTGGACCTTGCCCTCCGCAGCCTGAAGCCTTAGCCACTGAGCCATCACGCCGACATATAAGGATTACGAATAGTAGCATGTTCATTAGTATAGCTGTTTCCAGTTAATGAGACTTAGTTTTCTAAGCCTTCATACGAAGAAGAAGTTACAACGTCATCTTCCTATTACGTATTTTGCCTTATAAATCCTCAACTCTTTAAATAAGGATATTTAAAAGTTGAGAGGGCTTTAGGGTTTTTTTAATTATAGATTTCTTAAAGATCATTTCTTTTATAATGAATCTGGTATGGTAAATTGTTTATTATAATTTGTATCACTGAATTAGTATCGAAGTAATTTACAACCCTTGATTTGGTGGCACACCTAGGCGTTTCTCCCAAACACTTGTAAACAACAAGTGGTACAAAGTGGTACAAGTGGTACGTTTTATGCTTCATACTCTTAATACCGACATGGCTACAGCTCAGTAGTTCCTATTTGAGTGGACACTACTAGAGAAGTGTGGAGTGTCCATGTTAGATGGTAGTAAGTGTCTAGATGTTGTTTATAGTAGATACATGAGTTTCATGTTTTACAATTAGCTGAAAATCAGACCAATACTACGTGGCTCTGATCCCAAATAAAGATGTAGGTCCCTTGAGTGCACTAGTTGTTGGGCTATTAACAAATATGGCTCTTAATTAGCATAAGTTGAACTCAGTTGGTAACAGACTACAGGTCATCCACACTCATAATCATTTACATCCGACTTAAAATATACACTAAGCTGCGTCGGTGTCTCATGGGTGAGATGGTGAGAATCAACATAAAGTTATACGTTTAAAAGTTTATAGATATGGAGTTCTATTGACCTTTGACTCATTGCTTCAGCCTGGTTTTATTTATTCTGTAAAAACTCTAAGATGTTCGTTTATAAAAACTTATTGATTAATAATCAAATCTATCTTCCAGGTTTCAAATTTTGATATTTAAAAATGTATGTTTAAAAATAAAAAAATAACAGTGTTATTGTTTCATTTCAATGAATAACTGTAATGGTTTATTGACTTTTTGTGATAGTATTCTAATGCTTAAAATTATTAAGGAAAACGTATAAAATTATATCACTGAATCCGTATATTTTTAAACTTTAATTAGAATTATAATATTAAACTATACTAACTTATTAAATAGTAAATTCATACTAACCATATCAATATTATATAACTAGTCAAAATGAGGATATTAACAAATTAAGTAAAGTTAGAAAGGATTTATAAGAACACTTTATTGAATTAGTATTTTAATAAATGTAATATATTTAATTTAAAAGATTTCTGTATGTTTAGGACTGATGGATTCGCTGGATGGATGGGTCTTATGTAGAAGATATTAAACAAGTAAGTTAAATAAATGAATTTAAAAATAAATTAACTAAGATATGTTTTATTTTATTGCTTTTATTGACGACATAAGTTTTCCATGAGGCTCAAATGATGGCTCTATTTGGACGGTAAGCTCTATACTTACCCTTAGATTATAAATGTACACCGATTAGTCATGTCCACACATTTTTTGGTTATCGGCTAGGAAATAACTTTATTTTGAACTTACGTAGTAGAATTTGATGTATTCAATTTATTATGTGAGAATTTTTATGTAACTTTTAGGGTAACCTTAACCATTGTACTCATATCAATTTTTTATAGGGTACCAGCATAAATTATCCTCGTAATAAGTCATTGTTTCCTGTATAAGTAAAAAAGAGGATTCCTGAATGTATTATGCTGTAATATCTGGTTAACTCGGTGTGAATTTCATTTATCATGTTTTTTACATCTTCAATATATGTGGACGAGACTTAGTTTCATTAAATATACTTGCCACACTATAATTTAATCTTGTCCTATTACTGATCATACTGTCAAACTGTTGATTAAAGTGCATGTAAAATACGTATGGAATTAGCCAAACAATTTGGTTGTAGATGAAATAAAAAGTATAAATGTCACATGACTTTTGGATCATCCCACTTAGAATATTATAAACCCATCCTTAAAACTATATGCAATATAATATCTTAAAACTTGATCAGGGAATTTTTGACTCAAATTTATTAATTTATTATTTGACTATTTTAACATATTAACAGACTCACTAACTGTAAGACGTCTACAGCCCAAATATGTCCACGGTTGGTGGACATGATAATATTTGCGTAAAATATTGAATAACAAATGTTAATATATATCTTGTAATTTTATATAAATTTTTTTTCCAAAATTTGTGTCAAACAAATAAAAATATATAACAATATTATTTTAATTATTAATCTGGATAAAGTCTAATAAATAGTAGTTTTTTTTACTAATAAGATATTTTTAAATTCAAAACCCCGATGAGGGTTTTGATAATAACTTACAAGAGTCATGAAAAATAGGTAATTATTGTGTGTGGTATTAAAGGTAGGAATTAAAAGGTAACTTAAAAGCAGTCATGAAATATTATCGCAAAAACTTAGGATAGCTTGGGAGAGTATTCACTTCCTAGACATTTTAAAACTCTCCTGAATCCAAAGCTTAGTCATAATCGGAATCTTTGAAATAAAACTACCAATTAAAATGGTAAAATAACTTAGCTTAGAATATTATGTAACCATTACATATTTAATGATGATGTAAATTTCACTATCGAGAGAACCATGTCGATCTCCCGTCTCTCCCTAACGTGGTTTTCACTTGTTCGAATAACTTATTTTCTGATAGAGTGGTGTTTGATGGTAGAGGATATGACTGATTGTATTTGAGGTTATGATTGACCGGAGAGAATTCGGGTATATTGAAACCGGTGGAATAAATAAATACCTACTCAGCATCCCTTACAAATAAAGGCTAGAAAAAAGCGTGGAAAACAAAATGAATTACCACATTTAAATTCGAATTTGATGTATAATTTTCATATAATTTTACGAAAAATAGTTGAAGTATTTATTTAAATTAGAATATTTTCCGTTTATTCACTACCATGAACATAACTCAGATTAAACTAACATAACCAAACCAAACCTAACATAAAATAACTAAACCTAAAATAACCTAACCAAGTCTAACATAACGCAATTAAACCTAACCAAATCTAAAATAACATTACCAAATTTAACATAACCTTACCAAACCTAACATAACCTATCAAACATAACATAACCTTACCAAACCTAACATAACATAATAAAATATAACACAACCTAAACAAACCTAACATAACCAAACCAAAGTAGTGGTAGTGAATTAACGGAAAAAGTCTCAGTTTCAAAATTAATCCACCTCAGAAAATTTACAAGGAACTGTAAATCATCCACCTAAGGTACGATGGTCCATTAATTATTTTACTTTTAAAATAATGATAACTAAATAAAAATATTATTTATTTGGTACGTGTCCTATTTTTATATGTTGTTACTATTCACCATATAATTAACAAAACTATTTGGACAAAATAAAAGTATAATAGTTTTTCTAAATAATAAATGAAAGTAACAAACATATCGCTGTAAAAAAAAGGTAAAATGTCATATATTTTAAAATTTAGTCGATTGATTTGTTAACGTTACTAATACAATTTAACTAGATATATGACGCAAACATCACTATTGGACATGATATATTGAGGTTGTAAATTAGCATTTATCCACACTATATGACGTAAAATAGACGAAGAAGAATATCTGGGAGGGGGCGTAGACAAAAAGATAACAATGTGACTCTGTTTTTTATTCATCTGTCTTGTATTGTCCTGCCTCTGCGGAGTTGTCTGGAATTTGCTCTTTCAAGTCTTCTTTGTCTTCTTTGAATTTGCTTGAGCACTAATTCTAGTTTGGTGCTATTTTGTTGTATGTTTAGCAAGATAGTTTGTTGAATCATAGACAACTATACACAAATGAATTAAAACATAATTTATAAAGCTTTGGCTAAGCAATAAATTATTAAAATCTGTAATACATTTTCACAGACAATTGGAAATAATTCAAAGCATGATAATTTGTATAAAATGAAAATTCTTATGACTATATTAAATAAACCCATTTATCAATACTACTGTATTGATAAAAACTACTGTATTGTATATGTGACGATGGTAGAGTCAATACCATTGTACATGAATGGGTGGTGGGTGAGTCAGTATCACCGAACCGATTGAACAATTAGTCTGTGAACATCGCCAGTGATAGCTGGACATAGGCGAGAGGTGAAGATGGGGCTGTTTTATGAAAACATTAGCCCACTCAAACGGTTGTCTAGATATATTTTCACTAAAACTCGAACGTTAAACCTCCTAGATCAAGGTTGATGTCTACCGTCCATAATAGTGTAAGGCTAAAGCCGGGTGTCTTATCATTCAGGTTTTAATCGAACCTTCGTTTCTTGATTTTATTTTCTCCTCTTTTCCCGTCCATATTATTCCCATTAGTGAACTAAACCGAATATGTATATCTAAATATAGTAAGTGGATGTTTGTGTCAAAGCTATAAAAGTTGATAATTAGCCGTTTTGACAACAGATTTGTCCATTATCCAATATACTTTGAGTAGTTTAGAACTATAAAGTATACCTTATAACAATAGTGGGTAAAATAGTCCCAGATTCAAAGATGGTGGATTAAATAGTTTTAAAGATGTAGAAATAAACCGTATGAAGCAACCGTTATACCTAGCAACCGTTCAGCCGGGCAATCTAAAACTTTTTCAAAAATTTAGCTGTCAATAATTTTAAAATAAAAATAAGTATATAGAAGACATTATATTTCTTTCGCAGAGTGCACACTTTTGAAATACAGCAATACTTATCAGTGTAAAAAACATATGTGCGTATACAGTTCCTAGAAGTCCATTTGATTGTAACTTAAAAATATTAAGTAAGTTATGTAATATAAATATTGTTGAATTTTATGCAACAATTAAATGCTATAAACATTTTATGATTGTATATTTTCTATAATTTACTATCCTTTTATATTTACTTACCGCTTGAAAATGTATGGTTTGTAGAAAGTTTTACGAATTGTTAAGTTAAGCACACTTTTTAATAATACTGCTTCACTTTTCAGTTACGTGATTGTCCCCAGTTATACGTTATCTTAGTATATAAGATTAAAACAGAAATAAACTAGTATAAATATATTGAACATTTCTTATTTTAAATCTTGTTCCAAATATATATTACTACTTTTTTTAAAGTTAGTAAAGTGTAGCTGACAGCAAGTTATCAGCTATATAAATGAAAGAATTATATATCTATATATCAAGAATCTGAAATATCACCGTAATTTTTTTAATCAAACTTGACAAAAGCGAACATTGCACTAGTTAGTTTTCATATTGTTTACACCTTTGTTATATTGTTTATAAAATACCAAACCAAATAAAAAAAGATTTGTTAAATAGAATTTTTTAATCTGAGCAGGGATCAACAAAAACATTAACGACTCACTCGACTAACTTGTTAAAGTCGTCTGGTTGAAGGACCTCTTCAGTGAAACTCACGCCAGTTAATTATGAGTGAGGAGGACAAACAATTGATCACTTCAACTACAAACATCGAAATAACTGTTAAGACAAAGACTTAGAAAAAATGGACTTAAATTAACAAAACTCGAAACACTGAAATAATATATTTCAATAAAATAGGAACCGATATATGTAGTTTTTTAAATATATTTCTATGTTAGAAATACTAAAAAGTTCATAGCTATTGTATTAACTGTACTTTTTTAATTGTTAAAAGTGCCTAGTCACAAATTCCAGCTTATACGAAAGTAAAAAACTTTTCATTATATGTGTTACAAAATAATTAGACGTATTCATATAGTAAACTAACAAAATGGAACAACCTATGTACCTATGTAGCTACAACAAAGTTGTAGTTTTTTTTCTTTTGCATCATATATTTTTCTCCTGAATGTGCTTTTTATTATGTGGTATTGAATAAAACATAAATAACTGATTACTAAGTTTTATATAACTTTTTTTCTATAAATGAGCTAATTTGCAGTAAATTAATGTATACATTGTAAATCATTAGTTTGTATGCTTTATTAACACATTTATTAGACAAGATCTCTGAAGACGGATCTTCGTAGGTAGTAAATAAATAAATATATTCAAAACATATAGTTATTTAAATTGCTACCTCTATAATCTTATGCATACAATAATTGGGCAGTTAAATAATTGTAGACGTATGTTTCGATTATCGACTTGGATTTCCACTCACCAATTAATTATAATGACACAGGAATGTTTACAAGCCCATTCAATCTAAGAACTCATTCTTCAATAAAACATTAAAACCTCACCCGTTCCACTGGACGTTTACTTCAACTTCAAATGTGCCTTTGGAAATAAGAACAAATCTCTCTCTGGCGTCTAAAAAACTTAGTTATAAAAGGATTAAATTTGTACTTTGAACGGGTTTGTCTTAATGTTGATTTAAAATAAGCAAAACTCTAAAATTCTAATATAGTGTTTAAAAAAAATTAGTAGTGGTACATTAATTAACTTTGATTATAAAGCTTAGAATGAATTAACTCACCAAAACCAATTGCACCACCTTAATGATCTCACTTCTTAATGGAAACTATTAAGGTTTGCTTATCATGTTCCATATACATCATGAAAATAAAACTTTAGTTTTTTATGAGCAAATTTCCTCTCGATATTTTTTCCTTAACATAACAATTTATTTCATACGACAAATGTTATACAAATTTAGTTTAATAAAAGGATATATTTCTAGCTTTCGCACGCTTATAAAAAATTACTTAGTAATTAAATGAAGAGAGAAACTGGCGAGTGGCAAAAAAGGTAGTAAGATGTAAAATTAGAATCTAGGAAAGGTAAGTATTTGAACTTGCCGATAGTAAAGTTGGGATTGATCGAGTTAGGTGTTGCTTTCCCTGTTCACAAGTTTTAAATGAGATAGTCGTCTTGATGATACAATATAGATGTCCTAGAGACTTGATACTTTGATTGTTTTTTTTTTTTTCATTTATGAAGTAATAATGTTTTTATTATCTAAAATTATCTGAGATTTGAAAATTAGTAAACTTCTAAACTGAATACAGTTTATTTTGGATCAGTCACCAGCAATATCTTAAACAATAAATAAAATAACAATGGAACTTAAAGACTCGAGTCATATGAAATATATTAACAAATAATAATATGTGTAAAAATAACTAAAAGAATCTTTGTTGGAGTTTTACTTAAATAATTAAGATAAATAACGTGTTAATAAAAATTTTCTAGAAATAGAAATATAAATTAAAATAACAATTTAATGTTTATTAAGTTTATGCTATTTATTTTCTTCACGTTTTTTATACCTATAAAGATCAATTCTAGTACTATAAGACAATAATTTATATATAACAATGATATGTCATATTTAAATAAATATAAAGCAAACATTTTCCCATGAATTACCATAAAATACAGATTAAATATATGTATTGGTAAATACTGTTATTGTATATTGGTCTTTTCGGAGTACAAAAAAATTTAAAGTTATTTTTTTAGCTAAGGATTTCTTATTTTCTTAAGTAATGGATAGTTCAAGATACGTGGTTTGAATTCTGGTATCTATCTTTTTTTAGAAACTACAAACATTCATCTTCAAACTTACCAATTACATGTGTCTTAAAATCAAGGATACAGTATAACATTGTTAACATTAACAGTTTAACACTAAAGATTAGTTAAACATAAAACGTAACTAATATTTAGTTTAAAGTGTTTATTTCCACATATTTTTCAAAACTAAGTATATGTATTCAAAATATAAAAAGCAAACCCAACGCGCAATATGATAACGTTTTAAATTACACCTCATACATAGGTCAGTATAACTGGCAACAAATGAGATATAATATTTCCTTCAAGTAGAAGAGTTTCCGACTCAGTGTTTGTGAATTTTATCCGAAATTAAAATCATACAAACGGCTTATCAGGTTATGGTATCATAAGCATAATACAAATATTATGTAATAATTACATTTGTTCCATGAGGTTGGGTGGAAACGGTATTTAAGTAAAGTTAAATGTAGTGGACGGTTTTTGGTATTTGATTTTCAACAAACGTATCAACAAAAGTTCTTAACATCCATGAACTTATATGAAGCGGACGTTGATATTAAGAATAATTATTTTTTTGTTATTTATTTTTTTAAGTAGAGGTCGATCTCCTCTTAACCCTTACTCTAGCTGTTCCCCACAGATTATTGATCTGTAGGGGAACGTATAAGACATATATTGGGGTAAACAAGTACACAAGGAAAATATTACTGATAAAAACTAACATTAATTCTAGGATTTGAACTTGTGCTATGTCTAACTCAGGTACAAAGTCCTGATCCCTAGATCGCATGGTCCCTGGTTTTTCCACCATAACCATTTAGATTTACGAGGGTATCTAAATCAAAGTTATTTACTTGAAACGTGTGTTTATAGCTTATCTTTATAGTTTCACGAGCGAATTTATAACAAAAGATTAGATAATACGAACCGTGTTTAATACATAGGGGTTTAGATAAATAACTGTAAACACCTATCTTCGTGTACATTTTTGGTTCTGTGTTTAATGACTATATACGGTCAACTATTAAATTCCATCCGAATTTTTCTGGCATACCTTTATATTTTTGGAGTGCTTTTTCAACAAAACATTTGAGAGCAAAGATTTTTAGCTACTAACAAACATATCATTTGAATATATTTTCACCTCAAGAGAGTTTATATTACACAAAAGTGTTTAAGGGTCTGCAGAGGCTGTCGGAGGATGTCAGCCATATTGGTTTTAAACCCATTCTTATGGGTTTAATGTTAATGTTAATGTTCTTACAATGTTATTTTCTAACCGGAGATACGATCACGCGTATCCAAATTAAACAGTTATTTTAAATGGATTTTCCAAACAAATTGCATTTTATCAAGATTGAAACTATGTGTTGGAATTTCTTTGTGAATTCCTAATTAGTTGCACAAAGAAAAACATAAGTAATAATTAGTTTAAAGTTTTTATTTTCACCTTTTTTGCAAAACTAAGTATATTCAACATATAAAAAGCAATATGATTATGTTTTTTTTAACACCTCATACACAATTATTGGTCACTTAATAATAAAAAAATATGGATTCGAAAATAACATTGTTCTTATGGGATTAAAATTAACATGGCCGACAGCCTCTACAGACTCTTAAGATATCTGTATAGTACTTTTATGTTTTTTCCGTGGTGTTCTGGTGAGATTATACGTTTAACACAACTTTACGGTGTAAGACATTTTTTTAGTACATACATCACAAAACTACGCGTATGTTGCATAATTTCAATGGCAATTGTCTAAAAAGCGTATACATTTGTTTTATTATAAAGATTCTTAATGAAATCACACATTAATGATCCAAATATGAGCAGCAAATCTCGACATTCACCTTTGTTCTAGCTTCCTAGGCCAGGGTTCACTACCTTTCTTAGGTTCTAAACCGTCTCATTTGATATGCATTTATTCCAAACACATGTTGCTGGAACCATACCCCACGACCTTACCTCCAAAGGTTAGGGCTTTACGACTTGGTCACAGGACTTTTTTATTTTATACAACAGGACAATTCAATTAACAAATACTGCGTTATTTTTTTATAAATTGCTCTAGGAAGCCCTTAACGTAGCATAACTGCTAGAATTTAATAATTCTTAAACAGTTTTACTGAAATTAAAATGAACTTAGGATTGACTTTAAAGTCATTTTGACGTTCCATTACACTTTATGGAGTATCATCGTAATATCCACTAGTAGAGCCACTGGCGAGCGGTCTAAGGCTCTAATCTGAGTTAGAGACTGGTTGGATCCATGGCTTTGACTGTAAGTTTTTATCAGTAATATTCACCTTGTATTATTTTTTTCCCATTACTCCGTTTGATAGATGCACACTTCGATAGTCTATTGGTATGTATAAAGTAAGGTTAAAAAAGATATCGGGCTTCTCCCTGAACTATCTGACTAAAACCTAGTTCAATTGATATTTTTAATTATTCTTATTTCTTGTCTATTTGGTATCGATTTTGCAATCGAACTTTGACAGTGTAGCCTCAGGAGTCCTGGTTATAAATGAACGTTTGTAGTCTTTACAGCCTAATGTCCTTATACAAGTACACCATGTCCCTGAGTCCTGAGCAGAAAAATTCATGTCTATGGTACTAAATGCCTAAATTTCTTACATAAGATCACATTATTCGAAAAAATTCGGATCTTTACTAGTTGATAAGTTAGACAACATGGTATTCTTTTCTTGTTCGAACATATTTTTTTCTCAGGACTCAAAACCTATTTTCTAACTGTCCTGAAAGAAGGTCATTAGGATTTCACCACTACAAACCTCTAAACATACTCTGGTCCTCACTACTTCATAAAACGTGTCCTTATAGAAATACAAAGGGACTCGGTGGGGGGGGGGGAGTAGACATAAATTCGATCTAAATCACAATACCTTCAACCTTCAACACTCGATTCTTTTTCAATTATTATGCTGCTAAACATGGGGAGTTATTTCATTTACGTATTAAATTGTTTGTATTACTGATTTTAGGTATTGTTAAGGAGTTAATTTTTGTTCATTAAACATTAGTTGGAATATTGTATAATTTGTATGTATAGGTAATATTTTTCTGTTTAAGAAATGATATTGCAAAGCTCAATATTACAGAAATTGTTTACATTCTTATATATCACGATTTGAAATTACTTAAATATTATCAAATGGTTTTCCCTTCTTCCATAAAAATTACTAATCCCTCATATAAATTATCACACAGAATATTGTTGGATAATGAGCATGAATAGAAAATAGTTTCTATATACTTTCTGCTTTGTATTCAAACAAGATTTAATCTCAAATGATTAAATATTTTAATTTTCCTTTGATAAACAACATATTTTGTAGCATCAACCTCGAACGTTCTCAATTCATTTATGGTGATAAAAGTTAACACATTTTTAAAATTCTTCTCACATATTATTATCAGTCTATAATAAATTTGTTTAAATGTTTACATCCTTCAGACATTAATAAAAGTTATTAATAGCAGTAGGTTGAACACCATAAGAAAAATACTGCAAAAAAATAACGTAATACTGATTTTAAGTTGTGAACAAAAGCCACACATTTTATTTTGTTAATTCTGACTATTTAATTTTGATAATTAGGAGGATTGTGAACACTGAATGTACTTTTCTAACTTTTCTCAACATTTTCAAAATTTCTTTCTTCAAATTTTCAAATATTCTCAAAATTGTCACCGAAATGGTAGCTTTCTAATTAACACCTAACTTACTTGATCTTCTAGGCTTATTTAAACTTCAATACCACAATTGTAAATATATTCCAGATTAGTCATGGTTAATCAAATAGATTAAAATATATACTTTTTTTTATAAGACACCCTTGAACGTAGTCAGAGATAAACACATTTATAGAAATGAATAAATGTCGTAGGGTATTTATATATATACATATTTTTTTTAACCACATAATTAAAAGTAATTTTGTAAATAATACTTGGCATGAAATACATAATTCTAAACGTCATCTACATTGTCTACCTTGAGCTTTTTTAAACTAAATTGTCCATATAAGTATTCCAAATAAAGTTCAACATTGTTTATTTCCGCAGATTACTTTCGAAAGAAAAATAAAAGGAAAAGCTAAAGGTTTCTAAAAGTAAATAACGTCCAGCCCAGAGACCTGTACAGTTAAACTTTGAAGAGACAATTATGAGTTGAGGGGCGCTAGAAAGTTTATCAAGTCTACTGCAGACATTTGACTGCATTCCAAAAGTCATGAATTTAAATACTTTCAGTGTTAAAATACTTTTAAGTAACACAGGAATGAAAAAAACAAATGAGCACTATTTAATATAGTTGAGGAGAAAGTATGACTTTATTTTGTTATTTATAGTGGTATTATTTTAAATGTCCTATTTAAAATATTTATAACATATTTTTTATCGTTATTTCAATGAAACTATAAAAACTAAAGAGAAGAAAAGAAATAACACCTCAAAATTCAAGACCCCAAAGAAGATGAAATTTATAAAGGTACCATATAACACAAGCCTAAACAAAGCTATTCGAAAAACCTTACAAATTACAAACTAAGTTTCTCAACACGCAACAAAACATTTAAGATTTTCGATAAAAATCTCAAAAAGAACACAATAATGACAACATTTACAGCAAATCAGGTATTTACAAAATTAATTGTATGGACTGTGATAAATTCTACATTGGACAAACTGGAAGACCATTCAAAACACGCTTTCAAGAACACACACAAGCTCTCAGAAGCTATAACACAACTACAATGAAATCCACATTCGCAGAACACTTGCTCTCTGTACGCAGAACAAGTACACAAAAATGGAAGAAAACATAAAATTATATGAAAAGGCCAGGAAAATGAATGCAACAGAAGAATTACATATATATTTTACACAACAAAAAATACATGTATTGAACACACAAATCAATTATACAAACGCAATTTTCGAAAAAATCTAAACCTTCAAAATTATTATTATAAAAAAATATACATATTACCAACTTATCTCATATTCATCAATATATATATAAAAACCACATATTTTACAATTTTATTTAAAGAATTATTATCTGCTTAAATAAAATTATTTAATTTACACTTGAAAATGACCATTAAGTTGAAACATTTTGTGTGAAATAATTTTAATAAAAAATGTTAAGGGTACTCATTTTAAATTTTATTACATCCTAAAAAATATTATTTATAATTAACTGTTATTAGAATTTCGTTTCAATTTATCTCACGTTGACATTTATTACGTGTCATATTAAGACTAAACGGTGTGATTGGTTTTTTTGTTAGACATATAATTTCGAAGACAACTATATATTTATATATAATGTATGCAAGACAACTTTGTATGTATAGCTTATTGACAGATACTAGGGCTTTATAGAAGACATGGCAAAGAGAAAATCAACAGAGCCTCTTCAATTTTGTTATCTGAAAAAGCGTCACAGAGGCTCTTCGAATATTCCTTTAAACCGCATCACTAACTTGCTTCATACTCAAGTACTCTTTTATGATCTTTTCAGTACTAATTCTGATATGTATGTAAATTAGTTATCCATTTTAAGAAGTTAAACCAAGCAACAACGTTCTTTACGTTTAACTTATAATAATATAAGTTGTCATGTTCTTGACATTACTCTCTAAGAGGTAAACTGCCCAATAAAAAATTATCTTTTATCTAAGCTACATACTATTTATATTAATCAATATTATCCTTAAATACTAGAAAAAGTGACAATCAGTATCGCAGATATTATATTTGAAATAATTAGTATTTGGATATTCATATACTCTTTACTTTACATAACCAAAATCAAATTTATTATAAATAGTTCAAAAGAATTGGCACAAACCTTCCCCCATAATAAACTAAAAAAAATCAAAACTTCGAAAATTACCAGTTCGATTCCCAAATATGTTTTTTTGCCATAAATAAAAAACTAGTCAAGCTAGAGACATTCGGTTTTTACTAAACTATTTTGAATCGTAATTTACATCTTTATTGAAAATGTAATCAAAAACGTTGGAGCTGTTTTCGAGAAAATTAAATGTTATTATGTTTTTGCCCATAAAAATAAACAAAAACTAGAATTTGAAAAAAGGTAAAAAATTGTCTAGAGATATTGCCTAAATATACCTACATACCAAATTTTATGAAAATTGATCCATCCGTTTGGTCTTCAGCGAACTGCACATACACACATCAAACATTTTTTTGAAAAACCCATGTTTTTGGGTTCAGGGGACCTAAAATGGAGTTTTAGACCAACTTGTTAACAAATTTTATTTGGATGATCACAATACTTTCTCTATGCTAACGAATAGGGGAGAAAGTAAAAATTTATAATGACTATTGTGATATAATTTTGTATTTAAAAATCTTTCATCACTTTGTCATTTGTTATATTCTATCTTATCAATTGATAAAAATAAGTGATTTGTCCTAATGGAAGTTGAATAGGACAGATCAACTTGCAATGGGATAATTTATTTGCAAGTTGAAATTTATTTGCAATTTATAAACACTTGAGGTTATACTGCTATTGCTATTAAGTGAATGCATTTTTAGCATACAGTTTGTCAACCTGAAAGCCGGAATGTATTTCCATTTATTTTTTATTTTATTTACTGTCAGTATATGGGTGAATAAGCGTGAGGAGTTATATGTACGAATTTATCATTTTTTTCTAAATAAGGTAGACTGTTATCTATAAAGTTATTTATTTTAGGTCCAAGATAATTGAGGTACCTACCACTTGGCTCAGAACGATGTAGTATTTTTGTGACCAATTGACAAGCCCGATAAAAGAGTTTCAATTTGTATATTATTATAATTTTCTTCTTAATGATCACTAAACGTTGATGCATCTAATTGATTATGAACGTTATCATTAGTGTTTATTGTTGAATGATTTCTAATATAATAAAACAATGAGTAGGATTCAATTAAAGGCGTTTATTTGCTAGGGAATGACACTTGGTATTTTAATGATGCTAATAGCCTGTCACAAGGGATTGTCCGTCACCCCCAGAACAGCTGTTAGCTGACACAATCAGCTGATTGCCGGCTTGGAGTATAGGCGGTTGTTTCTTAATGAAGAACAATTTGTATTGTAATGATGCTAATAGCCTGTCACAAGGGATTGTCCGTCACCCCCAGAACAGCTGTTAGCTGACACAATCAGCTGATTGCCGGCTTGGAGTATAGGTGGTTGTTTCTTAATGAAGAACAATTTGTATTGTAATGATGCTAATAGCCTGTCACAAGGGATTGTCCGTCGCCCCCAGAACAGCTGTTAGCTGACACAATCAGCTGATTGCCGGCTTGGAGTATAGGCGGTTGTTTCTTAACGAAGGACAATTTGTATTGTAATGATGCTAATAGCCTGTCACAAGGAATTGTCTGTCGTCCCCAAAACAGCTGTTAGCTGACACAATCAGCTGATTGCCGGCTTGGAATATAGGCGTTTGTTTCTTAAGGAAGGACAATTGGTATTCTAATGATGCTAATAGCCTGTCAAAAGGGATTGTCTGTCGTTTCTAGAACAGCTGACTTCTGACAACATCAGCTGATTACCGGATTGAAATTATATTATTTATATTTCAATTGATTGTCTTAGAATAAGTAAATAAGTGTATCAGAATAAGTGTTGTCGGCAATTTTATTTAATTTAACCTTAGCAACATTTCCCTGGTGTACTTCATAGTACAATTTTTAGAAAATTGAAACTACCAACCTCTATAGTTTCAGAAGAGAAGACGTCTAACGTTGAAGCTAAAAAGAGTTCATCCCATTTGAATATACTATAAAATATACAAAATATGTACGAATGTAATTTTTTCCATGTAATAAACAAACATACAAAAACGATGGGTAGGTAAATACTGTTAGAAGATGATTATACATTGATTACTACATAAAATAAATAGTTTGAAACCCAATATTAATTTTTGTCATATTTCAAAATATTTTGCACGTATGCAAACAAGATTTTGTGAAAAAGTATGTCGTTTTCCAACTTTTCAGTGTTTTGGTGTGCTCTATTTAGGTACAGAGCTGCCAGGAGAGTGCCCCCCTATAGAAAGGGAGGTCTGATTGAAGACCGAGGAGATAATGCACTAAAGGTTTTCTTGAGTAGAGTAAACATTGATTTTGTTGATCTCAGGAAAAGCTTTTAGTAAGATGAATAATTTCTTTTGATAGTTTTTTGTTAAACCATTTGTAGTTTGTAAGTTGAAGGAATCAATCAACTTTAAGTTGAAATCTAAATTAATTTGTATTGTTTGTGTATCATCCCTCACATTTAATACATCACGTTCAACAAGGGGGTGCTTTTATTTTCTATCTAAACCTGTATGGATAATGTTTTTTTGATATAAAGTAATATACATGAAACTACGTGATCAAGGATTTATCAAATTATTTTTCATTAATAAATGCTTGCCTAACTAATTGCTATGAATGTAATAGTTTCTAAAATAAAATCATAAAACTATAACCTTATTCTGATAATATTTATTCATGTTATATTCATTTAAAATTTTTTTTATTGTTTGGAAAAAATGTGATTTAAAATCATAAATCTAATTGAACTAATTTTTGATTCCTCAAGATTATCCCTAAGTAATTCTTTAAATATGTTAACAATAAAATATCTGTCTTCATATTTAGCTTTATTAACGTTTCGAAATTATATAGTTAATCTTAGTCTTTACCGAGAAAAAACTACATTCGTTGGACATATTTCATAAAGACTATTTTCAAAATGTTTTAACGTACCACATTATTTTCACCAGTTGATTAATATATTAAATTTTGAAATAGTTAAATGCATTTCATACTAATTTTTATGTTGCATACATTTATATATAAAAAAAAAAAAAAACACTGTTAAAAATGTGATGCACGAAAATATTTCTTTAAAATGTCTCTAATTCACTAATTATATGGTTAAAATTTGATAAATAAGGTAATAGAATTTAAAAAAAGTTATACTAATCTATACTCAAAAGTAAATTAAAACTATAAATTATGACAATACGTTTATAATGTGCATAATATTTATAGGAACTAAGATTTGTAGCTTTGCAATAATAATTTATTTCTTACTTATATAATGATGTAATTGATATTTTGAAATATATTTAAGTTTACGATGGGAAAACTCGAATTATTTGCATAACTACGTATGCTCTTAAGCATTATCATTTTATAATAAACTTACTGTCAAACTTATCAAATTTTGTATAGCGTATATTATAAAGTTAATAATTTTATTAACTAAATTTAAAATATTATAGTATAGTTTTTACATTGTTAAATGTCTTGTTTAACAGTTTTACATACTTCTATTACACTTTTATATTCTGTGAAAAGTTTAACTTAAAGTTAGGAGCAACTTAATGCTAAAACAAGGCTGTAATATTTTATTAGTAAATAATGAATTATATTTATTTATTTGATCTTTATTTATTCTTAAGACGTCGATCGTCTAGATATGAGCGAATATGGATTTCGAATGTGTGATGTAGTCATTGTTACAAACTAAGGCTATTCCTTACAAACTATTCCTAAAAAATTGTCTTTTTTTAACAACCCAATGTGAAATGAACAGCTGGTAGTTATCAGCTGATCCCTTTTAAAATGTGTTATGACTCTGATTGGGATCGAACTGAGAACCTTTAGTTTATGAAGCTAGGATTTAACCAACTAACCAACCGACCAATTGTATACTTAATGTAACATTTAAACCATCATCATCTATAATTTACTATGCATATATTGATTTCTATATTATTTTATGGAAATTTATAGTATATATATATATATATATATATATATATATCAATAAATCCTACTAATGGAAACCATACAAATATATCCATAGTATTTATGTATTTCCTTAAAATTAAATTACATAAAATGTTGTTGAAATGGTGGTGGTGAAGTAGAGTTACAACAGTCAATTCAATATTCCACTGGAACAAATTCTATTACTACACATCAAAGCAAGTCAATTTAAATATTCTGGTAACATGTTTGATTAGTTATGAGATAACATTACTGTTCCAAAATTAGAGACATCTGATAAAATATATAAAACTTAGTTTTCTAAACGCTCAAATTTACTTTTTACAAACGTAATAATTATTTTTTTTATTTTGGTGAATTCATCTAAAAATAAAATTATATGTTTTCATGACGTATAGTATATATTAGACTGGACATCTCTTTATACAAAAAGTCCTCTAATGTCTATATATTTTTCGTTAACAATTTTATTTTTATTTTTTATAATGAACTATATTATATTTTTTTAAATAATTAACAATTAAATGAATTAACATTTATTAATTATTTCAATGAGACAATGTAATAGTTTCCAAAACTAATTTATAATAATTGATAGTACTTTTTATTGTGTAAAACCACATATAAATATATAGGTGTAGTAAGTATGCTCGGGTTAGATTACTATCTCTGTGTAGATTGAAAATCTTAAATAAAATAAGCATTCCATAATTTTAGTATACGATAATTTTTTCTCGAGACGTTGTATAGAAACAAAAAGACACTTTCATACGCTTATAACCATAGGGCGAATGGGTCAAAACTACTGCACGTGTATTGGATTGTGGGAAATAAATTATTTAATGCTCGGGAAAAATAACAACATTTTAAGTGGATTGTAAGTCTCCAATAATGTTTAGCAATCCATTATCTAATATATTTAATAGTATTAAATATTAATGATATGACATTATTGTAAAATTCAAACAAAGATATTTTTTGTTTGTACCCTAAAGATAGGCAATATGATCACCTTAGTAATGTCATTTAACAACGTCTTTTTTATGGAATGATATTTTAGCTTCATTATAGACGTTATAGACATTATAGTATACGAAGAATTACCCCTCTGATGACTGCAAAGTATGACGAAAGTATGTTTTAATTCTACTACTTTTTAGTATTGAATAGCTGATTTGAGCAAAACATTTATGTTTGGTCAAAGCTCTGCCTTTCAATAACCAGAAAACTTAAAGATTACGAATTATCCATTTTCTTCAATTAAAAATAAAATAAAATTTTACTTGCCATTTAACGTAAACTACAGTCATGTTGGTGAAACCTATTTCACGAGTAAAGTACCAATTGTCAGATCATTTTATCTGGTCAATGATTATCCCAATACCATACAAATAAGCTTATGTGTAAATTGTGTATTATTTGAATTTAGGTAATCCAAATGGGCCTTTAGGCCTGGACATGGACTCTATTCAACGATTTTAGAACAGAACGTTAGGCTATTTAGGGACTCCAACCCTGGACAGTGCATTATGTAGTCCAAAGCTTAACTACCACATCAGAACTAAATTTATACTATATATATGTACATTACGTGATGGAATCTGTTCTCAAATCTATTTAAATATAGGTAAACATTAATGTAATTAAACCTCTCCCCAATACTTTCCTTCGTTTTCTCGTAAGGTGTAAGTCTATATTTTACTACAGAAGTAAAAAGAAACACTCGAGATATTGAGTATCAATACAACTTGATACATTTGACCTGTTGGAGTGTTTTGAAACATCGAGCGTCTAGAGCTTCACTAATGGGGCTGTGATGGAAGAGAACATTTTATGGTTGATGAGGATGAGGAGTAGAGGGAGGATCAATAGTGTTACATTTTGTAGTAAGGGGAATCTACTATATTGTGTATTTTCAGAAACTATAATTTATAGTGTTTCTGGGATTTCCTTTCAACTGGGAATTTTGATTTTTTTATTTGTTGTAAGTTATTCTAAGTATTGTAATACACGTTGTTTTATTTTATATAAGACAGACTTGTCTGTAATTTTATGAAACTAATACAACAAAAGCGTTCGTAATTGTAATATACCGGTATTTAATATTATTATTTATAGCCCTTATTACAGACTTTTAGAGTCATTTCTGCAAAATCGCACTCGGCCAGGAATTAGTATATTGGAGAGATAGGACATCAGCAAACTTACCTTAGAAGACAAGTTCACTAACACCAGAGTAGTAGTAACAAACACAAAATAAACACATAATCATACAAATTTTCAGTGCCACTGGCACTTTCTTCAGGTAAGTAGAGAAAGAGACTGACATGGCTTCCACTATTGCTGGGTAGGTGGCAGTGGTGGGAGTTATACATCCATAGAGCAACACTCAGGTATTGCATCTGTAAATGCAAGTACATAAAAATTTACAGTAAATTTTACCGATCTTTGAACAGTCACATACTTAAGTTAGACTGTTCAATTCTGGCCAGTATTATTGACCCACCCGTCAACCCGTTCACGACCAGTAGTACTGACCCACCCACCCACCCATACATACACAACCAGTAATGATCCACCCACTCATACACGACTAGTAGTATTCATCGTACAAATCGTATAATACAAATCGTGTAATTATTACTCATATGCAAGTCGATGAAAGCAGATTCATTTCAAGGGTAAAAGGTAATTGCAGTTAGTCTAAAAACATTCTGAAAAAAATATCTAAATTACAACAATTATTGAATTTATACTTCTTTGCGCCCGTTAACACTTTGGGATGGGATGTTGGTCGAGAAACCGCGTCACGCTGAAAAGTAAGAACAAATTTTTAAGAACTATCGATTAATCGATTGTGAATCGAAGAAATTTAATCGAAGAAATTACTGATAATGATAATATAGGTGTATAATATAATAATGAAGTCACGTATAATATTTTGAAGATAAATATATTGAATAATATTGAAAAATGTCTTATATTTCATTTATATATCCTGTCTGTTTGTGTGCGTGAGTGGGTGTATGAGAATGGCCAAAGAAGTATAACTTCCACCGTGTGGTCCGACACACACCCAATTTTTTTTACATTTATTTTCATTTATGATTTAAAACTTGATAGGATCGTGCACGTTATTTACATTAAAGAAAATATCATACAAGTTAAATAACGCTAAATTAAATGGAAATACCTTTGAATTCCCAATACAGATTTTCAAATTTACATGATCCTGAATAATATTTCGATGGAGTTATGAATTTCCTGAATCACCTTCTTTTGCACTTACAAATATTTTATAAATATGCTGAACGTTCTTAACGTGATTTACACACTCTTTTAACTTTACCTTAGTCATTGACCTGGTTTTATTACTAGTCATTTGTTGTTAAATAGTTCTTAGCTGGGTAACAAAGTATCCTGTTTAGGACATACTTAAGATCTCAAAAAAAAAAAAATGAAACTACCCAAACATGCCAATTTATTTATTATAACTATAAAGTATTTATAATCAATAATTAAAATAATATGTTCGATATTGTTAAACTGAATTTAGCACTTTTGTATTCATTAATGTATTACAGTTATTTATAATTACAGTATATTAAAATATAAACCAGTTTAGAGTAAGTAGTAATTATTTCATGTTAAATTATGATAATTTATATTTACATGTAGTCATCACGTAATAAGAACTAAAATATCATATTAATGACCATACAATCAGCTCTTCACTGAAACAAATTCCAGGCTCCACAGTTTACATTCTATACCAGGCTAAAACAATTCCATAAATGTAGAGTACAAGGAATAAACATCCACTATCTAGAAAATCAAAGTAGAGGGGATGGTTGGCAGACCTGTTTGGGATGGTGATACTAAACCTCATCAAACATTCCCTTTATCACTGTTACACTTTCAGAGAGCAGTAATATAATACCAATCCTGTGTTGTACTTCAAAGTAGTGGACACTGGCATTGGTATTTGGAATGGTAACAGACAACCACATAAAAAGCTATTACCTCTGAGCCGTTTAATCACTCAAACCATGACACTATCTCAATCTGAGACTATAAGATTAGAGTCAACTACTGGTACTAATTGGACGGACTGGTGATAAAAAACCGTATTTCTTGATAAAAAAGGTTGGGTTGAGTCTGAACTAGTATTAATTGATCGTCACCTCAATAGGGATTTGAACCTTTGACCTTTAACTTTATAGTCACATACGAAAAAACAACCCAACTACACTCCTCCTTCTACGATACTCTCACTCTCTTTCCTCACTCACTCATTACACTAATTAACACTTTATCTCCCCAATTTACAGCACTATTGTCCCACTTACTCTTCCTCAGTCATTTACACTAACGACCAACTTACTCTATCTAAAACACAACTTAAATACCCCACTTACTCTCATTATAAGATTAAATACCAAAAGTAACAAATTTCAAAATCAGGTAATTAAATCAATAGTGTAAAATGTGAACGGGATAAACAATATATTACATTTACTACTACAAAATATGCATACAAAACTGCACTATATGCAAATTGTATAAATTTTAAAATAGAAGTACTATTTTTGTTGGTTTTTTGTTTCTGAATATTACTGTTGACCAGCCAACCATTATAATGAGATATTTGTAAATAAGTAAGATTAACATCAATCTTTTAAAAGAAACGTTATATTATCTAAGCTTTGAATAAACCCTTCTTCAAAGTTACATCTTATATTTATCTTATAAGATGTAACATGGGGGTCACAGAGTATTCAACCTGAAGTCTCACCCACACAAACAGGGATATTGCCTACTAGCCAGTCCTTAGTTCACGTCAACATTCCTCTGGGTGCACTGGTTCACTTCGGTGTCACAGAGTACTCGCCTGGAAGTCCCACCCACACAGACCCCTGTCCCTACATTGTCTTCCGGCCAGTACCTTGATCTTGAACAAACGATTACAAGGATTGATAGCTGCACTTCTGTGTCACTGATTAGCCACCCTGGGAGTCCCACCCATACAGATAAAGGTTATTGGCTGCCAGCCAGTGTTTTGTTTACGTCAAAGTCAAGTGTACCTTGGTCTTAAATAAACGATAACATTGATTGTTGGCTCCACTTCAGTGTCACAGAGTAGCCACTCTAGAAGACCCACCCACACAAACAGTGATATTGGCTGCCAGCCAGAGCTTTGTTCACGCCAGCACCCCCCTGACTGCCCTGGTTCGTTTTTATATTTGTCTGAGTTACATTTAGCACATACTTGGTGAAATCAACCTTCATGAATTAAATCTGCCTATGGCTTTATTTAGTCACTGCATTTCGTATTCTCCACGGAGAGTAACGACACCCTCCTATCTCAGACCTTTCCTTTCTCGTCTACTACATCTATTATAGACATATCTACACATGTACTCATTGGATTTAATTCTGAGATGACAATTTTGTGATCATAAGTTATATGAACTCAATATTAAGTGGTATGGAAACTGTTATTTCTTGACTAGTTTTACTATACTTTGAATTTTTACCAGCCAAGTCGTACTGTATTATTAAAGAAAATCCACTTTTAGATAAATAGGTTATCTGAATAGTTCTCTTTTTCAAAACTGGGTTTTACCATGAATTATAGCTTCAGTATAATTGGCCAGTTTAATTTACTTCTATGTTAATTGTAGAAAAATTCAGCTACCACACCTTCCTAAAAAACATACAAGATACACATTTTCTATGCCGTTTAAAATACTGATTTATTTTTAAGATATCGAAAGAAAATGCGATTATTTTCCATTAACTTCGTAAATAATGGTATCCTTCATTTTTTAGTACGAATGAATCCTGTATATAGTAATGAGATTTAACAGAATTCAGGTAATAATCCAACACGCATACATATCTAGGTCTACCCATACTTTTTATGAAGTTTTTCACAATTTCTTGATTAAAAATATGTCGTATTTTTCGTTGAATCATATGTTCTATTTGAGAATCAAGTACCTGGTCACCCAGTTTTTTATTTTTTAGACAGCCAGTTTCGTATTCTTGGAGCTAAATATATTGATTTTCAATCCATTTAGGACTATTGTCAAAAAGGTGACAAAGAGAAAATTTGAGTGTTTTGGAAATTTATTTATGCAACTAAAATTTCAATGCTAATTTTTTATAACTTACCTAATTAACGAAGATTTGAATGAACGAAAATATATTTAGTACCCAGCTATGCTACAAAGGGTTGAAGGGTAGAATGTGAAGTGTTTATCACTTAGGTAAACATTAAAGTGTTAAATGTGAAGTGTTAAATATTTATAAATTCAACGCAGAAGTGCATGAGAAGTAATTTGTACTGGGCTATACATCAAAGAATATACAAAACCTAGTTAATTTTTATAAGAGCTTCAAATAGTTAATTTTTAACTTTGGCATGAAACAGTGATTTTCCATGAACTTTATAGTATTCAGTAAGTAACTTCACAGTTGGTTTACTTGACCTATTTCCTTTAATCCCTAAGGAGAACGTAGGGCTGCAACGAAAGACCTCCACCGGACTCTGGTCTTTGCCAAATCTCTCCCCAGGTTTTCCCATATTCTTCAATTTCTCTTTCCACTGTCCTATGCCATGTCTGTCTGGGTCATCCTCTTTTTCTTTTTCCTTGCGGGTTCCAGTCTAGCACTTGTCTACTTATGGTGTTTATACGTCACCTCAGAGTGTGCCCTATCCAAACATACTTCCTTTTCTTTATCGTCTCCCCAACAGGCTCTTGGTTACATCTTTGCCAAAACTCTTCGTTTGAAATAATGTCAGGCCAGTACATTTTTAGAATCCTTCTTAAACATTTATTGATACAAATTTGTAGTTTATGTACTATGGGCTTTGTAATTTTCCAGGTTTGGCATCCGTATAAAGGAATGAATTTTACATTACTATTAAAAATTGTAAGTTTTGTTTTTCTTCTCGTGTGTTGTGTATGTCAAATTGGCTGTATTTGGACTCTTTCCAGATACTGAAACTACTGAATCTGTTCAATGCTCTCGTTTCCAACAAATATTTCTTCTGACTTCTGTGGTTGATTCACGTGTCTTTGGGTTTGTTTACATTTATTTTCAGACCAATCTTTCACTCCCCTATTCTTAATTCATCTAGTTTATATTTCATGTAATTTAACTTATGACACAAAAGGCATAGGTCATATGCGTAGGCAATATCTTGTAAAATATGTGTTTTTATAGTGGTAACTAACTTAGCTGGGAGATGCTTATCAGATGAGTATTCATTGGTTTTACAGACGTATAAATCCATAAATCAAAGGTGAAAATTATTTTGTTTATAATGCAGTAAAATTTCTGGCCCTAGATTTGTTAAGGGAGTTAGGTAACATATTTTCTTGTTTCAACTTGAATAATGTACCAGACAGTTGAATGACGTTTCATGAAGTTAGATCATTAAGAGCTAATTTGTATCACCAAGCAATAAAAACAATTAGATCACCCTAACTAGTTAATTAACAAGTTTTGGAAGCAGAAATTAAACGCAATATCAATTGCACAAATATACAACACTTGTCAGATTCTTTTATAAAAATTCGTAAAAAATATTTTCTTTTCAGTTAAATAAAACAAAATTTTTTTGGTAAAACGTATGGATATTATAAATGCTATGTCAATTTATTAAAACTTTTAAAAAACTTAATAGTGTTAATAAATATCTTTTAAATGTATCTTAGATATATGTTTTGCTGATCGGTCTATTAAATATTCGTCTTTTTATTACAATGACAGTTCAAACTCTTCTTTTTTTACGTTAAAGTTAAACAATTTTTAATTCTCTCTGATGAGAATGTAGTCGCAGTTAGCTAGGCCCAAGTTTAAATAATATCAACATTAGACAGTTCAGCCACTACAGCAATAACGATTTCAACATCTTTTTAAATAAAACAAATATAGTTAAAAAAATAAGTTTATGAAGTTTACGATTATAAAAATATCTGTACGACGGTTAGAGCTCTAAATAATATTTTTAATTATATAGTAGGGGTTTTAGAACTATTTGGAACAGTATATTTTTCGTAAGTAGAGCTAAGATTATATGTTCTACTAAGCTTCAACGTACATATGCACTAGTGTTTCCTAATGGGCAATTTCATTCCTGTGCGTTCAACATTGCTATTTGACGCTTTAAAATCCATCACAAATAATATCTATGTATCAGTTATATAAGCCCTATGTATCATTTATATAAACCCTATGTATCAGTTACATAAAAACGCATTTATTCATTCACATAAGTGTATATGAATGAATAAATGATTTATTAACTAATTTAAGAAATTCTTTGGAATGTTTGAGAATTTCTTAAATTAGTTACATTTTCCAATAAAGAACTCAAAGAAGAAATAAATGATTTATTCCGTCAATAAATGTTTACAATAATCATACAACATAGTACAACTTAGGAAAATTACTGGTCACAGTTTCCTGTAGCGTGACCAGTTTTATTATCTGTTATATTGATATGTACAACAACAGAAACATTATAGCCTCTTTAATAACAATTTTTGTGTGCCAAACCCTACGGCATCTGCTGCAATTATCATCAGAACAATAAATAAAAAAAATTATAAATTTATAATACAAACTGCATACATAAACTAAAACACAAGTCTGCTTAGTTTTATTTAATTTTTATGCATACCTTTTGTTTATAGCTTGCATGATAGCAAAGGAAAAAAACACACAAAATCTTGAATATATATTACAAAAAAAAAGTCGAAGTGACTAATGTGACTTCATACGAGAAAAATAGATATCTACAATTTATAAAGTTACACTCAAATATTATTCAACCAGCTTAAATCTGAGTGGTTAAACAAACAACTTATTAATTTTGATGTAAAAGGCTTTATGAAATAACATTCTTTGACATTAGCTGGTAGAATATTAAAAAGTGTTTGGCCTTTATACTTAAAGGAGTGTATAAAAAATACTTTATTAACGTTTGGATAACGTTGGATAACGTAAAGTATTGGGTCTAGAATATATAAATCCAATGTATCAGTTATATTAACCCTATGCGTCAGTTATATGAACCCTATGTGACAGTTACATAAGCCCTACGTATCAGTTACATGAACTCTATGTATCTGTTACATAAACCCTAGTTTTACATACACATTCAAAACAAAACAGTACTAGGGGATATACTAATCTGTACTTAATCGTAACCTATTTTTTTCTGCACCTTGTTATATGCCATAAAAATTTAATATATTGGGATCAGCTGTTTAAACAATTGCACTGGTCAAAATATGGATTAAATACATTTTTAATAGGAACCAAGATTGTATGTCAGTACAAATTAACAGTGTAGTTAGTTGTTCCATTTAAGAAGAATTCTATAATTTTACATAGAAAACAGTTCCTGGTTAGAGATCCCTTCTTTGTAAAGAGAAATGGACAAATAACCTGTTCGTTCCAACCACAAGACGTATGAGGGTGACTTTCCACAACATTAGGTGGTGAGGCGAAGAGAGACCATTTCCCACCTTGTCAGACTCATCAATTCCTGTCTTATACTATCCCCAATTCCTTCTGGACCCTCTATCTAAGCTCTTGCAATAAATTGTTAGTGCTATCTTCTCCAGTCCATTGAATAATCTAATAAATATGTTTTTTTTTCTACTAAGCTCTTTAGTCAAGATACCTTCAAAATATTTTGCTAACTTAAAAGTATATGTGACGTATTTTTTCTACTGTACATTCCCAAAATCGGAACTACAATCTACTAACTCTGGCATTATTGCACTAAAGTACAACCCTAATCGTTATTGCCTGTTTATTGCATAAATACTTTCACCTACACACCCATACATACATTTATCGACCCACCCTTACGTCTATCGACTCACCCACCCATTCATACACGTTCAGTAAAATTTACCCAACTACCTGTCCATACACATACAGTGGTGAAACCCATCTGTCCAGCCATACACGTAGAGTGATGTACACCTACCCATCTAAAGTGGTGTAGATCTATCTAAACAAATTTGCAGTAGACAACACCAAGCATTGTTTTGCAATAGTTAAATTTTAATTTTAAGCATTCTCACTGCAGTATTTTCATTTAACCTTACAACACAAATTCTAATTAATTCAATGGAAGAATCTTGTTGAATCGTCTTTTTCCAGCAAGGCGTCTGCAAACATTACCGCAGGACCACACTGTAGGTTAGCGAGGCGGAAAGAAAAGTTTGAAATTGTTGACTTCTCAAAATGTGTAGTGAGGTTGATGTTGATAAATTTTGGACACAATTGTTGAGATCAACAAAAGATTGAAGTTCCAGAATTGACCGTGACTTTGAGCTGAAAGACAGAGTTGAATAATCAGCGTACTGCATAATCTTCCCGTGCTGTGGTAATGATCCTATGTCATTGACGTACATTAGAAAGAGGACTGGCCTGAGAATAGATCGCTGAGGAACTCCATAGCTCAGTTCAATTGAATTAGGACATTTGATTTGAAATTTGGACTGTTTGTATTATGTGACTGTGAAATGAGTTCAGCCATTTGAGTGGAAGTCCCCAAATGCCATGACTTTCCAATTTATCAAGCAGTAATCTATGGTCAACACAGTCGAATGCTTTTAACAAGTCTAGAAACACACCTAAAGTGGATTTCAGACTTTCTAATCCCTCTATAACCACATTCACTAGACTGACCACAGCATCTACTGTAGATTTGCCCTGTCTGAATCCATATTGTTCATTCGAGAGCTGGTTGTTTTTATTTAGAAATTGAAGCATCCTTATCAAAAAACGTTTTTCGAATATCTTACTAAAGGTTGGCAAGATTGAGACCGACCGATAATTGTTGACGTAAAGGTGTAGTTTTTTTAGCATGGAACATGCTTTAGTCTTGACCTAACTGCCGCGGGAGGGTGACGCGTAACCATGAAAACACAATGACATATCAGTGTTGACTTCAATAATGATTTTATTTGCAAGCGTTCATCAAAGTACATCTTTAGTTTCCATGACAACTCTTGTTAAAAATATACAAGATTAAGTCCTAATTAGAGAATCCATTTTGTGTCTATAGGATTATATAAGATAATAATTAACTTCCTTTCAAGGTGGTAATGAGTCATCGCGTGAGTAAGAACCTGAGCCGCGAAACAATAAAATTTAAAAAGTAAAGATATATTTATATTCTTAAGATATGTTTATATTTTTTGTAATTCCTTACATGAAATCTAAAATTCGTTGTTTTCGGAGAAATACATTTGCAGAAATTATTAAAAAGGAGCCAGCAAACAGAAAAAGCGCAGCTAAAGCATGTTCCATGTTTCTTGAATTTTAGCCGTAGGCTCTAAGCAAAAAGATCCGGGGGTCCAGGGGGCTTGCCCCCTGGCGAGGCCCGCAGGGCCGAGTTTTTTTTAATTGGGGTTACTTTAGACCCTTTTAGGAGTGAGGGAGATTCCGGTTTGAAAAGAAAAATTAAATACTTTCGTTAATGGACTCCCAAGATGCTTTGAACACTTTTTTATGAGCCACATTGACATCAAATTAAGATCATTCGATTTTTTGTTTGGAGCTGCTGGATGACACGTTCAAGCTCTTCCTCAACTTCTGATGCTAAAGCCATTGAAGCTAATGGAATCACTAGCTCCACGTGGAATCAGCTTGGGGATGAAGCGGACGAGGGCCTAGCTCTCAAGCAACAGACCCCGCTCGCATCGTCCACAAGCCTATCACTTATTTTGACTTTAATTGGTTTATACTCTTTGTTTTTATTATTAATGATTCTTCAACCAGTTTGGACACACTTTTAGACATTAAAACTGCTTTAGGCACCTCAAAGGTTTTTTTGTAGGTTCGAAAAAATAATTTAGATTGATGGTTTGAAGTTTTTCTATAGGTTTCGGAGTAAAACTTAAGTTTATCTCTCGAAACAAGGATTCCTTTCGTGATTTATTTATTTTCTGTTTCTTTATACCAGGTTTTTATTGTTTTTTATGGCAGTGTTTGTTGAGATGATAATTTAGACAATCGTTAAATGTTTGAAACTGCATCTCTGTTGACTGGGACCAGTCTAAACAGTTCCAAGTTTCTTTTGAAAGGGATTTGTTGAGGAGAGTGATATTTACTGGCCTAGTGTACCTTACAATGTGATTTTGGGCTTCCTTTGAGTCTGATTTTCACTAATTATAACCTCTTGGCCATATTGGTCTAAAATTGCTCTATCAACCACAGACACTGTGATGTTAGGAATGTTTGAAATGACATTGTCAATGGTCGGTCGTCTGTGATGTACTAGTTACTCTTGTGGGGGACTTAACAAACAACTGAAGACTAAACTACCTTAAAAGGTCCTCCAGACGCTTTGTTGATGGGTGGGTTCTATCAGAAGCGTTACGATTGAAGTCCCCCATCAAGACAAATGTTTGATTGGTTTTAGTCAGGTCTGTAAGTAACGATTCGAGAGTTGTGAAAACATGTTTTTCATTCCTACTGTGAGACCTATAAATACTAATAATTTTTATCCTTTGGAGGACTGTCGGCAAAACGTGGAAGCCAATTAAAAATGTTTAAGTTTGTAGAAGCTAATTTTTTTGTTTTTAAACCTATTTATGGTAACAACTAGAACATCAGTGTTGAATTCTTCACATGTAAGTTGTAGTTCGTCTAGTTTGTTTGTAGCTGATTGTTCATTTTGATGAAGCAGTCTTAGCTGTTTCGAGTTTCTCATTTTTGAACAAGTCTGTCTTATTAGAGACCTTTGCCGGGAAGCTGGTAGCATAAAAAAGTTCTGCGTTCGGTTGTTGTCTATGATTTGACATAGAAGCTTCCTTGCTGGGAGATCCATTAGAGATGGCCTCTGCGTGGGTCTAAAAGTGCTTCTTCTTCACGGCATTGGCGAAAGTGTCGTAAGGGAGTGTAATTGCGAGTCCAGGGAGCGTAAATGTCGTAAGGGCGAGTGCTCTCAATATGGAAGACAGACAGAGGACTAGCACCATCCAGTGACTGCGGCGAACCAGCAGCAGGAAAAGGCAGTGACTCGTCAGTAGCAGGAGCAGCGTCGGGCAGAATATGACTAGGTACAGTCACATCAGTAGGCTTAACTGTTTCCAGCTTCAAGAGACTCTCCATGACGAGATGAGCAAGCATGCGTTTACCCACTTCATACGTTCACACTCAGGTGCATGCCATGATTTGTGAACAGGCGGCGATGGTTGTGGTTTAAATCAACTAGTTCAACTTCGCTGTATTTAGATGTGAGATATTTTTTGTAATTGTTCACAAATTCAGTCTCTTTATGTATGAGATGGCCAGCTGGAAGGTCATACCTGCGTGGTAGGGTTGAAATCACAATCTTACTAGATGTAGAATTGTCTGATATATACTTTTCCAGGTGTCGGTATATAGTAGATTGCTCTCCCACAGCAAGGTCGTTGGTACACGCAATTAAAACAGTGCAACTATCTGGAGGAGGTGGAGGTGGAGCACTGTACGTGTAAGGGCGGGTGGGTTGGTAAGAAGCACTGTACTAATAAAGATGGGTGGATAGGTAAGTAGCACTGCACGTGTAAGAGCGGTTGGGTGGGTAAGTAGCACTGTACGTGTAAGGGTGGGTGGTTAGGTAAGTAGCACTATACGTGTAAGGGTGGGTGGGAGGGTAAGTCTTAAATCAGGTCCTCTCAGCTAACAATGATTTAGGAAAACAGGCAGTTAGGATCAATAATTATTATAGTGAAACATTGGAGCAATGTTTTGGTACAGCACAAGGG
Organism: Stictocephala bisonia; assembly: GCA_035578905.1. Lineage (NCBI taxonomy): Eukaryota > Metazoa > Arthropoda > Insecta > Hemiptera > Membracidae > Stictocephala > Stictocephala bisonia. The sequence continues at coordinate 458,062 of JAQJVL010000071.1, forward strand.
GGCGTGTTAGGACCTGTAATATTTCTTATATATATGAACTTTAAAATACGCACAAGCTTTGCACCTCAATTGAGGAATATACGCAAAGAATTGTCTCTGTGTCATATATACAAATCTCTAATTATTGTTAAGAAAAGTAAATGTATAACAACCTAGCCTAAAAGGACTAGGCTTCTAGTGAAGGCTCTAGGCTTCACAACGGCAGATACATCGATGTTAGGTCTAACCAGCTCTTTAATAAGGCCAGCCAAACCACGGCCATGGCTGTCACTCTCAATTAATACTGGTCTAATCTTGAATTGGCTGAAGGCGATGGGCGTGTGATGGTGTTGGAAGCTTGGCCGAGGTAAATGAGTACGAGCTGTACTTTGTTTGTCATATTTTTTAAAGTTTGTTTTCTTACTTTGTTTTCTCGTTTGTATTACGTATATCGGCGCATTTATGCACCCACACGCGAATAGTGAGTGATGTTAACCCACCCATACACATACATTGGAGTTAATTTTATGATAAAAAAACTGCTAACAACCGATGTGAGAACTACGCTTTTGTCTCCTCAAATACTGTAAGCTGTGAGGGAAGTTCTTGTAGGAAAAAGAACGCATTATATGGCTTCTTTGTTACATCGCCAGTTTGCAAGTGAGCTGTACAGGCTTCCTGAGTTACTCGTTATTACTGACGTTATGGGTAAACGTTGTTACTGAGAAAAACGTTACCAATTGTGATGTTACATTATTGATCTTCTGCAATAAAAAGCCCCGTACAGTCCTCTTAAAAAGCTATTACTTTATTTGTATGTCTGTAAGAAAGTTCTAAAGACTTTTTCCGTTAATTCACTGCCACTACTTTGGTTAGGTTATGTTAGGTTTGGTTATGTTATGTTAAGTTTGGTTAGGTTATGTTAGGTTTAGTTATGTTAGCTTAGATTTCGCTTGGTTTTGTTAGGTTTAGTTATGTTTGGTTAGGTTATGTTATGTTTAGTTATGTTAGGCTTAGTTATGTTATATTAGACTTGGTTAGGTTATGTTAGGTTTAGTTATGTTATGTTAGGTTTGGTTTCATTATGTTAGGTTAACCTAAGTTATAGTTATGGTAGTGAATTACCGGAAAAGATCCTAAATTGCTTATCTTGTAACTGATTTTTACGTATATTAAGTAACCAAAATTCTAACCAACTAACTGTTAAAATATAAAATGAATAAAAGTGATTACAATAATTAAATTTGTTTTACTCACTCCATATGACAATTAAATAGAAAATATTGGAAACAGTAGTTACAAATATAACTGAATACGAAACACTTCCACAATTAGGTACACAATCAATTTATAATGATGGCTCACTGCTTCTACCTAATTAAATATCTGGGACATTAAAACGCCGAACACGTTCACAATTAGTTAGTGCTTTTAATTAAAACACATTATTTTGTGCTGATTTGTCAACCATTTAAATTATAAAACTGTTATGCAATATATTCTAAATAAATTTCTTTGGTAGATGAAAACTACTAGTTTTAATAAATCGTGTATTTTGATTCACATTTAGTCAAATAATTGAAATTATTCAAATATGAAGACCATGCAAAATTTCATCCTTTATAATTGATTTTATAAATGTGTTACCTATTTAATCGGTTTAAAGCCTTTATGCCGTTCATTAATTAATTATGAATAAACATATTCCTAAATAATATTGTTAATTTTTTAATATTTATATGTGTTTACTATTTTACAAACTGGGTATATTTTATTTCAATCGTTTGGTTTTAAAACTAACTTTGTCAAGTTTGATTGATAATTTGGGAACATAAAACACACTTTTGTACATAAAAATTATAATTAATTATGAGAAGTAATATCAAATAGCAAAGTCAATAATCCCATGGATTTGTAGATTTAAAAAAGCGTATCTAAGTCTATACATTTTTTTTGATTTAGTCCTGGATTGCCTACTAGATATACTAGACTAATACTACACTATTGATATTATGGTGTTAAGGAAAACAGACTCTAAGAAAAAAATCATAGTTTGGAATTAATTTTAGCAAGATGGATTTAAAACACACCCAATACTTAATCACCATTGGGTAAAAAAACATCCAGTATGGATTTTTTTATTGGTTTATTATTCTGTTGGTATTATACGTATAACAAATGTAACAAAAAAGGAGTAAATATTTATGGGTCTGATTAAGTAAAACATAAAATATTTCTTGACAATAAAGGATACAAATAAATATATATTGGTGTTCTAGGAAAAATTAGGGGTTTCCAATAAACTTAATTACATTTAAAGTATTAAGTAAACAGACTGTGGCATTGAGGAGGAAAAGAAATATTTGTAATTCAATTTTGCTAGTAATCAAATTCCAGGTACAATTTAGAATTTTATTTTATATCTGTCACACAACAGAATGTTCGGTACCCCTTATGCTAATGCATTCGGATAAATACTTATTTAAAGCATTGTTAGGAATAAACAGTTACAGAGCTGAAAATTACAGAGAAATAATTTTTATAAAGGAGAAATACACATTTAAAGCACTGTAGGGAATGAACAAACAGTTACAGTGCCGAAAATTACAGAAACAAATGTTTATAACAGAGAAATATGCATTTAAAAAATTGTTAGAAATAAACAAACAGTTACAGGGCTAAAAATTACAGATAAATAATTGTTATAGCGGAGAAATACGCACTTAAAGCACTGTCAACAATGAGCAAACAGTTACAGAGCTGAAAATTACAGAGAAATAATTTTTATAAAGGAGAAATACACATTTAAAGCACTGTAGGGAATGAACAAACAGTTACAGTGCTGAAAATTACAGAAACAAATGTTTATAACAGAGAAATATGCATTTAAAGCACTGTTAGAAATGAACAAACAGTTACAGGGCTAAAAATTACAGATAAATAATAGTTATAGCGGAGAAATACGCACTTAAGCACTGTCAACAATGAGCAAACAGTTACAGAGCTGAAAATTACAAAGAAATAATTTTTATAAAGGAGAAATACACATTTAAAGCACTGTAGGGAATGAACAAACAGTTACAGTGCTGAAAATTACAGAGAAATAATTTTTATAAAGGAGAAATACACATTTAAAGCACTGTAGGGAATGAACAAACAGTTGCAGTGCCGAAAATTACAGAAAAAAATTTTTATAACAGAGAAATATGCATTTAAAGCACTGTTAGAAATGAACAAACAGTTACAGAGCTAACAATTACAGATAAATAATTGTTATAACGGAGAAATACGCACTTAAAGCACTGTCAACAATGAACAAACAGTTACAGAGCTGAAAATTACAGAGAAATAATTTTTATAAAGGAGAAATACACATTTAAAGCACTGTAGGGAATGAACAAACAGTTACAGTGCTGAAAATTACAGAGAAATAATTTTTATAAAGGAGAAATACACATTTAAAGCACTGTAGGGAATGAACAAACAGTTACAGTGCTGAAAATTACAGAGAAATAATTTTTATAAAGGAGAAATACACATTTAAAGCACTGTAGGGAATGAACAAACAGTTAGAGTGCCGAAAATTCCAGAAAAAAATTTGTATAACAGAGAAATATGCATTTAAAGCACTGTTAGAAATGAACAAACAGTTACAGAGCTAACAGTTACAGAGAAATAATTGTTATAATGGAGAAATATGCACTTAAAGCACTGTCAACAATGAACAAACAGTTACAGACATGAGAGAAATATGCATTTAAAGCACTGTTAGAAATGAACAAACAGTTACAGGGCTAACAATTACAGATAAATAATTGTTATAATGGAGAAATACGCACTTAAAGCACTGTCAACAATGAACAAACAGTTACAGATATGAGAGAAATATGCATTTAAAGCACTGTTAGAAATGAACAAACAGTTACAGGGCTAACAATTACAGATAAATAATTGTTATAATGGAGAAATACGCACTTAAAGCACTGTCAACAATGAACAAACAGATACAGAGATGAGAGAAATATGCATTTAAAGCACTGTTAGAAATGAACAAACAGTTACAGGGCTAACAATTACAGAAAAATAATTGTTATGATGGAGAAATACGCACTTAAAGCACTGTCAACAATGAACAAACAGTTACAGATATGAGAGAAATATGCATTTGAAGCACTGTTAGAAATGAACAAACAGTTACAGGGCTAACAATTACAGATAAATAATTGTTATAATGGAGAAATACGCACTTAAAGCACTGTCAACAATGAACAAACAGTTACAGAGATGAGAGAAATATGCATTTAAAGCACTGTTAGAAATGAACAAACAGTTACTGGGCTAAAAATTTAAGATAAATAATTGTTATAACGGAGAAATACGCACTTAAAGCACTGTCAACAATGAACAAACAGTTAAAGAGATGAAAATTACAGAGAAATAATTTTTATAACGAATAAATATGCGCTTAAAGCACTGTCAGCAATGAACAAACAGTTACAGGGCTAAAAATTACAGATAAATAATTGTTATAACGGAGAAATACGCACTTAAAGCACTGTCAACAATGAGCAAACAGTTACAGAGATGAAAATTAAAGAGAAATCATTTCTATAAAGGAGAAATACACATTTAAAGTACTGTAGGGAATGAACAAACAGTTACAGTGCCGAAAATTACAGAAAAAAATTTTTATAACAGAGAAATATGCATTTAAAGCACTGTTAGAAATGAACAAACAGTTACTGGGCTAAAATTAGAGATAAATAATTGTTATAACGGAGAAATACGCACTTAAAGTACTATCAGAAATGAGCAAAAAGTTACACTACTGAAAATTACAGAAAAACATTTTTATAACAGAGAAATATGCATTTAAAGCACTGTTAAAAATGAACAAACAGTTACTGGGCTAAAAATTAAAGATAAATAATTGTTATAACGGAGAAATACGCACTTTAAGCACTGTCAACAATGAACAAACAGTTACAGAGATGAAAATTACAGAGAAATAATTTTTATAACGAAGAAATACGCGCTTAAAGCACTGTCAGCAATAAACAAACAGTTACAGGGCTAAAAATTACAGATAAATAATTGTTATAACGGAGAAATACGCACTTAAAGCACTGTCAACAATGAGCAAACAGTTACAGAGATGAAAATTACAGAGAAATCATTTTATAACGAAGAAATACGCGCTTAAAGCACTGTCAACAATGTACAAACAGTTACAGGGCTAAAAATTACAGATAAAAAATTGTTATAACGGAGAAATACGCACTTAAAGAACTATCAGAAATGAGCAAAAAGTTACAGTACTGAAAATTACAGAGAAATAATTTGTATAACGGATAAGTGCACACTTAAAGCACTGTCAAGAATGAACAAACAGTTACAGTACTGAAAATTACAGAGAAATAATTTGTATAACGGATAAGTGCAAACTTAAAGCACTACCAAGAATGAACAAACAGTTACAGTACTGAAAATTACAGAGAAATAATTTGTATAACGGATTAGTACACACTTAAAGCACTGTCAAGAATGAACAAACAGTTACAGTACTGAAAATTACAGAGAAATAATTTTTATAACGGATAAGTACACACTTAAAGCACTGCCAAGAATGAACAAACAGTTACAGTACTGAAAATTACAGAGAAATAATTTGTATAACGGATAAGTACACACTTAAAGCACTGCCAAGAATGAACAAACTGTTACAGTACTGAAAATTACAGAGAAATAATTTGTATAACGGATAAGTACACACTTAAAGCACTGCCAAGAATGAACAAACAGTTACAGTACTAAAAATTACAGAGAAATAATTTGTATAACGGATAAGTACACACTTAAAGCACTGCCAAGAATGAACAAACAGTTACAGTACTGAAAATTACAGAGAAATAATTTGTATAACGGATTAGTACACACTTAAAGCACTGTCAAGGATGAACAAACAGTTACAGTACTGAAAATTACAGAGAAATAATTTGTATAACGGATTAGTACACACTTAAAGCACTGTCAAGAATGAACAAACAGTTACAGTACTGAAAATTACAGAGAAATAATTTGTATAACGGATAAGTACACACTTTAAGCACTGCCAAGAATGAACAAACAGTTACAGTACTGAAAATTACAGAGAAATAATTTGTATAATTGATAAGTACACACTTAAAGCACTGCCAAGAATGAACAAACAGTTACAGTACTGAAAATTACAGAGAAATAATTTGTATAGCGGATAAGTACACACTTAAAGCACTGCCAAGAATGAACAAACAGTTACAGTACTGAAAATTACAGAGAAATAATTTGTATAACAGATTAGTACACACTTAAAGCACTGTCAAGAATGAACAAACAGTTACAGTACTGAAAATTACAGAGAAATAATTTGTATAACGGATAAGTACACACTTAAAGCACTGACAAGAATGAAAAAACAGTTACAGTACTGAAAATTACAGAGAAATAATTTGTATAACGGATTAGTACACACTTAAAGCACTGTCAAGAATGAACAAACAGTTACAGTACTGAAAATTACAGAGAAATAATTTGTATAACAGATAAGTACACACTTAAAGCACTGTCAAGAATGAACAAAGAGTTACAGTACTGAAAATTACAGAGAAATAATTTTTATAACGGATTAGTACACACTTAAAGCACTGTCAAGAATGAACAAACAGTTACAGTACTGAAAATTACAGAGAAATAATTTGTATAACGGATAAGTACACACTTAAAGCACTGCCAAGAATGAACAAACAGTTACAGTACTGAAAATTACAGAGAAATAATTTGTATAACGGATAAGTACACACTTAAAGCACTGTCAAGAATGAACAAACAGTTACAGTACTGAAAATTACAGAGAAATAATTTGTATAACGGATTAGAACACACTTAAAGCACTGTCAAGAATGAACAAACAGTTACAGTACTGAAAATTACAGAGAAATAATTTGTATAACGGATAAGTACACACTTACAGCACTGTCAAGAATGAACAAACAGCTACAGTACTGAAAATTACAGAGAAATAATTTGTATAACGGATTAGTACACACTTAAAGCACTGTCAAGAATGAACAAACAGTTACAGTACTGAAAATTACAGAGAAATAATTTGTCTAACGGATTAGTACACACTTAAAGCACTGTCAAGAATGAACAAACAGTTACAGTACTGAAAATTACAGAGAAATAATTTGTATAACGGATTAGTACTCACTTAAAGCACTGCCAAGAATGAACAAACAGTTACAGTACTGAAAATTACAGAGAAATAATTTTTATAACGGATAAGTACACACTTAAAGCACTGTCAAGTATGAACAAACAGTTACAGTACTGAAAATTACAGACAAATAATTTGTATAACGGATAAGTACACACTTAAAGCACTGTCAAGTATGAACAAACAGTTACAGTACTGAAAATTACAGAGAAATAATTTGTATAACGGATTAGTACACACTTAAAGCACTGCCAAGAATGAACAAACAGTTACAGTACTGAAAATTACAGAGAAATAATTTGTATAACGGATTAGTACACACTTAAAGCACGGCCAAGAATGAACAAACAGTTATAGTACTGAAAATTACAGAGAAATAATTTGTATAATTGATAAGTACACACTTAAAGCACTGTCAAGTATGAACAAACAGTTACAGTACTGAAAATTACAGAGAAATAATTTGTCTAACGGATTAGTGCACACTTAAAGCACTGCCAAGAATGAACAAACAGTTACAGTACTGAAAATTACAGATAAATAATTTGTATAACGGATTAGTACACACTTAAAGCACTGTCAAGAATGAACAAACAGTTACAGTACTGAAAATTACAGAGAAATAATTTGTATAACGGATTAGTACACACTTAAAGCACTGTCAAGGATGAACAAACAGTTACAGTACTGAAAATTACAGAGAAATAATTTGTATAACGGATTAGTACACACTTAAAGCACTGCCAAGAATGAACAAACAGTTACAGTACTGAAAATTACAGAGAAATAATTTTTATAACGGATTAGTACACACTTAAAGCACTGTCAAGTATGAACAAACAGTTACAGTACTGAAAATTACAGAGAAATAATTTGTATAACGGATAAGTACACACTTAAAGCACTGTCAAGTATGAACAAACAGTTACAGTACTGAAAATTACAGAGAAATAATTTGTATAACGGATTAGTACACACTTAAAGCACTGCCAAGAATGAACAAACAGTTACAGTACTGAAAATTACAGAGAAATAATTTGTATAACGGATAAGTACACACTTAAAGCACTGTCAAGTATGAACAAACAGTTACAGTACTGAAAATTACAGAGAAATAATTTGTATAACGGATTAGTACACACTTAAAGCACTGTCAAGAATGAACAAACAGTTACAGTACTGAAAATTATAGGGGAATAAATTGTATAGTATACAAGTATTTGAATTGTTAGTTGAAATTGAAATGTAGTTAATTCAATTTAAAAAACGACTCTTAACTCCGCTTATGCACAAATTAACAAGTTTTGTAACATTTAAAACTGACATCGTGGATATTTAATTACTTAACATTCTTACAAGTAATTAGACATTTATATATACAACAACTACGAATAAAGAATATAATAGGTTTTATTTTTATTTTGCATTATAAAAACTATAACAATGTTGCCTGTAAAAAACTAACGTCCTAATAAAATACTCCACACAAAGAAAGGTTATCAAGAAGATGTCATTTTAATTTCATAGAACGTTTACAACCATACGCTAAAGTGCGTGAATGTTTCCACGCATAATAAAATATTATAAGTAAAATGTTACTTATTTTTAGAATTGAGTCAAATCCACAAAAATTATCAGATTGAAGTTCAGAAGCGAGTAACGTCAAGCTAAACATAACCTAAATCAAACTTTACATTATTGTAAAATTTCCCCTCAAATATTGACAGATAGTTTTCTAAAGTCCACCTTAAGGAAGTGTATTGTCTAATCGGCTGTGAATGACCGTCACCATGGCAACACAACACGCCACGTCATTGTATCGATCTGTGACGTTACAGTACGTCACTGACGGCTTCCAGTCGCATAAACCTATTACAATTAATTAGTTTGAATTTCATAAAAACTATGATATTTAATTAGTAATACTTTCAAATAGCCGTAGGTAGGAAGGTAAATTTCTTTTATCAATTATGTACAATGTATTTTGTAAATATTAATTTATTATTATGAAATATTAAGTAACCAAAATAATAAATACAGATTAAATTGTCTAAAACAAGGAGAGTTTGTTCGAGTTATGACCACTTAATTACATATATTAGAGTTGTATTTGACAAAATTAAACAGTATTAAAATTCAAACGAAATTCTCACTTAACAAGAATCCATATTTTCTGGTGACAACCACGTCAAGTTACTATCTACAATATTTACAAGATAACCAGACGTTTGCCCATAATGTGATGTGGCATCCTCAGTGGTTTCTGTGAGACTGTCCCAGAAAATATAGATTTTAGTTATGACACCGGCCGCTTAAACTGAGTTCTAAGATGAAATTGTCATTTATTAAGAATTTAAGCAGTGTTTATAAATTAAGGACAGTGTGTGTGTTAAATAAGGCTTCAATAAATTTGAAAGTATTATCTCAAGGGTATTATCTGACTTATATTGACATTACAAAAAAAACTTTAAATCAACATATAATATAGTGAATAAAAGTATAGGAATTAAGACATATCTTTAAAACGCTTCTCGTTAAAGTAAGAAATATCCAATAGATTAGTAGAGCTGCCTACAAAATAATATTAGCACATTAGTTATTACAAACTTAAGTTATTTTGGCTCAACTCATTAGTCAACTGGATAAATGTTTTTCATTCTCTATTATAATATTTTTCTGAAGATTTTACCCGATTGTAAGTAAATATTATATTATCAATATTCACAGTGATTAAAAACGAGAGCTGTCATACATATGACATTAAAAGCTTCATTTTCCAAAACAATGAATTTAGACTCCCGAATGTTTTTCAATCTCTCGTGTTTTATTTATTATTCATATTGCACTGAATATTAATAATTTTCTTTAGATATTATTTATTATTTTTATATATTTTAAAAATATTTATTCATTATTATATATTGATATAAGAAATATTGGTCGTAACAAAACTTAATTTTGTTTTTATTTTTATTTTTTTTATTTTTTATCATGTATTTATCTAAACTGTTAATTTTACTAGTGAGGAATAGATTTACCTATCCATCAACGTTGCAAAATAATGGCTAAAATATGCATGTATTGTGATAAGAAATGCATAATTTTGCACCAAAAGATGGACACGAATTTAATGTGTAAAACAAGTCAGACATCTTAACGCTTTTAGCTGCTATTTAGAGTCAGTACTAGTGGTGCAGTGAGGACAGAGTGTTTGGGAGTTTGTAGTTGATAGGTTGTACGCACGGTCCTCTTAATCCCGACACGGCGTCCACTCAGTGGTTGCCATCGACGTTGACACTACTAGAGAACTCTGGGTTGTCCGTGTTATATACCAGTTGAGGTTTAGATGTTGTGTTTTTCTTAGAACAGAGTGCCAGGCTTGTTAGTTAGCTGAAAATCAGACCAACACTACGTGGTTTTAACTCCATTGGTATGTCCATAACCCTTGGCTATTGGGCTAATAATAAATAGTTCTTTGTTAGGAGCAGTCGAGCTTAGTTAATAACAATGTCTACACATTGCTAAAATGCTCTAATCGACTGTGTGTTTTGTTCCAGACGATGACGACTAAGCACAAGCTGGTTGCCCAGGTGACGCACTGAGGCACGGGAGACGGACCATGGACGAAGAGGACGAGGAGGAAGTCCTTCATTGACGCCAGCCAGTGAGATGAAGAAACCCAAGCACAAATATCACAATCAGCCTAACAGCAATAGTCGGACAGGATGTGTTTGTGGGTGCACAGTAGTGGTCGTGGTGGTATGTTTTGTGTTCAGTGGAGTGGTGGGGGTAGACTCCGTAGTAGTGGGGATGGGTGGGGAAGTGGATGGTGACCCGGCGCCAGGGAGATCTCCTGGCCCACCTGTAGGACTTAGGGTGCGTCCCTTTTCCGTTAACGACAGGAGAAGAGTGGAACGCTCTGTAAGTGACTCATTCCCCAATGTTGTGTTGGAAGAATCCGCACCCCTGGAGGCACCTTGGTGTGAAGACTACTCGAACTCTGTCCGATTCACTCCTGGGTCGACCGCTGACATTATGCTCAACCTAACTAATCCTCTTTTTACTACCGAGGGTGGCCTCGTTCCTGGAATGACATATGAAGGCGAGTACAATTGGATGACCATTCAATTTAATCTTTGAGTTCCAAATATTTATTGAGGTAGTGTTTCCTAAAGTGACATATATTTTTCCATTGGGTGTACCCAAAAAATAATAGTTTTTTACTGAATTTGTAGGGTATATTAAAAACTTACATTTTCATTATTCTTTTGCTACTGATAAAACTGCGTTATTGCTTTTATTTAAGGAAAATGTGAAATAACATTATATAATAATAACGACTAATCTTCAGACGTTTATGTTAAAATTGATTTACCAAACAAATTTATTTATTTTTTTTCTTATATAGTTTTTAACCATTAAACAATATAAGCAAATTTAAAATTAAAAAAGTGTGTAAATCATGGACAAGAGTTGCTGCATTTAAATGTTTCTTCAAAATTTAATATCACTATACCAAAAATTTATGTCACTATTACCAAAATAACTTTATATTGTTAATTTCAGGAAGTAATAATACACTCATAGCTGAGTTTCACATTATACAATTTTTTTTAAAGCCTCTTGAACAATATTAACAAACATATATGATCAAATCTTCTTTATATATATGACAACTTGGGTATATATAAATGAACCTAGCATGTTGAGTTTTCCTCTTTAATAACTCCTCTCATGGTCTGGAGGTGTGAAATAAATGCTTTTAATTTACACTGTTTGATATAGGACTGGACAAAATTACAACTCAGCCAGTTTATTATGCATGTATATATATACAAGTAAAGCAATATATTTATTTAATATTTGATTTTCCTTTTTAAATATAATTACTTAAAACAAAACGTTGCAGTTTGAATTAATTTCTAACTAAGCATAACATTAACTATGAAAAAGAACACAAACAAAATTACTATTTACCTGGTGATAAACATAGTAACAACCAAAAAATAGATATATTAAACACTTATATTTGATATATATTTAATTGCATCCATATATTAAGAGTATTCCGAAAATATTTATCTATCACTACTGTACTCTGTAAAAATTGTATAAATAATGTTCAACCTATAAATACGTTTTCTTACAATACTCTAACCCATACAGGGTGTTAACGGAGCTCCTGCTTTTAATAATTAACTCTCGGATGGATTGTTGCAGTGGTGCTAAACGTAGCACCAAAGGTGCGTGACTTCTCTCTGGTGTCTTTGGCCGGGGGTGGAAGTACTCCTGAAGAGTTTAGCACAGAGGACTGTCTGCGACCCCTCGCTCATAGGCCAGACTCCAGCCTGGAGGCGCTCAACTGGACCTTGCCTACATCCTCCAGTCGGCGTCCTGACAACGCTACCTTTAGGTGATAACATGGTTATTGCTCTATATTCCGGGGGTTCAGTATAATAATTTCAGTATTTGTATATACCTTGAACGGATTGCGTAGTGAAAAAACAAGAACACCTACTTAGAGCTTTCCGAATGCTTCCAAATAAAATAGTTCATGTTCCTTAAAATCATAGATTCTAGGACAGCCCTAGATACAAATTTTTTATGAAGTGTGAATCCTTACATGTCGACTGCCTAGAATCATGGTAATATATAAGTAGAACAGGCGGTAGGTATCACGACGAGGCTGCGCAGTAAAGTGTGACGTCACATGTGCGAAATTTTGTTTATTCTATCATTTTTAGGTTAGGTTAAAGGGCACTAGGCCAGGAATTAGTATATAAGAGAGATAGGACATCATCAAACTTACCTTAAAAGACAAGTTCACTAACATTAGAGTAGTAGTCACAAACACAAAATAGACACAACCCCCAAATTTTCAACACCACAGGCATTTTCTTCAGGTGAGTATAGAGTCTCTCTCTCTCTCTCTCTCTCTCTCTCTCTCTCTCTCTCTCTCTCTCTCTCTCTCTCTCTCTCTCTCTCTCTCTCTCTCTCTCTCTCTCTCTCTCTCTCTCTCTCTCTCTCTCTCTCTCTCTCTCACTCTCTCTCTCTCGCTCTACTTGTGAGATTGCGTCTATTTTGTGTTTGTGACTACTACTCTAATGTTAGTGTACTTGTCTTTTAAGGTCAGTTTGCCGATGTCCTATCTCTCTAATATGTTTATTCTATAAAAAATTCTGGTACCTAAATGTATCAATCACATGAAAGCTTCTAGCTTATAGTACTGATTGAGCAATTAGTATGTGAGTGTGGAAGTGTTGCTACTAACCACTTTACTAACAAATGTTACAATAATATACACAAGCTGAAAGCAATAATAGATATTTAACACTTTTTTGAGAAAACGTTTCAAGTAGGTTAATAAATTCCTTCATAAAAGAACCCCACTCCACTCACCTCTGTCCAGCTGTCACTGGCCGTGAGCACAGGCTATGTAATTTACCACTGATCATCTACAATTGTAAATGTAGTTAAGAACAATATTTTTCTGTTTATCTGTTCTCTGTTGTTTCACTGTTGTTTCAAGCTGTAATTTCGCCTATGTTACGTCATGGGAGATGCGCGTGATACCTACCGTCATCTTTTCTAGATACCGTGCCTAGAATTATAACTGTAAAAATATGTTATCAGTTCTGAGCTCTTAACGTCAAAGGATCCTAATAACTAAATATCAAACTGTCCTAAGCCAGCTAGTTGTTTACATTGTGGGTGTTACCTGCCACTGTGATAGTGTACATAGCAGAGACTGTTTTGAGAATGACTAGTCTGGAATAAAATACCATTCCCTATACTAGACTCAGATTGTCATTTATTCACCAGCTTAATGTATGAATAACATTTCTAAGAATAGCTCACATACTTGTGATCGGATTGAAATACTATCTAACAATAATAGGAGAGTAATAGAATAGGAAACGAGAATAAGGAGAAGATAAATGTAGATTCAACGTATAAATTGCAATAATGTATTTTGATCAAATGTATAGCAAACTATAGACGATTCCATAAATATTTTCAATAAGCTATGGTTGTTGTAAGGCTAGTATTGGCTAGGAAGTCTTCAGAACTTCTTTTAACATGGAAAAGAATGTTAACTGGTTAGTTTTGACAATGATGTGATAGCCATAAACCGTTATTAGGAAGGGTAATTTTGTTCATATTCCAACACTGTCCATACAATGCAGCCTTTTAATGAACAAAATGAGATTAATAACTTATCTATCGAATAAGCATAACCTATCCTAGTTCATAAGATAAGAGAATCAATTATGTTTTTTTCAAAGAACGCGTACATATTGCTTTGCCATGTATTGTTATACAAAAATTCATATATGTTGTAATATATCATTTATATATTTTTATCAAGGAATATCAGTATAGTTCTTAGGAATAATTTCATTTCAAAATCATAAGAAAATCGCAAATTAATTCATAACCAATGACCACATCTAAAATTGTTTAAAAATCATAGAACGTATAGTAATCATGAAACAAAACATAAAACTTAAGATTCTAAAAGTTCTCTAGCTCAACTGAAGTAATTGGATTTTTTCTCTGTTTATGTTGTTTTAAATATATGTCTTAAGATCACATGATTCCTTTAGGTATTTTGAAATAATCATAAAAATAATCAAACAATCTCGTAATTTTAAACCTTAGTAAAATATTATAAAAACATTTTTACATCTTTAAAGGCACTAATACTTTTATTCAAATCAAATCCTATTTTTGATTAGTTATAATATAAGTATTGATTAAGATACTTTTTAATACTTGAATAATTGGTTTATTACTTCAATAATTTTTTTATCTTTTTGTTTCAGAATTCGATATAGAATAGAAGAAAATGTCGTCCTTGAATCATTCTTCTACTATCCAATTTTAAAAGGTAAGCTAATATACTACGCTTATTTTTATCAGATATTTAAATTATGTAAAGTCTGAGATAAAGTTTTTCCGAGTTATAATAAAGGAATTATGTATTTTTTGTTTATCACTCACACATTTAAAGTATGTAAGTGATAAAATGATCACTACAAATATCATTTTTATATATCTATTGAGGGATTCAATATGTAAAGAATGTTCGTAAATTTGCATTTATTTTGTTTTTAAAGGTTTTTTACTAAAAGAATAAAGGTTTAATTTTAACTTAAAATGATAACCTTTTTCTCAATTATCAATGGCAAATGTATTTTTTCTGTAGATAAATAAAAATAATAGACTTTCGAATAAAAAAAGGAGAGATTCAAATTACTTGAGCATTACTACTTATTCTTGATCCTTAAAGCAACATTTTTTTTATATACATAGTTGAATCAAATTAATAATATATTTAATGGAGTAAAAATCACCGCCAATGCTTCAATATTTTAAGTTTGCTTATATGTAACATACTATTGTTGATCATTTTTCTTTTCAGACTGTACTCTCCAGTTGAAGACCAAATCAGGAAACCTGTCCTGGCTCAGCCTACCGGACGTGTTCCGGACGCGAACTAACTGTTCCATCATGTTTCCTCATCCTCTAGGGACGTCCGAGGCCGAGGGTCCCGGGTTGGTCTTAACATTGACAAGGTTGAACGTTCGTTGTGCGTCCGGGCGAGTACGGTTTACTCCGTCGGTGGGGAAAGAGCGTTCATTCTGTGGAAAACTAGAGGAGATTACAACTTCAAGTAGAGAGGTGTACTTCCCGTACCCCAACACTCCAGTGGGTCTCAGTGTGTCAGGACGTCCAGTGTTTGATTTGACCTATCACATTGTGGACTATTGTTTCAATACTACATACATCCAGAAGAACCATTCATTTGAAATTAATCCGTCCAAAGGGCTTTTATGCAATTACAGAATTCTTCTTCCTTATGGGAATAGAGTTTCACTTCATCTAAGAATTGGAAGAGTGGACGCCGATACCGCATCGGTCAGTGAGAGACAGACGGCGGAGAGACTTAGTGTTACAACACTCCCGATCGACGATCCAGATCCTCCTTGTGAGGGGTTCCTCGTCCGCCTCTGGGATGGACCGACCTCTTGGACCCATTGTGCCGTCAGTGGTGACCCCGTCCGTGAACTCCATGTGATCTCCCGGGAAAACCGAGTCACGATCCGGGTCACTTCTCCACCACTAAGGACCTCCTTGAAGGTTAGTTATGACTCAGTGCGCGTGCCGGAAATCGTTCAGCAGTGCGATTGGGGTTGGATAGCAGTGAAGCAGTTCTGTGTTACTCCTGTTGAAGACCAACCGTCTACCTGGCAGGAGGCGGAGGTAGAGTGTTCTAGGAGAGGAGGACACTTGGCGAGCATTCGTAGTGAACAAGCCCAGGCTACCGTTGATGACATGCTGCTCAATAGGTAAGTTGTAGGTTATAAGAACTGGTTCTCTTTATAGGTTATATAAATAATTTTGTACATTTACATACACGATGATAGTGTGGGTGACATTAAGTCGGTTGGAAGAGAGTTAGACTTTCAATATAACAAGAGATGATAAAACAATATAACAAACATTGACAAAGTAAAGTACGTTCCCTTCATTAAAAAAAAAAATAGCTCAGTATATTCTTGCAAACTAACAATCATGCTTCAGAGTTTGACGGATTGCTTTTTGACTGTCGGCACTGGTGGCGCATTGCTGTAACCCAGCTACTTGGGGACAAAATGTTGAGGAGATTTCAGGCAATACGTTCTATGCTCAGTCCTTTTAATACCGACACGACGTCCGCTCAATGGTTTCCATCGACGGAGACACTACTACAGAAGTCTGTGGTGTTCATGTTGGATGGTAGTCAAAGTTGAGATGTTGTGTAGGGAAGACCATCACAGCTGGTCTAGCTGAAAATCAGACCACCATTACGTGAATCGGATTCCACGTACAGCTGTAAGTCCTTGAGTTGCCCTTGCTATTGGGTTATTAATAAATAGCTCTCTCTGAGAAACAGTCGACCTTACTTAGAAACAATAACTACACTCGTTCATCTACACTCATTCGCCCCTCATATTAGCCTATATCTTGACGATCGGTGTCTTAATAATGAATAATAATAAAGACTATTGATATTGAAAATTGAAGTACACCCAGAATCCGTTTGGTTGTGGTGTTTAAACCAACATTTTATAAAAATACAAATCGGAGAATAACAAACATATTTAAATAATTACAAGCTTTACATCAGACACTAGGTAAAATGATTTTTTGCCTGCAAGGAACAACTTAGTATATTATGATGGATCAAATTATACATTTAAATCATTTTCTGTAATGAAATGCAACGATATTATCTTCTAGGATTGATAAAGGTACTGTAGAAAAAAGATAAAACTCAAATTGTAGCATTTACAGTGCAGTAAAACATTCCAATAGTCTTTCCAGGCTTTAAAACAAGTGACGAGAGTGCCGTTGGAATTCAGTGCGGGGTGGAGGGGTAGAGAATGACCTCATTGAACAACATTTTATAGAGTTTAATGTGTTTTGTACCCGGATTGATTTACCGATATTACTTTCATTGTTTAATGTTGCAATTCACTCAAGTATGTCCTTAAAAAACGTGTGATTGTTAGTTTGTTCCAGTCATGAAAGGTCATATGTTCTAAAAATTATGTTAAAATTATTGTTCTTAAAAAATCACCATTGCTAAATGAATTCTTGTTTTAAATAATAATCTGTTTATATACGTCTTATTATTACGTCAACTAGGAGGCGTTTGGTCTTAGGGGTCAGGACTTTGTACCTGGGTTAGAGACAGGGCAGGTTCGAATATTAGCCTTGACTGTTAGTATTTATTAGTAATACTCAATTAGTACTGTACTGGTTCTCAAAGTTACTCTTACTGATAGGTTTCCCATACAGATTAATAGTATATGAGGAATGGGCAGAAAAGAAAGATTAAAAAGAAGATCATCATCTTCTTTACTAAAAAAAGAAAATAAACTGATTCTTCGTAACCCCAGCACCACTAATATTAAGAGATACTTTAAGTAATTTAACCTATTTTTTATACAATAATTAAATCTTTATTCTTCATAAATTAATGGTTTTAGAGTCCTGTATTAAATAAAATATCCATAATGTTATATAACACTAAATCTTTTATATTTTAATGAGAAATTAATACAAATTAAATATGATAATTAGAAAATACCACCCAAATATTGATAAATAGTATAATTTATTTGTAAAAATTACAAATAAAGTATAAATCATTTTGAGAAAAGTAGACTAGATCAGATGTGTCTGATAAGCCATTATATAGGAACCCTTATTATCGTGTTTTGTCTAACAATATATATATATATATATATATATATATATATATATATATATATATATATAATATATGTATAATATAAAATAACAATTGAGCACCCTTAAATATTTTAGTAAATTAACACCGACCGGTTTCGGCAATTATGCCATCTTCATAGGTGTTTTTACTTTTCAAAACTGTTCCAAAACAAATAAAATGAAATAAACAATCATTAAAAAGAAAAAAATATGTTAAATTGGTAAATATTTGTGATTTGGTGGTTAGTTGTAATTGTGTCTGTTGTTTCCTATATTTATAATTGTTTCGAAAATTGGGTTTCTTTTTTGTATTAACATGGTGTTGATTAAATTGTTGGGATTTCTTGGTTGTGTTTTTAATCATCAAGTTCTTCTTGAATCTAGTTTTTTGCTTTTTGAACCGAATTTTAGAATTTTTATGTTAGTTTTTTATATTTGTGTATTTGTGATTATTTTTTAGTAAGTGTTCTGCAAAAGAAGATTTCATTGAAGTTCTGTTGTTTGATTTTAGAGCTTGTATGTGTTCATTATATATATATGAAACGCTAAGCCCAGGCTCAGTCATCATTAATTATCTAAATTATCATGTAGGTAGAAAGCTGAAATTGTGTACACTATTTCTTGAGGTCTTAAACAGGACGACTAATTTATTTTTATATTGATAAAATACTGCAGAGGAGTAGAAACCGGCCCTCAAAGATTGTTACATAAGGAAACAATTAGGTTGATTTTAGTTCCTTCAAAACGGCTGTTTTGTAAATAAATGATCATGTTTATTTTGTATGTTGGACATTATACAATCGATGCATTTTTAATGTTATACTATGATTTAAATATTCAGTTGTTAAACAAAAACAAATGAAATTAACACTTTTGAAATAGGCTAAACAAATGCTATTGGGTATTTGTACTAATAAATAGGTAACAACGCAGGTAGTGTGAGTGAGATACTGTAAATAATTTTAATATTGTGATTTTACGTTATACAGTTAATCTACTATTATTTTTAGTCAAAAGTTACATGCCGAAACCGAACACTGATGCGTATCGAGCACAGTGAGAATTGGGTTTGGCACGTGAAGCGTGCAGGTGTGTCCCATGGTATAGTATATAACAAAACAAAATAAGATTCATCTTCATCGTGACAGATGTACATATTGATTTTTAACCTAGTCACCAATTATCATCAATAGAAGGAATCGTGATCTTAATTAATTATGAATAAATTAAAAGACTATTCATTATTCATCTCTAAGAAGCCGATCGTAGAGATTTGGGCGAATATGAGGAGTTAATTAGTGTGATGAGTGTAGATGAACGAGTGTAGTCATTGTTACTATCTGAGTTCGACAGCTCATAAAGAACTATTTACTAATATCCCAATAGCCAGGGCAACTATGGGACCTACAGCTTTACTTGGAATCTGAACCACGTAGTGTTGGTCTGATTTTCAGCTAACTGACAAATCTGACAATAAGTTCTCTCCCCTACACAACATCTGAACCTTGACTACCATTCAACACGGACACTCCATACTTTTCTAGTAGTGTCTACGTTGATGGCAACCATTGAGTGGATGCCGTGTCGGTATTAAGAGAACCGAGCATGGAACCTATCGCCTACAATCTCCCAAACACTTTGTCATCAAGTAACTGGGATACAGCACTGCACCACCAGTGCCGAATATCGATAAAATATTCGTATACGAGATGTATTGTGTTAATGATAAACCTCAGGTAAACTAAATTTAGTTTAAATCGGTTAAATTGTTTGTGTCATAGCATAAGGATCATCTCAACACCATTCTGTCAAGGGTTGTTTGCGCCCCCCTTAGGGTTGACCTAGATCTACTTAGTATTGAAGGAGTTGTCAGTGACGTTTGACTAAAAATAATCACAAGAGTAAGAAACGAAGGGTGCATTTTTTATATCAAAAGATTAAAAACCCATGGACTAAATGCATTTTGTTAGAAAATATCTTGAATTCAGTCACTAAACACGAAGATAAGTTGAAATTTAAGGCGATGACATATAAGAAATTTTGCTTATACAGTATTGTTACTAAGTGCTGTTTCACAGAAAAAATACCCTATCAAAGCTAATTTGTTAAGGATAGAACATTTATGTTCTATCACACCTCTAAGATGTGCTAAAAATAAGAACTAGACAACAAATACAAACAGCCTCAGTATGTCAACTCAAGTAGCTAGATTCTGCTCTACTTGAGTTGCTTTTGATTATGATTTTAAAAAAAACTTAATTAAAAATTATATAAAAACAATGATATCCCCCTTACTATATTGATGTGTGAAATAATTTCTCTAAAAATAATTTCATTTTAAAAGTTTTGAGAATATCTTATTTTTAAAATGCAAATTTAATGGAAATATAATGAGTGACATAAAAAGGGAATGCTATATCGTACTTAACTCAAAATATGTCATTCATATAATGAAAATAATACAAAATAAAAATTAAACAAATAAACTAACTCTTCGATATTGGTTATAATAAGCTATTAAAACACGATATTCTATGTTTAAGAGAAGACGGATGAAAACCCCTTTCCAACTAAGTATTAAATAATTAAACATATAGTTAATTGGACCCAATTAAAATAAAAAAAAAGAATAGTTCATATATTCTGTTTCTTATGTATTCACTATATAGGTCTCGTAATACGACAACTGAGTGATAAAGTTACCTAAACAACATTTTGTAAGCAAACCACCAAATGAGTATTGTTTACCAACTAGAAGACTTTGTTTTCAACCGCTAAAAAGTAATTTAAACAATTAAATTTTGTAGAATTAGTAGATGTTAAAAGTTTGAAAAGGGATCGATATCGTACAGTGAATTTTTCATGTTAAAAATTACAAAACAAACCTTGAAAAATATATTTGATAATAGAAATAGTTTTTTAGTTAGCATAATACGTGTTGGTATATATACAGTACAAGTAAACGTCACACAACACAAATTTATTACAATATAAGCACAAAATATACAAATTGTATATTGTATACAATATACAATATCATATATATTGTATTATAATATATTTGTACATTTTGTGCTTATATTGTAATAAATTTGTGTTGTGTGACGTTCATATGTACTGTTGATAATAGAATAACAAATCATATAATTGCTATCACAACTATCATAATGAAACAACACTGTTATAGAATAAATGACAATTCCATAATTTCCACAACTCTATCAGCCTCTGTTGATAAAATTAATAGGTCAAAGAAAATGAAAACCCTCTCATTTGTCTGGTGAAGGTCTGTTCTGACGTTCATTGTTAGTGGTTCTATTGGCCTGTCACAAATATGAGCAAAATGATGAATACACATCTCGTAACTCAGATATTTTATTTACACCAACTATTCTTTGTAACTATTGTCAAGTTAAATGATATTCAAAGAGGCAATATTTCCTACATTCTAGGCTGCAACATTTCTAAATAAAATTAGGTCGTATTTAATTAAGCTAACGTAAATATATGTAATGTTTTATTTTTATAAAACTTCAATTTTGTATATACTGTACGTATTTGTTATAACTGTTCAACTTCACTACGTTCATAATTTATTTTTACTTTAGATTAAATTAGCGATTTTGGAGTAATTTTTATTTAACTTCTTCTTGTAGTTGTTGTAATGTGGAATTTTTTACACTTATTTGAAATTATACATTCTTTTGGATAAAAAGAAAAATCACTCTTTCAGGATGTGAGGAGATATTAAATAATTACTAGTATTGTACGTACTATACAAAATAATTCAAATTTAAAAGAGGAATTATTTATCTAAATAGATTGCTAAAAATCAATACATTTTTATAACAGTACTTTCTTTCATAACTACAGCTCATAAATACTGAAAGAAAGATTTGTAAAATAATATCTTGGTAGAGTTTTATCAAATTAAAGTAGGGAATGGTTTCTGTCACTCAGACTCTTTTGATACATTTGAAAGTATCCCCAAATAAATATTGGACTAACAAAGTGGTGTCTCCTATCAACACCACTTAAGTTCAACTTTGATCTACTAAATTATGAAGGAGATGTCAGAGACGTCGGAAAAAGTGGTGTCTCCCATCAACGCTTCTCTGTCATGGGGTAGTTGGCTCCCCATTTTAAGTTGACCATGATCTACTTAGTGATAAAAGGGTTGTCAGATACGTCTGACTGACATAATGGTGTCTCCCATCAACCATACTCTGTCAGAGGGCTGTTTGCGCATCACTTACAGCTGACCTTGACCTACCTAATGACTAAGGAGTTCTCAGATACGTCTGACTGACAAAGTGGTGTCTCCATCAACCGTACTCTGTCAGGGGGCTGTTTGCGCATCACTTACAGCTGACCTTGACCTACTTAATGATTAATGAGTTCTCAGATACGTCTGACTGACAAAGTGGTGTCTCCATCAACCATACTCTGTCAGAGGGCTGTTTGCCCCTCACTTACAGCTGACTTTGACCTACTTAATGATTAATGAGTTCTCAGATACGTCTGACTACCAAAGTGGTGTCTCCATCAACCGTACTCTGTCAGGGGGCTGTTTGTGCATCACTTACAGCTGACCTTGACCTACTTAATGATTAAGGAGTTCTCAGATACGTCTGACTGCCAAAGTGGTGTCTCCATCAACCGTACTCTGTCAGAGGGCTGTTTGCCCCTCACTTACAGCTGACCTTGACCCTACTTAATGATTAATGAGTGGTCAGATACGTCTGACTGCCAAAGTGGTGTCTCCATCAAGAGTACTCTGTCAGAGGGCTGTTTGCGCATCACTTACAGCTGACCTTGACCTACTTAATGATTAATGAGTGGTCAGATACGTCTGACTGCCAAAGTGGTGTCTCCATCAACCGTATTCTGTCAGAGGGCTGTTTGCGCATCACTTACAGCTGACCTTGACCTACTTAATGATTAATGAGTGGTCAGATACGTCTGACTGCCAAAGTGGTGTCTCCATCAACCGTACTCTGTCAGGGGGCTGTTTGCGCATCACTTACAGCTGACCTTGACCTACTTAATGATTAATGAGTTCTCAGATACGTCTGACTGACAAAGTGGTGTCTCCATCAACCATACTCTGTCAGAGGGCTGTTTGCCCCTCACTTACAGCTGACTTTGACCTACTTAATGATTAATGAGTTCTCAGATACGTCTGACTACCAAAGTGGTGTCTCCATCAACCGTACTCTGTCAGGGGGCTGTTTGTGCATCACTTACAGCTGACCTTGACCTACTTAATGATTAAGGAGTTCTCAGATACGTCTGACTGACAAAGTGGTGTCTCCATCAACCGTACTCTGTCAGAGGGCTGTTTGCTCCTCACTTACAGCTGACTTTGACCTACTTAATGATTAATGAGTTCTCAGATACGTCTGACTACCAAAGTGGTGTCTCCCATCAACACCACACTGTCAGTGGGCTGTTTTTGTCCCCCTTAATCCTAAAGGTATTCTATGACGATGACGTTGTCTTTATCTTAGCTTTAATCATGCTCTACGGAAAAATCCAATTAATTATTTTTACTAACAACAATATTTTATTTTATTCAATTCATTTCATACGTTTATTTCCCAAATACGAGTTCTAGTGTTACCACTGAGGCAAAATGTCATGTTGTGTTGTATTTTGGTCATTTTGTTCACATAAATATGGGAGTATAGTAATTAGATATTTGTATTGGCGGTCAAAACCACTCTACAAATTTGCTACTATACCACATCCGATAAATATTCTAAAAACTACCAGTATGAGTAGAACAATAAGTAAGAAGACCAATATAAATGTATAATAAATCTGAATATTAATATCGTAAAGTGTAATACAAAATATTTAAAATAAACATTAGTTTTAAAAAGAAAAGAAGCTCTAGCAATTTTATTTGATACTAAAAAAGAAAAACTCGATTACTGTATAAAAATGTATAAGTAGTTTTTTAATTAGCATATTATGTGTTGGTATATATACAGTACAAGTAAACGTTACACAACACAAATATAATACAATATAAGCACAAAATGCACAAATATATTATAATACAAGTACAATATGCACAAATATTATGGTGGTCGATTTCGGTGAACCACGCTAACCTTCCTCAGACCAGAGGGATTCACAAAAGAACGGAAAATGGTGTTCTTGTTGATTGGTTAATCCCTATTGGCTGTCACTTCTGTTCTTTTAGTCGTCGAAAATAAATTAATAAAAACTATTTCGGAATGAAAATTAACCTGTTCATTCATTAATTTATCAAGATCCTAAAATTTTTCTTTAAAAAAAAACTCTTCCAAGCATTCATAATCCTACCCTTCTTAGAAACTTTTAGCATTTCTACATTTTCATCTATTTTATTCAAACTGTGGGTACAATTCAGAAGGTGATTAGCTACGTTAAATCTTTCAGGTTTCTTGTTTTTAAACGCATAAAGATGGATACAAAAAGAAAAATGTACAAAAGCAGTAATATTTAGGAAATAATTATGTTATGTGGAATATGGGAAAATTGAAACCATTTAGAATTTAAATGACTTTTAAGGGTGTTAAAATAAGCCTTGGACAATTTATTATGTATTTACTTCAGTAGTGAATAAGAGAGGAATTGAAACGTTCTGCTACATTCCTAAGAGTCTAACGATTCTCCACCAACGATTAAATAGTTCCAACACTCTAGTGATTAATAATAACTTAATAATAATAAAGATAATAAATTATGCAAGACTATTATAAAAAAATAAAGTTAAAATGAAGAGGCACATTTAGCATTTATATAAAAATATAACAATACGGTATATCAATCAGTCAAGTGAATATTTATTTTACAATAACATTAAAATAATGTGTTGTAATTGTCATACAGATGTAAAATTTAAAACAGCCATTCCACATCGAAGTCTCTGTCAAACAGTTAGTTAATGGTTATATGTAAAAGGGAAGACAGTAGTTCTTATAATCCCTTATGATAAATGTACTACTACCACCAGTGGATGTTTATAAAAGGTATTTAGAATATTTATTGAAGCATATCTTGAAATTCTATTATTTTATTTGTATGTACACTTCGTTACAAACACACACACACACACACACACACACACACACACACGCACGCACACACACACACACAAACACACACACACACACACACACACACACACACACACACACACACACACACACACACACACACACACACACACACACACACACACACACACACACACACACACACACACACACACACACACACACACACACACACACACACACACACACACACACACACACACACACACACACACACACACACGCACGCACGCACGCACACACGCGCACGCACACACACTCACACACTCACACACACACACACACACACACACACACACACACACACACACACACACACACACACACACACGCACGCACGCACACACGCACACACGCACACACGCACGCACACACGCGCGCGCACACACACACACACACACACACACACACACACACACACACACACACACACACACACACACACACACACACACACACACACACACACACACACACACACACACACACACACACACACACACACACACACACACACACACACGCACGAACGCATGTACGCGCACACGCACGCACGCGCGCGCACACACACACACACACACGCGTGCGCGCACACACACGCACGCCCGCACGTACGCATACATATATATATATATATATATATATATATATATATATATATATTTACTAATTTTTTATTATACGCTTGGTTACAATTAAACATTTACTAATTCTTAACTGCTTGCATCTTGCCAACCAAACAGTTTAGTAATATTTACTAATTCTTAACTGCTTGCATTTTGCTAACCAAACAATTTAGTAACATTTACTAATTCTTAACTGCTTGCATTTTGCCAACCAAACAATTTAGTAATATTTACTAATTCTTAACTGCTTGCATTTTGCTAACGAAACAATTTAGTAACATTTACTAATTCTTAACTGCTTGCATCTTGCCAACCAAACAGTTTAGTAATATTTACTAATTCTTAACTGCTTGCATCTTACTAACCAAACAATTTAGTAACATTTACTAATTCTTAACTGCTTGCATCTTGCCAACCAAACAATTTAGTAACATTTACTAATTCTTAACTGCTTGCATCTTGCCAACCAAACAATTTAGTAATATTTACTAATTCTTAACTGCTTGCATCTTGCCAACCAAACAATTTAGTAACATTTACTAATTCTTAACTGCTTGCATCTTTCCAACCAAACAATTTAGTAATATTTACTAATTCTTAACTGCTTGCATCTTGCCAACCAAACAATTTAGTAATATTTAAATTCTTTACTGCTTGCATCTTGCCAACCAAACAATTTAGTAACATTTACTAATTCTTAACTGCTTGCATCTTGCTAACCAAACAATTTCGTAATATTTACTAATCCTTAACTGCTTGCATCTTGCCAACAAAACAATTTAGTAATATTTAAATTCTTTACTGCTTGCATCTTGCCAACCAAACAATTTAGTAACATTTACTAATTCTTAGCTGCTTGCATCTTGCCAACCAAACAATTTAGTAATATTCACTAATTTTTAACGGCTTGCATCTTGCCAACCATACAATTTAGTAATATTTACTAATTCTTAACTGCTTGCATCTTGCCAACTAAACAATTTAAAAACATTTACTAATTCTTAACTGCTTGCATCTTGCCAACCAAACAATTTAGTAATATTTACTAATTCTTAACTGCTTGCATCTTGCCAACCAAACAATTTAGTAACATTTACTAATTCTTAACTGCTTGGATATTTTGAACTACAAGTAAAAAAGAAACATTTCTTGTTTAGTAATACATAAAATAATATAAAAATTATGAAAACATCTGCTTAATTTAAATGAAATCAAAATAACTGTCTCACTTAATTTAAAGAATCAGCATTATGGCATAGTTAAGAAAAGCAGTTTGTATCTAAACAGCTAAATTAAAATATTCATAATGAGGATGGGAGCTCATTCATTCCAGTTCATCATGAGTTGTTTTTCAACTTTAAACTCAAAAGTTGGTTATCGTACGATTTTGGGTAGCTTACTTTTTGCATAAATCTTTCAGTTGTAAATCTATTATAAAAAGGAAAATATTTTTCGACGGTGCAACTATTTTTTCCTGATGTAACGAAGTATGTTTTGTATTGTTTTACTGGTTGAAAAAATAACAAAACAAAAGAAAAAAACAAATACCAAACATATCTGTTAAGTCATAACTTACTTTTAGCAGCTCAATGAACGGACAACGTCACAACAACACTATCATTAGTGTGACATGCATTGTGACAGTTTACATCGGGCTGTCACAACAAGGAGATGGATGGTTAACAGTCATCTGTCACATACGCTTTATGACGTTTCATTTACGAAAATAGTTTTCAAAATTACGAACACGACTATTGAAAAAAAAAGATAAATGAAAGTATTGTGTTTGTATCTATTTGCAGTAATACACTTTTAGTTGTCACTATGACAGAAGTATTAGATGTAATGTAATAATATTACGACAACTTATAGTTTTATTTTGTATACTTACACTTAAGCAATGTCACATATAATATTCGTACATATAATTTGATATCCTAAGAATAATATTGGGACTTTGGGTAAATTGTGCCACTTTGCTTTTTTTAAAAACTTTTGTGATTCACAAAATTGTGACGGATGTTTTTAATAGTGTTGCAATAAAATAGTTTTTTAAAACAAAACTATTTACATCGTTTATTGAATTTTAGGTTTAGTTACATAAAATCCTTCTGAAAGAAAGAAAATATTTTCATAACTTGTAAATGAATGGCAAATGATAATGAGGATCATTCCAATGCTGAATTTATTCCATGATAATCAACTGACAACTGGAAGCGCAGGAGATGTATGCACTCGAGTTTGAAGGCCACTTACTAAAAAACTAGGAGGCTTATGAAAAAACCAATCATATAATTGTTTTCCTCGTTTCATTTTTCGTTATGACATGTGATCTTTTAAATTGTACTATAATTTTTTGTAATTTTTATCCTAGTTCGAACTAATCAAATAATCAGAGGATAAAATGATTTGACTATCCTCTGATTATCTGTTTACTCTAATGGATTTGTCCTGCTAATACACTGTATTACTAAAATATTAAATATGCTTCGTGTATTGTTTTAGCTTGTCATTTATCCATAAAATGTTAATGATTTTAAGGCTAACTATGACTAATTTACTATATTATTGTAATTAATTTTCTCATCTAAAGTGCATCAAAATTAACTTTTGTTCAAATACTAAACGAACTTATGATTGAAGTTTGGTGTTTGATGGTTGGTTGAGAGACTATAATAATTCAATAAATGTAACACATATTTATAAAACGATATAAAATATGTTTAACTATTTATAACTGTTCTCTCAATCAAAAATTGAACAATAATGCTCAATAGTTAGTTTGTCTTATATTTCAACAAGGGTTTAACTTAACATTACTGCATATTAGACGAGAAAATTACTTGAATCCATGATTTAAACCATTCACAATTATTTTTAAATCCATTAAAATTTCCAGGAATAAATTGAAATAATATTTAAAACACCACATTATATGTTGCAATAAAAAAAGTTCTTAGCAAGAGAACTCTTGTTATCGGTAAAAAATATACCCAATTTACATTAATGCATATTCAATTAGTTATGTAGACAGTTGAATGAGAATAATGGTCCAATTTGTCAGTTCCATTTAATTCTCGTCAACTAATGGTAGAGGTTGAAATTTATTGGACAGTAAATACTGGAACTTTAACTGTTTAGAGACATGCAACAATGCTAAGCTGACTAGTTTTACGTTAGTAACGTCAAACTAATTATTGGTCGATACCACTAATGTGGGTTTTGAAACAAAAATCTCTGTAATTGGAATCAATTAACAAAAATCAGTTACTAAACTATTTTACTCTGAAGAAACAATTTACATAAAATAAGCAATCAGAAAATCATTTTTGTATATTCCAATGAAAGGGAAGCTGTATTAGATTGATTGTAATAATATATTAGGTTAGTTAAAGCAATTCACACGTTTAAATTATTTTTAAACAACTAACATTTAAGCAAAATAATTATAAGCTTTACACAATTTTTAAATTTAATAATTTGGAATCTAATTTTTTCTTATTGGATACTTTTTTACTAAATAACCAATATATGTAAATAATAATTTAAGTACGTGTAGTTTTAATAAAACAAATTATATATAAAAGAAAAGGCATAACGTTAATTATGTCTTTTCTGTAAAGTATTTTTTTTATTTTAGTTTTTTTGCTAAAGTGGTGAGATTTCCTCTTCTATATACTAATTAAATAAATGTTACGATTAAAAGTATTCAATTGCTAAACGGTTCACATAACCGAAAATTTGAGCTTTGGCCATTAGGACAACAGTATTCTTACTGGGTAGTTTTGGTTTCAAAATTTTATTAATTTTTTTGTCGCTGCCAAAAAAATACTCACTTTATAATAACACTTGTGCAATTGTTATTTTTTGATCGGTTAAACTTAAATTTTATACACCACACTGCTGTTGGTGCAGAGATTACGTGTACTCAATTTTGACGGTTGTTTACTAAGAAACCAAGAGGCCTATGAAAAATGCCATAACACCATTGTTTTACATTGTAACACCGTTGTTCTCTCGTTTAATTTTATGGTATAAAATATGCCTTTTCACATTTATAAGAACTTTTGATCATTTTTATTCTACTTGGAACAAAAAGTACAAGAATTTTAATTAGTTTCCACTATGAATTAACTGTACACAAAAGTCCGCCCAGTAACTCCTCATATGTATGGGATGGAGGGTGGCCAAGTAACTCCTTATATGTATGGCCGGGAGGGTAGGGCAGTAACTCCTTATGTGTATAGGCGGGTGGGTGGGCAAGTAATTCCATATATGTATGGGCGGGTGGTTGGGCAAGTAACTCCTTATATGTATGGGCAGGCGGGTGGGCAAGTAACTCCCTATATGTATGGACGGGTGGGTGGGCAAGTAACTACCTATATGTATGGGCGGGTGGGTGGGCAAGTAACTCCTTATAAGTATGGGCGGGCGGGGGGCAAGTAACTCCTTATACGCATGGGCGGGTGGTACATACCTGATACATGATCTTCTTTTGTATCAGGTAAGTTTCCTGCAAAATTAAAAATATCAAACATTATAACTCTGATCAAAAAAGATAATATAACTAATTCTGTTAATTACCACACTATATCTATATTACCTGCTATTTATAAAATTTTTGAACGAGTTATGTATTTACAAATAGTTATTGTAAATTTACCGCATTTATATTTTAATGCGTGATTGAATAGATTGTTTTATGAATTTCAGAACTTAAATTTTCAAGAAAAAATTTCTTATACATTTTCTGAAAGAACATTTTCTTTGCTTCTAGAGGTCGTAAAAGTAATTTACTTGGCCACGTTGTAACCTTTATCAAAACTTAGTTAACTTCTAAACTTAAATTGTAGTTAAACTTTAAATTGATTCAATTTACGAAGTTAGAATTTAAACTTCGATATAAAGGGGTTTTAAATGAATTTTAAATGACTTCGCTGAATGTTCTTACGCACATACAAGTAATGCATCCTATATAGTGTATAGGATTCATAGGTAGTAGTGCATTACCACATGAATGCACTACTAGCTTGTCATTCATGTGGGTAGAATAGGAAGTTATCATTAAACAATCTAACCAAGCCATGGAGGTGTATGATAAGGATTGTTGCAAAGAGAGGACAGGGAAATTTTATGATGATCGTTGTTGTACAAAGTATTGAAAACGTAACACTCTAAACTCCCAACAGGACATCAAGACTTTCTTTACGATTGAAACTTTTACAACTCTCTTCAGCAACACATAAATATTGCCTAGTGTCTATGTATTGTTATATATTTTAACTATTGTTTTATGTGATTATGATATTGCACAGCTTTAACTCAACAATGTTTATTTAATTTTAATAGTATTACAAATTATGTCCTAAGAGCTCCCTTTGTAGCATCAAAATATAATTAAATAACAATATTCAAACGTGTTAACGATTTATCACTCATACATTTCACATAAATGACGTATATTCTCATACTAAACTAAATGTAAAAATTCAACCAGAATAAATAATTATTTTGAATACAGTTCAGCATTAATGGACTAAACACTTATAATTAAAGCATATACGTAACTTCTGTCGTACTTCCTCCTCATCTCGCTCACTCTTTCTCACATTTTAATCTTGGTGCATCTTAAACAATCATAGTAAATCTCATCCTAATGTAATATAACTACTTCTTTCACCAGTTATTTCGTATCTTCAAAATAAATTAAATTTACGACTTCAGTAACGTTCAACATAAAAGAGAAGTCGTGAAATAACCGGTAAACGTGTGAGAAATAAATAAGATATTACTTTACGAACTAAGCACGGTTTAACATCCACCAAGTCAAAGTACAGAAAAACACATCTGCTTAACTGGTATGTTTAATATCTCAAGCCCTTTCATATTGTCTTTTTCGCTTTAAAATCAAACCGTCACAGATGAAAAAAGTGGTATTTGAAAACTAAACACAAATTACTCAATCTTTTGTAGAGAGTTAAACTCATTTATATATTTATGAAATTCAATGTTTACAAAAGAAATATAACTATGATGCAATGTCTTGAATATTTTAGTGTATGAAAGCATGTTTGTTCTAATGAATAAAATAAAATTTACCAAAATTACTAAGGGAAATTGAAAAATTCGTCTATACTAACATTAAATTATATTATATAGATTAATATAAAGTTAAAATTAGGACTACTTACGTATATTGAGGACGTAATAAAATTAAAACTGAGTATCCTTAACATGTTTTTTTAAAACTATTTCGCTCAACATGTTTCAACTTGATGGTCATTTTCAAGTGAATAGTTTTATTCATTTTTAAATAAATAAATTAAGTATATAATAGTTCTTTAAATAAAATTTTAAAATATTTATTTATAAAAAGTTTTAAAATGTAATTTAAAGAACTATTATATACTTAATTAAATTATTTAATTTAAACTTGAAAATGACCATTAAGTTGAAACATGTTGTGTGAAATAATTTTAATAAAAATGTTAAGGGTACTCAGTTTTAATTTTATTATATCCTAAAAATATATAGATTAACTTTGTCTTTATACAGATTGTGATACCCAGTGACCGAGCGGTCTGAGAGACGTCAGGACTTTATACCTAAGTTACAAATAGCGTACGTTCGAATACTGTCCTTGACTGATATTTTTTATCAGTAATATTCACCTTGTACTATACTGGTTCACACCTTTACTCTCTTTGGTAAGTTTCTTGTACAGATCGATGGTCTATGGGGTAAGGATAGAGTAAAGTTAAAGAGGAGTTAAAACGGTCCTATCGTTTTATATATAAGAAAAACTTGAAAACCGCCCAAACGTAACGTTTCCCCTATCTACTTATATTGAGTGGCTCCATTTTAATTATTATTATATAAAACAATACGCCACTTAGGAGACGTGAACTATTCATGTTTCACTTTTATATACGTTTAGGGTTTTTGCTCTGCTTTATGTAGAATCATTCTACTTGAACTATGTAAACTGTCTTATACTCCGTTACTTCTATATACATTTAGCTAAGAAATTTTATAATCACATGTATAAACTAGTATGTAGTACTTCAGTAAGACAACTTATGCAATTTAAATAAAACTGATGATGAAAAAATATATTTGTTCTATTTCATTCCTCAGAAAAAATTGAAAAAAAAAATAACTTCACTACACTAATCCTACTTAGTTTGAACTCTATATCTCCTCTCCCGGAACCCTTTAAAATCTCCAATATTCCTATTTTCTTAAGTATATAAAATTACCATTAAAGCAAAATACTTAAATTTCAAATCCGCGTTTTCTGTTCTTCTGAATCGAACCTTAAAAGGTATATATATGATACGCTTCTCGTTGCACGAAAGTACAGCTTCTTAAGCTGTACGTATTAAACTATTTATGGCCCTTCTCATTATTTAACTATCTCAGACAAAGAAACGTAATATTTCAGCAATCCAGAAATGTACAGTTGTCTTATAGCATTTCTTGACTGCTTTAAACATATATACTTAAGCGTTGCGTATCTGAGCTTATGACTATGTACATGACTCAACATGACTCCAAGGATGGGAGGGCAACAACCATCCCCACTAAGCCAATCGTGATACTTTCAGGCCCAACTACACTGCCCTACCATTAGAGCGGCTAAAGCTTATGATGTAAATAAAGCAATAACCACATCGAAAAATGTAGCAAAAACTGCCTGGGCTATCATAAACAATAGTGTTGCACAAAAAGACAAACCAATTCAACCTCAAATTAGCGGAGAACAAGTCTGTGATGAGCGCAGGATTGCGGAGGAATTTAACTCCTTCTTCGCATCAGTAGGTACTGATCTAGGACTTCGTCCACGGAGAGTCCAGAATCCTCGTTTATCAAGACTGAGTCCATCGGCTTCTTTGGCATTGGCTCCAGTCATGGAACATAAGATTGTGAAGGTTATCAGTGAGCTTGCACCCAAGAAGTCGAATGACGTGATTTACGTATCGACATGGCTTTTAAAAAAATGCTCCCACCATATTCTAACGCGCTTGGAACATTTGATTAAGCTTTCCTTCTCATCAGGCGTTTTTCCTTCGTCTTTGAAAACTGCTAAAGTGACACCAATCTTTAAGAAAGGTGATTCTTGCTGCATTAAAAATTACCGACCAGTTTCAATTCTACCAATCATTAGTAAAATTTGTGAGAAGCTTTTCCTGTTCCGAATGCTTGATTTCTTAGAAAAACATAGTCTTCTCTCAAAAGACCAATTTGGTTTTAGAAAAGGTCTGTCAACAACTGACGCAGTCATACGATTAGTAGAAACGATTGTAGAAGGGCTGGAGAGTCGGAAAGCTACAATTAGTGTGTTTTTGGATCTCTCCAAGGCTTTTGACTGTGTTGACCACGACAATCGTCTTCAGAACTACACACCTATGGGATCCGAGGAGTACCGCTTCAGTGGTTAGAATCCTATCTAACAAAAAGAACACAAATGGTTCAAATTTCCGAAGTACATCTGGATATAGATGTCTAAGGTATGGAGTCCCACAGGGATCGATACTTAGCCCTCTCTTATTCCTGATATACGTCAACGAAATTGGTTCATCACTACTGCATGGGTCACTCGTGCAGTATGATGATGACACGACTCTCTGCTTTAAAGAAATTACAAATCAGGAACTTGAAATCCATGCATACATGGAACTGAACAACTCCATTCAAATATTTCAAGAACTAAACCTTAACACAAATTCGACAAAGTCCAATTTCATGAAGTTCTATTTACGGGAGTCAGATTCCGAAGGAAATTTGAGACAGTGGCAATAGTTGAAAATGAAATTGAGGAGTTAAATTCAACTAAATTCCTTGGAATATATACCTACATCGGGGTTTGACTTGGAATATACATGTTGACAGTCTTTGCAAAAAGCTTTCATCAAGCATTTATGTTTTGAGAAACTTAGCAACATTTTGCCCCAACCATATATTGATGACAGCTTATCATGGTTTAATTTACAGTCATCTCTCATATGGTCTGGCTTTATGGGGAGGTTGCTCTGCCACAAACCTGACCAGAATATTTAGAATTCAGAAAATGGCAGTTAGAATAATTACCAAATTACATTATAGAGAGTCGTGTAGGCCAGTGTTTAAACGGTTAAACCTGCTGACGTTGCCTTGCATCTATATTTTAAAGACAGCAACATATTGTATGTTTAAAACTGCACTGACAAGAGGCAGAGATATTCTCAATCATCATACTAGAAGCAGGGATATATACCGAATTGGAAATCACAAGATGGTAGTCTACGAACACCTAAACTCACAGATTGGTGTTCGTATAATTAACAGACTCCCAGAATGTATTAAAAATGCCACAGCGCCCAAGGCGTTTAAGAACCGTCTCAAGAAATGTTTGGCCAAACTGGCATTTTACAGCGTAGACGAGTTTTTTGCATATAATTGGGAAGCCACTGAATTTTAAAATTGACACTGGAGGACATTGTGGAGGTATAATTGGCGAATGAATGGGAATTTGGGTGCGTGAAAAAATGTATGTTTGAAAGTGTTATTGTGATTGAATGGATGGCAAATTTTATTTCATTTATAAATGACTATTGCGATACAATTTTTCGATTGTTAACAAGATACAATAAAAATATATTATATTATATTATTATTATATTATATTATTATATTATATTATACATTATTACTTTAGACTAATAACTATGAGCACCATATAACTAATTATTGTCATCAATACTCATAAATACTAATAGAGAAGTCTAGGGTGTCCATGTTGGATAGTAGCCAAGGTTCAGATGTTGTGCAGGCAAGAAAACTGAGTGTCAGACTTTTCAGGTGGCTGAAAATCAGACCTGATGGTTCGGATTCCACGTAAAGCTGTAGATCCCCCTGGCTATTTCGTTATTTACAAATATACCTTTCTGAGCTAAGTAGAACTCAGACAGTATCAATGACTACGCTACTTCATCTGCACTCATCACACTCATTTGCCCCTCATATTCGCCTATATCTCTACGATCGGCGTCTTAAAAATGAAATGAAAATGAATGGATTGTTTGCTTGATTCCAATTGCTTATGCAGTGGTAATGAAGCTGTTCACAGATTTCCTTCCCTCTTTTTGAAATCATGCTAGTTTTAAATTCGTACTTGAACAATAGCTTGTTATGTAAGGAAGAATTTGTATACCATATGAAATATGCATGTATCGGGGACTCCCGCACTACCATTAAACTATCAAAAATACACGCATGAGTTGAAAAAATCCTCATTCCGTGTATTGTAAAATGTCAGATATGTAATTAGTAATAATTTTGAGTAAGTGTACATCAACCCATTGAAGTTTAGTATGAATATATATTAGATTTGTATATTGTTCTAAATAAGGCAATAAAATAATCAAATCATTATTTGAAAAGAACGCAAAGCTAATAGAGTTACGACACCAGTCATATTTTTTTTCGTTGTGTTGAATAATAATTATGTACCATTTGATGTGTAATACACCGGATGTTATAACCTTCGATCTTTACAGCTACAGAGAACTGGGTTTGGTTCAATTAATTTCTTTACTTCCGATTTAATATCTTGTATTGTTGAAATAATATTATAAATTATATAACCTAAAATCAAAAATAACCAACAGTACAATTCGATCTAATTTATTTTTACGTTATTTTTGAAAAGACAACCCTTTGCAATAACCAAATTATTTTAGATGTTGTAAAATGAGATGTTACTATTAAACCACGGCTATACAAATAATATAAAATAAAATATTTGTATACACTTTATTTACACACTTTATAAATTGATCTTACGAGATCGAAATTGATATTTTTTCATTGAATCCTTAATGATTGCTCAGTATTTTCTTTTCACAATTAATATATAATAAATAAGGCAATCAATTGCTAATAATGTCAAACAAATTAATTTTAATATATGTTATAGGTATGTATAGAGGAACCATCTATAACACATCTGTAAAGATAAAACAAGTTGTTATATAAGTACATTGTATAAGACAAGTAAAATCTACTGGAACAAGATATGGTCACGATGATCCAAAGAACAAATATGATAAAATAAATTATTTTTCTAACACATCTTTAGGGTCGAAATATTGTTAAAATGACATAGATTTTATCGTTGAACATCCTTTGACATGAAAACGTAAACAAATTACCGCAATTGCTTGTATTTGTACATTTTTGCAAACTATTTACTATTTGAGAACCTATTACTTTGTAATATTTAGATAGTGAATAGTACATAGACTATATTTTTAATTGAAAAAATTTTTTCTTTTTACTTCGCATTTCAGTTAGTCGAAACTGAAATAACTACTATCGATACTTGAAGAACCTGAGAAAGTCATAATTGCTTAAGTAAAGAAAAAAGGAGTTTGCATTTCTAATGCAGGTCAGCTCAGAAGTGTGGGGGTGGAAAGTGCTCACTGTTGTTTGTCAACAGGATTATAAATGTAATATTTCCCATCATATCTTGCCACGTGTTATGGTACTTCACTGTTCTAGCTTTTAGAGGAGAGAGAGGGAGAGAGCTGTAGAGTTAAGTACGGAAGGGGGTAGGAGGAGGAGGGGAGGGGCTGAGAAGATGGTTGTCCTTAAAAGGATTGAGAATGTAATATTCCCCATTTCCCAACATATCTCGCCACCTGTTACGGGATTCCATTGTTGCAGCCTTTAGAGGAGCGTGTGTGTGCGTGTGTGTGTGTGTGTGTGTGAGAGAGAGAGAGAGAGAGAGAGAGAGAGAGAGAGAGAGAGAGAGAGAGAGAGAGAGAGAGAGTTGGATAGTCTTGAAGTAGTCGAGAATATGCAGACGGAAAGGTAGCATTTATGGTTTTAATGCTATTTGCCAAACTGCGAGGAGCTGCTAGGCCACTTGAAATCAAAGACGTATTTTGGTCGATCAAAGACTGATGACGTACATCTACTAGAAGATCATATTGGTGCAGGAAATATTCACTCCTATTATAGGTCTGGCCTCATCTGCGACTATAAAACGCCACATGAATGCACGACTGAGTCCGAAGTCCAGGCTAAACGTCACTAGGCCGTAGGTTGCGATACAGGTATTATTTGCTGCGAAAAGGTCATAGTTGATTTTAGACCTTCTTTCTGGTAGCATTTACCTAGGATATACACAGACATTCGCTCCAGTGTCTACAAGGAACTGCATTTTCGTCACTCTGTCAGTAATATAGAGCCGGCGGGATGACATGAGCACAGGATCAGTGGCCGCCATTAGTGACACTCCTATCGTTTCCTAGCCTCTGGTGATGTACTGGCAGGGTTTGGTGCACTTGCTGGCCTGGTCACCAAACCTCCTATGGTACCAGCAAACGCCATCTTGATGCCGGCTGCTGGAGCGCGAGCGCAGATGAGGGCTAGATCGCGAGCCGAGGAACGGTGGGAACGACAGTGGCGGTTGTTACGGATGGCCTTAATTTCTTTCCTCAGACTGGTAGCCACCTCGCCAATCTTCACTGTCATCAATATGGTGAGGCGCTGCATCATGGCCTCCAAATTACTGATCGTGGTATTAGTCTCCGCTACTTGGGGTCGAGGACTGGCATCCAGTACAGCGTCTGGAAGAACGTCTGTTGTGTCGCTAGAATGGCTTGTGTGGACACTGGCAGTCTTGTCAGCCAAAGTGACTTCAAAACACCATCGGGAACTACGGTTCCGGTGAGGGCACGGAGGTGTTTGAGGAACTGGGTATGCTTGCGGTCTCCCTTCTCTTCTTAAATATAAAATAATATAAAATAATGTGTTTGGGAATAAAAATAGAATGTAACGATAAGTTGTATAAATAAATATTAACAGGCTATAAAAACATTAATTATTAGAGAATGAAAATGAAAATAGTTACAGTAAAAAACGATATAACAAAAATATAACATGTGTTGGAAACTAACTAAAACATGTGTTAAAAATCAATAAAATTACATAACAATAACACTTGTGGGCAAGTAAATAAACCATGACAGTGTTATATTGTTAAATTGATCCCCACAGTAAAAAAGTTAAATGAATCACATTGTTATTGTAAAGATAATTGACAATGTTCTAATCTCCATTTGTAATCAAACATTGCCACCTGTTATGGTACACCGTTGCTGTAGCTTTTAGAGGGGGTGTGGAGGTCAGCACGGAAAGGGGGAGGGGGAAGGGAGGGGCTGAGATGATTGTTGTTGTAAAGAGGATTGAGAATGTAATATTCCCCGTTTCCCACAGATATCACCACCTGTTACGGCACTCTACGGTTGTAGCTGTTATAGCTTTCTTGAAGAATTCATAGAGGATAATAATAAAATGGTAACGTGCTTCTCTTTCAGCAACTTATGTTTTTTTATTATTGTTAATGAAAGGATTTTATACTTAATTCATTAGTCAACACTTTTACTTAAAAAGCAATTTCAACCACACAAAAACTATTTAAATTTACTTGTAGTATATATATATATATATATATATATATATATATATATATACATAGATTGGCAGTAATTTTTTTTTTTTTTTTTTTGTAAATAGTGGGAAAGTTGAAAACGGCTAAATTGTGTATGTACGGATGTGAATTGAAAGTATAAATGACTGTACAGATTTTTTTATTATTCTGTATGGGTACAGACTTTTACGTCACCAATAAATTCCACTGTACACGTATGGGTGAGTGGGTAGATCAGTACTACTTTACTTCAAACAACATACTAATAGCTAAAATTATCAAAAGCAGTTTAATTTGTACAAATGTGAGTTTTTTTTAGTTTTAATTTTGCATTTTTTTGTAAGTAAAACAGAAAAACTAATAATACTGTTAACTAGAACGTGATGTATGTATTGTTAATACATATACAAGAGTAAATATTTAACATAAATTTTAGTGAAAAATTATCTCATCTTCTATAGAAAATCTTAGGAATTTCTACCACGTAGGAAACAATATTTATGGAACATAACGTGCTACCGAATGCTTTCATTTCTTAAGTTATTTTCGTGATGGAATATACTCCGCATGAGCTGTGGGCGATATGTGTATTGAGGTTGAAAACGCCCACATTGATAACATTGCAATGCTTTCAAAGACTCAGGATGCCCTTTGTAAAATTACTTTTAGTGCAGTAAATATTTATCTGATCTCGTATCAGAACTAAATAATAAAATAAAAACCATAAAAAATATTGCAAACAAATAAATTAGAAACACTCTTTAATATGTTGGTTTTACACAATCGCATAAATTATTTACATACAAAAAACTTTAGATATTTTCAAAATATTTTATTAATAATAATATAAATATTAGTCAATCGTTTCTTTCTTCTTATTTTTTACAGTTAATAATTAAATTTTGCACATGTACATAATTTTTAAGTACGCATACAGATAATATGTATGGAACACATGCATCAAAAGAATCATTTAAGGATTAGGGAATAGTTATGAAAAATAAAATATTTGTATTAAAATCTGCCAAATAATAATTAGTCAAACTTAAAGGGATTTTAATCAATATTCATTTTTTAACAGCTAACGAGGATTTCCCGCTATTTTCTGCAAAAATATACAACTCTTAGAATATTCTCAAATATAAGTTGTCTACAAAACTTTGTGCATATTTTAATGTGAATTTGACTATGAGAGTAGGATAAATGTGGATAACCTTTCAGTTTAGTTACTAACTGAGTTCGCCTGTTCTCAGAAAGGGCCATTTATTAATAGCCCAATAGCCAGGCAACTAAGGGACCTAGAGTTTTACGTGGAATCCGAACCACGTAGTACTAGTCTGAGTTTGTGCTGATTGACAAGCCTTCTAGTCAAATTGTTCTAGACAAACCATATAGTCAAATTGTTTTAGACAAACATTCAAATTGTTATAGACAAACCTTGTAGTCAAAGTGTTATATACAAACCTTCTAGTCAAATTGTTCTAGACAAACCCCCTAGTCAATTGTTCTAGAGAAACCTTCTAGTCAAATTGTTATAGACAAACCTTCTAGTCAAATTGTTACATACAAACCTTCTAGTCAAATTTTTCTAGACAAACCTTCTAGTCAAATTGTTCTAGACAAGCCTTCCAGTCAAACTGTTCTAGACAAGCCTTCTAGTCAAATTGTTCTAGACAAACCTTCTAGTGAAATTGTTCTAGACAAACCTTCTAGTTAAATAGTTATAGACAAACCTTCTAGTCAAATTGTTATATACAAACCTTCTAGTCAAATTGTTCTAGACAAACCCCCTAGTTAAATTGTTCTAGACAAACCTTCTAGTCAAATTGTTCTAGACAAACCTTCTAGTGAAAATGTTCTAGACAAACCTTCTACTCAAATTGTTCTAGACAAACCTTCTAGTCAAATTGTTCTAGACAAACTTTCTAGTCAAAGTGTTCTAGGCAAACCTTCTAGTCAAATTGTTATAGACAAACCTTCTAGTCAAATTGCTATAGACAAACCTTCTAGTCAAATTGTTATAGACAAACCTTCTAGTTAAATTGTTATAGACAAACCTTCTATTTAAATTGTTCTAGACAAACCTTCTAGTGAAAATATTCTAGAGAAACCTTCTATTCAAATTGTTCTAGACAAACCTTCTAGTCAAATTGTTCTAGACAAACTTTCTAGTCAAAGTGTTCTAGGCAAACCTTCTAGTCAAATTGTTATAGACAAACCTTCTAGTCAAATTGCTATAGACAAACCTTCTAGTCAAATTGTTATAGACAAACCTTCTAGTTAAATTGTTATAGACAAACCTTCTATTTAAATTGTTCTAGACAAACCTTCTAGTGAAAATATTCTAGAGAAACCTTCTACTCAAATTGTTCTAGACAAACCTTCTAGTCAAAGTGTTCTAGGCAAACCTTCTAGTCAAATTGTTATAGACAAACCTTCTAGTCAAATTGCTATAGACAAACCTTCTAGTCAAATTTTTATAGACAAACCTTCTAGATAAATTGTTATAGACAAACCTTCTAGTCAAATTGCTATAGACAAACCTTCTAGTCAAATTGTTATAGACAAACCTTCTAGTTAAATTGTTATAGACAAACCTTCTAGTCAAATTGTTATAGACAAACCTTCTATAAAACTTAGGGGGATTATTACTCTATAGTTTTGCACAGCATACTTCAATCAAGTTCTATTAAAACAAATAAGATTTTATATACTAGTGTTAAACATTTTATTTAATATAAATTTTTTATTTTAAATTTGTGTTTTAGAAGTATTCTTCAATGAATATCTTTTAATGAAGATTGCTGTTTAACAACATTAAATTTGTTGTTTTAAAATGAAACTAATTTATGGTAATTTGTACTAGTAATACTATATTTAACTAATTATTTTAATTACTCTTTTTGATGTCACTAATACTCATATCTAACCAAGAGGATGTAAAAGCTTGGCTATTGTATATTTATTATTGTTATTTATGCTTTCATTATTCATTATAAAGACACCGATTGTCATGATATTTGTGAATATGGGATGAGAATTAGTTTGATGAGTGTAGATGAACGAGTGTAGTCATTGTTACTAACTAAGGTCGACTGTTCCTTAAAAAGAGATATTTATTAATAGCCCAATAGCCAAGGTAAAACTGCTGACAGCAAACATATAGAAAACAGTGAAAAATAAAATGGATATAACTTATAAAATAAAAATATTGGATTTTAGAAATTAAAGTTTGTCTGATTGTTTATGGACTATTTACCTTGCATCCGTTAATACTCATTACAATGTAAGCTAGACATAAAAAAATGTACTCTACAGAATTGTTAATTTTGATCAGAATTGTTCATTTTTCCTTCAGAAATAACATATTTAAGTTTTTCGTGGGGAAATTGTGATATTGACCTTATAACAAATTTATTATATAGACATTTATATATACGAGTATATACATACATATATATATACAAAGGGCATCTCACTATATATGCATACAGATACAATATTACAGTACACAATACATCAATATACACTATTATTACTTTGGGTATCCTTGGAGTAATCAGCAAATTCTACACTTAGCACAATCAACGCTGATAGCTACTAATGCACATCCATTGCATCAAGGGGATAATCCTCAGCTCTCCACCATAATGTATTACCCAATCATCCCTTACTGTCCCACAAACTTCATCACCTGTAAATCCGATGCAATTGCTATCAGCAAACTGTACACTCAGCACAATCAACGCTGATAGCTACTAATGAGCTTATTGCATCAAGGGGATAATCCTCAGCTCTCCACCATAATGTATTACCCAATCATCCCTTACTGTCCCACACACTACATCACCTGTAAATGTGATGTAATTGCATTCAGCAAACTCTATACTCATCACAATGAACGCTAATAGCTACTAATGAGCTATTATTGCATCAAGGGGATAATTCTCAACTCTCCACCGTAATGTATTACCCAATCATCCCTTACTGTCCCACATACTTCATCACCTGTAAATCTAATGTAATTGCAATCAGCAAACTCTACACTCAGCACAGTCAACGCTGATAGTTACTAATGCACATCCATTGCATCAAGGGAGTAATCCTCATCTCTCCACAGTAATGTATTACACAATCATCCCTTACTGGCCCACACACTTCATCACCCGTATATCTGATGTAACTGCAATTGTATTACAAATAAATAATTGTTGCGATCTTATCCATTAATTCAATAAAACTATCTTTTTGTTTCCGTTAGTTCAACACCAATTTATAAATTTTATAGTGTTGTAATTTGTTCTCCAATCATATTTACGTCTACTGTGGTATTCCTTATCCGCTTGGAATCCGATATCACTGGCCTTATATTATCGCTTTTTATAAACTTAAACACGGAGAGAGCATTCGGCTGTAAGTCAATCATTGGATTTACCAGTTTGTGATTAACTTTAGTATCCACCTAACCTAACCTAACTTAAGCTGACCTAACGTAATCTAACCGTAGTTGCAATGAAAAGTAATGGTAGTGAATTTACGGGAAAAGTCTGTAAATATAACTAACGATTTGTCCTATCGTTAGATATATCTGGTGTAATATTATATATGTGAAATAAAAAGGGTGTTAATAATTCAGTACTAGTTGAGCAGTGCTGTAATCAAGTTAATTAGGGAACAAAGTGTTCTGGATATTGGAAATATAGGCGAAATGTTATATTAATACCAATACGGTCATCTTAATACCAACATGGCGTCTGACCAATGGTTACTATCGGCGTGGACTCTATTATAAAACTATGAGGTGTCCATTTTGGGTGATAGTCAGTGGTCGGATGTTGTGTAGGGGAGATAACTGAGTATCGAGCTTGTGAATTAGCTGAAAATCAGACCAGTACTACTGTACGTGGTTTGGATTCAACGTAAAGCTGTATGTCCTTTAATTGGCCAGGCTACAGGGGTATTATAAATTGCCCTTTCTGAGTATAAGTTGAACTCAGTTAGTAACCAGACTACACATGTCATTCACACTCATCATGAACTCGTGTAATCATTCATATTTGACTTAAAATACGCACAAAGTTATATATCTCATG
The DNA here is from genome assembly GCA_035578905.1 of Stictocephala bisonia. Classification (NCBI taxonomy): domain Eukaryota; kingdom Metazoa; phylum Arthropoda; class Insecta; order Hemiptera; family Membracidae; genus Stictocephala; species Stictocephala bisonia. The sequence goes on from JAQJVL010000071.1 coordinate 502,884, forward strand.
TATGAGGAATATCAACTATTTCAAAAAGCTATTAAATCCAAAAACAATATTTTCATCTAGTATTCATAATATAAAAGTAACATAATTTAAATGAAATGAACATATTTTTTCTTATATAAATTTATTAAAATAAATAATTTAAAATGGTTCCTTTACGTATGTTAAAAATGTGTAATTTAAAAAGCTATACACTAATTTATGAATATAATTCTATAGCGATAAAATGTAAATGAGTACAGAATAAAATCATAGTAAACAACTAAGCTATTAAGATAAACTTATTTCCATGTTCAGTTATTTATGATGATTCTTGCTGATCCCTAATCAGGCCAAGTGTTGCAGAGGCACCATGTTAGTTGCCAAACGATCAGCAAGCTTGCAGTGCCATGCAATTTGGGATATCAACATATTCTACTCTCCCATTATTTATTGCTTTCTTTAAATAAAATATCTATTGTAATCTAGAAGAGAGCAATACTTACTAATAATAATCACTTAAAAATTTGTTGCTATTATTATTTTTATTATAAATTCATATTTTAGATGCCTATTTCAAGGCAAATCTAAATTTTTGAGTATTGGATGAGTATAGATAACCTTTGTAGCCTGGTTACTAACTGATTTCAACTTAGCTCAGAAAGGGCTGTATATGGCCCAATATGTAGGACCTTAAGTGACCTACAGCTTGACGTGGAATCCAAACCACGTAGTAATGCTGATTTTCAGACAATTAACTAACAAACCTAATACTCAGTTATATTCCCTACACAACATCCAGACCCTGACTACCACCCAAAATGTACACCGCAGACTACTCCACAACGATGGCAACCATTGAGTGGACACCATGTTGGTTTTAAGGGAACCGTCGTAGAACGCATCCCTTAAAATATATACATCAGTACGGCGGCATAAGTGCCAACTTGTCATTGAGCCTATTTTATAAAAAAATTATTTAATTAAATATTCCTTAACCTTATATTTTATTAAATATCCTTATAGATGTAAAGTAAAGATAAACTTTTGAAATTGTTCTTCTTTACATTTTAAATGTTCAAGTTTATTTGCGTTAAAAAACAATATATGTCGTTATTCGGCTAATGTAATACTCAACAACCTGTACTGTTAAAACCTTTTTGTAAAGTATCAGTTTCATTACATCTGACTACATTATAGCGGCCGTAGATAAAAGGCTAAGTCGCTGGCTTGCCACGCTGCTGCTCCAGGTTCGATTCTCGATATGACCATTAACAGTTTTTGCCCTGCCGCTCCCGTCACGTTAAGCCGTTGTTCCAAGGTTAAGTGTTAGAGAGGGCTCTTTAGCTCTAACTTCAACTGATAAAATAAGACAATATTTAACTTTTTTTAACTTTTAACTTGCCAAGCAGTCGGAATGGTTTCGATTCCCGATGTGAAGTCAAACAGTTTTTGCCCCGTGCCGCTCCCGTAGTTAAGAAGTCTCGTAAAACCGTTGGTCCCAGATTAAGTGTTAGAGAGGGCCTCTTATCCCTAACTTCAACTGGAAAAATAAGATGAACTTTACCTTTTTATACGTATACAAAAACATACACAAACATACGAACAACAGCACACACCACCTACAACAGCAGTTAATTCTTAAATATCTCATTAATCAGATATTAAATTAAAGTAAGAACACCCCACTCCCCTACATAATGGAGCATCCAATCACCCCTTGTTGCTCCACACACCTCACCACCTGTAACAGCGGTGTTATTGCTTTTTTACAGCTCTCCTGGGCAAACCGTATATGGCTGCTGCATTACAGTTTTAACATCCTGGCAATGTTTAGAGTGGGTTTAGTTTTATGTGCACGGACTGCGCGATTCCAGTCGTTGTTAAAACTTCATCAGCAGTAAAAGGCCTTAAAGGGCCATCACATTTGTTTTATTTTTGTAATAAAAAAGTTAGTTTTGATACAAATATTACGAGGATCTTTACAAATTAGTTTTGAATGTACATTATTTGAGAATATTTGGAACTTGTAGGAAAGTTTATATTGTAATAAGTTTATTTCTAGGTTTTCCTTTTTTGAGTGCAAAAATGTTGTAATAAAGTTCATTATTTATTATTCTCTATACCGCACAGTACTGATAAAAATAGTATTGTTATTTGGTATATTTGAATCCAATGAAGTAAATTAAACACTTTTAGGGTGGCATAGTGCTGTAACCCAGCTACTTGGGGGACAAAGTGTTTGGGAGATTGTAGGCGATAGATTTCATGCTCGGTCCCCTTAATACTAACTCGGGGGCCGCTCAGTGGTTTCCATTGACGTGAGCACTACTACACAAGTGTGGGGCGTCAATGTTGGATGGTATTTAAGGTTCAGATGTTGTGTAGGGGAGATAACTCAGTGTGTCAGATAGCTGAAAATCAGACTAACACTACGGGGTTCGGATTCCACGTAAAGCTGTAGATCCCATAATTGTCCTGACTATTGGGCTATTAATAAATAGTCCTTTATGAGCTAAGTTGGACTCAGATAGTAACAATGACTACACTCGTTCATGTAGACTCATCATACTCTTTCATCCTCATATTTACTCATATCTTTACGATCGGGGTCTTAGTAATGAATAATAATGATAAGTAATAGCTACAAATAAGTAACGAATCTAATTCCCACAGTAATAATTTCAGTCTTTATTACCTTTGAGTAAAATTCACCTATTACGACTTAAAGGATCTATATTACGATGGTGGGTGGCGTGGAGTGGGTGGGGTAGAGGGAGAGGGGGGTTGCAACAGGTACCGCATCTCTGTGCGTCGAGGTTTATAATTGAATAATTACTTTTCTAATTACCAGATTTGCTCATGCCTAAACCTATCAGGCTAATTGCAACGCCAAAACAAGAGATCTGCTTTGATTAATCTGTGCAACATTTATTATATTTAAATCATTTTAACGAATAAATACTTTCTAGTGACGATTAAAAATTTTTTCAAACATTCTTTTTTTTCAATTCAGTTTGTGTGACTCATTTTTATTTCTGTGCTTATTTTCTTTATTTAATACCACTTTTTTTTAAATTTATATTCTGAATGTTGACCATTAATAAATTATGTTTAATTTTGCTGTCTTCCTCAATCAATAAGTGACATTAATAAATTATTATTGCTTTAATTTTTATTAATATTCAATAAGATTTTATTAATATTCAATATAAAACCTTATTATTTACTGAACTTTAGAAACTCTTCTAAAAATGCCGACGTGGTGACTCAGCGGCTGAGGCTTCCGACTGTGGAGTGCCTTTACAAGGTTCGAATCTTCAATTGAGAACCGGTTTGTATGCCAATGCTAACAAATAAAATCTAACTAATAGATCATTCAATTATGATAAATAGCTAATGGTCCGCTAACGGCCTCCTTAATGTACTATTTACTATATTTACATCACCTAACGTTTTACCCATGCTGTGACGTGGCATCCTCCTTAAATGTTCAACACAATTTATTTATTTAAGACTGTGTTGCTGATAATAACCCACCCACCCAATCATACACGTACAGTAGTGTGGACCCACCCATACCAGTAAAGATAAAATAGTCTTATTATAATGACCCACTCTACGTCCCCACCATCCTTAACCAGTAGTGCAATATTTAACTGCGTATATTTAACCAACGTGGACACTACTGGAGAAGTCTGGGGTGTCCGTGTTGGGTGGTAGGCAGGTTTCGGATGCTGTGTTAGTGGGATATGTGAGTATAAAGCTTATCAAACAGCTGAAAATCAGCCCAATACTGTGTGGTTACCACGCAAAGCTGTAGAACCCTTAGTTGCCCTGGCAATTGGGCTATTAATAAAAGGTCCTTTCTAGCTAAGTCGAGGTCAGTTAGTAACAATGACTACACTCGTTCATCTAGACTTATCACACTCATTCACTCCCCATATTCACCCATATCTCTATGATCGCTTTCTTAGGAAATTAATAATGAAATGAAAATATAAGAAAACTCTCAATTTTATAACTTATCTCAGATGTCTTACATACTTCTTAAAGTGTATTGGCTTTATTAATATTATAAAGATTATTATACAAACATTTTAAAAGTAATTGAATTAAATTTTTAATCTTTAATTATCTTTACACTTCACAAGAGTTGGATTTAGAATCTACGAAATAAATTGTTTACAATAGAAATTCCATAACGTTACTGTTTCCTTGTTTCTTTTATACTAAAACCTATCCAACACTATTTTTAAGAATCAGTTAATTTTGGAAGTGTTCTTTATTGATATAATTGACATAGTTTGATAATAAAACGCCTTTTTGTAATTTACATTTTTTATTTAAAATACGCACTTATAATTGTGGAAATACACAAACGTGTTCTATTATCACATTTAACATTTCAATTAAGGAATATAGGGTAGTCCCGTCTTCGATTTATAATGCAATCTAATTATGTTTTAATACTCCCTGTTATATGTCATATGAGATCCATTATTAGTTCTTACAAATTTGTCTTAGAAGTTCGTAGAGTTTACTGTCGATTAAAGTTTTTACATTCCATTACTCAGGTTTCCTTTGTTAGGTTATATTACCAAAGCATTTACATAGGAATACAATTTTATTTAAGGGTTATGAAGTTTTATTATGACATTACAGTAAGTATTCAGTTCATCTGAATAGTAAATACATTTAGATATTGAGTATTAGGCTCATTTAATGTTTAAAATGTTAGGCTTTATTTTTATGTTTACGTTAAAATATTTGCTTCATTGCAATTTTCCATTATATAGGCTATAAAGTCTTCAGAAAATATGCAGATTCTGAATGTTTTCTACGAGAATTTAAATTCAAGACCACATTGTGTATAGAGAGGCCTTAAGTGCATATAATCATATTCAAAATTATTAAATTATATTAATAGATCTATTTCACTAAAAGTGTTTTTGTTTGTTTGTACTAGCCCCAAATATACATACCATAGGTATAAATCTTCAAATAGGGAACTGGCCAGATGTGACTTTGCGACCGAATATGTAATAGTTTTGTGACATCCGAGATGTTCAGGAATCTACCTCTACCGTTCTGAGACGGCTTCTCCAACTGTTATGAAGTAATCTTGTGGCATTCTAGAGGTTGGAAATATATTATAACCATTCCGACTTTGTAGGGAAAAAATATTTTCTTACCTATCGTTTCTTGCAATACTATTTGAGTGTTTATTTGCAATTATTATTTCATGCCTAAACTTACTCTTACAAAACAAACTATGCGAAAAACATCTCTTTAAAACTACCACCATAAATAATGTTTTGGTAAACAAAGATAATTTTAAGCTAATCAATCAGTGGTTAAAACACTTTTTGTAACATAATTTTTTTATAAATTTGAACTACTATGAATTCTTATCAAGTCAAGTAAATATACTAAAAGGTATTATCCCTAATGTACGCATTATCTTCTAAAATATGTCTATAAATAAAATGTCAAATCGAGTAAAAAGAGCATTTCGTAACCTTGCATGAAATCACGATGCAATAAAATCTAACACATCAGGATATTAAGGTTATTTCAACATGACAAAACTTTGATATGATAAAATTCTCTTTTCAAAACTCCTAAAAATGAATTTAAAGAATACATGTTACATTTATATTTAAAATTAAATCAAATAACTGAATCGATATTAAGTTATTATATGTTCATATTCCAAGATATGAATTTTGAAAATATGTTTTTGTATTCAAACTAACGAAGTCCAAACTAAACAAAGGAAAAGTTTGATTTTTACACACGTGAAAACCACCAATATTTTTCATCTATTTACAATTAGTTTATTCTTGTATTGGTATTTGTTTGGTGAAATCAATTTTAGCATGAATTGCAAAATAAAATTAAAAATATCACATGGATACTTTTCTAAAGGTGATTAGTAGCACATGTCCAGTAATTAAGTGTTTGTTGATTACCAAATACCCCACTATCTGGTATTTTTTAGAAAATATTTGAAGATGGTATTTTGTATAGTATGAAAATTTAGCTCAACGGTTGCCATTGACGTAGTGTCTAACTACATGAGAAGTTTGGAGTGTCAATGTTGTATGGTACTCAAGGTTCAGAGGCTGTGTAGGAAAGTGAACTGAGTGTCAGGCTTGTCAGTTAGCTGAAAATCAGACCAACACTACGTGGTTCAGATTCCATATAAGGTTGTAGGTCCATTAATTGCTCTGGCTATTGGGCTATTATTAAATAGCTCTTTCTGAGGAACTGTTGACCTTAGTTAGTAAAAATTACTACACTCATCACACTCATTCATTCGCCCCTCATATTCGCCCATACCTTGATGATAGACATCCTACAAGTATATAAAAAAATAATGAATAGTGAACTGTTTCTTCCCTAGAATGTTACTATCGTAAATATAATGGCTCCTTGAATCATTATTTTGTTTGTTACAGCCCCGGATACACGGAGCACAACGCCTATTGGCTGGGCGCCACTGACGTAGGGATGGAGGGGGACTTCCGCTGGGTGGATGGTCTGCCCTTCGTTTATACTAGTAAGTCACCATTCCTTTAATTTAAAATATAGTATATGTTCCATTAATTCACTTCCATAACTATAACTTAGGTTAACCTAGCATAACTAAACCTAACGTAACATAACTAAGCCTAATATAACATAACAAACCAAACAAACTCAACATAACCTAACCTAAGTAGTGATAGTAAATTAACGGAAAATGTCTAAAATATATTTATTTTTTAAGAACAACAATCAGTTGGTTGTTAATATTTTGTCATAGGTATATTTGTTGTTTTTAAATTATTAATTTACTATTGTTATGTTTTAGTTTTAGAAGAAGTCTGTTGTTTACCTTGTCACTTTCGTATAGTTTGGTTATTACATTTTTATTTTATTGATGTTTTATTCAAATATATTATTATTTAAATTTTGTTCATTATTACAGTGCTATTTCTTATTTTTATGCAGTTTATTTATTTTAATTCGTTATATTTTGTTTAATATCTAACTGTAAGAAATGATTTTTAAATGATATTTCTCGTGTTAATAAAATAATATATTATTAAATTCATAATTTCAGAAAAACTACTAACAAGAAAACCTAAGTACATTTATTAAACAAATGCCATTATTTCCTTACGCTCAATATTTCCTTATACTCGTTGTATTTATTCAATTATGAAAGGATTTATTTCGGATATTCAAGCCTGATTTTAAAATTGTTATATTTGTGAATCGTGCATGTTATTTTATAGAGAGAAAAAAGGTACCTCTACTTCCTATGAAACTGCTTTTTTGTAGCTTTAATTAAAATAAAGTAAAAGCGTAAAATATAACAAGTTATAATTTGTAATTTAATTTTATGTTGTTCATATTACTGATTAATGAAGCCATGCTTAAACAGTATTGTATTTTAAGCCTTCACTAAATATTTCTAAAAAATGCCTTTTTTAATACCCCATTTTATATAGATGGAAATCCAAAAATGTCATACTCCTCTGTTAGACCTGGATTATTTCTTTGGGGAGGTGGTAGTTCTATCTTGCCAATGTTAACCAAGGTACATTTTTCTCAGGGACCAATGGAATAATTAGCCTAATATTTTTTTTATCCAAAAAGAATAGTTATCTAAGCAACCACTGATTTTATTATGTATTTATTTATTTTATTATGTATTTATGACGAAAAATTTCATTGTTAGGATTTTTTTGTTTAATGAATGCTTAAATATAAAAATTAAATATTTTAATATTATTTTAAGTGTCTTAAATATTACACTCTGTCTGAAAAAACTCAGTAAGTGTTTTACTTAAGTTGATTAACTGGTATTTCTTGAGAAACGTGTACCTTTGTGTGTAAAATCTATTAAAAACTAAACTTTTGGGAAATCGCAAAAGACTATTATAATTTCCTACTTTAGCTATGATACATAACAATTTAATCTATTTATGACTTTTAATGGGTTTTTGTAGTTCAAGTTGGTCTTCATATAATTAGAATAGGCTGTAATTCTTCTTCTAATTTGAAATATTTAGGCCTTATCATATTAGACATGTTGTATGTCAAGGGTAACATATCGTAGGTTAATAGTCAATAATGAGCGAAAGATCATAAAAATATATTTTATACCTATAGCTGTTTTGGGTTTAGAAGAGTTTTATAAGAAAAATTATAGAGAAAAATATGAAATAGAGCTTAGATATAGTTAAAAAACAAAGTTTATATCTTATATAGTAAACCAGAAACAAATTATCAACAAAAAAATTAACCTTTTAAAGCACCAAAACATTAAACAAAACAATAAACAATAAAGGTTTGTCAAAACGTATGCAATTCAAGTTAGGACAGGTATGTCAGTACAAGAAAATTTAATAACAGCCTCATAAAATAAAGTCATATTTGTAAAAAAAACCCGTGTTAGTGAAGCTGTCAAAAATTTTCTCCTAAAAATTGATGTATTCATATTTTAAAACAGTTTTTCTGTACCTTTACAGTGTTAATATATACAAGTGTTATATATCACTACAATTGGGAATGCAACCTAACACAATAGATGATAAAAAATTTTGAAAAAAATATTTGTTTGAGGTATCCCCTCCCCTTAAATAATAATGTAATGATAATTTTCTTAATGTTGTTGCCTAAATTGTAAGTACGCATTCAAAAATATTAAAAATTATAAATGATTGGGATTTATTCTTGACGATCGTTGACTTAGGAACAAGTAAATAAATCAATTAAAAGTTCATGATAAACGTTTTTCGAATAAAACAAAACACACTTGGTAATTCTTTTTATGACTGGAAGTGGTAGTTTTGAAAAGTATGAGAGTGAAACCACCACAGCAAAAATGGAAGGTTTTCAATGTGAATTAAAACTATTAAAAAGTAGTTCCCTTAAAGGGAGAAATACATAAATTAAACTTATTTATAATTATGTTAAAAAAATTATCACGCAACATTTCAGAAATCACTAAATGTGTCGAAATGCTTTTGTTAAATACAATATGTTCAGTTACACATTGAAACACGAAACAAGTTTTCATGCAATAATAATAAAGTCCTTTTTCAATAAATGAGCACGAAAATGCCTCCAAATCAGATAGAATTAAAATATATTCTTATGATACTTTTTTTTTACTTGGGTGATTACTGAACTGTATTGCATGATACATAAGGGTTGACATAAACAAATTAATCGAACAGTGTTTCACATAGTAGGAACTGTAGTAAAGTATTTGTTTGTATTAAAACGTTGATAAATAATCCCTTCATATAAACTGAATAAATTGAATAAAGGTAAAATTAACAAATTCAGCAGCCAACATGTTCTGATATTTAGTGTCAAAAAGGTCCATGTGGTTTGTGGTCTAATACCTATTGAAATTTCCAAGAAATACTTTACTACCACAAAAATATACACAAAGAACTTTACAACTTGCCTGAGGTGAAAGTGTCCGTTGCTGATGTTTTATGAATAGGAGCTGTAATTAGAGTGGATATTTCAATGAGAAAGTTTTCTTAGAATCCAAACTGTCACTTACAGAATATTCGGTAACTGTGCACTTTCTTCGCTATTTTAAAGCTGTTGAAAGCCAGGAATTGTTTTTGTTGTTGTTGTTACAAGAAAATTATATAAAACTTTGTTTAGTCATTACTTTAAAAAGAACAGAACCTATTCATTTAAAATTAGCTTGGTTCTTAAAAGGGCATTTTTTATGTTTTGTTGTAGCTGCCTTAGCTGGGACATCACAAAATTGTGACAGTCCAGCTACCATATTTGTTGCTTGTTTATAACTACCCAGGGTGGACGTACATCTTTAAAGAATTGCTGTGGACGTGAAGAGTAGATGGAGATTGACACTAGATCAGTCATTTTATTGCGGGAAGTCTATCCAAACAATGGATCACATAGTTACAGAGTTCCCCCTGCGCTCTTTTACGGAGGGATTAACCAGCATAAACAGAATCAGTGAAGCAGATCTTAGATGGCTCGATGGATTGAACTTAGCTTTGTGACAGGAGATCACTTTAAATTTTTAATCAATGAATCGATTTTTTTGGAACGTCATGACTTTTGGATATTATCGAAATATACATCGCAGTTTTAAAATTAACAAAGGATAGCTGACAAGAAACCATACAATATGTATGTATATATATTTTATATTTTGAGAAGATATGTTTTTATCATGTAACGTGTTTTTTCACTAATTACGAATATATAATTGGTTCCGCGATGTATTATTTTGATCCATGAAATCACTTTACATAAACGTAAACTAACATTGCTTTACTTAATTTTGCAAGAGATTTGCGTTAAATTCAGATGCCAGGGTTCCAAGACGCCTGAAATTCGTATTCGGTGAATATGCAAATGTATCGTTCCTAGTTAGATATTGCTTGTATTATCACCATACATACGGAAGCTACACGCAGTTCACCGCAAAAGTAGTTTTTTCGTCACTTTAAAAAAATGTACAGTCTTAGACCAAATAGTTTCTTAATTTATTTTCATGTCGAAATAAAAATCAAGTTTAAGCAGCAATTAAACAACTAACATATGTTTAAAATAGAAAGGTTTGTGAAATTAATGTATCTGAATTATGAGTTGAAATTGTAATTTATACATAATGAAAATTGTACCCTAGAAAAATACAGTCAATTTTATACTATTTCAAACCAAGATTTATTGTTTAATTATTTGGCTTATATCAACGCATTCTATATAGCAAATATAATACAACTAGCTGTAAGTTTATTTTATAATCTAGTCTTTATACTGTATAATTGAAATAAAATTTATAATATGAAAATAAAATAATTGAGATTTAATCTCAATTAAACAGCTCATGATTTAAATTTCACATTGTTGATTTGTTCTTTTTGTTGTATTGTTGTAGTTGTTTTTTTCATTATTGATCTCGGAAAGTTATTTTTTCTAAGGATAGTAGTTTATATAAGGCAATAAAATAGTAGTATTTTTTGTTACTTATGTGTTCATATTTACGGTGGCCTTTGGAATTATTAAAAAAAAAAATAAAATGGCTTGGACATGGATAAAAAACTTATCACTTTGTAAAATATGCTCATTATTACAAGTTAAATTAATGTTCTATGATTGTAAAATATTTTATAAAATCATTTTGGGCATTCAATTTGTACTTGTATTCATAATATAATAGACTGTTCATAATCAATTCGAAGTTTTTCACATAATATTCTAATAACTTTTATTGTATTGTTATCATCTATATTTCATATTATTTACTTTCAATTGGTAAAATAAAGTTATTTCAAAGAATGAATGACAGAAACTCAGCCTTAGATGATATTTTTAATTATCTTAATCCAATTACAGAATAAATCAAACTGAACATAATTACCTCCGAACGCACTAATTAATCAATTAAACATACATTAGGTTAACGACCCTCTCATTATGGGGATAATTAGTGGATGTCACTTCATTAGCGTGGATCAATTTAATTTCACCAATATTATATATTTCGATCATATCTTGATTGTATGCCAAACAAGTAATGTTCATTTACTATGAAAGTTTAAAAACCTGTCACAGACAATTTCAAAATTCTGCAGGGTAAAATAAGAGTTTTAACCTTAATGGGCATTTTACTTTAAATATACGACATTCCATTTTAAAAGTGAAATATTCATCATATAATTGTATGATGACATTTAATGCTGAAAATGTTATACGATATAAAAAAAAGATTTATTGACAATACGAGCAATTATATTTAATGTTATTATCGTAGTATGGTATGCCAGTCTGACGTAACATTTTTTACTACATAACTCTCATAGAAGGTATGAACTTTTCTTGTAAGGAAGGCATTGTACTATCACAATTGTGATAGAAAATATACGTATTGGAAAATTAAGCGGATCAGCAATCTAATTGCAAATCTATTAATCGTATCATAAATGTTTGCCCATTGCACTCTTCTAAGGTAGAGTGGGATGGTTAGTAGTTACCAAAGTTAGAGTTAACTGTGACAGGAGATCAATGTTTGAAATACTGAAGCACAATTTATTGTAATTATATTTTTATCCTTTAAATTCGAACTATTTTCGTTAGACACTGAATTCGTAGATTATTTTCTGGAGGATAAGGAAAACCTATGAGGGCTCTACTTTTACATCATCCCTCTATAGTTTAAACTAATTATTGATCTGGTTGAATTGGCTAATAAGGATAATTAACCTCAACAATATAGTCCAAGGTCAACCCCGTTTAAATACAAATAATTTTGTATTCAGATTAGCTGAAACCAAAAATATTTTGTGTTGATTAAAAATATATATGACTTGCTGACCGAATAAATGCAGCTACTATCAGCACGTGTGCTGATGACCAACCCAACCCCAACGACATTGTAGGAATGCCTTTCCAATAATACGATAGTTTTTTGCCACGATGTTGAACGTATTCACAAACCAGTGAGGCATTCTTTTCTCAATATTTAAAATGTTCTCTAAAATAAAATATATTGTATGTTGAAGCTTAAAATACATGTCTTCCTGAAGCCTGACAATGGTATTAATATGGTAATATATAGTATTATATTTTTATTTTGTGTCAATAACAATGTTTAATTTCTCTTAAGGTGGTGCAATCGGTTTTCATTGCGTTAATTATTTTTCTATTTTATAGTCAACATTAGTTAATGTAACTTCCCTTGAGACAAAAAAAATACAAAACAATTTTTTTTAACCACTACATTAGAGCTTGTGGCCTTTTTTAGCTTTGGTGAATTTAGCTGTTTTTAAACCAAGCATAAGACAAAAACGTTCAAAGTACAAGTTTATTTGTTCATAACTATGTTTATTTCACATAACCGAGAGGATTAACATGTAATTCATTTTAGTCAAAATACAGTATTTATAATTTTGAAGGTAAAGAAAAACCCTTTTTAACCTTTAAAATTATAAATATTTTTAATTTTTTTTTTTTAAATTTAAAACATCTTAATTCCTTCTGTAATGTGTAAAAACATGGTTATAAAAAAAAAACTTGTACTTTGAATGGTTTTTGTCTTATACTTGATTAAAATCAGCTAAATTCGCCACTCTAAAGTAGTGGTTAAAAAAATTGTTTTGTATTTTTCCTGTCTCAAGGGAAGGTACATTAACTAATTTTGATTATAAATTTGGAAAATAATCAACTCACCGAAAACCGGTTGCACCCCCTTAAGACTCAATCTTGCCTAAAAACGAACATACACTAAAGTGCAAGTAAGAATATTTTCATTGCAATGTGACAGTACCGAAAGTTCCCTTTATACAGTCAAACAAAACTTATGTGGGTAAATGTGAATTGTTGACAATGTTTCGTATTCAATGAAGTATAAAGAGACAAGAAGCTGTAAAAAGAAACTCGATATTCTTGCAATTGCTAAAAGAAGTTAAAGTGTCTTCTCTGAATACTGATATTTAAACCGTTCTTTTCGTTAACTCTTTTATAACGTTACGGAATTTACGTTACTATTTTATTTCCTGGAGGATATTTTATACTTTAACTTGTAATCTAAGATTATTTTTTTTCTTGGAAATTCTTATGAAACAAGTTTCTATCCAACAAAAGCAATGCTCACAGTACAAGTAACAATAAAATTATGTTTACATAAATATGTTAGTGATACCATTATTGGAATATGGGAAGATATTTCTGATTACATTTCCACTAGAAACGTTTACTAAAAACTAGCTAGTTCTTATGTCTTATCATTACTCCGTTTAATAAGAAATGTCCTTTGCAATATAATTACTATAAAATTCATAATGTGGACATTCTTTTGTTACTTGTATATTTAAACACATATAGATAAATAATAAAAGAATACAAATGCCATCCCATGATGAAAGTCTTGTTTAGAGGGCCTTAAAAATCTAAATAAATAATTACTTAAGTTTTTGTTCTGTCTTATTTCAAACTATCTATTTATAATCCCTTCCTCAACCACCCAACTAGGTAATAAGAGAAACAAGTTCTAATAAAAACAACGAAAGAAGCTAGTTTCTTTTCTTTTTTTGTCTGTTTAAAGTATTGGAATATATTATAAAAAAATATTTTATTACTGTTTATAAAGTTTAAATGGCTCGAAACAGTTAGATAGTGATGTCACAGTACAATCTCTCTCTTATCCTATTATGTAGATTAGAACTTTCAAAAACTTAGCATATAAGATATAAGTATTGTTATTATTTGGAATTCATTAATTTTTTATTCATTTAGGTGTAGTTTTATAAATTCATTTCAATCCAAAGAGTAATTAACTACACTGATTAATGTATATGTTTTAAAAAACACACAATAGAACGTCACTAAACATATTTTATACTATTTTAAGTACAACATGTGTAAAATTATGGTGATCAATTTCGTTTAACCAAATATAGACCCTCATTTAATTGAGATTCAATAAAATGTAATGTTATTAATTTATGATATAATACTACTTTTATTGCTGGTAGATATAATGATTCATTGTAGACGAGTATTTATTCTTATAGGTTAATTGTAAATATACAGAAAATCTATGTACAGATTACAACTAATAATATATATATATATGTATAATAGATTTAAAAAGATTCAGTAACAATTTTCATGTGTTTTCAATTGCCTGTACCAAAATTCAAACAACTGAGTAGACCTCCTGGCAAAGGGATTTCAGTAAAACGTTGTACGAGTATGTTATTGTTAGTTCAAAGAGGAGTTTCAAGTGTTATGAATTCTCTGTGGATTCAAACTAAATAAATGTTTTCTCTTTGTTACAGATAGGATAAAGTAATTCTTAAAATACGTAAAAAAATATGCTTTAACTGATGTATCAATTAAGTAATAAAAGCGGCGAGCCTCATTACGTTTTATTCATGTTATGTAATTTAAGTTTTTTAAGTTGTCACTAACACATATTTAATTGATAAATACAGGATTTATTTCTGAAGACAGAAGTTCAGTATTGCACAAGGAAAAAACTAAAATAAGTGCTGGAAATCATATGTTTCAAATCTCTCAGACAAAAAAAATCTACATTTACTTAAACGTCCCACAAGACAATTGTACCTCAATTAAGTTAGTGTCCCCGGAGGCTTTCAATGTAAAGCAAGATTTGGGCGAACAGCTGTCCCTCCAGCACCCTTCCACATCTAATAAATGTAAATTCATATTTAAACATTTCGTTATTAAGGTTTATTGTAATCGTTTACGAAGGACACTAAGCTACGACTACCAATATTGGAATATGGGAAGATATTTCTGATTACATTTCCACTAGAAACGTTTACTAAAAACTAGCTAATTCTCATGTCTTATTGTTACTCCATTTAGTAAGAAATTTCCTTTGAAATATAATTACTGTGATATTCATCCTGTGGAAACATTTACTCGTGAGTGGTTTCATGAGTTGAAATTACGAGTAATTGGCTACCAACTCTGAATCAGCTGTGTATGTTTTGGGATATTATCCTTCATGGAACTCCATAAACCTCCCCCCTCTACCTAACCGACTAATACAACTTCTTGTTTTCCACTTAAAGAACTTGGCTAATTAATGTAAAAACCTATCATACCACTCTATACACGCAATTTTATGTGTGCCTACCCACCCCACCGATACATGATTTCAGACGAACTGTAACCACACATACAGTATCTTTGGTAAATGAGTGCTAAATCTTAAGTATCGTTTAGTGCAAAAAGTAAACCTGGCTGTTTTTTAACAAACTAGAGAGTTTCAATATGTAATATAAACATAGTTATGCCATCGCTACTTCGTGTCGTAATAATAATAGTTAGTTTACGTCTTGCTCTTTGTTTCTAAACTACAAGATTTTATACTACAAATTATTCATAAAATAGTAATTTTTTAAATTACTATTTAACAAGTAACCTTAAATTTTATCAATATTTGTACAACAAACTTTAAAGGCACATAAATTGTTAGTTGCATGTTCAAGAAATTTCATAGAAATCATCCAGATCGATACCTACTGCACTTTATACTCCAAGTACTATTATGATTAAACTGGTCCGATTCCCTCATAAAACTCTCCCACTCATAACTCTCTCACATGTAACTCTCCCACATATAACTCACCCACTCATAACTCTATTACATATAACTCTCCCACATATAACTCTCCCACATATAACTCCCCCACATATATCTCCCCCACATATAACTCCCCCACATGTAGCCCTCCCACATATAACTCCCCCACATATAACCCTCCCACATATAACTCTCCCACTCATAACTCTATTACATATAACTCTCCCACATATAACTCTCCCACATATAACTCCCCCACATATAACCCTCCCACATATAACTCTCCCACTCATAACTCTATTACATATAACTCTCCCACATATAACTCTCCCACATATAACTCCCCCACATATGACTCTCCCACTTATAACTCTCGTAGAACCTCCCCCTCATCATTAAGTATACAGCTCCCTCAATTGTTATGATCAAATTCATTTGTAAAATGTTAAGTGTAGGTAAGCAAAATTATATACTTATAAATAGTATTTAGGTCACGTAACTAAAGAGGCCTTAGTTAAAATCCAACGTAGACTTGAGTTGTCACAATATTATGGCGAAATGTACTCAGGTCCGATCAACTGACGTCGGTACACTGAAGTCAAACCACGAAGGCCCAATGATTCGTTCAGTAGTTATACTAAATCGAAAAATTATACTAAATCAGTAAATACACGTATCTTGAGAATATGCTGAAATCTAAAAAAACAAATAATCTATCACTGTGGTTTGAAAAGAAAATTCTGATAAGTTCTAACTTTATTAAATTTATATGTTTTTCTATTGATTTTTGTACAATAAATTTTGAAAGTTACATAATAAATGAGAAGACGATACTCTAAATTAAGTAAATTTGTAGCCAAACGCATCATTCCCTGAAGCTTTCTTGTTTAATTTAGAGATAAAAAAGTATAATAAATCATATTTTGATCGATATTTTCCTTAAGATAATTTTCTTAAGTGATTAGTGGTTTAAGGAATATCACAATTTCGTCTCAATAACAGACAAATAGCCAAGTGTTTTTTACTGTCACGATAAGAAAATCGAATTGTTTGGTGCGAAGAATATTTCCCCTCTTTGCTGCTACAATCTAGTTAAAATTTAAATACTATTTTGTCATTTATAAGAAATTGGTTGTTTCACTTCAGTATTCATTTTACATAAATTACACTGTTATATGATACCGAGTTTAAGTCTGGTAAATTAAACTGTTAAGTTGATAGCCGGAGTTGATTATTACGTCCAAAACAAATCACCAGTCATAAAGCTACCAAGATAATCCGACTTGTAAACCATCTGAGCTGGCTCATTCCATCTACCATTAGTCTTTAAATTACCACAGAGATAATCTGGTGATTTTACTAACCCGGTTTCATACGGTTTAGTACACTGTGCTTACGTGTTGTAATACCAAGATCTACTTCATTTAGAAATTTCGCTAAGTGCAAATTAACTCTAGAAATCGACAACTAAACCTGTACGATAAAATTATTAATTGGTTTGGTTTATCTACACGAAAGAAATATTGAGCTCCTAATAATGAAAATAATACTATTGATACAGTTCGCAATATAGTTTTAGTTTTAGTTTCACTCAATCTGTGTTATTTACCTAATTGGATTAAAATATCTATTTTAACTTATATGAATAGAGAAACCTTGAAATCAATGGGGCGAGCTGGTGGCCGAGTGGTCTAAGGCGTCAGGACTTTGAGCTTGGGTTAGAGATAGCGCTGGTTCGAATCCGGCCTAGACTGAAAAGATTTATCAGTAATATTCACCTTGTACTGTATAGGTTCGCCCCCTTACACTCTGACTGAATAAGTTCCTCGCACAGATCAATGGTCTATGGGGAATGGTCAGAGTAAGGTTAAGGAGGAGATCGGCCTCTCCTTTATATATATATATAAAAAAAAAAAAAAAAAAAAAAAAAAAAAAAAAAAAAAAAAAAAAAAAAAAATGGGGTTTAGGCTCCAACCCACTGAATTATATTTTTAAATCAAAAAATTATTTAAAATTTATAAATGATAAAAAAATCTTCGATTACATATTCGATATTAAACACTTTTCTCATGCAAAAAACAGCTGTTTTTACATGTTTGATTGAAAAATCACTATGATCGTAAAATAATTAATAATAAAGACACATTATAGAACCCAGTATATCCGCAATAATTCAAATGTTCCTTTCAAATAAAACACAACTGCGAAATGAGTCATCCAATAAGTATTGCCAAAGAACCAAGAATAATCATTAAAATAATCATTAATTATCTTAAAAATAACTGCAGGGTTAATTAATAAAATGTCTCCAATAAAATAAAACACCAAGACTACATGAATAGGTGATGATTAGTACTACTGTCCGACATCCAGGACACTCGTCAAGACAACTGGCCTTGAAACGTAAGTAGAGTAATGGTCCTTTTACTGCTTCATTTCAAGCAAAACACTGTAATTTGGAGCAAGACTTTAGATCAAATATCAACAATGGTCGTTGCGACAGTCAGCAGTGTAACATAAAACTAAGGAAGGGTTGTTTTATTGCTCTGTTTCCCCAAAATGTCAGGGTGTGATTTAAGTAAATAAGCATTTTGTGTGGGGCTTTATATCATTACTTTCATTTCAGTTCATGCTAAATACTTTACTCGAAATAAATTATGAATATTTAATATAATATACCTGCTACTGTTTTATGTTAATTCCTGTTGTTTTGTTATTTTTCTAACACGTGAGCTATATTAAAATTATTGTAATTTTTTATAACATTATTTATTATATTCACAAAAGAATAATATAACATATTTCGTTGTGTTAAATATATATTTGTTAATGATTTATGCTTTACGATACATTTCTCTAATGTTGTATGTTATAAGTTTAAATATTAAATACATACTGCGCCATAACCTTTTTGTTATATATCAAGCCTGAATAAGGAATTTATACTCTTAATCAGTATAATTAACACTATCCCTGTACGTGTAAGGGTGGGTGGGTACGTCAATAACAATGTACATGTAAGAGTTAGTGGGTTAGTCAATACCACTGTAATTTTTGTAATACCACTGTCAATCAACTTGTAAAGGTTGATCAATACCCGTGTACGTATGTTATTTTATAAGATACTAAACTAAGAAAATCTTATGATTTTTTAACGATTCTGATTTTTAAACAATAAATTCCTATTTTTATGGTCATCTTCTCTATGACATCACCAACGGAAAGAAAGCTATAAAAATAATTGATCAACTTTATTATATTTTGTTGAACATTTAGGTAGAGTTATTAGTTATAATATTTTTTGTAAATCATTAAAATACAGTACACATCATCACTTCATAAAGTGTCCACTCATATCAAGTGTTAGGTTAGGTTAGGTTTAAAAAAAATCTTAAAAAAGGTATTATTACGTTGTAAATTGTCAGTGGCCTTGATCGGAGAAATCCAAATCTCAACAATATAATGGCGTCAAGCACCATTGAGCGTGGCTGTTCCTTGGTTGGATGATTGGTGATGGCCTGTCACTGTTGGTGGTTTGAAAGTTACCTCTATCACCTCTACGTCGTTGATCGCCATGTTAAGTGCTGCAGTTCAACTGCTAAAATAAGACCTCTTTTAACTTTGACCTTTTAAACTCTTTTATATAACTGTAATTTGCTTGTAAGTTGTGTCAGAAGCCTAATAACAGTTAGAGTATGAAGATTGTGGATGGATGGCGTTGATTGTTATATACGTATTACAGTTCAACAAATTAAACAAGGTTACATTATTTCTTCACAATATGGGGACCAATATGTGGTAAAAATTTTAATAGCCTTCACAGTTTATCATATAAAATGTTTAAGATACTAGCATTCGATATATATTTATGAAAAAGTGATATGGGTCTGTAGTTTTTTAATTCTGTTTTCTCCCAGTTTTATATTTTGGATTATTTTTGATACTTTAAATAGTGAGGGAAAATGACCTTCATTAAATTATTTATTAAAAATATCAGTGATAGGGCCAGATATTTTAAGTATTTTTGTGGGCATGTCGTCAATTCCTACTAAGTTTTTTGGTTTGAAGCTTTTGATAATTAATTTTACCTCTTCTTGTGATGTGGGTCTGAAAGAGATGAGTTTACTAAATGTGTGTTCTTACATGGGTTTTAGATGATTCTCTAATGTTGTTTTTATTAAGATCAATTGTGATTTTTGCTATATTGACAAATTAATCATTGACGTGTTCAGCTACTGCATAAGTGATTTAGATCAATTCTCCACTGATGGTTAGTTTGAGCTCATGTGGAGTGTTTAGTTTTTTGATCAAATTGTCTTAGTTGTTTCTCAGAATGCTTTAAATTATTTTAGAGTACAAGAGTGTTTGTAATACAAGAATTCTTTTAAATATATACTATTATCTATGTCCTCAAATGTAAAAATTAAAACTTGGGTTTTAAAGGATTATTTAAATTTTCAACTGACAGTACCGCACAGTTCTGAAAGGGATCAAGGTGAAATGGAAGATTCGATCAAAACAAAACTGAGTTAGGGTTGTTTTTCAAAACATTTCCTGCGAAACGCTAACTTAGTTTACACGTGCCTCTACACATAGTGTCTGGATTTATCGCTGTTCTTCTTTTGTTGTTTGCCTCTAATTGTATTTTTCCAATCACTCCGAATTGTTTCAAAACAAGGTACCAGTATAAATAACTTTTTATAAAAGAGGTGAAATCATAACAGTACATCCATTATTGATAACAATCCATATTAAGGTCACTATTTAGAACGATTAGTAAATAATAGTTGTTTTTTCATTTCGTTTCTTTTACGTTATTTGTATTACGACCTCTGAATGCATCTATATAAGAGTAATATTAAGGACATAATATTTATAATATATAACACAGCTAGCAATATGAAATTTTTTATATTTACATTTTTGTTTCATTGTATAAAAAAGTAAATAATATAATCTAAATCTTTATACTCACCACTGTATTTTATTCGCCGGATAAAATTCTTGTTCCATGAACGTTTACAAAACGAAATATAGCTTCAAACTTCCTTTACTTTGCACACTATAAATAGACTCAAAAAACATACTGGTATTAAACTTGTAAAACTATGGAAATTACATAAGACTAGAAATAAATTACTTGTTTCAACTCGAACGCCTGCTGAAAGGGTATATTCTGTTGCCTGCTGAAAGAATATATTCCGTTGCCTGCTGAAAGTGTATATTCTGTTGCCTGCTTAAACAGTATATTCTGTTGCCTGCTGAAAGAGTATATTCTGTTGCTTGCTGAAAGAGTATATTCTGTTGCCTTCTGAAAGAGTATATTCTGTTGTCTGCTTAAACAGTATATTCTGTTACCTGCTGAAAGAGTATATTCTATTGCCTTCTGAAAGAGGATATTCTGTTGTCTGTGGAAAGAGGATATTCTGTTGTCTGCTGAAAGAATATATTTTGTTGCCTGCTGAAAGTGTATATTCTGTTGCCTGCTGAAAGAGTATATTCTGTTGCCTGCTGAAAGAGTATATTCTGTTGCCTGCTGAAAGAGTATATTCTGTTGTCTGCTGAAAGTGTATATTCTATTTCCTTCTGAAAGAGTATATTCTGTTGTCTGCTTAAACAGTATATTCTGTTACCTGCTGAAAGAGTATATTCTATTGCCTTCTGAAAGAGGATATTCTGTTGCCTGCTGAAAGTGTATATTCTGTTGCCTGCTGAAAGAGTATATTCTGTTGCCTGCTGAAAGTGTATATTCTGTTGCCTGCTGAAAGATTATATTCTGTTGCCTGATGAAAGTGTATATTCTATTGCCTGCTGAAAGAGTATATTCTGTTGCCTGCTGAAAGAGTATATTCTGTTGCCTGCTGACAGAGTATATTCTGTTGCCTGCTGAAAGAGTATATTCTGTTGCCTGCTGAAAGAGTATATTCTGTTGCCTGCTGAAAGAGTATATTCTGTTGCCTGCTGAAAGAGTATATTCTGTTGCCTGCTGATAGAGTATATTCTGTTGCCTGCGGAAAGAGTATATTCTGTTGCCTGCTGAAAGAGTATATTCTGTTGTCTGCTGAAAGAGTATATTTTGTTGAAGAAGCAATTAATATAACAACTGGTTATTACCAGTTATATTTCATAAGTAATTAAATAAATAGTAATTTAAATAACTTTCATGGTTTATCATTTTGACTAAAAATATATTTTTTGTCTATAATTTTTAGTATTTCACATTAACAATATACATAAAGGTAGTATTACTCCCGATAATGAAAACGAATAATGGAAATAAATGAATCAAAATGTATTTATGATGATGAATAGAAACAAATATACATGGCTTTGATTAAATTAAGAAACTAAAATAAATCTAAATAAATGAATAAGTGATAACATAAACAAAAACGGCATAACGCATATGTTAGAGAGAATGAACATACAATGAAATGTATATAATAAGGTCTAATTATATTTAAAATATCTCAAAAGAATCAAGAAATAGATAAAAAACTACTTTAGTATTATCTACGATAAAACATTTTAGTTAAAAACAAATAACTAAAATCCGAACCACGTAGTGTTGGTCTGATAAGCCTAACACTCAGTTCTCTTCCCTATACAACATCCGATTCTTGTCTACCATCTAACATGACACACCACAGTTTTCTCTAGTAGTGTCCACGTCGATGACAACCATTAAGCGGACGGTGTTTTGGTATTAATAGCACCAAAGAACGGTAAATATTTAATACGTTGGATTTTTGATAATTGACTCTAAAAAATGGATTTGTCATAATATTTAATAGTCGATTCATATACTTTGACTATGGGGAGTTTTATTGAAATATGGTGGGGAATAAACACTCAAAAAAGTACCGTACATTAAAAAATCGACCTTTAATATAATAATGTTTTGTTTTTTATCCAAGTCCTATCAATCATAAAGATGTTTTTTATGAAACTAAACAAAGGAAAGAAAGCTTATAAGCCATCTTGTAATGAGTAGAATGTGTTTTAAAGAGCCATCTAAACATGAAATCCGTTCGTGTGTGGTGATTTCTTAGGTTCAATGTGTAGTGTGTTCTCGGAAGGAAACCTGTCATATTTTTCCTATAACATTTATAACACAGAGTCTTTTAAGGCTACTCACGTTTTATAAGTCTCAAGCATAAAATCTAGGTTGTAAGGCCAGGAAACTATTTCTCAGACTCTATACACAACTTTCGTACTTTTTTTCATTTTAGAGGGAAGATTTTGCAAGATACTAAGTATTTTCCTTTTTTATTTTTTAATTTGTGTATATATATATATATATATATATATATATATATATATATATATATATATATATATATATATATATATATATATATATATATATATATATATAGACCAGCTTAGATTTCAATCACCTGGTCATTAAAAGTATTAGATACTATGACTAATACTTTTTAAGTCAAACTATGCATATACTGTAGCTAATATTTTTAATTTCAAACAATGCATATACTGTAGCTAATATTTTCAATGTCAAACTATGCATATATTGTAGCTAATATTTTTACATCAGTCACGGGTTTTTAGTTGTTTTGCACAACAGAATGTAGCAAAAAATCTACATTTATTGACGGCACTGGTAGCCCAATGCTATTACATATCATTGATTTTATTCACATTCAAGAAAGTTTTAAAGCAAACAAATAAAAATCAACTGTTAGTGGAAATCATATTTATTAACTAATTTCAACGGCTAATTAGATGGCTCTTGACGTTTTAATAGTTAAATAAATGTATATTATAATAATTCAATATTTTAAAAAAGTCACTACGATACAGTCTAGTTTTCGATACAGATACTGTATAGGTTCTGTTTGTATTTGTGAAGCGTTCTCCATGTATTTGTATTACAGAAACAATATAGACCCTATAAATAGTATAGACAAACCACAATTCCAGTAATTGATTTATAATCCAATTCGCCATTTTATATTAAAAACTGACATTATGTTGTTTGTAACAGCACTGCAGTGGCTATTACTAGTACATTACAGTGGTCAAATCAATATATGACTGAAGATTCTTGGAATGTGGATACTTTATTATGAAAACCAGGAAATCGGATATATAAAGTCATCGAGTCCAATTTCCCTTATGTACTATCGATAATACCGATGTTGCTTTGACCGTAATCATGTTATCTACTCTACGGTTAACAACAGTCCTCATTTTACATGAGGCTGCAGATAAATTTTTGTAACTCACCTTTTCATTAATTCCATACAGTTTGTTGATATATTCCACCTATATATCCATCCCACGAATAGAACTTTTTATGACTCATCACAATTAATATTAATCTCTCTCTCTCTCTCTCTCTCTCTCTCTCTCTCTCTCTCTCTCTCTCTCTCTCTCTCTCTCTCTCTCTCTCTCTCTCTCTCTCTCTCTCTCTCTTTCCTATCATTCCTCCTTCTAATCCTTCTTTATATCCTTATCTCTCCTTAGTTCTCCCCTTCTTCTCATACTCACTATATAAAAAAAAATTTCTGACTAACATTTAACAAGCCCAGTATTTAGATTAAACATTATTACTTTTAAGTGGTCCCCTTTCCTCCAACCCCACCCCCCACCCACATATCACGATGATTGTCATGTGAAATACTGATTCTCCAGGTGAACAAATAAAACTGGCTAGTAAATAAAAAACAAATAATAATAAATTGAATATAGAAATAGACGATGATATAAATATGTAACTATTATATAACCATTACCCAAGGAGTAAAATTTATTAGCTTTACCGAGAGATTCAACATATGGGTTGTTAGCGTCATAAGTTCTTGCGGGTGGCTAGGAAGACCATCAACTTCATATTTTCGTGCGTGAGTGGGATAACTTCAATAGAAATCGTTCGTTCCATCAACGAAGTGTGTATGAGGGTATATGGAAAAATTCATCAAACTAGTTAGCCCTACCTAGCCAACCCACTTCCTAACTACGGTCGGGCAGTGGACGTAAATGTGTCGTCAAGACTATTCATCCTCCCTACATGTACTATACAAGAGAATGGGGGTTGGGAACACCATCTTGTTCAATGTGTGGCCTAAACTGTACTCATGAATATTAATGATCCCACCCCCCCACCCATACACGTACAGTAGTATTATCCCACCCACCCACCCATACACGTACAGTGGTATTAACCCATCCACCCACCCATACACATGCAGTAGTATTGACCCACCCACCCACCCATACATGTATATTATAAAATTAGCAGCTCTTCGGAGTTCTCATCTTGCAAGATAAAAAGCTTCAACCGTGTTGGAGTACGATGGCCCCAACATAATCTCCTTTACTTTCCTGTTACTTGGCGTTGCCTCCCAGGTCTCCTGGTGCTTGCCAGCGACCCATGTAGAGGCTCTTGACGAGGCTGTAAGCAATCCCATATGCTGCCTCTGGGCCAACGAAAGGTTCTTCAGTATCTCTCATGGCACTGTGGTCTGCCCTCTCGTTTCCCAGTACCCACGTGTGACCTGGTACCCCGCTGTGGCCTGGTACCCCGGTGTGACCTGGTACCCCCTTGTGACCTGGTACCCCGCTGTGGCCTGGTACCCCGCTGTGACCTGGTACCCCACTGAGACTTGGTACCCCGTTGAGACCTGGTACCCCGCTGTAACCTGGTACCCCACTGTGACCTGGTACCCCACTGAGACTTGGTACCCCGTTGAGACCTGGTACCCCGCTGTAACCTGGTACCCCGCTGTGACCTGTTACCCAAGATTAGTACACTTGCTGAATAGTAAATATTCTACATAATTACTAGAGTAAGTTTCATTACGAATACAGTTCCTTTGCTAACATTCAATAATTAAAATTACAACTTCTTAGTAAGTTCTGGTAACCCATGTTAAGATACTCATGTTATGCCATTCAATATACTTTTTTGTTCCAGACTGGTTCCCCGGATGGAGTCAACACAACCATGTACTCCGGCAGCCCAATGACGACTACCTCAGCGAGGAAGACTGTGTGGAGGCTCGTCGTCTTTATCACCATCCCTCACTAGCCACTGCCCCGGGCGCCGCCCCAGCTGCCTCTGAGCGCCTCACGGAGTCGTACATGTGGAATGACCGGGACTGCTCTACTCGCAACTACTTCATCTGTGAAAAACTACAGAAGGGTGCAGGTTGGTTGATAACAAAATATAGGTCTCTGAATATATATTTAAACCGCATAAATATATCCTTGGAAAGTCCTTTTCGTTATAAATCAGATTTCCAATTTTGATTTGAGTGTAATATAATCATTACAAAAACTCTTTAAAAAAAAGCATATTCAAAAAAATTTTACTAAGTATTCTTTGATTACACCACAGTATAATACACAAAGTCGTAAAGATTACTAGTGAAAAAATGACAATTTGTGCGACGCTAGCACTCCTAGTGGTCGTAAGCAGGATAACGGAATATCCCCATTACACTGCATAGTAGTTAATGTACGGTGCGATATATTTTATGGAATATAAGTAAATTTAGTTTCAAACATTACTATAGAGACATAAACAGCAATCAGGTGTACTACAACATTTGCTTACCACGTTAGCCGACTGCTTTACCACCACTTGGAGCGTTAGCATCGCATGGTTGGCTATTAAAACGGCTTAGCTTCGCTACAGTATGTTTTTTATATTATAGTGTGGTTAGACTGTATACTTACTTTACCTGAAAAATATACGTTAGCATATTAAGAAAAAAAATAAATAAAAATAAATAGATTATATTTCATGATAATAGTAATGATATCAGCTAACAAATATGATTCTTCTAAAGAAAATTAGAGAGCAAAACCTTAGGTCATTTACTCAACAACATAAAGCTTAGTTGATATGACTAGCTGGAAAATATTTAACTAATACGGTTGTTTTATAAAATAAAATCTTAAGTAAAGATTCCAATAAATTTTTAAGTTGGCTGTACAATGAATTGAAAGTCTTATCAATAAAATAAATGTGTATAAATTCCCTTCGGCGTGTTAGATATGTAACATTTCAAATATTGTAACGAGAGAGATGAAAGAAGACTGTGTAGTCGGAGAGATATAGAGACAGCTCATCTACATTCAAATAGACTTCAGATATTCATCACAGGTTGACTGGCTTCATTTGTTTAGAGACAAAAGCCACACAACCTCTGCTCTTTGTACTATTTTTTCGAGTATTATTAGAGAGTTTGTTTTAAAATCGTGTATTTATTATCTACAATATTAATTTAAATGCAGAACAAATGTAAAATAATTAACATTTCGTCAAATATGATCTATATTATACTGTACAATCAGTACGACAAACATTTTTTCATTGGCAGTTTTTTGACCAATCTACGATAAAGAACATCACCTATAATCGTCGACTTTTAATTTGTTACATAACATATTTTATCAACCAATTAACCATGGGTGCATGCACCTTAACTCACATACTGTATACATACACACTCATAATCAAAAATACAGGGTAAGTGAAAGTCAGTTTGAAATTACTTTGGTTATTGTACAAGTTTGAGTGTTTGGAGCTGAAACACTATACTTCAGTTTTATCTCATTTGTTCATTGCTTGAGAAAAAAAGTAATTTTCATGTTTCTTATTGCATATTTAGGCCCTACAATGAGCTAATCGGCATTTAGTTTTTTTCTTTTTTTTATAATTGGATATTTTAACCCAAATACAGCTTCACAAACTTACAAATATAAATTTAAATAGTCGTCGAAAATATAAATGAAAAAGTAAAGAATTTAAGGAAAAGTAATTGGGACTCATAATTTTATTTATTTTAATAAATATATGCGTTATTAAAACTGTAATCAATTAATTTAAAATCAATACGATATAACCAAAAAATTAACTTAATTCAGTCGATCGTTTCCGCACTGCTCGAAGATCTTTGGGATGGTGTTTTACGGTTCCTTGATAAAATACTTGGAATTACATATAAAATGCCGAATACTGATCTTATATCACACTATTAGTATGATAGATGGTTGTAAAATAGTAATAAAAACTGTAATTTATATATATATATATATATATATATATATAAATATATATAAAAAAAACTGAATCCCTAACAATTATTAGCGGAATTTTTAACTGATAAGACATCGATAAATGTTTAAATTTACTCCATTTTATCCTTAACTGTCCAGATTGCTATAATATATAGTGTTGTAGAAGTAATATATTATAAAAAATTATTATAAAACACATATTTTTAACAATATGTAATAGCAATAAAATTATAAAAAAAATCTGGAAAATAACTTTAAAAACAAAAATTTAATATTTTTTGCGTACTGTACGTCAGATAAACCAAATGTTTTCTAAAAACCTAATTTTCGGTCAAACATTGTAGTATTGTGATTGAATGTTTTATTGTAGTTTAATCTAATATTATCTAAAAATAAATCCTTTTTTTTAGGGAAACACGAAGAATATAGACCTCTGCTTTAAAAACAACTTATCTACTTGGCATGTTTGAAATAAAACTGAAAGTTCATTAAGTACTTGAGAGCAATATTAGCTATAGAACAAGCGCTCAACTGTAAACTGTTTGTAAAACACTCTTCTTCTTCTCTTTTCTCTGCCTTTTTATGTTATTTTATAAAAGCCTTTTAATTATATATCATCAAAGGTCTGATTGAATATTTAAACAAACACAAAACTATGAATGGTAAGTCATAGGGTATAAAGTTTAATTTGACAGTTATAATTGTACAATAAACCTATGCGAAAAATCCTTTGTGAATCCGTCTGGTCTGAGGATGTGAATTGAGGGTGTTTGATCGAAAATTATTTTTGAAAATGTTTCTAGTAAAATTGTTAGTATCCAAGAAAGTAATAAATGTGTTAACGGACAAAATTCTAAAAACATTCTTTAAGAAGATATGACTGCCTTAGTATATCTTTGGCATTTTTGGTGCATAACTCTTGAACAATCCATTTGATATATTTTATTAAAATTTTAAGAATATAGTGGACAACAGGTACTAACCACTTTTGTATATAGCAAATATAAAAAAAATGTTGTGTTACAAATTATTTTTCTCTAAGTGAAATTTTTTCAAAAATTTACATTGAAATTTGTACAACCATGTTGGGCTAAACAAGTCGATAATTAATATATATATAAAATTCATTGCTAGAGTTTATTATAAATGAAGGAGTTACGTCCATCTGTCGAATTTCCGGAGTGGGGCAGGTGGGGGCTATGAGGGGAGATAGGGGAGAGGAATACATTGCTTGTTCGTTAGTGAGTCAAGATCTTTACTACTCTTAGCGGCAGTTGTGATAAAATATAGAACTACATTACATTCCTTAGAGCGCTAACCTGTGCGCCAGGACAAAAACTTTTTAATTTAGTTTACTGAAATAAACCACGAAAATATTTATGCATTTTGTACTATTATTGTAATAAATTTGTTTTATATATCGTTTTGTGAAGTAGTCTGTAGAAAATTGAGTATCGTTCCAACTAATTTATTCGCTCTTGTACTTACAATTACATTTGTTAGTTCGCTTTAAAAGTTCTATTTGTATCTGTAAAAATCACTCAGTCTCTTGAAAAAAATAGACAAAATATATACCTAAAAAAACATTTTAGATAAAGCTCATTCCAAATAAGCTGATCAGCTAGGTCTGCCTGGGAAACTCTGAAATAGTCATGTACTAACTTGGTTTTCACTGCTTTATACCACCGCTGAATTAAACCACAAGGAACAAATAAACAGAGGTCTCAAGTTTACTGAATTGATGTCCAATTATAGAAACGGGGTGTTGAGAAGTTAGTTCTCTAGATCTCTGTGCTTGCAGCAGGGCCACAGCCGTTGTCAGCTCCTTCCCTTATTCCTACCAAACCCTGAAGAAAAACGTAGTTCTTTATCACTGACAATTTATAAAGATTTTTATTACTGATAACTGCCACTGAGGCGTCCGCTGCTTCGTGAGAAAGCTATCTCTGATTTTAATTGTTGCGTAGTTAAACACGGATGAAATTCCAGGTTAGTAATAGCGTGATCTACGCTTTGACCAAAATGAACTTCTTGCCATCTAGATAGTTAACTGATTCAATATGAAGTCAGGAAAGAGTAGCTTAAAATATTTATGGATTCATTTAACAAATGCTAGGGTCCAGAATATACCTCTGTTACATCAATACTAATAAAAAAAAATTGTATATTGGATTCTTAATAATTATTATTAATTAGCCATTGTAAGGAAAATAGAGAATTCATATTTTTACAAAACAAAGAACGTTGTCGTATGAGGTTTTGGAAATATGATAAGTCAGTTACAAAACCTTTAAAAATATTTAACAAGATAGTAAAATGAACAGAGTTTATTGTGATATTAAAGGAAACTGAAGGTTATTTTTCTTCCTTAAAAATTATTAATATGATATTAATGTTTCCATCTATAACTCAACTATATTATTTAATGTTTTATTAATATATACTGCCTAAATTAACATGTTTATTTAAAAAACACTGAATATTTTAAGGAAGGAACTCCGTTTTATTTATGAGTACACATAGGGTTACTTATATACTTGCTAAATTATATGTTAATTTAGCAAGTATTATCATTTCATTTTGAAGAATCTAGACTATATGTTTATAGCAAGTATAATTCTGATAATTATTAAACAATGACTGTTGGAGAAGTTTATCTAAAAATCTGAGTAAAAGAAACTTAGTTCATTGTAAGTAAAAATTAGGTTACGATGATTAACGTTTTAATAGGAAAACTTGTAATTTATGGATAGAATATTATAAAACGAGATAGTAGTTATTCTCTATAAACATTAAAGAAATTCCTCTTTAAGACTCAAACCCTAAGTCCTGTAACGACTTGAGACCAATATTGCCGAGAGACAAGTGCTCTGCTCCAAATTGTTTACACAATTCTCCCCAGCTTGTTCCAATCATCCCCTCCATCCGTATCTGTGTTTGGTGATTTAAACGCTCGTTTATTTTGTATCGTCATCTTTTAAATTACAACCAAAGCCAAACATGACTTGTTTTAATTATACATATTTACTTACACTAATCGTTTTCTATTTTAAAAATATGCGATAGGAATTCTCTATGAGATATTTATAAAAGCGACAACGTTGCTCCCTGCCTGTCACATTGACTGGAGGGTTCTGACGTTATCGGAAGAGAATGGAGTCAAGCATCGTTGAGCGTGGCTGTTCCTTGGATGGGTGACCGTCTAAGCGATCCCGTCCTTGTACGCAGCCTGCCTGCCCGGTGGTGGTTCGGAAGTCACCCTTAAGCCGTTGGACTCTAGGTTAAGTGTGAGAGAGGGCTTCTTAGCCCTAACTCCACCTGGTAAAATAAGATGATCTTTAACTTTTTTTAGCTCCTGAAATTCATTACACTCCATCTGCTACATTCCTGCCATATTATCTCAAAAAATAACACCGGTTGAATAATATTGACAACCTATCCAACCAATGAATCCCGAATAATACAAAGATGAACAATGAATTGTAGTATTATGCGCTTATGGAACTATCACCACTAGATAATACCTAATCAATTAAATATAAATTTAGAAATATACGTAATTGAATTGTAATTTCGTTTGCAGCGTGAGACCAAACACTTATTATATTATATAATATCCTCTAAGAACTTACTCTCTTGTACATTTACCAAATGTAAACTCTCAATTTATATTATTATATCCTCACAGTCACAACATTTTATTATACGTAGTTGAAACGTACCGAAAAGATTAAACTACACAAATTACTTTAGAGTAACAAGCTCTCCAAAACAACCGTACTAATTCAAAGTATTCCAAAGTAAGCAAACTGTTTCAAAGGAAGTCAAAGTACCAAAATATATTAATAGCAATCTACGAATCTCAAAATCTAAAATTTATTCCTTTTGAGATTTCCTTAAAGTAAATACGGTATTATAATGTAAACTAATACTTTATGTAACATATGCTTTTATTATTTTAATCTAAAAAAAAACGTTAAAAATCAAATATTTCTAATAAAGATAAAGTATGTCTTCTTTCCTTCATACAATCTCTCTTCCTTCCAGACAAGAGTCAGGAAACAAAACTTTTTACTATCTGTCACTTTCGTTATTGTCATGTTTATCGTGAGAAGTAACTTTATGACTCTCATCTTTCGATATATTTTTACGATATTCTTGTTTTATCGTCTTCTTAGCCAAGGCAACTTTCAGTCATTTACTATTTACACTAGACTTTCTTTTATTTAAAATTATATTAAAAGTTCTCGGTCCATTCCTTAAGCCCCGTTATAAACAAAACAACTTTTAACAAAATGAGAAGTTCTTATTAAACTCCTAAGGATACTTCCTGAGATATGTATATTTTTACTATATCTTGACTTTTTATGTTAGAAATTTTTTTACGGTTTGCCAACTGTTAATTTACTGTTAATTTTGAATGTTACTAAGTCATGAAGGAAGTTTTTGTTTAACAAAAAACTTGTCAAATATCGTCAAATAAATGTAGCTCAATTTGAACTAACACTATGAAAAAAAATCCTTTTATGTAAAATCCCCATAAAGCTGGCCAATAAATCTTACAAAGTATAAGTGAACAAAATGAATAGCTAATGAACAAGAAACTCTTTTGAAAAGAGATTTTAAATTAGGGAGCGATTTAAAATTAGTAAACAATGTTTATTCATCCTCCAACGAGTTTTATTTTTGGTTAATACTTTTATTTCTTGCAAAGTTAATCAGTCTGGAACAATTACTGCTAGTCAAAAAGGTATTATTTAGATAGATGTGTTTTGTTACACGTTTTTTTAATTACTTTTGTATATACATTTAAAATAAAATTTTTATATAGTATTTTACAATATATACTTACAAAAAGTAATAATGAAAACAACCTGAAACTAAACACATTTATCAAAATAATATCTTTATAACCAGCAGACATTTTTACAGACCACATAGTTGTTGAAGAAATTATGTCTGTTAAAGCTATTGTTCAAATTAAATTAAAATAAAATAATAATAATAACAATTTTTAAGTAAATTAAAGAGTTTGTTTATATGAGTTATAAATTGCCCATTATGGTATGTAAGATAATAAAGAATCCTTTCTACTGGTAAAATGAGACTTTGATTATTGAAGTTTTTCAAGCCTCTCCAATCGATCCACACTAAATGAATACACAGCTCCCTCACCTATCAGCATACTTACAAGGTTAATGACCCCTAAGCATACGCACGCATAAAAGTGCTTACAGATATCCCCCAAACAAATTTAATGTCTTCCAGTTCATACATGAATGAACTATCAACTCTTTCGCTCATCAGCACACTTACAAAAGTTATGGCTCCAAATCATAACCCCCCCGCCCCCCATTAATGATGTAGCAGATCTCCAACGTAACAAATATAATGTCCTCGAGTCAAGTAAATATTGTTGTGAAACAAGGTTTATTTGTCCTTTAGCAGTCCACCCAAGCATGAAAGGACTAACATATGTCCTCAAATAACAATAAATAAAACAATAAAAAAAAAAAAAAAAAAATAAATACCCATTATCACTGTACGTGTATTGGTGGGAGGGTGGCCCATTACAACTGCACGTGTATTGGTGGGAGGGTGGCCCATTATCACTACACGTGTATTGGTGGGAGGGTGGCCCATTACCACTGCACGTGTATTGGTGAGAGGGTGGCCCATTACAACTGCACTTGTATTGGTGAGAGGGTGGCCCATTACCACTACACGTGTATTGGTGGGAGGTTGGCCCATTACCACTACACGTGTATTGGTGGGAGGTTGGCCCATTACCACTACACGTGTATTGGTGGGAGGGTGGCCCATTACCACTGCACGTGCATTGGTGAGAGGGTGGCCCATTACCACTGCACGTGTACGGTTGATCAGGTGGGCCATTACTATTGTTGTGTATGACTGGGTGCCTTACAACACATACTTTATAGGGTGGCTACATTAAGTGTAGTTTTTAACATTTTGTTTGAAGATTTTTGTCTTACTAGAGTGTTGGAGAATTTTGGTAATTTGTCGTTCCAAATTCGTGAATCATCTTGCCTGTTACAATTCATTGTTTCCATTGTAGTTTTAATTTCCAATACAAAATATACAAGAATAGTTTACAAGACAATATTTTTACACAATAATTACATTTTAGATTTACTAACGAAGTATTTACCTTTACGTTTTAATTACGAATATACATTTTAAGTTAAACACTCATATTATATTAACATTTATAATTGGGAAATTAAAATTGTATTGGGAAAACTTTAAAATGTTTTATTAAGAAATCCAATAAAAAATAGGAGTAAAAAAACTCTATCGAAAACCATATATGTATACACCAATACACAAATCCAGCGTCAATACATGAACATGTATGGCCAACAACACATACATATACTATCAATACATAAGTTTGTATTCACCAATAAATACATACAATGTAATATGTGATTACGTGCCTCCACGTGTATTTGAACTACCACCACAATAGATAGGTGAAAACAACCACCAAGTTAAAATAAGGAACAATTTCAAAGATAAAAGTATGAATCTGGAAATGAGCGACTTGCCGTAAGTAGTAGGCATTAACAAAACGTGCTTTAATACCAAAATCAATAAAGGAGCAAGAATGTTACGACATTACTCTCGACCACGACCGAGGCATATTTCTGAGCCTCCATAACTGTTATTTATTAAAATACACCATTCTGACTTCAGAAGTAATCGCAAAGACGTATAAAGACAAAGTCATAACATGAGCCTACATCAAGCATATAAGACACACGACTAACTGGACAAAATAAAATAACTTCAACATAACATAAATTTGAGGCACCATCAGAGTTTCTATGAGTAAGTAATGTGAAAATAAAACGATAAATAATTATTTAAGAGGGCTCTTTCTTACTAATAAGTCCCCTCCACTCTCAACATTTAAGTTGCCATGAGTTTTAACCAATTATGAATAAATAAAAACTCAACTATAAATAGTCATCCAGGCTTAGATTTGAACTACCTTTAAACCCCTTGAAATGTAACACCTTGAAAACAAACAATAGAACATTATCAAAATTTCATCTAATTTAAAACCAAATACATATTCCATAAAGAATATAAAACAGAAAATGAGTAGGAAACGCCATAAAATCATAATTATGAGTCCACCAAAACATAAGTTACCATCAGGAAAACTAGTTTATTAACCACCATCAATACATAAGGATGTAAAATTATGAAGCACGTATTTTCTGTATAAAAATTACTGCAAATCAAGTAAAAAAAGTTACACAAGTTTATACGGAATCATTCAGCTACTGAATACTACTTATAAAACTGATATTGAACTTGTAAGTGGATATTATTTTTTTAATATCGGGGTAATAACATAATTAGCTCTACTGATAGTATTAATGAGTAAATGGTTAACTGATTAGAGATTTGCGTTTGCTAATTAATGATAGAGACACACTTAGATAGAAATTGGTTCTTGAATTTAATTAAAAAATAATTCAATATTTTCTTAATTAAATAGCATCTATTCTTCATGACAAAACATCCTCATTTCAATAAATTATTCATGCATATTATTGTTATAAATATCATAAGAAAACTAAATTTTACTAAACAATGTTTGATGTCAACATACATAGACCCTACTAGTACTAAATTTGAAAATTCGTAATAATCCTTAGCGTGCTTTACCCTAGAACAACACTGCACAGCCCCGGTATCTTAAAAGTAAACAAATTAATCTTCTCTATCCATACACAGTACACTATATTACATTTTGTGTCTCTCGCAACTGTAAATATGGATTTTATCCCAGATTATCAAACGTAGATGGTTAGCAGGGATGGTAACGATAGTATCGACCATATCGATATTTTAGACCTATACATCATATAACTAAATAATGAAGTTATTCTCTCTCCTCAAAATCATTACGATTCTAAAAAAACACATTTAGATTGCTTCTTAAGCCTACAAAACATGCATTACGATAATAAAGTAACTTTATTTCGTTTTTTACGTGAGGTTAAGTGGGAAATTGATTTCGAAACGTTTAACTTGTTTCGTGTGGATAAATGTATTTAATTTGTACATTGATTAAGCTATTCTAAATAGCGACAGAAAAATTAATCTATTTATGATCATGACATAAGAGTTATTGCATCATTTTTAACATATAAATAAATTAAAATTCGACATATCGGTTATCCGATATATCAATAGTTTTCTTTCGATATTATTGGTACATTGATAGTTGGTTTTCGATATATTGATAATTCGATATATCGAAAATATTTGTCATCCCTATTT
This sequence comes from Stictocephala bisonia, assembly GCA_035578905.1. Classification (NCBI taxonomy): domain Eukaryota; kingdom Metazoa; phylum Arthropoda; class Insecta; order Hemiptera; family Membracidae; genus Stictocephala; species Stictocephala bisonia. The sequence goes on from JAQJVL010000071.1 coordinate 539,344, forward strand.
GTTAGGTATATACTACAAGTAGTTTCTTGTTTGGTAGTTGTTACCATCAAGGTGAATAATATACAGTGAACATTTACTACAAGTAAAAGAAGAAATAAAATGAAATAAAACCTTTAATTTTCGAGGTTAGTATTATTAGGGCCTCTCATAAACCTCCGGTATAATATGTATAGTTTAGAGGTCGATGACAATATGTTTTCACCAACCTCTAACAGGATCAAACAAGTAGGTGACAAACATAAAATATTTGTCATGCTTATTAGAAATTATCACGGTATCCATGATAGTTAAAAACCCAGCTTTCAAAATAAAAACTATTATTTTAATGTTAGCATAAATTTAAAGTTTGGTCATCTTAGTAATCTTTCCTCCTAGAAACGAATTATTAATTTAAAAAAAATAATAAATTTACTTTCTCCGATGGCTAGCCTCACTACCATTTTATTTCACCGTATAAATGAAACATCCATTTTAATTACAGAGTCATGTTGAGAAGAGTTAAAAAAAATTGTATCTCAAAAGATGTATGCTATAATATTTCAATTTTGGTGCGTGGCCTCTTGTATTTTTACAAGATCTCCAATTCGTTTTCCAATATCATCATGTTTCATAAATCAATATATGTAACTAGTGGACACCCCTGCAAGATTTTCGTGCAAACCCCGGCGCTTGCTGAGATCGATACAACTTGGCCTTCGGCCTCGGCATCTGACATATGACTACAAACAATAGTAGATTAACTGTATAACGTAAAATAACAATATTACATTTATTTACAGTATCTCACTAACAATAATTGCTTTGCTATCTATTTATTAGAATAACAGCTTATTTTAAAGTGGTTTATTTAATATATTTTCGTTTAACAACTGAAAATTAAACTCTTAATGCATCAAAAGTATAATATCAAACATACAAAATAAACATGCTTATTTATTTACAAAACAGCTGTTATTAATTTAATAAAATCACCCGAATTTTAACCTTATGGAACAATATTTTAGGAGGGTTTCTACCCATTAGGAGTATTTTATCAAGATGAAAATACTTTAGTTGTCCTATTTAAGACCTAAAGAAACAGTCTACAACATTTCCGCTCTAACCCTACATGGAAAGTTGGAGAATTAGTGATAAGTGTGTTAGGGCTTTGCATATTATATATAAGATTATTGATACATGTATCAAATAAACAAATAAAACGTTTATTCAAATGGAACATTACAGTTAGTAAAATTAATTATCAGAAGAATATATCTTAAACGTGATCATTTGATAAAATTGCGAGATTTTATGTTATTTGATTCATCTCTATTCCAACAGCCAACTATCTACTTTCTTTCGAGGTTAACTAGGATACATTTTCATTGAAACTCCTTGCAGATATGTATAATCCTATTTATTTTATTTTTTGTTTATTTTGGCAAACACACAACTAATAAAGTGGTTAGCTATAGTCCCTAAGAAATTGTACACATAATAATGTAAAAAATCTATGGAACAAATAAACTATTATTATTATTACTTACTACCTGTGCAGAAGTAACAATTTTGTAATATAAACTTCCATATTTTTTTCTACACAAAAATCTAAAAGTGGGGAATTGATACACTTTAAATTTTGTACATTGCATGTATAAAGAAAAGTGTTTTATATATATATATATATATATATATATATATATATATATATATATAGGGTTGGGCAAAGGTCTGGAATATATGTATTAATTTCAAAACCATTGAAAGAAATGTAAGGAAACTTTTCAGTTATGTACATGTCCCTATACCAAACATTTAGACACATTTTACTTGTTTCTGCATATCCAGGGGATGGCCCAAGGAAGTCTTAACATTTTTAAATGTAAGACTAACTCGAGTTATACCTCATTTTAAAGGTCTTTGTTTATACTATATAAAAGTACAAATCTGAGGTCAAAAGGATGACCCATTCTCAAAACACAGCGATTCAAAGAATTTAGTGTCATATTACTAATTTTTTTCAGTTATACGGCACTTTATTTAACAGTTTCAGGTCCCTGTTGGTGATTGTTAACAATCGTAACAAACGACTGCGTTATAAAAATAGCAATGCTATTTAACTAAGATAAAAGCAAGAAAAATTGATTAAAACCCTTTTGACAGTAGGTTTACCTAAAATAATTTAAAAATAATATTATAATAATTTGGTACTTACTTTTTGTAAAATTTAATTTCTCATAGTTAGATAAATTATAGCTGTACGCAGCAATATATAATAACTATCTTACCTTTGTATTAAGCAGTGTTAGTTATATGACATTAAGTTCTTTGAGAGGCTATATTTTCTGACTGGGTCGTCCTTTTGACCTCAGGTTTGCACTCTTGTATTTTAAAAACAAAGACATTTAAAATAAGGTATAACTCGATGTAGGCTTACACTTAAAATATTTAAGACAATCCTCATGGGCCATCCCCTGGAAATTGAAAAAAAAAAAACAAGTAAAACATGTCCATATGTTTGGTACTATGCATATGTACATACTGTAAATACAAATTTTCTTTTAATAGTTTTAAAGTTAATAAATACATTCCAGACTTTTGCCCAACCCTGACATAAAATTTTTTAAGTGACTGTATTTTCTGACTGGGTCATCCTTTTAGCCTCAAGTTTGCACTGTTGTGTTTTACAAACAAATACCTTTAAAATGAGGTATAACTCGAGGTAGGCTTACATATAAATTTCTAAGACTTCCTTCATGGGTCATCATCACCTGGCTATGCGAAAAACAAGTAAAATATGTCTAAATATTTGGTATAGGGACATGTACATAACGTTTCATTATCAATAATGGTCTACATTACATTTATTTCAATGGTTTTAAAATTAATAAATATTTTCCAGACTTTTGCCCAACCCTGTATATATATATATACATACATATATATATATATATATATATATATATATATATATATATATATATATATATATATTTGGAATCTAAAATTGTAAACGAAAACAGGGTCTTTAAGAACTTTAAGAATTTCACACCCTACTTACATTTCACAAATGAAAACAATAGTTCAGTTCTGAACACTTGATACTGTGATCAGCTGATTTATGTGCATATAGTATCCAAATCATATCCTATTAGTAATTATCATATACAGCTGAAATTTACGTTAAGATAAAATAGTGTTCAGCTTTTATTTTCTATCAACTAAAGTAAAAAGTAAGACTAATAGATCTCTAGCAAAAAGTGGCTCGGTTTAGCTACTCACTTACATTGAGGCTTTCCAAATGTCCACTTGCTTTTACAAATTTAAAGTTATTATTAATAAATGTTTAAGGTAAATAAAATTCGGTTCAGATAGATATGCATACAACAACTACTCAACTAATGAAAAGAACTTCTTGTTCATGCTTGTTTGGCAAACAATTTTCTCAGAACAGTATTTCCCAGAAGAGATGGATTTCCAGAAGCGATGAAGTCGTTATGGTAACGTCAGACTAGTGTTTTACTTTGATTAAATAGGGGGCTTTAGAGAGGGGGGGATTACACTGGGATATTAGAATATATTGTTTACCCGATTGATTCCAAACACAACATGACATAAAGACGAAAACCATTTCCTGTACATGTATTTTACTTGAAAAACCTTTTTATAAATATAAATATTAGTTGTAAGTAAATTCGATGAACTCACTTGAAATATTCATTTATTTCATTTAAAATTAATAAAATGTTACATTATATCAAATTATAACTTTTTTTACAAATCCTATTTAAAAATTTTTTGGGAAGCAATTATAAAATAACAGTGTATTTAGGATTACAGAGCCATCAACTTATACAGAACTGAACAGCAAAGTTACTGTAAATAATCTAAATATACTCCATTACTACAGATTTTCCACAAAAAATTTTGAAATAATTAATGTTATAAATTATTTCAAAATGTTCATAGTTTGATTTAAACGTAACGTCTTTAATTTAATCTTATATTATTTTATCGTACAATGGGGATGTAATAGAAGTAACACCAATCTTGCTTATTGTTCCACGAAACAATAGGGTTCTTTGTTGGTTAGATATTATCATTAGTTGCGTTACTTTCGTAAACAATAGAACAACAGAATTTCAGATGCGAAGTTCAGATAATGTAATAAAACGCGCCTATTATACTATTTAAATAACATTTTAAACAAATAACTATTAAGGTGTATTATACGAGTTTTCAACTCACAAATTCATCATAAAGTTAGATTTCATGGTAATAGGACAATTTAACCGTTGTTAATTGAATTTTTACTCTTGTTACGTAGACATTGTGACATTGTAATGGTTTAGTAGAGGTTATAATACTGTTTTAATATTTAAAAGATGGTATATTCACCACTCTACATGTGTGGGTGGGTGGGTCATCACCACTATACATGTTGGTTGGGTGGGAGGGTCATCACTACTGTACATGTATGGGTGAATGGGAGGAACATCACCATTCTACATGTATGGGTGGGTGGGAGAGTCATATCTTCTCTAAATATATGGGTGAGAGGGAGGATCATCACCACTTTACACGTAAGTGTGAGTGGGAAGGTTCATCATTACTGTACATGTTGGGTGGGTGGGAGGGTCATAACCAATGTACATTTATGGGTGGGTGGGCGGGTCATCACCTCTGTACATGTATGGGTGGGACGGAGCATCATCACCACTCTTCATGTATAGGTGAGTGGGAGGATCATCACCACTCTTCATACATGGGTGGGTTGGAGCATCATCACCACTCTTCATATATGGGTGGATGGGAGGGTCATCACTACTCTAAATGTATGGGTGTGTGGGAGGGTAATCACCACTGTACATGAATGGGTAGGTGAGAAGGTCATCACCAACTGTTTTTCAATGGGTGGGTGGGAATAAACGTTTTTCAATCTGAATCAATTTATCACCTAAAACAATTTAATTCGATTTTTAGGAAGATTTTTAGTGGCTTTTTAAGATCATAAATAATTAAACACTTGATACGAATAGTGCATATTTTTTACAAATAAATTCGTACTATAATAATTGTTTCCAGTATATATTGTATGGCTTTCAAAAACCAGCTACCAAATTAATAAAAGATTAAAACTCAGGTACACAAATCTAATTGTTATTTATACCTGTACAAGCATACAAGAATATATAGTATTGTTAGATGCATATATACTTGTAACTGTTCCTTTTTAATTGTATAATTTTACTATGTGAGAAACAGTGAAGACAAATGAAATAAGACAATATGTTAATTAGCAGCTTAGAATCTTTAATAATATATCTAGATGTATCTAAGAAAATGTGTAGTTAAAAAAAATTAATTTATAGGCCAAAATTTACTTGAGATATATCGATACAGGATATCACACTTTGCTAACATACGGGTCCAAACACCAACTTAAACTGCAAATTTTCTTTTTTATACGTATTAAAGGTTTTTATTGTAGTTTGTGCAGTTATACTTATAAAAATCAAACCATTCTCGTAGTTTTTTTTTTTTTTTTTTTTTATAGATTCGATGTAGTGACAAATCGCTTAAACTTTCAAAATATTATAAATTACTTTGTATAAATATTGCCTCACTTTATAATTAAGTTGGGCGTTATCTTAGATTAATAATTAAACCCGCGGGATTAGTCCCCAAATATTATACATTATGATTTTGTATTTAAGTTTTATTCCTCAGTCTAAATTTTCATCTTACGTAAGGTCAAAGTTAGGGTGAATAAATTAACTGTTATGTTTAATTTGTTAACTTACATCCAACCACGTACACTTGATCACTCATGTCCAAAAGAACATTAATATCCTTATAAAAAGTAACTAAAAAAAATGCATATATTTAACTTAAGATCATAAAAACGCTGTTGCCTGAAACAAATCTCCATGAACAAGTATTTGAAAATATTATGATTTTACTAATAAAATAGTAAAGTATTTTTAATTATTTCTTAATTTTGGTGTATTACGAGTGAAAAACCCCCTTCAAAGATTATAAATATTGTCTTAAAAAGTTTTCCTCCACGACCTTAAATTTGTACGACTTGTGAGGTTAGTAACTTCTAAATATACACTTTAAGGTTTAACTCTATTTTAATATTTGGTAATTATCACTTTTCAAATTTATACTATAAATGAAGAATCAAATATCTTTGTAGTGATTTTCTGTTGGAATTTTAATTAAAATGTTTGTGTATACATCGTACATTTTGAATTCTCTTTCAAGAAGATTAAATGTTAAGAATGATTAGTTCAACAAAATGTATAAAATTGTTTTCTAATCATGAATATTAATAATAAAATATATATTTTTATTTTGAATGAAAAAATACATATCTTTTCCAAAAATATATCATAGTAAGAATCATAAATAAGAAAATTGCTCCAACAAATAATACTTATGATTATATTATACACAAAACATTACGATAAACATTATATTACGCATGTATTACGCAATCATGTATTGCAAAAGTATTGCAATATGATTCACAAACATATTGCCAGATATTATAAAAAGCTAAGTAGCTAGTAGCTTCTTGCATTTTATGACAGAAAAAACCTTCTGTCTGAAGTTAAGCTTCCGACCAACGTCAGCTTAAGATTATTCATTATAATCAGATTAATGCACATATTGGACACAGTTCTCGTAATTTGTCAAATGATAGTTATAAATAATACTCTCTAGTGGTAAATGGATTAAATCTGTGAACATAGTTAAATACCTACTGAATATATATTTATATTCACTTCTCTTCCATCTTTATTTCACAAAAGTCAGCCCTTTAAATAATCATGTTTGAGAGAGTAAATATGCATGCTATACATTCCCTACCAACACACGTATTTTAAGGCGAATATAAATTATTTCATGTATATAGGATGAATATGGATGACCTTTGTACTATGGATACCAACTTAGTTCGAATGTTCCTTAGAAAGAGCCACTTATTAATAGTCCAATAGCCAGGATAAGTAAGGAATATACAGCTTTACTTGGAATCCGAACCAAGTAGTGTTGGCTCAATACCCAGTTCTACTCCCTAAACAACATCTGAACACTTTATAACAACCAGGATGGGCACACTAGAATTATCTAGTAGTGTCCACATCGATGGAAACCATTGAGCGGACGCCATGTTGGTAATAAAAGGACCGAGCATAGAACATATCACCTACAATTTCCACAAAACTTTATCTCCAAGTAGCTGGGTTACATCACTGCGCCACTAGTGCCGACAAAATAAGAAATAATATTTATTAATCAATGATCTTCTGGATCTCACGTGTTGAATAAAATAAAAACATATAAGTTGAACAGCATTGATATAAATTCTAATTATAAAATGTAATAAATGCTATATATATTGTAATATAAATTGTAATAGTTGAAAGTGATAATTTCCAATAGATATAACTCCAAGAGTTCGTAATTAAAGGATTTATTTAATAACTCTACTTAGTTATGGCAAGAAAAATTCGTATCTTGGGCCATTTGCACCATAATGGTTGTACACCAACGTATCATAACAAAGCAACATTTATACAGAATATAGCGTTATTCCAGCGTTCTAACGTCACGAATCCCTAACTCAACCATTTTTGTATCTGTTGGTTCCAGAACCTCTGGAAGAGATGAGAACTCTGTGTAACCGTACAGTGACTCTCACCGGCGATCAGCCCAGAACCTCCATAACCAGCCCGGGGTTCCCCCGTACCTATCCTGACAACGTGGAGTGCCACACTGAGGTCTTGGCCCCTCATGGATACAGGCTGATCGTAGACTTCGACGAGCTTATCCTGGAAGACGAGCGGTTAGAGTGAGTACTGATTCAGCCACTTTTAATTAAGGTTTGGTGTTGTATTTTTTAATCCCGAAATTCGTTTTGTATTGTATGTACAATTTGCAGTTTTATTACCGATTTATTTTGTGGAGTAAAATGTTATACTCTTCTTATATTGCTATTATTTATCTACAATGGATTGTTACGTTCTGGTGACCTATTCTAGACTGAAAATGAAATTTACTGCCAAAAATTAAAATTCAAAATAAGTATTTTTCCAGAAGCCTATGTTTTTCGTTGGTATTTCAAATGTCAAATTTCTGATAATCGATTACATATTATTGAATATTACATGAGATGTTATTAAATTTAGATGGATCTAAAAAATGGGCTATTCTTTTAATTAGTTAAATGTGGGTTAAAAGAAACTCTATTAGAGGTTGGATTATATTCTTTGGAGGTTAGATTTCAAAGAAAAATTCTTATTCGCTTCTTATTTATTCCTATTCTTATTTCCTTTCTTCTTCTTGCATCGACCAAATCAAAGCATCCAATATTAGTCGATGCAAAGCGTTGAGAGTATATTTCACTGTGGCTAACATTTTGAAATTAATGCTGCTTATTTACCAATATGTTAAGTCAAAAGATTTTTTTTGATATTTTCTTACAAAACTAAAATTTGAACCAGCAAAACACCTTATTATTTTAGATTCGTTTAGTTTGGAATGTTAAATAGAAAGAAGTAGGGAAGTTTTTTTCACTTTCCAACATGTACTAGTGGTTTATTTATTTATTTTTTACCATCATAAGAACCTTAAACCCAGTACACGTATCTGTAGCAATATTCTGACTCCTAAGAAACAACAAGGGATTTATATGTCTTTGTTATTGAAACTCAGATTACAAAATCACTGACGTAAGAATAGTTAAGACTAATTATTAAGGAGGATTATTTTTCTACTGACTATAACACTATATCACAGAATAATTTTACGTTATTTGTTCTTCATACATTATTTTTAAAGTATATTATTAATTTAGTTTATCAATTTACCAAATTATTTTTACAAATTCATTTTATTAACTAATAACAGATATAAGAATAAAGTCGTGTCTTATTTGTTTGAAGTTTGTTATAAGTTTGAAATTTACGCTGAACTCACCAATTATGAGAAGCTATTGCATTAGATCACTTATACAGTAAAAATAAATAAACCAGATAGAAAATGTCCAAAGGAAATCAAATCTTAAGTTTATGTACTTGTATTATAGTGTTTGAATATTGATCTCCAAATACAGAGCTAAGTTAAGATTTCGCATCCATTCAACACACGTTTCTCCGATTGAATAAATACAAGCAAGTTTACGAAAATATTACATGACTGATCATTGGCGTTCCCCGCTTATATTACACGACTGATCATTGGCGTTCCCCGCTTATATTACACGACTGATCAATGGCGTTCCCCGCTTATATTACACGACTGATCATTGGCGTTCCCCGCTTATATTACACGACTGATCATTGGCGTTCCCCGCTTATATTACACGACTGATCATTGGCGTTCCCCGCTTATATTACACGACTGATCATTGGCGTTCCCCGCTTATATTACACGACTGATCATTGGCGTTTCCCGCTTATATTACACGACTGATCATTGGCGTTCCCCGCTTATATTACACGACTGATCATTGGCATTCCCCGCTTATATTACACGACTGATCATTGGCGTTCCCCGCTTATATTCCCAGTAGTTGCATCTTCCCACACCCGTGTATAAGTGACTTAACATAAGTCACTCCTTTCGAGGCAGAGTAATTTCATCGGTGGTGGTCATAGGGTCTGATACCAGAAACGCGTTTCGGTCATGAAACATATTCCTAGTTAAAGCCTAATTTTTTTTTATTTGAAATTTGGTTTGAGTAGAACAGGAAAGCTAGCCGAGATGTTTTAATATAGGTTTAAGTCACCCTGCACGTGTGGGATACCTTACAAAATGGAGGAAGGGGGTTCGGGATAGATAGGACCTTTTTAACTCTCTGAGAAATGCCTCTTTGTGTCTTAAATCTGGGGGAGACATGTATCACAGCACTGGAATCCATGGTGTAGGCGTTGCAATAAGGGAACCGCTGATAGCTCTTATCACATTTAGAAATCTTACAGTGTAACATTAATCATTTATTAATAAATGTAGTGCATTATCATACATATACATACGATTTGTTTTATGTTTTAGGACATTTACAATATAAAGCTGAGTTTTACACTTTATTTTTTTATATTTGCTGCAGTTTTATGAACTTTTACATATGAAGAACTGAATGTTATTTAATGGCTGAGCCAGTAAAATAATCAAAACAGGTGCATCTCTCAATGTTTTTAACTTAGAAGTAGACATTTGAATATAATATTTCATATATCATTGTTGTCCACTTCGATTATGGTGTAAAAATCTACAGACTGTGTTGTTTACAAATCAGGTATTTCGTTTACAGTTGAATCCTAACTTCGCATATGTATCTTTTCAATGCAGACTTTTGTATTGTATTTGTCACAATAGTAGATATTGTGATTACAACAGAGGTATTCGATCCCAAGGCTGCCACCACCAAGGAGGTCTGTCCAACACTGAAACAAGAGACTTGTGTTAGTAACACAACACCTGGAAGAATCAACAGTGGTATTTGATACCGAGAGTGCCTCTGCCAGTGAGGTTCACCCAACACTGAAACAAGAGACTTGTGTTAGTAACACAATACCTGGAAGAAAGAACAGTGGTATTTGATACCAAGAGTGCCTCTGCCAGTGAGGTTCACCCAACACTGAAACAAGAGACTTGTGTTAGTAACAGAACACCTGGAAGAAACAACAGTGGTATTTGATACCGAGAGTGCCTCTGCCAGTGAGGTTCACCCAACACTGAAACAAGAGACATGGATTAGTAACACCAACGCCTAGAAGGATCAATAGTTACTTGTGTTGGTGGTTAGTGGGTTAATACAACAGTACGTGTGTTGGTGGTAAGTGGGTCAATACCACTGTACTTGTGTTAGTGGTTAGTGGGTAAATACAACTGTACTTATATTGGTGGTTAGTGGGTCAATACCACTGTACTTGTGTTGGTGGTTAGTGGTAAATACAACTGTACTTATGTTAGTGGTTAGTGGGTCAATACCACTGTACTTGTGTTGGTGGTTAGTGGGTAAATACAACTGTATTTATATTGGTGGTTAGTGGGTCAATACCACTGTACTTGTGTTGGTGGTTAGTGGGTAAATACAACTGTACTTATATTGGTGGTTAGTGGGTCAATACAACTGTACTTGTGTTGGTGGTTAGTGGTAAATACAACTGTACTTATGTTGGTGGTTAGTGGGTCAATACCACTGTACTTGTGTTGGTGGTTAGTGGGTTAGTTCAACTGTACGTGTGTTGGTGGTTAGTGGGTAAATACCACTGTACTTGTGTTGGTGGTTAGTGGGTCAATACCACTGTACTTGTGTTGGTGGTTAGTGGGTTAGTACAAATGTACGTGTGTTCGTGGTTAGTGGGTCAATACCACTGTACTTGTGTTGGTGGTTAGTGGGTTAGTACAACTGTACGTGTGTTGGTGGTTAGTGGGTTAGTACATCTGTATATGTGTTGGTGATTAGTGAGTCAATACCACTGTATGTGTGTTCGTGGTTAGTGGGTTAGTACAACTGTACGTGTGTTGGTGGTTAGTGGGTTAGTACATCTGTATATGTGTTGGTGATTAGTGAGTCAATACCACTGTATGTGTGTTCGTGGTTAGTGGATTAATACAACTGTACGTGTGTTGGTGGTTAGTGGGTCAATACCACTGTACCTGTGTTGGTGGTTAGTAGGTCAATACAGATGTACGTCTTTTGGTGGTTAGTGGGTCAATACAACTGTACGTGTGTTGGTGGTTAGTGGGTCAATACCACTGTACGTGTGTTGGTGGTTAGTGGGTCAATACCACTGTACCTGTGTTGGTGGTTAGTAGGTCAATACAGATGTACGTCTTTTGGTGGTTAGTGGGTCAATACAACTGTACGTGTGTTGGTGGTTAGTGGGTCAATACAACTGTACGTGTGTTGGTGGTTAGTGGGTCAATACAACTGTACGTGTGTTGGTGGTTAGTGGATTAATACAACTGTACGTGTGTTGGTGGTTAGTGGGTCAATACCACTGTACCTGTGTTGGTGGTTAGTAGGTCAATACAGATGTACGTCTTTTGGTGGTTAGTGGGTCAATACAACTGTACGTGTGTTGGTGGTTAGTGGGTCAATACCACTGTACCTGTGTTGGTGGTTAGTGGGTCAATACAACTGTACGTGTGTTGGTGGTTAGTGGGTCAATACAACTGTACGTGTGTTGGTGGTTAGTGGGTCAATACAACTGTACGTGTGTTGGTGGTTAGTGGGTCAATACAACTGTACGTGTGTTGGTGGTTAGTGGGTCAATACCACTGTACCTGTGTTGGTGGTTAGTGGGTCAATACAACTGTACGTGTGTTGGTGGTTAGTGGGTCAATACAACTGTACGTGTGTTGGTGGTTAGTGGGTCAATACAACTGTACGTGTGTTGGTGGTTAGTGGTTCAATACAATTGTACGTGTGTTGGTGGTGAGTGGGTCAATACAACTGTACCTGTGTTGGTGGTTAGTAGGTCAATACAGATGTACGTGTGTTGGTGGTGAGTGGGTCAATACAACTGTACCTGTGTTGGTGGTTAGTGGGTCAATACAACTGTACCTGTGTTGGTGGTTAGTGGGTCAATACAACTGTACGTGTGTTGGTGGTTAGTGGGTCAATACAACTGTACCTGTGTTGGTGGTTAGTGGGTCAATACAACTGTACGTGTGTTGGTGGTTAGTGGGTCAATACAACTGTACGTGTGTTGGTGGTTAGTGGGTCAATACAACTGTACGTGTGTTGGTGGTTAGTGGGTCAATAACGCTATAAGTGTATGTGTTTTTGTGGGCGATTAAATTTTATTCAGGACATTTATAAGTGAGTGAGAGTGTGTGTATGTACGGATCAATAATAATGTACTTTTGTGGGTGGTTGGGTGCGTCAATATTTATGTACTTATATGTGTGAGTGGTGGTTTGATAAAACCTTACGCGTATAGCTGGTGTAAGTTTTTAATTGTAGAATCATTTTTCTTATGTACCTGTTGTGTAAGGTTTTGATTTTGTGTCTTGAACGATAGGTAAGAAAAATATTTGTATGATATATTTTTTATTGAATTATTTCACGTACTTACTCATTTTTTTAACATAATTGTGCTTGTACATTTTAGGAACTAAATTTTTTTATTCTAAAGCTTTTATTTAGTTATTTTGTTGTGTATATATAAGAGTCTAATGTTATTTTTATCCCACTACTTGATATGTTATTTATATAAAATGTCTATAATTATTGTTATATTGTTTTTGATCTAAGGAAGTTACAAAAAAAGTACCACAATATATATAGTGTCATATAATTGTAACACTTATAATTGTAAAGAAAATACTAGTTTTTCTCTCAATTAGCCTTGAGCTAGAGAGACAAATATAAACTGCACGTATAAAATATATTTTTTACAAGTAATAAATATATTTGAATTAAATTGAATTTGTTTGATCCCGTGAAAATCTATTAGCAAAAACATATTAATAACTTAAGTTAACTTGAGGCAAATTTACGTTTGACTTTTTCCTGGGGCGTAAGGCCTTAGCATAGTGAGAAAAGGTACTCCCAATGAATTAAAAAAAACTTAACATTTTTAAATCTGAAAAGTTATTTGTTTTTAAGTTGCTACCTCTCAAAAATAGAAACATATTAATCATTATGCTTTTTTTCTAATTAACACCTTTACATAATCATTTACACAATCAATTTTAAATTACAAATCTCCATTTAATTTAATAAGCAAATCAAACATTTTACTAGAGTTAATTACTTTTCAAAATTCCTAAAATAAGTTACATACCTAAATTAAAATTACCCAAATTTAGAGATTCAATCTCAAGAAGACTACCATTTACAAGTTATATAAGTTGAGTATTATTACAAAAATTTATGAGAAAATATTTACATCGGAATATCAATCCATTCCTCAGGCAGACAACGACATTGGAAATAATTAAAAAAAAAATTAAATTACATTACATTTATAATTAAATTACAAATTATTACATTTTTTTTTGTATAAGTTGTCAATCAAACATTACCGATTTTAGATACAAATTTAGAAAACGTTATAACATTATCAAATCATATAATTGTTGCCAATATCTTAAAATATAGAATATACAAATTTAAGGTCTTACATGTTACGTTCGTTTGACTTCCTACTCCGGCCGGCACTTCACGCTAATAGCTCTTTTCACCTGCGAAGCTAACTTGGACTGACCACATCGCTTCTGTATCGTCACCGATACCTCCCGTCACTAGCCACCCGCGTCGTCTTTCGATTGGTTGACCCCGTTTTAATTGGCGTTTTGTTACCATGTATGGTAACAATGTAAGCACCTCGAATATTTGGAGGGCCATGTTTACTTCCACTTTTTATGATTTTTTTGTTTTCAATTTATTTTATTGTTCAAATTTTTAATTTTTATTGTTCATTATTTTTGTTGTATACAACTTCTATCTTACATTGGATATTTATTTATTTATTCATAAGAGGCCAATTGTCAAGATATGAGCAAATATGGATTTCGAATGAGTTTGATGAGTGTAGATGAACGAGTGTAGTCATTGTTACTATCTGAGTTCGACTTAGCTCAGAAAGGACTATTTATTAATAGCCCAATAGCCAAGGCAACTATGGGACCTACAGCTTTACGTGGAATACGAACCACGTAGTGTTGGTATGATTTTCAGCTAACTTACAAGTTTGACAGTAAGTTATCTTACCTCACAACATCTGAACCTTGACTACCATCCAAATAGACACCCCAGACTTCTCTAGTAGTGGCCACGTCGGTGGCAACCATTGGTAGGTGGACAATAACCACTGTACATGATAGGGCTGGGTGAGTAGATCAACAACATCGTACGTGAATGAGTGGGTGGGAGTATGAATACCAATGTACATGTATGTGCGGGCGGATGGATGAATACCAATGTACGTGTATGTGTGGATACATAATATTGTACATGTTTGAGAGGGTGCGTGAGTCAATATTTCTGTACCAATGTGTGTGAGTGAGTGGTTCAATAACACCTTACGTGTATAGCTGGGTAGGTTGGTCAATACCACTGTAAGTGTATGGGTGGGTGGGAGTGTGAATACCACTGTACATGTATGTGTAGGCGGATGGATCAATACCACTGTACGTATACTGGTGGGCAAGTGGATCAATAACTCCACTGTACGTGTATGGGTGGGCGGGTGAATCAATACAACTGTACGTGTATGGATGGGTGAATGGATAAATAACTACACTGTACGTGTATGGGTGGATGGTCGAGTGGGTCAATAACTCCACTGTACGTGTATGGGTGGGTGGGAGTATGAATATCACTGTACATGTATGTGTAGGTGGATGGATCAATACCAATGAAAGTGTATGGGTGGGCCAGTGGATTAATAACTCCACTGTACGTGTATGGGTGGGTGGAAGTATGAATATCACTGTACATGTATGTGTAGGCGGATGGATCAATACCAATGTAAGTGTATGGGTGGGCAAGTGGATCAATAACTCCACTGAACGTGTATGAGTGAGTGGGAGGATCAAGCCACTGTACGTATATGGGTGGGTGGGAGGATCAATACTACTATACGTGTATGGGTGGGCGAGTGAGTAGTATTTGTTCTCTCCTTCACTGTGCGTGTGTTGGAGAACGGCTGGATCAGTATCAATTGACGGGTATGAGTTAGTTGGTCGGTCAATAGATTATTACACTACAGTTATATTTGCTAATAATTCTAATGTTTAAGACAGTATAGAGTTGTTTTGAAATTATTGTTTTATAATTGCATATGTTATGCTTAGGTTTAAAATTGTAAATTAACTCAGCCATTCAAATTATATAGGTCCACAACATGCAAATTTTCTAACAAGAAAAGTAAAAATTTTATAGAAGAATTACTTTCAATCATAAATTCGTTCATGGCAGTATTTATGGGACAAATATTGTGGGAAATAATTTAGCATGGCTTAATGGATATATTAGGTTTATTTCAAATCTGCACTTACAAATAATTTAGAAAATCTATAGAACATTCATTATACATGGTTATCTATACGTTAGCATACCTAATAAAATTTTGAGACAATTGTCAAAAAAAACAACTATAGGCAATAAGACTTACAGTTGTCCCTGGGTTGGCACATATTGTTAGCTCTTCCATTTCGCTTGTATCTGATGTCGTTGGAGGACACGTAACAGTGGCAAGCCCAACCAACAGAATCACAAGCTTCATTGCAGCGGCTGTTATTGTTGAACGAATGGAAAACAATAAGCCATTTATCTTTTCTTCTCTTTTACTGCTTCTTATCTCTGAACTAGTTCGATAACTGACGCCCATCATCTTTGGAAATTCATCATAAGTACCATCATGAACGCAAAAGATTTTACTGGAACTTCGCACTAGCTCATAACACGATTAAAAAGTTCAAAAAGGATTACCATAAATAAATCCATTCTCAAACCAATACATCAATTTAATATTATTTTTGGTTTATAATTTAAATAAGGTTTTAAATTTACGATGTTTTTTTTTTTTTGGATTCAGAATGTTCAATGTTTATTTTTGGCTTGAACAAACTTTGTATGTGAATAGTCTAGGTTTATACAGTATGGGTAATAATTGACTGAGGAAACCAATTTAGCAACAAATAACGATCTTGTTATGAGAATACGTGCATATTAAAATAAAAATGCGAAATCTATTGGCTAAAAATAGATTTTTTAAATTTATAATTGAAATGGGCAATATTACATATTTAAGGCCAACTAGTTAGCTTGATTGTCTGTAAATATATTTAAATGCATATTTATTTCGTAGCGTAAAAGGTCTTACATTCGTTTCTAGTCCATTGCACAATTATTTCTGCTATAATTTTTTTGAAACTTTATCTACCCTAACCTATGACTAAATCCAGAGCTTCGGAATAAAACAAAATTCTGCTATAATTTTTTTGAAACTTGATCTACCCTAACCTATGACTAAATCCAGACCTTCGGAATAAAACAACTCACAACTTGTTTGACAATTATTCATGAAAACTAAATAAAAATACAATAAAAATTCTGCTATAATTTTTTTGAAACTTGATCTATCCTAACCTATGACTAAATCCAGACCTTCGGAATAAAACAACTCACAACTTGTTTGACAATTATTCATGAAAACTAAATAAAAATACAATAAAAATTCTGCTATAATTTTTTTGAAACTTGATCTATCCTAACCTATGACTAAATCCAGACCTTCGGAATAAAACAACTCACAACTTGTTTGACAATTATTTATGGAAAATAAATAAAAATACAATAAAAACACACAAACTTGCACGAAGGCAGGACATAGGAAAGTTATAGAGAAGTTATGCATATTGGCCTTATTTTTATAATTTCTTGTACAAAATGTATCTAATGTATACTGGATATTGTAATATTGTGTTTGTCTCTAAACTACATTAGACATGAAGTAAGCAACAAAAGAAATCCCCAAAACTACAAAACCTATTTACTTACAGTATTAGAGTACTATAATAACACTATTTATAGTATGTGGAATTGGGTACTCCCTTTTATAAATTATTGTATTCCTGAACTGAATAGCTTTAGACTTTTTGGAGGTCCTTGATGTAAACAAGATTAAATACTGCAATACTGTAGAACACTTCGGAAATGTGTGTAATAACAAAACGAATATACATGTAGTCAATATGTTCACAAGAGAGAACTAGACGACGTATTTCAAATCAACAGATTCATGAGCGGATTAGTGGTATCTGTCTAATAAGTTAAACTTTAAACTTATTTAATGTAAAGTTCACACTCGTAAGAACTGGCAAGCACTTATTATGTCCTGTGGGCGAGCGATAAAGTTTAACAGGAGAACTGGAGTACACTTCAGTTTTTCCTTCGTCACATATATTATTGTTTTTATCAAAATAATAGTTAATATTGTTATTATATTTTTCACGTGTGTAAACTTTACATCAAATAAATTTCCAGTTCAAATAATCAAGCAATAACCTAATGATGAATATTTTAATTGAAACGCGTTTCTAGGTATCTCTTGTGGACAGATTGACTGTTTGATACGCGTAAGTGATTATTGAACGTCTGTCCGGGGCTAAAAGGACTAATTTTAATAAAAGAAAGAACTTACGCCAGGATGTACAAGATCCCTTAAATATACTCTATGTATATGATTTATGAATAAACGTACAAAACCCTTTATGTATACTTAACGTGTACGACTGATAAAAGGATGTACAACATTTCTTGTACACACTCCAAGTTGGTTTGTGGAATCTTTATTTTTATTTATTAAAATTTATGAGTAAACGCAGTAACGTTTTACACTGATGTAAAAGTTCAGGAATATTTAGATAGTAGTACCAATGCACCATCTTAACCCTAAGTGGTATGGCTGAGACAGCACCTGGAGGATGGCACATCACAGACTGGGAGAAGTTATTATCATGTTATCCTTGAAATATGTAGATATCACCTTGATATTGTATATAGGATATTATATTTCTTCCCAGATTGTTAGTCATGACTATCATAAGTTGCAGAAAAACATATGAAATAGTTACTAAAAGTTGTATTTATTTATAAACAACGTATAAAACACCTCGACACCATGTCAAATATTTACATAGAGTAATGATTTAATGAGCTGGATGTTCCATACTGTAAACTTTCTTAATTACTCTGTGTAAACTTTGACCTTATTCAAGTTTAGTATGAAGGAAGTTTACATAGTGAAGCAATTAATAGCATTCCATAATTTGTTTGAAAACTCCTCATATAAACTTGGGTTTTCCATTCATTCTTGGTGGTCATTATTTATTTATTACTTTTTTTTAAAGTAGTGGATCATGAAGATATTCCCAAATGTGGATTTTTTTACCTGTTCTTTTATTTGATAATATAAATAGAGCTTTTTATTTATTTGTCAATTTAAGGGATATAATTTTTCATTCAAAACTGTATTTTTGTTTATTTTGTAAATTTTCTTGTACGATTTTAATAATATTCTATTCAAGAAATTTGAGGGTTTTATATAAAAGAGTATAATTTCAGTAAACTTATAATGAGAAAAAATTGTTACGGCTTTTCAAAACTAAAGTTTTATTACTGTTCATAGAAATATCCATCCAAGTTAACTCATGTCGAAACTGTCTTTCAAATGTTTTCTCACAACTATTCAGTTTAATAACCCTTTGATGATTTTTTTCAACATATTTTCCAATACATTTCACTTAAAAAAGCAATCGAAGTATATACAATATAAATTATAAAATATTTATTTGCGTGAATGTTTTATGGTTTTGTTACGGTTTTATTGCTTCTTTCACATATGTTGTTATGTTATCTGGCATATTTGCTAGCCATACCCCATTGGTTTTGTAATTTATTTTATTTTGTACTATGTACCATTTCGTGTTTTTACTTTTTTAGTTTTTCTGCGTGTATCGCTTCAATATTATGGATGTTAATTGTATTTGGTAAAATTACCACAGTTTTGATTGTATAGTATTTTTATTGATTTTTTTGTATTTTTAATATTTACTTGTTGTTATTATTTTTATTATTTGAAATTTCCTACGTTACATTGTTCCCTGATTCTACTGCTTGCTTTTTATATCACAATGTAAAATATTGCTTACTACCCGTAGTGATACAAATTTTTCTTGTCACTCACGTGTTGGGTAGCAACACTCGCGTAAAGAAATGATCATGTAACAAGTAAATAAATGGTTTAGATTATGTTAAATTTATGATTGTAAAAAAAAGTAACATTCACCTTTGCTATGTATTATGTTAGTTCACAACTAAAAGGTTGTTTTAGTTTAGATGGATTAGTTAGAAGCCTTGAATAAGATTAGCAAGCTGCTCGTAGTTTCATCTGTTTATGATCATAAAGAAGGTCCATTCTCCATCATCATTAGACAATTAATTAATTTATACTGTATTTACTATAAATAGTTCCTCTTCATTAAAACGGGAACAAATTACCTAACCTATTAAAAGCAGAATTTTTCTGACCTAATACTAAAGTTAAAGTTAAATTACTATTTAAATAGTACGTTAAATCATTAAAATAAATACCTGTTAGTAAGAAAGTGAAATATATTTTATAAGCTTTTCACTCACAATCATCAATATGTTTCAAATATGATCTCATTTCTTACGGAAACCGTTTACCTAATCAAAAACTACATTTTTACCTTATATATATATATATATATATATATATATATATATATATAAAATCTAAAATATGTGAAAAATTACTGTCGTAACGTCCCACGCTAAAAGAACTTTTTCATGTGGTGCTGACACTCCATAAGTCACGAGGTCTCCGTCACTTCAGTCCCGCTGACATATGACGGCTAATAAACTTCCAGTCGAAGAACGGCAATATCTTTGCCTTAAAACACTTGTGTGATGTGGTGCTGACACTCCATAAGTCATGAGGTCTCAGTCCTTTCAGTCCCGCTGACATATGACGGCTAATAAACTTCCAGTCGAAGAACGGCAGTATCTTTGCCTTAAAAAACTTGTGTGATGTGGTGCTGACACTCCATAAGTCATGAGGTCTCCGTCCTTTCAATCCCACTGACAGATGACGACTGATGTACTTCCGGTCAAAGAGTGTCGATATCCTTCCCTTCAAACACTTGTGTGATGTGGTGCTGACATAAGTCATGAGATGTCCGTCTTTTTAGTTACGCTGATTGATTACGACTTATCATCTTCTCGTCCACTGACAAATAGACTTTTAAAATTAATGCCTAAATGTAATAGTAATTATTATTCATAGACACGTATTTCTCATTTTACTAAGTAGCTAACTTGTACAGTCCCTTAAAGGTCTTAATATATATCTAAGTCTGTGACAAAATAAAACAAAAAAAAAAAAAAAAAAAAAATAGAAAGAAAGAAATTAGCTGTAATGATATAAGCCAGTCCATACTTTATCTAGTATCATAACTATCTGAATACACGATTTACGAAATTATAACGTTGTATAACTAACAATAGGCTGATAAAATCTTTTTCAATCAAATCCTGTATACAGGCAATGTAACTATAAAGATTATAAGGCGGTTCCCTTAAAGTAAACAACACTTTGGCTTCAGAGTTGCTGGCCCATTTGCAGATATTACCCTTAAAAATAATTTATATATATAGTGTTTAATGAAACTTACTCGCCTTAACAAATGAGCCTGTAGTGCTGTGCATAAACTGTAATCGACAAGTGCAGCACCGAATATTGGCTCAGTTGAAGATTCGAACCTAAGTCATTTCACTCAGCAGTCGAAGTTTTAGCCACCCAGTCATTACACGAGCAGACATAAGTATTGAAGTAGACTGTCAAATTATAATTCCTCAAATCCAATCTTATTTTATGAAGCACTGCCATTACACCACTGATTAATGTGTCAGGCATCAGCCAGAATGTATATTAAATTGATTAAATTCCCTTGGAGAAAACCAATTTCATAAAACTGGTTATGATAGTGCAAACAGTTCTGGTTGTGCAATGATGGTAAATAGAACAAGATGATCTAAAGCATCAGGTTATAATCAAAGTCAACTGAAAACAATTTATTACGAGTATAACTAAAAAAATATTTTCTTCAGTCCTTTATAATTTTAACATAAGTTAGCTTGGATTTAAAAAAGCCGGAGGGGGAGAAACTCGCTACATTTAGTTGATTTTTTATGTTGACAGGAACTGGATCCTTCTGGAAATGTTTACTTTTATAATTGTATATTGTATTTTTAATATAATTTATAGTATGATCACGAAATATCATTAAATATCAAATATGAATTTTTATTGAAATCCTTTATTTAGACTCAAGACTCAAACAACTCACGCTATACAAATATACAATTACTTTTTAACGTTATGAAAATTGGTTAAAGATAAAATAAATGCTATATCATATAATTTTACAACATACTACCGACAAAGTTATGAAACCTCACCATTATTTTAAATTCAGAGAAAAGAGGTTAAAAGAATTTTAAAATCTCAGAAATATTTTACTTTCATACTACTTTCATATTTCATTGTTAGTGCATTTGTTATAATTTATTTATTACCTTTTTTAACAACAAAATAAATAACATAGTTCCGACTTTTGGTTTAGTAACCCTTATAGAACAAACTCATAAATAAATGTTAATATTAATATTATTATTTGATAAATGCGCTGGTAAAAAGTAACAAATATTTAAGTAAAAGAAATAATATCCACGCCACCATAGCAACTAATAAGCACCATATACAAGCAACTAACAAGATACAAGTATGAACAATATGGTGACAATGGAAGGCTTTAAGTTACAGGTGTTGTATGAAATAAACTAAATAAACAAATAAAATAATCAGACGAAGTACATTTTTATTTCAGACTAAGGAAACAAACACCTGAACACTTGTCGAAACAATCACACTTGGTGAAACAAACACCTGAACACTTGTCGAAACAATCACACTTGGTGAAACAAACACCTGAACACTTGTCGAAACAATCACACTTAGTGAAACTGTTACTAAGTTTAACTGTACTAATTTCTGTTTCACAAGCGAGGGCTTTATTTGTTGTTGAAGTCTTGATAACTCTCGCTGCGTAAACGAATTATAATAAGTATTTTACTATTATCAATACGTTAGTAAATCACGATAACGATTGAAAAATTTTGTTTGAAATACATAGTTAAATTATTTTTATAAGTGATTTGGTAATTTAAAAATCTAACAATACTGCGTCAATATTCCGTGTTTGAATTATTTTTAAATTAATATAAGTTATAATCTAATTATTTATTCATTTCCTCTTTTTCTTCATTTTCGTTGAATATAAAACATTGATATTTTAGTAATTTTTAAATTACCATTCTCAAAACATTTTAATACTGGCATAATATTAAACATGACGGAAGGTTTAGAACTTATTCACAAACTGTCAGGTAATTAAATGTTTTTGGAGTACGTTCCGTGTTGTATTTACCTTGTTATTTTCTTTTCAGTATTAAAATAATAGTTTTTTTGTAGTGGTGAAAATCTATTACGTAAATACCAATTAAACATTGGTTTACAATTATTACGTAGATGATTAAACATTTTTTGCCTATTTCATTTGAAATTTCCTATAAAAGGTTAAGAAGACAAATCTACATCTATGGAACTTCCAAATATAATTTTACCAAATTCTACACAAAATAAAGTAATTCACTTACTATATCAAGTATACCATGTTATATAACAGCATAAAAATATACTCTTCGAATGTGTTTAACAATAAATACTCAACCGATATCATGATTTCTTGTTACTTCCAATTTACCCTTGTTTTCCAATGGCACTACCATGTAGACGCGCTTTAAACGTGGCAAAACATAAGCCCATGTTCAGATAATTTATTCTCTACTCATAATTTCGATAGTACACTCCTAACACGTAAAAACCAACACATTTCGATCAATCACAACGTTATACCTTTCACAATCGAGTCTAAATGACTATGTTGGAAAATCCTATAGTGTCCATTTAAGGAAACAGAGCGAGCTCCTTCAGGAGTCCTTAATTGTCTCCTCTAGCTGGAGAAGAGCAGACTTTCAGTTACGTGGTTGTTTGCAATGGAGAACTACACTTTTTTGTGAAAATCTGTCGGCACTATCTGTATACTATCTGTCGGCACTATCTGTATACCAAAGTAATAAACACCTTTCCTAAGGTCATGTATATAGTTTTGGTCTAAGTTTATTAAATATTTGTTGTTACAAATATTGCTACCACACTCTAAATGTACATCAACCTAAGGCTTCTAGAATAATCAATATTAGCAATATCTGCAAGAGGATTCCGATAGTATTTTGCTAGGTGGAATACAAATTCAAATTCTTTATTGTGTAGCATGACAATGTTATAATTGTATTACACTCGTAATTAAATAAGTCTACCTTAAATTTAAAGATTGTACAAGAAACTTAATAAATGTACGGGAACAAAAAATATAAACTTCTCCCAGAGCTATGCAAAACAAACAAAATCTGTGTAGACTATTTCACTTTTAAGCTATGTATCCGATAAATACTCACCAACAGAGTAAAAAGCTTTCATTAAAAGGTGATTACGGAGTAATTTTTTGATTATGATTAGGTTATTTTCTAGTTTAATATTTTGTGGCAATTTGTGAGGCAGTACGCTGGAGTCGGTGTGGAACTTGCCTATGTTGGTCACGGGATCTTGTGTTATAATTGTGGACGTCTGAACCAACTTTGATGAAATCATATTTGAATCTGTAGTACAAAATCATTTCATAGAAGTATAATGAGGGAAGGGTCAATATTCTTAATGATTGAAAAAATGTTTTACACGGTGCTCTTCTACGTACACCAGCTATGGTTCGTACAGCTCTTTTCTGCAGATAAAATACCCGCAGAACTCCTTACGCGACGTTGAGCCCCACAGAACAATCCCATACCGTAGCCTTAACTCAAACAGGGAGTTATAGATTTGCCGCAAAAGGAAATAGTTTTGGTATTGAGCATATCTGCTAAGTAAAAATAATTGTGAAGACAATTTTAAGCATATCGTATCTATGTACTTTCCCATGTAAATTTACTATAAAAAAATATTTGCCATACAATATATATGGCAAATTTATTTTAAAATGTGTAATTATAATAAGGGTATAAATGTAAAACAAAATAAAACTAGTTGGGTTCTATCTTTAATTTGATATCAGAAATATTTTATTAATTAACAAGTATCATAATTACCCACTGAATTATATTAGTCAATATTAACTATTTATTCTTAATACTCTGATCAATAAGAATATTTATTTCAAATTATGTGATATATGTATGAGTGAATGTAATCTTTGTTACATACTAAGACAGACTATTCTTTAGAACGTTCTACCAATTAATAGATGTTAAGTCAATTGATCTACCCTCATCTCACCTATGGTTCGGTGCTGTGGGGAGCTTCAACAAATAATCAGTTCAGCAGAGCGTTTAGATTGAAAAAACAAGTGATTCGTATAATTGCACAGTTAAAGTTTAGAGAATCTTGTAGAGAAGCGTTCAAAAACCTGAAACTATTGACACTGCCATGCCTTCACATATTGGAAACAACAATGTTTTGCATAAGTAAAAGTGCCATGGTAAGTGGGCGGGATATACACGTGCACGAAACCAGACACAGAGATGGCTACCGAACTGGAAGCCACAGGACGGTAGTCTACGAACGCTTGCCCTCACACACGGGCGTTCATTTTGTCAACAAATTACCGGACTCAATTTAAAAATGCACCAACGCCCAAGGCGTTAAAAACTCGTCTTAAACGCTTTTTTAGCGTCTCATTCATTTTATAGGGCTGACGAGTATATGGCATGTAACTGGGAGACCACATAATCAGATGACTGACAACCGGCGCCGGAAGTGGGAATTAGGCATGAATGAATGTGTGACTGAAAATGATGTATGTTTGAATGACGTTTTGATGTGGTATGAATGTATTAATTTGAATATTTTTAGTATGAAGATTGATATACATTTTATAATGTCTTGGCAAAATAAACTTGATTTGAATTGGTTATAGGCTTATCCTTTTTAATTTTACTGTTATACAACTGATAAATTTAGCTTATGAAGCCCGGCTTGAACCAACTACACCAATTAGATACCTTCAAGACTTCCAAAATTCACCGTAGTAACTATATTGACCAACCGCCATGATCAATTTTAAGGTTACAAAACAATTTTAAAAGAATATTGTTTCTTCAAGTGATCCTATACTTAATCAAGTTTACAAAAAAAAAAAAAATATGTATATATAATAAATCAGACGAGTTAAATTGAATACGACTACGAAACTTACGCATTTATGTATTATTATTATTATCATATTTAATAATATGTCGGTATTGACATGTTTTGCGAATGGTAATTTAAAAACAACTAAAAATGTCAATATGTTTTATATTCAACGAGAATGAAGAAAAAGAAGAAATGAATACATAATTAGATTATAACTTATATTTATTTTTAAATATTTCAAACCTTGAATATTGACGCAGTATCGTTAGATTTTTAAATTAGCAAATCACTTATAAAAATAATTCAATTATGTATTTGAAACAACATTTTTCCACCGTTATCATTTTATTTATTAACGTATTGATAATAGGAAAATACTTATTTTAATTCGTTTACGTAGCGAGAGTTATCAAGACTTCAACAACAAATAAAGCCCTTGCTTGTGAAACAGAAATTAGAACAGTTAAACTTAGTAACAGTTTCACCAAGTGTGATTGTTTCGACAAGTGTTCAGGTGTTTGTTTCCTTAGTTACTGTCTGAAATAAAATGTACTTCGTCTGATTATATTATTTGTTTATTTAGTTTATTTCATACAACACCTGTAACTTAAAGCCTTCCATTGTCACCATATTTTTCATACTTGTATCTTGTTAGTTGCTTGTATATGGTGCTTATTAGTTGCTATGATGGCGTGGTTATTATTTATTTTACTTAAATATTAGTTACTTTTTCCAGCGCATTTAGCAAATAATAATAATATTAGCATTTATTTATGAATTTGTTCCATATGGGTTACTAAACCAAAGTTCGGAACTATGTTATTTATTTTGTTGTTAAAAAATGTAATAAATAAATTATAACAAATACACTCAAAATGAAATATGAAAGTA
This sequence comes from Stictocephala bisonia, assembly GCA_035578905.1. NCBI lineage: Eukaryota > Metazoa > Arthropoda > Insecta > Hemiptera > Membracidae > Stictocephala > Stictocephala bisonia. Next base: position 566,082 of record JAQJVL010000071.1, read on the forward strand.
AAATAATTCTGAGATTTTAAAATTCTTTTAATCTATTTTTTTCTGACTTTCAATTAATGGAGCGGTTTCATAATGTTGTCGATAGTATGTTGTAAGATTGTATGATATAGCGTTTATTTTATCTTTAACCAATTTTCATTAGGTTAAATAGTATTTGTAGATTTGTATAGCGTGAGTTGTTTGAGTCTTGAGTCTAAATAAAGGATTTCAATAAGAATTCTTATTTCATATTTAATGATCTTTCTTGATCATATTATAAATTACATTAAAAATACAATATACAATTATAAAAGTAAACATTTACAGAAGGAAGGATCCAGTTCCTGTCAGCATAATAAAATCAACTAAGTGTAGCGAGTTTCTCCCCTCCCAGTTTTTTTTTTTTTTTTTTTTTCAAAATCCAATCTAACTTATGTTTTAAAGTATAAAGAACTGTAGAAAGTATTTTTTTAGTTATACTCGTAATACATTGTTTTCCGTTGACTTTTATATATCCTAATGCTTTAAATAATCTTGTCCTATTTACCACCATTGCACAGCCATAATTGTTTGCACTATCATAACCAGTTTTATGAAATTTGTTTTCCCCAAGGGAATTTAATCAATTTAATATACGTTCTGGCTGATGCCTGACACTTAAATCAGTGGTGTAATGGCAGTGCTTCATAAAATAAGATTGGATTTGAGGAATTATATTTTGACAGTCTACTTCACTACTTATGTCTGCTGGTGTAGTGGCTGAGTGGCTAAAATTTCGACTGCTTTATGAGATGTCTAAGGTTCGAATCTCCAACTGAGCTAATAATAGTCCGTGCTTCACTTGTCAATTACATTTTATGCACAGTACTATAGGCTCATTTGAAAAGGCGAGTAAGATTCATTTAAAAACTATATGTTTAATATTTTTAAATGTAATATCTGCAAATGAGTCAGCAGCCCTGAAGCCAAAGTGTATTTTACTTTAAATGTTTATGACAACCGCCTTATAATCTTTCTTAAGTTATAAAAAGTCGTATTCTATTTAATTCATCTGATTTTTGTGGTTTTCCTTAATTAACAGAAAAACAAACACCATGCTGATATAGAGGGCTAAAATTTTACTAGAAACTAGCAAACCATATTTGCTATTAACTAAAATATAACTGTATCATTGGCAGTAAATTATCTAATAACTTAAATAACTTGTGACGACCATTTGGGGTTACAACCTATATTTCGTCATTTACACTTTTTCCCTTGAGAACAGAAATGACGAAATGTTAATTACTAAATTTCACGCTAAGGACCGAATGATGATATTCAGTAATTCGAATTTTGTTACATACAACCTCTAATGTACCGCTTACGATCCTTTATACGTCTTTGGGATGATACGCAGACGTTCGAGACTATTTTTAACGTCTGGAGCCTGGTGTTGGAACAAATGTTCAATAAGAACTGGCAATAATTGACATAGAGTTTATTTTAACTGACAAATCTGACAGTATAACAAAATATTTCATGTTATAATTTTTTTTTTATTTTCGATTCGATTGTTATAGCTTTTCTCTGTTTGTAAATTACTAAGTTAAGACTTCATTAACGCACTTTCCCAAGGGTAAAATATGTTTGCTTAAGAGCTGTAAGCGTAAAAATATTTTGTAAATAAAGTACACTTTTTTGACAAAATATAAATGTAAAAAAATGATAAGATGAATTATTGGACATTTATTCTGATAAAGTACTCAATTACAAACATTCCAGTCAAATAAGTACTCTTGTATCTTTTTTAGTACAAGTTTCATATATAAATTCATACAGACTTGCGTAGGTCCAAGTTTTCAGCCTAAACATTTTACATGTAACACTTGATAGTAAAGAAAAAATGAGATCAACACCACTGTAAGTGTAGTCCATGTGTATGTGCGTGTGCATGCTCGCGCGCGTGCGTGCGTGCGTGTCTGCGCGCGTGTGTGTGTGTGTGTGTGTGTGTGTGTGTGTGTGTGTGTGTGTGTGTGTGTGTGTGTGTGTGTGTGTGTGTGTGTGTGTGTGTGTGTGTGTGTGTGTGTGTGTGTGTGTGTGTGTGTGTGTGCGTGTTCTACGAAATATCAGCTAGGGGATTAAGGTCGGGGAGGGGGAAGGCCGCGGCCTTGATTGGAATGCGGAAAGCTCGTCACTAGGTTATCACATCGATGATTATCAGTCGTTTAAATGGCATAAAGGGATTAAAATGTCCGCGCCCGATTTAAATATTCTTCTTCAACGACATATGACCATTCTCCTTTTCTTTTAAACTTCAGTAACAGACTGCTTATTTTCTTTTTATTCTTTGTTCATAATTGTGTGTGGCTCTACATAATTTTTCAAAGACATAATTTTCTAAGAACTCTAGTTTGATCTATAAACATGTGATTTTTCAAGGGTTTTATACGTTGATATGGGTTAGTTAAGTAGTATAAAAATAGGTTAGTATGTAAGATAAGTTAGTAAGTAGCACCTGAAGATGGCAGAGTTTCATATCTGTCTAAAGGTTGAGTTAGGTTTAAAAACACTTGAAGCGTTGGAAATCTCTTTTATTCTCGGTCCATAAAGGGGTAACTATAATCATTTATGATGAACGATAAATCATCAAAGTATGTATTTTTATAAGATATATAAACTATAAAGGGAAATGTGGAAAGTAATCTGATTGTATGCGTTATTAAGATTTAATCATGTTAACATTGTCCCCGATTACATTATGTGTTATGGTCCAATGTTCCCCAGAGTGATCTTTGACCTACACATGTAGATTGTGTGGTAAACCCAACTCCTCCCCAGCAGCCATTGATACTAAATAACTCTGTATAACCAATTATGAAATTAAATTCATACTTACTGTCGGCGCAGAAATTATCTGCACTAGTTTGTAGGTTTATTTCTAAGGAACTAAGAGACCTACGAAAAATATAACCACACCATTGTTTTCCTCGTAAATTGTACGTTATGACATATGCATTATAAAATTGTGTTAAAAATTAGTTGATTTTATCCTAGTTGGAACAAAAAAGTACAGTACCAGAATTTTAATTGGTTTTTAATGTATATCAAATTAACACTGTTATTGCTCAAAAACCCGTGAACAAATCGCATTTATATTATAATAGATGCTTGATAGGAATGTTTTCTAAAAGTTTTTTTAACTTTATAACTAACTCATAAAAAAAGTTCTTATCAATGCCCTGAACAATATTTTCTTGGCTTCTGGATGTCATAAAATTAATTACTTGGTCATGTTGTAGTTCTTATAAAATATATAGTTACGATATATCATTCTCATACGTGTAATTAAATTTAGCGATTTTATATTGATGTAAATCAATATAAATGTATCAGTTTAAAGTTATTTTTAATTGATTTAAATCAATTTAAATTCACTGCATTAACTTACACAAATGAAAGTATTGTGTCGTAACTTTCAACAATTACAACTAGAATCAAGAATAAAACAAGATCAAGTAATAAATTGTACAACCCCCAGAAGCTAATAAAATAATGTTTCAGATAATCGATAAGAACTTTTTTTATAAAAGATAAGAACAAAAATGTATAGAAGTTATACAAAATATTCCTATCAGCCATGTATTAAAATATAATTGCTACTCATTTACGGGTTTTGAGGAATAATTGTGTAAAGTTTATGTTCAATGAAAACTATTTAAAATTCCACTATTTTTCCGTAATGGGATAAAATGAAGCAATATAGACTGTATCGTTTGATAAAATCTTTTGTTTGTTTTGACCTTTAAAACATTATCCTGAAGTTTGGCTGCCTACCTACGGTAGCACCCTATATATATAAATGTCGTATTCCATATTCTTAACTAATTTTGAGGCTACATCTTTACTTTTCTAGTAAATATCCTTACGTACCATGCTAGCGACTTTACAAATGTTACATTTCTTGTCCAGCTGTGGCTATGACGTGCTGGAGCTGGAAGGAGGGGCACCTCAGCGAGTCTGCGGTGACTGGAGTGACAGACTCAAACTCCTGAGGTACGTGACTTCCGGTCCTCGCCTAGGTCTCAGGTTCTACTCAGACTACTCACACCACTTCGGAGGGTTTAAGGCCCGAGTCTCTATGGAACATGGTGAGTAAATAACCAACTCTATAATTTCCTGAAATTCCAATGTAAAATAGAATTACCTTTAAAAAGAACACTACTAAAATAAGAACGTCTTTTACGTAAAATAGAGACTACAATATGATAATAAAAGTTGTGGTTCATGTAATAATACTCCACTACTAATTTTTTTTTTTTTTTTTTTTTTTTTTTTTTTTTTTTTTTTTTTGAGGGAGGACATAGGAAATTGATGTTAAAATAAGCCTTTTTACACAATTGTATAAAACTAAACTTACAATGTTCAGTTTACTGGCAACTTTTACGTCAGAATGAATTTCACCATATTAAGTATTCTGTCATTCTTACGTAATAAAAATTATTTATGGATATTCCCAATATAAATAATCCTCAAATTAGTCAAGTGGATAGATTAGTTTATCATATTTTTTGTTGCAAAAAAATATGATTCATGTACTTTCAACTGTGATAATTGAAAACATATTTTGTATTTTAAAACATTCTTTGCTTCCTACTTTATTTTTGAGAAGTTCAAACAACGTAAAGATTATTAACAATAAAGATAAACGCTACTGTCAAAAACGAATAAAAGAATAGACAAATGTCATCATATTTTACAATTGTTAGATTTAAAACATCTTACCTCGAGTATTTCTTGTATTTCTTGTACGCAAATAAAGAAATATTTTTGATAATGTTTTAAAATATTGCAAGTAATTTAACTGCAAAACTAATAAAAATATTGTCCACCATTTTCAATTATAATGAATCCAATTATAAAAATTATTTGTCAGGCAAAGCAATTGTTTCAAGTTTTATGAGTTGAATTTTTCGTTTAGGAAATACCTATATTTATGAATGCTCACACTTAATTAGGTTATATTGCGAAAAAAGTTTCCAGTATAACTTTTTTTATCAAATGCCTTCAAATAACCTTTTAATAAAATTAGTAACAATTTAACCTCAATTTTATGTAATATCTGGACATGTTCTTCAATACCTAGTTGGGACATATTTTAATACATTAAAAATTAAAAATTCACCTTAAAACGAGTAATTGAGTTACATGCCATAAACCATATATGTAACAATAAAGCATTTTAAGTAACATAAATATTAGAAGCCAAGTAATTAATTAATTTGACGTTCTTTTGGTTCAGCGAACTCTAAATTACAGGTAAAAGTTGTCAAAGAAAGTGTCGTTGCTTTAATGAAGATCTCATTAACCAACTTTCCAGTTAAACATACGTTTTTCAACGCTCTCGACTCCTCTTGAACATGTACTTCCCCTCACCTCTAACCATCACCCCTACATCTCCCTCCCAAGATCATTAAACGCTTAATATTCTTTTGGTGGAGTTCCTCGGCTGCAAGGGAAGTTTGCAGCTCCAACGTGGTGCACAAGTTTTAATAAGGGAACATTTGATAGGATCCTAGGTCGAGCTAACTATATTAAGAGTCTAAATAAATTGTTAGCCAATATACGTGAACCTTTTTAACAAGATCTCGTTATATTTCATTATTTTTCTTAAACAAATCTTTAATGGCCAGTTCATATGCACTTTGCAGGCCTATGCACGAATGTTATTCAATGAGTAAAGTAATGAACCTTAAGCTCAGTTGGGGATTTTAATCTGGGAAATGGACTCCTCGAAGGTTAAGCGACAATTCTTAGAATTCGAGGGAAATGGAATCCTCGTGGTCTAAGGCGTCAGATCTAGTTAAAATCCGGTGTAAAATGGAAGTATTTATCAGTAATATTCACCTTCTACTCTACTGGTTCACCCCCTTACTCTGTCTGAATTAGATCCACGCACAGATCAATAGTCTATGGGGAATGTTTAGAGAAAGGTTAAGAAGGAGATCGGTCTTTCCTTAAACATACTTTTCATTTCCCCGCCGGCCTATTTCAGTTTCCCTAGAGCTAAATAGGTCAATAACCACTAGTATTGAGCAGAACATACGACATTTTATCAAATAATAAAGTCCAGTTTATAATTACCTGCTCGAGTGTAACTGCATTCATTTTGCACACCACAGAGATGACAAGGTCTATCCGTCAGATTATTGCAATAATGTTTACGTTGGACCACTACCACGGGGTTCCCTCAATCCTCTAGCATATTCTCAATGGTCAACAGATTGGGCCGTTTACTGGCGAGTTCTTTAGCAAATCTAGCCCTCAGACCATCACCCCTATTCGTTTCTAGTAACTATATTTGAGATCCTTAATACGCACCAATCTCGACTTAGGTTAGCCATCTGCAGGTAAACCATGGTAAGACACGGTCCATACATAAATACTTTGCATCCACTTTTCTCACCTGTTGGCCCTGGAGAAGTGGGCTCTTTCGTCCTGCATGGTTGAAGACAGATTGCATGCTGGAGCCAGGTCCGAGAGGTGAACCGTCAACCTACGTCCTCGGCCTGACACTGAAACCACTCCTCAGTGGTGTAGGTTTATGTTATCTGCAACTGTAGGAATTCGGCCATATGTCATTCAATGTCCATTGTGAGGAGATCGCCACACACCATTGGGCAAGCCAGTGACCTAGTGGTCTAATGCGTCAGGACTTTGAGCTTGGATTAGAGATAGCGCTGGTTTGAATCCGGCATATACTGCAAATATTTATCAGTAATATTCACCTTGTACTGTACCCACTGTACTTGTTCACCCCCTTACTCTGCCTAAAGAAGTTCCTCGCACTGATCAATATTCTATGAGGAATGGGCAGAGTAAGGTTAAGAAGGAGATCGGCTTCTACTTAAAAAAGGAAAAAAAAAACTTCGCTCTATATACACTTAAGGATATGAGTTCATTGGTATTTGTCAAACATTTTAGCACCTACCTTCATTTATTAACTATTTAATCATTTAATGATGATAATTACAAGTTAATCATGCATTGTGATTGTTTTTTTACACGATATAATAGTAATGTATAATAGTAATGATTATAAGTAATGCGTGTAAGTTTCATTTATACGATAACAACTACAAATTAAGAGTCTATCGTATTCTTCGTTGTTATCGTAAAGAAATGAAGAAATGGATTACACGTCTTCATTTCTCCATTATACATTTGAATATGTCTTTAGAAAACCTGAATAGAATTCAATACATCTATGACAAATATTTATTAAAATAAATTTAGGGGTTGATTTTAATTTGGAATTCAATCACACTTTTGTTACATAGATAGTTCTTTTTTTCTGTTTGATATATTTATGATTTCATTAATATTGTGATAGGAATGATCAAATATGAAAAACGTTAGAAAACTTAGATTTGCTTGCTAGTTGTATATATAGTACAAGTCGAACTGTGTTTTATCTTCCAATTTGTATGATTTATATAATCCAAACTACTTTGCCAGCTAACACTAGAGCTGTTATGCTGTAACTACTTGTAGTCATTGTGTTTCAATACAAGTAGTGGCGTTAAGGGTTAGTCATCGCATAGTTAGGGTCTACAAGGTAAATTAGTGGCCATTATCGAACCTCTTCTTGGAAGGAAGGCCTCTTGTTTTTCAATAAATACTTGTAAACACTGTCTAAGGCACGCGTCTTTTGGGGTTTTACTGTATACTGTAGTCACCCGACTATCAATAAGGTTTCTCTCTGAAAATAGTCTAAACTGAGTTAGTAACCAGCCTTAGTCATTCATATTCATTGTAATACATATAATTATTTATTGCCTTCTTAAACATGTTATGAAATATGTTTTGTCATCTCTATGGTAAAACTCATATGAGATATTGCTCGTTTATAGTGTATAATATAGAGGCCTCATTATTAAAGAGTTAATGATCAACATGCTCATTAATATGCTCATGTTAATTGTGAGCTCACTAATTAAATAAGTAGAAAATTTAGATAGAATCACAAAAATATACAACTATTCAGTACATATATTTTCAAGCTAATAAGTTCTCATTCATGAAAGTAAATAAATTTTAATTATTTTTAAAATTACATACAGCATTTTTTTACGTATCCATATAAAAGAGGTTGAACATCAGAATCAAAAATACATTTGTGGGATTTATTTTTCTTGATTATTGCGAAATAAATATAAAGCGGTTTGCTAAATATTTTAATTAAGTGAGTTTGATGGTCTCTTCAGTTAAACATGTGTTCTTCAACCCCCCAACCCTTTCCCACCCTGGTAAGGTTCCCAACCCAGGTCATTAAATGCTTAAACGTCAGACACGGAGTTCCTTGAATCAGAATGGATGACTGCACAGTTTGACTTTATTAGGAATACATTTTCAAAATCAAATTTAAAAATTTTCTTTAGAAAATCTTGTTTTATATTTTTTTAAATATACATCTATTTGTGACTTATTAAGTACGTTTTTGTAAAGTTAACTTATTTTATATCTTTGAAATTTTAATTTGCTGAACAAAGCATTTATGTGCATAAATAGTCATGTTTCTAAAAAAGAGCCTTCTCACTAAATCATATACATGACATAGATAAATGAACCCCTCTAACCGATTACACACAAAAGTTTCTGGTAGGCCATCAGATCCAATTTACATGCGCATAACAAAAGGATATAAATATAAAGAATATAACATGTGAAAAATCATTGTTTACACAACATATATACATACACATGGTTCTTGGATACCATGTCATTTATGATACAAACGGGGGCCTCTTAAAAAGTCCTTCAAACTATTGAACATAATGAACCATATTCTAGGCTTTTAATTTATTATACCATACAAACATATGATTCTTAACAAGCTCATACAACCACCAATTGATGACAGATTGAAATTTCAGCAGCACATCATCAATTTACGTAAAGTTCTGAGATTATCAAGGAAATTTTACTTCTTCTTTTAGTTCTATTGGGGAGGAACTTATACATTTTTAATAGAAAACTCAGAATTACACAGAATTATTATTTACGTATAATACTAAAGAAAAGTAAGCGAGAGAGTTCTTTTCCTCTATTTTTACAAAATAAAATTTACTAATTTAACATCTTTTTATTTTTAAGGTCCTTAGGTTATTTTTCATTAGGAGTGTAAATATGTCAACTGATTTATACTATCATACTCGATTTAATATCAATCAGCAATTTCACCTACCTAAAGTCTATGAATCAATTCTCCGCCATTCCTTTACCTACTTAGGCCCAACGTACTACAACTAATTACCTGTAGATATAAAACATTCCAATAACATAAAACAATGTTGTAAAAATACTACTGCTTGGCTTTTATCTTTACAGAATCCTGATTTTTTTAAATAACATCTTACAATAGTAATTCATAGTAAAACTATTCAATAATTGATCATACAGACATTTACATTATAGTTACATTTAATAATAGAGTTAACCCTTTATATTATTGAAATAATTATTCGTATTATATCAAGTAGATAAAGCTTCTTTTTAATTTGCATTGTATAATTCTTGTATTTTTGGTTATAAATGAATATTTCTTTTTTGTTGTTAAAGAAAATTGAACTATTTGTCACACATACCACAATTGTTGATTTTTTTTCTTTTTATTTAATATTATAACGCTAGACTTAAATACATTTTAAGTTTATAATTTGTTTTATATATATAACTGGCCATATTACTAGAAAAATTGGCTAGTCGTTTTCCAAACGAACCAAATGTATTTATGTTATAGTCATTATTGATTGGAAAAATCATCATATTCATAATTATAATTCATGACTGATAATTAATCCAACTAACCACTCTAATTAAAAAAGATCCTCTTTACCAGCTAAAGGGGGTTTAAAAATATTCCCACCTTATTTGTGTTTAGTTTTTATGGCTATTTACCTTGACCAGAGCGTTAAAACATTATCGCTAGATAACAGCATCAAGCAACATTGAGCGCGGCTGTTCCATGGATGGGTGACCGTCTGAGCTATCCCGTCCTTGCATGCAGCCCACTTACTCGAACACTGGGAGTTAGAATAGAACATAACACTTCCCAATAAAGTGGAGATAAAGTTGACCTAAATCCACTTAAAATCAAATATATTATAGTCGTCACAATGCAATGACGAATATATTTCTAGTGGCATTTAACACAAAAATACTCACAGGTCTGACGATTTATGATTGGACTTAATTCAAAAAGTAATGTACCGACAAGGCTCAGTTTGGGATTTAAACCTTGAATATGCGTCCTTTTATCCTTGCAAACCTTAAAGGCATAGGAATGGTATCGTCAACAAATCGATCAAATAAGCATAAAATATGCCAAAGTCCAAAATGTTAGAAATAAAAATTTTACTTTTTGCTGTTAGGGAGACGTTTTATAGTGTTGATAAATTAATTGTCTGCAATTTGGAGATAAAGTATCTTGAAAGCCAACAATAACTCCATCTAAAAGAAAATAGGAAAAAGGTATTGTTCATTTAAGTAAGTTATATTGTATTTTCGTGACGTGGATGCCAAAAATATCACATTTTTATATTATTTTTCGTCAATCCATCATATACACGTTGAATGAAAATAACAGTTTTAATTTTAACTTTTGTAAAGAGAAGTGTATATTTCCTTATCGAAACTAAAATAATGTGAATGAACATATTTTTTGTTTTCAAATCACAGTACGGTAAACAAGTATCACACACTATTAACCTCAAAAATTTAATGACCACAAAAGTTGTTATAACCACAAACTATTAACCCCAATAACATAGGGGTTAATAAATAATCACAGTACAGAGCATTCGGTAAACAATAATAACTTCTTTTATTAAGTTCTCGAGGCGTATATTGGTTGTTAACATAAAAGCTTAACAAAATAATGTGTTAAGTAAAAATTCAATTAACTGCATCGAAAAAAAACTAAATACATTTGCATGAAACCTTTTTACACAAGCGAATATGGATAGTCTGTAGTAAGTGGTACATATATTTTACACTTTTGTGTATTTTTATATGCATGTTTCAAGACATTTCAAAACATTTCAAATATAGCAAAATACCAAACATCGGATTGGTATCTTATTCATGATGCAATATAAACATTATTAATTTAATGAGCTTACTTTTAACTTCAGGATACTTTTATGGTGGTAGTGATGTTTACAATAGCATATTATCAATGATTGTATGTATAGTAATGACGCAGTAGATGTCGTATAACGGTTGTGAGCGATGGATATTGAGTTGACAGATTATGATAGAGTTCTAAATAGTGTTTTAATTATCATAATACGTGTTCGTACATATATAGTACAAGTAAACGTCACACAACACAAATGTATTACAATACAAGTACAAAATGCACAAATATAATACAATACAAGTACAAAATGCACAAATATAATACATTACAAGTACAAAATGCACAGATAATATGGTGATCGTTTTCGGTGAACCACGCTCACCTTCCTCAGACCAGAGGACCTTCCTCCTCTTTAGCGTTGTTCACCGAAAACGATCACCATATTATCTGTGTATTTTGTACTTGTATTGTATTATATTTGTGCACTTTGTACTTACATTGTAGTACACTTGTGTTGTGTGACGATTACTTTTACTGTAGAGAGTAATCTACAGTAAAAGTACTCATTATTGCTCGTTTAGTCATTATTGTCGGCGAGTCACGAGAAGTCCTCTGAACTTCAAGCCTCTGTGACATTGAAGGCGCTGATTCCCATTGAAACAGCACAAGTCATGTAGTGTACCTGTCGTAATTAATAATTATGATATACACACTACGTAAATTGTGCTGTTTAGATGGAAATCAGAGCCTTCAATGTCACAGAGGCATGAAGTTCAGAGGACTTCACTTGACTCGCCGACTATTATCAATTGTGGAAACCTGTGCAGTACGTCTAGATTATCCAATGACAAATTGACTTTGTTCAACAGATTTTATACACTGATTTTTTTAATTTACGATACTTTTACATTATATTAACATATTTAAAATCCAACAACGATGAGGTCACTCATCAAGAAATATCCTCAAACACCGAACAAATGATGATGACATTTGGAGAGAAGTTATCTTTCGTATCAAAGACACCTTCTAAGAAAGGATTCCTCGAATTTCCATTCCTAAGGGGCAGAAATATTCCCCAAATATTTTCTTTTCTTCGTAAAAGTAATATTAACAATAATTTAACAATTTATTTCGAGCATCTAATACAAAAAACATAAACATAAAGATTGGCTAAATCGGTTTTCTTCATTCCAAGATGGATGTTTTTGGGGAGAAGTTCTTAGAACAAATCTTTTACTTGGTTACGTGTAGCAAAGTGAGGTGAAGTTGGTTCTGATCAACCAACAAATCTGTGAATAATACAGGCAAATTATGCCCGTAGCATGTGGTCTCGGAGTGCACGTGATGTCAAAGGCGGCGGTCTACTAGTATGAGCCCACATCACCACTTAACACTGATAAATAGAGAAATAAAGTAGTACTTTTTAATTATAAGTGTGAATCGAAATTTCAACCACTAATAATAGTTAGTGGATTGAAAGTGATACAGTTTCCAGACATGATTTTATTCTCGTACCTTTATTTCGTAATTTTTAATCTAACGAATTCGTCATAATAATGAGTCTACTACCTCAATATATTTAGTAAAATATTAAATGTCATTCATTTATTTCCAGATATTATTATATAACTCGAAAATGATCATGAATAATTCAAATATATTTGAATTAATCTGTAGTAGTATGCTTTTGATTAGTTTATTACTATTTAAATATCTCTTGATTATTTTATTTGATAATTATAAACGTGTTTACATAATCTTACATCAACATTTTTTCATTCAAGAAATGTTCAGTAGAAAATAAGATTTAAAAGTATTTATAAATGGTTCATTAGATGTAATGAACGTATGATTGTAATATCATGAAATGTCTGAATGGTTTTCTGGAAATTCTTTAACAATTTTACTGACGTTACAACTTATTGGAAATCCTGAACTTCAAACCATATCTGTGTTGGGTTTAATCAACTGTCTTTACTTTATGAATCCCAATATCACTAGTCAAATTACTATAATAATAATAATAATTATAATAAAAACTTTAATTTATGTATCCAATATGTAGTTAATTTCCCTCTCAATAACTAGTGTCTTGTATATACGTTGAACACCACTTTTTAATAGTACAACTTGGAGAGTATAACAAATGACTATTTTTAATAATCAATAATTTGAGTAAGTTTATGTGACGACTAAATAGATTTTTCATTGATCAATAGTCACAGAATATTTTTTGGCATTGAGAGGAGAAAGAAACTCTTTGGAAGTATGTTTACTATCATTGGGAGAATTTTTGAACGAGTAGCTTAAGGGGTCAGGACTAAGAGCCTAAGTTAAGATTTAGCTTGGGTTCGAATCCTAGCCTGGACTGGAAGTTTTTATCAGAAATATTCACCTTGTACTGTACTGGTTCACCCACTTACTCTGTCTAATAAGTTCTCTGTACAGATCAATAGTCTATGGAGAATGGGTAGAGAAAGGTTGTAAAGGAGATAATCCTCTCCTTTTTAAAATAACAGAAAAAAAATCAAAACTAAAACATATAAGATTTAGTATATATCTGTATATACATTACGTAATGAAAAAGTGTTAATATTATTGTTTCATAAAAATGCTAGAATCTAAATTGTAACATATTTAATATAATTAATCTATGTATGTGTCTAAAATTCTTACCTTTTAGAAATTTGAATAGCATATAAAACAATATTGTTGTTAAGTGGATGTAAAAATAAGACATATTTGTCCGTTCATAATATGTATAGGCTTACTGGTCTGACCATGTTGTTGTTGTCTTGATTGTTGTTGTGTTGCTCGAAGTGCCTTGACATGTTTCTGTTTTGCGGCTTAGTGCAACCTATTGAAGATGGTAAGTGTTTAGTTGGAATTCGCTGTTGTTGTGGGGTAGGCGAATTGTGTTTTCATTAAACGAATATATTGTTTCAAATTTATGAAATTACGTTTAACTTAAACCTGTTATACATTTTTGTATAATGTTTTGTTAATATTTTTATTGAGTGGCTTAGTTATGTTTCGCCTACTTACACATACATAATCCTGAACAGTAATTAGTTTTCAATGTTATTCAAAAACTGTTTATTTAGCCCCTGAACTGTTTAAAGATTATATAAAAATAAATTTTTATATTATACCTAACTTAACTGGATATCTATGTAAGATAAGAGTGCAAATAATTGGTCGGTAGCGTAGTTGGTTCAATCCCAGCTTCATGTGCTAAAGTTTCTCAGTTGATCCCAATCAGAGTCAATACATTTTGAGAAGGATCAGATGATAACCACTGGCTGTTGATTTGTCATTGGGCTATTAATTAATGACACTTTCTAATGAATAGTTAGTTTGTAGCAATGACTACATTCGCTCATCTACACTCATCACACTCATTCGAAATCCACATTCGCCCATATCTTGACGATCGGCGTCTTATGAATAAATAAAATTAAAAAATAAAATAAAATAAAAACTATTATAGCACACTTAACATACAATTATTAAATTAGTCTCTTAACTCCTATAGCATAAAGGCAGTTTTTCATAAATTATAGAACGATTTCCTAAATTAACAACTATCAAGAGTTATGCTAGTATCTTGTTAAGTGATATAACAAGCAGGCCTAATTTATAAGGAGTGTTATTTTTTCTTTAACAGTAAGGATTTTATTACCAGAAGGATTTTAGGTAAAGAAGATTTTTCCTATTTTCATATTTAATTAATATTTATTTTATTTTTTACTTTTTGTTTGAGGATCAAATCAATTCAATTTTACACTCTAAATAATTGTGTTAATTCGTAAAGTTTACATTACATATTTCCTTCACTTGTTCGTTTTAGGTGGGTGATTATTTAGTATTAAATTTAGGCCTCAATTACTAAAGAGTTTGTCCATATACAAATGAAAATGAAACATACAAATACATTTTTTCCAAAACACTCAAATGTATAGATCAGTAAATTAAATGAGAATGTTCATTATAATAATTAAAAAATATACATCAAATAATAATACATTTAAATGTTAATAATAAATAATACTAATAAATAAATAATAAATTAATGATACAGTTTTTTAAATAGTTACCCAAAATCCTGCTACTGTAAAAAACTGTATAAAAATAATAATTTTGACATAACAATACGGAAATGCTCAGAAATAAAATATGCTTAAGAAGTTTAATGAATGTCCATTAATTAGTTTAATAGTTCGTTAGGACGCACCTAGAAAGAACGGTTACAAACTTTCAAACAAAAGATGAGGTGCTATTCAGAGTTACTTTTACCATATTAATTTGTTTCACAAGAGGCAAATTTAAATAACATTTATTGTCTAGAGAGAAATAAAATATTTTAATTAATAATTAAATTCACTAAAATTAAGTTTTAATCATTTTCGTTTAAAAATAATCTCTTACTTTATTATTTCAGTTTCGGCTGTTTTATACGAATTTATTTTATTTTATTTATTTTTTTATGTCACCTACTTACATAAGAAAAATAGACACTGCCATTGATATTTGTTGCTAGTTTTCATAGAGTGGACATAGAATCCAGTGGGATATTCAAAAAAGGGTTTATTCTGTAAATGCCCTAATGAAATAAAATTTAAAAAAATCCTTTCTATATGCCAAAATAATTCAGAAGATTACACAAGGTAGAGTCTTACCATTTTTTAAATTTGGCAGAGATGCATTTCTAAATGTCTTATTAAATCTTATTAAATAATGTAAAATTCATTGTTGTCTACATACTAAGATTCCGATTTTGTATCATTATCATATTTAAAAAATAAATATAATAGGTGTATTTAATTATAAGAATTTTATATTTTCTAATTACCTAATTTAGAATTTAGAGTTCAGATCGTTTAATTTTTTTTTATTTATGATAGTTAACAATACCTCTTTAAGGCCATTGCAGCTTTTTAGGTAAAACTCTACAAACTTTCAAAAAAAAACAAAATTAATAAATAAATACAAAATTCCAATACGCCTACTCCTCTTTTAGGCTCAGTGATGGGTTAGGTAGTGCTTCTAGTGCTGTCAGTGCATCCTTGGCTTGGCTTTAAATGGTGCAGCTGGGTTAGATGTCGTTTCAGGCTTGTATTAAATATATATTAGGCTTGTTTTAGAGATCATTTAGAAAACTAGTGGATGTATAGTGTAAGTACTTGTATTAGCAACATATGGTGTGCTGTGTAGAACCTTCATACTCGGTGTACACTGCGTCATTCTTCCTGAAGAAATAATGTCCAAGGAAGTAACAATCCTAACGATTCAAAATGTATTGGAAAGTTAGGATCTATTCCGTTAATTCACTACCACAACCATAACTTGGGTCAACCTAACATAACATAACTAAACCTAACATAACCTAACATTACCATACGTAACATAACATAACTAAACCTAACATAACAAAAGCTAACATAACATAATCAAACCTAAAATAACCTAACAAAAGTAGTGGTAGTAAATTAACGGAAAATATCCGATAGTTATGTTAATATTTTCAGCAACATTTCCCACAGAAACCAATCTTCATACTGACAGTAAAATTTGTGTTTATTAACAGTTTATTTTTTGTGTAATGTTTGCATTTTTATATTGGGTATATTGCCTATAAAAATAATATTTTAACTGTCTTTAGGAGGATTTTTAAAATTATTTAAATTATAATATTATGAACTATGATCTTAGTGTAACTATGCATGCTAAGAAAAAACACCAGTATCATAAAATTCAATATAAAATAACTGAAAATAACTTTATGGGATTTCAAAGTTACTCGCTCTTGTAAAATGTGTTTGTGAGCTAAAGATGCTCTCAGAAGTAGCACGAACCATCTTACTGTTTCCTATGTCAGACGCCACAAAATTAATACTTTAGCAATCACAGATAAAGTTTTAAAAATATATTGGGAAGAAAACAATATTTAATGGAAGGTAAAATATATCTGAGGAACTCTAATTACCTTGCCAAGAATTATAAGGTACACTATGGACAGTAAGTATTTAAATTTATTCAAATAAATGTATTTACTTTTATGAATTTTATGTATTTACTTGTCATTGACACATAATTGCACATAAACACCTGTCAATACATAATTAGAATGAGGTTGAAATAAACTAAAATAATCTGAAATATTGTATAATGATAAATAAATATCTTTTCACTACACTACTATGAGTTCAGCTGTTTTCGTTATGTGTTTACAACCTGCGATACATCATATTTTCAACAGCTGTCTATTGTTTACTATCGAAAGTAACATTGTTTACAACCGAAAATTTTCCACAGTCAACAACACCTGTTTTTAAAACATGTTTCTAATTTAATAAACAGTTAACATTCCAAAAATGAGTTTTTATTCCGTAGTGTAGTGAAAAGTATCGTTCAAAACTCGAGTGAAAGTGTTTTGTATGTTCTCGACCATTTGAAGTGCTCGACAAGTCTCGCACTTCAAACATATGGTCTCAAACATGCAAAACCCCACTTTACACTCTTGTTATGAAATATACTATTGTGTGTTCTCAAAGAACACCACACTGTGAAATGTACACGACTGTTTACATTGTTTAGGAACCTAGAAACAATTGTAAATTTCGGTATTATAGTTTGCAGTTTACGTGTTGGTAACACGAAAATCGTGGAACGTTACACGGGACAAATTTATTACAATAATACTACAACAAATACACAAACATTATGGAGACCCATTGCGTAAATCACCTTTAAAATATTCAACCCTAACTGACTACCGATAAAATGAGATATATCATTATTAAAATATTTAGCAAAATGTTTATTTTAATCCTAAAACCCCTAATGATATTATAAACATGTACATTTAAAAATATTTAATTTACTACAGTATTCGCTTCAACTACGTCGATAAATCTTTGAGAAACAAAACAAATTTCGAAAAAAAAGCTTCAAATAAAACCATTTATTCCATCTTTAATAATTCTCCAACAAGGAACGTAAACAATAAAAGACTTCATTTAAGGCTTTTGATTTTTTTAGAAAATAGGAATTGTATTTCAGAGTACTCTTTACACATTAAGTTCAGTTCAGACCAAAATCAACCATCAACGCATTTCACAGTCTGGTATTCTCATTCTTTCAGGGGCAAAAAAATATATCAGCGAAGTAATTTAAAATAAAATATTATATCAAATTACTAAGCCAGAAAAATTTTACATACCATACACTAAAGTTAAATATTTTTCAGACCACTCTTGTGTTCAATTCATTACACAGAATATTTAAATACATTTTTTTCATCATTTGAAAGCAAATTACTTCCTAATATTTTTAAATGTATTTAGGCGTACTAAATAATTACTAATATTAATTTATGGTTAATTTTACATTTGTTCACCTAAGATATTCTACATCTTTAATTTTAACTCACTGTGCTTTCAATAATTGGTTTTCAATTGTTGTAAATTAATGTGAGATTTTTTTTAAGAAAAAATATGCTATAATTACATGAAATGTTTTTCCTTTTCCTAATGTCTATTTTCCTATAATTTGACTTATGTAGATCCGCTTGGCATTAAATAAAATAGTTTTCAGGGATATTTTTGTACTTTGTAGAACTGAAATTGTCCAATGAAGAGTTAAATGGGATGGTGCACTAAGCATCACTAGGTCCTAGTAGGAGGTTCTTAATACATTGAAGAAAAATAGGAGTAGCGCCATGCATACATCAAACATTGATATGTATCTTGGCTAGCTTAGTATTTAGCACTTCTGCTTCATATACAAAGAGTCATGGGTTTAAATCCCGGCAGGTTCACTAAAGATTTGCTTGATGGATTTGGACTGTTGTCCCATAACGTTTGTAGAATAAGTTAAAAATGCCACTGGCGTAGACAGAGAAAAAACAACTATCCCATATAGTAAAAAATTCATTCTGTAGAATTATTAAAATTATTATTTATATCTTTTTTACATCTATATGATTAATCTAGTGTTTATTTGTATAATTTTGTCCATTTTAATTTCACACTAAGTGGATATCATCATAGTAAATCTGCATAAATATTTCTACAATAGATCAACAACATAATATTTATAAATTATGCTTATTTAATGAATATCCTGATATGACTTCAGAGCGCTCTTACAACAACTGCTGGAACTACGAGGAGTTTAACAATGCTAGAACTAATGGCGTGAAGATTTACTCCAACGCTTTTAATTCTTGCACTGTTGCCTCGTATATGTTCTTCGAATGTTCCTGTTTTGTAGCCTACTTATTTTTTATTGTGAATTTGAGTATGAGTAAGCATATTATGATCGTGGGGACTTCATTATTGTTTCCTATTGTTCATAGAGTGTCCTTATTGCTTTATTTTTTCTTAGTTTTATCAGTAATCTAATCAAGAGTAACCAAATCAGTAATCTTGCTAACAACATGCGTCAGAACTACATTAAAATACCATTAAAAGTCAAGTCAGGTTAGTCAATAAATAGGTATATTAGAAAATAAATTAAGATTTAGCAATAACCTAATTTAAATTATATTAATGTGTCTAAGCTTCCAATATGTTATATATATAAGCTGAATAAAGAACGGTTACATTCCGTTATATGCCCCTACCCCCAAATACAATTAGGTTAGGTCATAGTGGGTAGGTAGGTTAATACGTTGGTAGGTTTGTATGTAGGTAAGGAGTTACGTAGGTAGGTACGTATGTAGGTAGGTACGTATGTAGGTAGGTAGTTAAGTAGATAGGTACTATGTAAGTATGTAGTTACGAAGGTAGGTACGTATGTAGGTAGGTAGGTAGTGAGGGAGGTACGTATGTAGGTAGGTAGTTACGTAGGTAGGTACGTATGTAGGTAGGTAGGTAGTGAGGGAAGTACGTATGTAGGTAGGTAGTTACGTATGTAGGTAGGTAGGCTGTTGGGGAGGGAGGTACGTATGTAGGTAGGTAGGTAGTTAATTAGGTAGGTAGTTAGGTAGGTATATACGTATGTAGGTAGGTAGATAGTTACGTAGGTAGGTACGTATGTAGGTAGGTAAGTATGTAGGTAGGTAGATAGTGAGGGAGGTACTTATGTAGGTAGGTAGGTACGTATGTAGGTAGGTAGGTAGTGAGGGAGGTACGTATGTAGGTAGGTAGTTACGTATGTAGGTAGGTAGGTAGTTGGGGAGGGAGGTACGTATGTAGGTAGGTAGGTAGTTAATTAGGTAGGTAGTTAGGTAGGTATATACGTATGTAGATAGGTAGATAGTTACGTAGGTAGGTACGTATGTAGGTAGGTAAGTATGTAGGTAGGTAGGTAGTTAGGGAGGTACGTATGTAGGTAGGTACGTATGTAGGTAGGTAGTTAAGTAGATAGGTACTATGTAAGTATGTAGTTACGAAGGTAGGTACGTATGTAGGTAGGTAAGTATGTAGGTAGGTAGATAGTGAGGGAGGTACTTATGTAGGTAGGTAGTTACGTAGGTAGGTACGTATGTAGGTAGGTAGGTAGTGAGGGAAGTACGTATGTAGGTAGGTAGTTACGTATGTAGGTAGGTAGGCTGTTGGGGAGGAAGGTACGTATGTAGGTAGGTAGGTAGTTAATTAGGTAGGTAGTTAGGTAGGTATATACGTATGTAGGTAGGTAGATAGTTACGTAGGTAGGTACGTATGTAGGTAGGTAAGTATGTAGGTAGGTAGATAGTGAGGGAGGTACTTATGTAGGTAGGTAGGTACGTATGTAGGTAGGTAGGTAGTGAGGGAGGTACGTATGTAGGTAGGTAGTTACGTATGTAGGTAGGTAGGTAGTTGGGGAGGGAGGTACGTATATAGGTAGGTAGGTAGGTATTTAATTAGGTAGGTAGTTAGGTAGGTATATACGTATGTAGGTAGGGAGATAGTTACGTAGGTAGGTACGTATGTAGGTAGGTAAGTATGTAGGTAGGTAGGTAGTTAGGGAGGTACGTATGTAGGTAGGTAGGTAGTGAGGGAGGTACGTATGTAGGTAGGTAGTTAGGTACGTAGTTAGGTACGTAGTTACGTATGTAGGTAGGTAGTTACTTAGGTATGTAGGTAGTTACGTAGGTAGGTAGGTAGTTATGTAGGTAGGTACGTATGTAGGTAGGTAGGTAGTTAGGTAGGTAGGTACGTATGTTGGTAGGTAGGTAGTTAATTAGGTAAGTAGTTAGGTAGGTAGTTAGGTAGGTAGTTACGTAGGTAGGTACGTATTTAGGTAGGTACGTATGTAGGTAGCTAGTTACGTAGGTAGGTAGTTAAGTAGATAGGTAGTTAAGTAGGTAGGTAGTTAAGTAGGTAGGTACGTATGTAGGTAGGTACGTATTTAGGTAGTTAGGTAGTTAGGTAGGTAGACACGTATGTAGGTAGTTAGTTACGTAAGTATGTATGTATGTAGGTAGGTAGATACGTATGTAGGTAGTTAGTTAGGTAGGTAGGTACGCATCTAGGTAGTTAGTTACGTAGGTAGGTACGTATGTAGGTAGTTAGTTAGGAAGGGAGGTACGTATGTATATAGTTAGTTAGGAAGGGAGGTACGTATGTAGGTAGTTAGTTACGTAGGTAGGTACGCATGTAGGTAGTTAGTTAGGAAGGGAGGTACGTATGTATGTAGTTAGTTACGTAGGTAGGTACGTATGTAGGTAGTTAGTTACGTAGGTAGGTATGTATGTATGTAGTTAGTTACGTAGGTAGGTACGTATGTAGGTAGTTAGTTACGTAGGTAGGTACGTATGTAGGTAGTTAGTTAGGAAGGGAGGTACGTATGTATGTAGTTAGTTACGTAGGTAGGTACGCATGTAGGTAGTTAGTTACGTAGGTAGGTATGTATGTAGGTAGTTAGTTAGGAAGGGAGGTACGTATGTATGTAGTTAGTTAGGTAGGTAGGTAGGTACGTATGTAGGTAGTTAGTTAGGAAGGGAGGTACGTATGTATGTAGTTAGTTAGGAAGGGAGGTACGTATGTATGTAGTTAGTTACGTAGGTAGGTACGTATGTAGGTAGTTAGTTACGTAGGTAGGTACGTATGTAGGTAGTTAGTTAGGAAGGGAGGTACGTATGTAGGTAGTTAGTTAGGTAGGTAGGTACGTATGTAGGTAGTTAGTTAGGAAGGGAGGTACGTATGTATGTAGTTAGTTACGTAGGTAGGTACGCATGTAGGTAGTTAGTTACGTAGGTAGGTACGCATGTAGGTAGTTAGTTACGTAGGTAGGTACGTATGTAGGTAGTTAGTTAGGAAGGGAGGTACGTATGTATGTAGTTAGTTACGTAGGTAGGTACGTATGTAGGTAGTTAGTTACGTAGGTAGGTATGTATGTATGTAGTTAGTTACGTAGGTAGGTACGTATGTAGGTAGTTAGTTACGTAGGTAGGTACGTATGTAGGTAGTTAGTTAGGAAGGGAGGTACGTATGTATGTAGTTAGTTACGTAGGTAGGTACGTATGTAGGTAGTTAGTTACGTAGGTAGGTACGTATGTAGGTAGTTAGTTAGGAAGGGAGGTACGTATGTATGTAGTTAGTTACGTAGGTAGGTACGTATGTAGGTAGTTAGTTAGGAAGGGAGGTACGTATTTATGTAGTTAGTTAGGTAGGTAGGTAAGCATGTATGTAGTTAGTTACGTAGGTAGGTACGCATGTATGTAGTTAGTTACGTAAGTAGGTACGCATGTATGTAGTTAGTTACGTAGGTAGGTACGCATGTAGGTAGTTAGTTACGTAGGTAGGTACGTATGTAGGTAGTTAGTTAGGAAGGGAGGTACGTATGTATGTAGTTAGTTACGTAGGTAGGTACGTATGTAGGTAGTTAGTTACGTAGGTAGGTACGTATGTTGGTAGTTAGTTAGGTAGGTAGTTACGTATGTAGGTAGTTAGTTAGGTAGGTAGGTAGGTATGTAGGTAGTTAGTTAGGAAGGGAGGTGCGTATGTAGGTAGGTAGATACGTATGTAGGTAGTTAGTTAGGTAGGTAGGTACGTATGTAGGTAGTTAGTTACGTAGGTAGGTACGTATGTATGTAGTTAGTTACGTAAGTATGTACGTATGTAGGTAGGTAGATACGTATGTAGGTAGTTAGTTAGTTAGGTAGGTACATATGTAGGTAGTTAGTTAGGAAGGGAGGTACGTATGTATGTAGTTAGTTACGTAGGTAGGTACGTATGTATGTAGTTAGTTACGTAGGTAGGTACATATGTTGGTAGTTAGGGAGGGAGGTACGTAGGCATGTAGGTTAGGTTAGGTTACATAATTACAGCTGTATAACCTATAGTTTCTATCTGAGGGGCATATAACAGAATATGACCGAAAGGTCTTTATAGTTTTAACTTCGTCCCCACAGTAAAGACCTTTCTCATTACATTTTTATGTCGCGCCTAACTAAGAGACAAATAAAAAATTGAGACGGTCAGTTAATTCTTTACGCGTCTATCTGTCAATTTTGTATTTTTAAATCTATTTTTAAAGTAAATATATATTTTACTATACAATACAAATATGTTAACGGTGTAAAAGTGTACAGTTTTAAATGTACACCAGATATTGTGTACCAAGCATCATTGTTTGGTAACGTTAATTGTTAAAGCCACGTCATGAAATGACAGTTCTTAATTCAAATCCAATAAGAGATAATATTAATTCTAAAAGGAATCAGCTGATAAACACTGGTTAATCATTTGCTATTGGGATATTGTTTTATTCTAATTAATAGTTCACTTTAGTTCAACAAATGCTAAATTTGCTCATCTACATTTCTCACACATTCGAAATCCATAAACGTCTACATCACCAACATCATCCTTAGAATAAGTAAATAAACACTGTTGATTTTGTTAAATCTAAAACACGTAAAAAATAATCATAGTGACCAAAAGTAATAAAAATGCTCATGAAAGGAAGTGAAAGTAATAAAAGTGCTCATTAAAGGAAGTGAAAGTAATAAAAATGTTATAGACCAACTGAGATTTCCTAGCCCATTAACTTCGACAGGGAAAGAGAGGTTCCGTTTGTTGATGTTAGCTTACAACACAAGATTCATTCCCACCACGAATTTCTCTTACTTTGTAAAGTGACTTGAACGTTTATTTTGGAAAAACAATTATACATAAATATACAATTATCTGTATCATCTATTATATAATTCAGACTAGTAAGTACATTAACAGTTAATTATTTATTCCTTAGCTAACGATTTTAGCATAGTATTTAGTTTTTTTATTTCAACACAATTACATTTCCTCTAAGATTACAAAAATAAATTAACCTTAACTAAGAGGAAAAAATTGAGACATTCAGATGATTATTTACTTGTTCATCTTTTAATGTTGTATTTAATGATCTATTACTAAAGTAAATATATATATTGTTATTAGTTACAAATATGTGCCTTAACTAAATCTAGTACTAAATAAATACGAGTTATTTACTTCAAATTACTCCAGGCCTTTAATATCTGACTAAATTAATACTTTAAAACTAAACTCGTCCTGTAGTATCACCTTATATTGACTTTTTACATTTACAATAAACAGCAACGTACCTCATCGGACAATATTTATATGTATATATATAGTTTATTAAAAATAAATCGAAAAATGTACCTTCATTATTTAGAACTACAAATATCCCCTAGAACACCATTTGTTTCATTTTATAAAACTATACTCGTCATATTGTACTACATCATTAAGATTGTTGAATAAACATGGTGTTAGGAAGCTCTTTAGACAAACTTTGGGATTTATTTCTGAACATTAAATCAATAAAATAAATGTCATATAACAGTGTGGTATATCTCACTTCGTTTACCGTCTGTCCGTATGTTTGTGATTTTTATAAAAAAAAAAAACTCAGGAACCATACATTTCACAGATTTCAAATGTTTCAAACTTCGTAAGTCTTTGTTAAACCGTTTGGAAATAGCTTAGGATAGAAAAATTAATACCAATCTGATCCAAGTAATATTTTGAACGACAAATTAAAATACAAGTCTAATGTACTGTTCAACCGAATAAACAACATGCAGTCATAAAGGAATACCATTAACATAGCTCAATTTCAAGGTCAGCAAGTGGGAGTAGGGGGTAACATGTTCATGAGGGGATAACATGAGTTCGTTTCCTGCTCCTAAATCATCAGTTGGTGTCTATCGTCGGCCGGTAAATGTGTTGCACTCGTGTTTTAATGTGTTTAAATGTTTTATAATTTTAGTGTTTAATTTTTAAAACAGTGACGTTTTTGGAAGCCTGATGGTTAAGCTTTATATGCTTTGAAATGTACGTAGCAGTAATGTAATTGAAGAACTGTTACGACAGAAAAAGATAATCTAAAGCAGTATTATTTCTATAAAATTAATAGTTCTTTCTTTATCAATTTTCAATATTTAAAACTAAAGCTCTGTTTCCAAATAGTTGAACAAAAAATATAGGAAATTATTGCACTTTTAGATGCTATCAAACTTACTAATCATGAACAATTTGAAATCTGTGGCATTATTTATGGTTTCTGAGATATTTATTTTCTTACACAGACAATTAACGAAGCGAGATAGACCACACTATTATATGACATTTTTGTTTGTTTTTATGCCCAGAACTAAATTCAAACGTTTGAATAGAGAGTTCCCAAGCACTCGGTATATTTAACCCCTGGATACTTCTAATGCGTACATCATAAATAATATTACTTAATTGTTATATAATCTTTACCGTTATTTTATGAAGCTAAACACATCCCTTGTTAGTAATGATCATCAGCTTAAATCATACTCGATGACCGTCATCATAAGTATATGGTCATCATAATTTATATCAGAATCTTGATAGTAACTACGGAACCTATCAGAAACTTTACGTTGTCTTTACTTGTCTAGGAATTGTCAGTAATGTGTTTATTATTACGTAATTAAAAGTAACATACAAACACGTAGATTATTTTATTTACTTATATTACTATAACATCATACTAAATAAGGGGTTGTGTATATGAATAATTAAATCTATAAATAATATCAATTTAAATATTCTTCTTAAATTTTTAGTTTTTTTTTTTTTTTATTAAAAACTTCACTTGCCAGTTTACATGGGCCTGCATTCCGGTGCGTGAACTTTATTCAACGAGTGAAGTACCTGCCGCTGGCTCAGTGGGGATTCTAACCTTGGACTTTGCCTCAGAAGTCCGAAGCGTTAGCCACTGAGCCACCACACCGGCAGTAATGGTATTGGATGGCACTGAGTACTTTAATGGTATCGGAAATAATCAGGCTACGGCTTGTATACATTTATTTTATAATTAAGAAGCCCTAATATAGTTTCGGTCCTTAAAAAAAATAAATAAATCTCTCTGAAAAAACTAAGGTTCTTCTTTATTTTATACGAACAGTGATTTGATTGATCATCAAATGTTCAGCTTAGTTGTAATTATTTTACGTAATTGTTTCTAGTTAATGAGTGAAGAATTTCAAATTGAAATTTAAATTTAACATAATTTCAAAATATATTTATCAGACCTGAACTACATAGTCTATAAAAATTTGTTAACTTCCAAGTCAAAAATAGCATTTTTATTTTATTTCTTCAAATATTTATTGCGAATTAAATTGTTGTATCTTAAAGTATATAATTAGACAGTACAATATTTATATTCTAACGTACCAAAATAAATGTTTATATAAAAAAGTATATTTTTTACAAAACTTTAGCCAGTTATAATTTCATCATGTTTCCATAACCTTAGACAAATTATCACAATTACATTATCATTACGGAAGTTTGTAGTAGTTATTGAGTTGGATAATACTTGATTCTGACTTATCTGGTTGCTGACCAAATACTCGATCATTGGTGTATCATTTTATGCAGCCTATTGTGTTGTTCTGCCCCTTTTTCGATAATCCCATAATGTGTTTATTTTGTCAAGTTATATATGCTAGTATACATTTTTCAATGGAGTAACTGAAGTTAAAGAGTAAAAAAAAAATGTATTATTGGCTGCTTTTGCTTTGAAAAGACTATATTTTATTCGTTCACAATATATTATTTGCACCTCGGTGGATAATATGACGCCATCTTAATTTTTGTTCTTTAGAGAGTTAATGTACTAAATATATGTTTTCATAAGATTTTATATAATTATTATTTGTGCCTTGTGTCAAGAATAAACTAACTCCTACTAAAATGCACATTGAACATAATTCAGCGTGGAAAAAATATAGAAACACTTTCACTACAATGTTATTTTTTCCGTAGATAATTTGATAATTAATATTTTTTTATAATTGTGTTCAATAAAGTGCCTTTTTATCGGAATAATTTACTTAAAACCGTTAATAATAATAATATTGTTAAAATTATTTACTTTGAAATTCAAATGGCCGCCACTTTGGAAAGAACAAACCTTTTGAAGTTCCTTTGCGACAGTTAATTTCTCTTGAATAGACCTTTCAATTGATATCAAACTTGACCTAGACTTACGTTGAAGATTTTCATTCAACTCCATGTGGGCCGTCCCCTGAAAAGATGAAATGTCGCTAATGGCGTAAAAAAGTTTGTTCTTCGTAACCATGATCATGTACAAGATTTCACTTTTACAAGTGAAGTCATACAATAGTTGTGAAAGCTGTTCCATATTTTTCCGCCTTTTATATATATATATATATTTATTTATTTATTTATATAATTAAAATAATAATATATAAGTACAGTCATTAAAACACTGGATGTCTTAAGACCACATGTTTTTATGTCTGTAAATAATATACAATTATATACAACAACACAAAATTAATGAAAAACTCACTAACAGAACAAAAATAATAAAATAAATGCTGGTCTGTTGATTTTAAACAAGATCTCGTTTTAAGCGCTTCAAACTTGGATCATTTTATATGTACACAGCCCAGGTAGAGTGTGGGGACGACCGACTTCAGCTGTTCAACGGATCCTGCTATCTCTTCGTCAGCTACCCTGAGGTCACGTGGCAGACGGCCAAGCAGATATGCAAGGGTCTCAAGGTACGTGACAATTAAAGTTTTACTCGACTCCTCTGTTTAACGTAATTCCAAACAAGAGCTTGAAATTCGTGCATTTACGTAGTTTGCACTACGTGCAAGGAAACTATTGATCCTTTTCAAGAACTCAACCTTAACACACCTTTAACAAAGTCCAATTTTATGAAATTTATTTAAGACCTTCTAATTTCGAAGGAAGTTATCCTGACTTATTAGATGAAACTGAAATTTAAGAGTGAAGTTGAACTTAATTCCTTGGAATATACCTCGATAGAGGTTTGACTTGGAATGCACGAATCGAAAAGCTGTAGGTCCCTTAGTTGCCCTGACTGTTGGGCTATTAATAAATTGCCCTTTTTTAGGAACAGTTTAACTCAATTAGTAACCAGATTACACTCATCCACACTCATATCATCATTCATATTCGCCTCAAAATACGCACAACGTTGTGTCGGCGTCTCATATGTAAGAATGTAAGAAAATCTTTGTAAAAAACTGTCATACATCTTGAGAAATTGTTTTGAGAATTTGGGCCAAGTTTTCAAAAACCAAATACTAATGACAACTTACTATGGTTTGATTTACTCTCATCTTTAATATGGCGTTCCTTTGTGGTGTAGTGGGGGGAGGGGGGAGTTCTCTATCATAAATCTCAGCAGAATATAGATATTAAGGTCAGTCAGGAATAGTTGCTAAATTACAAAACAGATATTAGTGAAGGCCAGCGTTAAGACAGTTAAACCTCCTGACTTTCGTCACCTCTAAAATACAAAATCAACAAGGTATTTTATGTTTAAGACTGCTCTTACAAGATGAAGAGAAGTTTTTGTATATCAAACGAGAAGCCGGGAAATATACCGAACAGTTAATAATGGAACGGTAGTCTATGAACTCTTGTCCTCACAGGTTGGTGTTCGTATAATTAACATACTACCAGAATTATTTAAAATGTTATAAAGTGCAAGGTATTTAAGAATTGTCTTCAAAAATGTTTTTTTCAACTAACGCGTTTTAGCATACACGAGTTCCTGGCATTTTATTAGGAATCCTCTGAGTTTCAAAATTGATACAGGAGGAATTAGAGGAGGTGTAATTGGCAAAATAATCGAAATCTAGACGTATGTGTGTGAATAAAATTGTATGTTTGAAAGGACAAACTGTAATAGAGTTTTATTTATAATAAAAATGTAAAGATAGATTTATACATTTTATAAATTTATAAAACAAATTGTATTAATAAAAATTTTAAATCGGTTACAAATTGTATTTATTTTTATTTACTTACGATGATTACGATAAAACTGTGTAAATTGTTATTTTTGTAATAAAAAAATTATTGCTACGAAAGCTTCAAATTCTGAGCTGTAATGTTCTATGCTTAAACTGATATCGTATACAGAATTTTCATCGTCAACTTGTTATTAAGTTCTGTAATATATATGCATAAACCCACGGTAAATGGCGTGTGGATTGCGCATGCATGACAATTCTAGTCTCTCACCACGTCACCTTTATGATATAAAGTCCCTGCCAGCATTCTGAATTTTCTTTGTACTTGTAAATGTTAAGCCTTGTGTTGAATAAATTTAATTTATTAATTTTATTTATAGTTTTAATGTATGAATGAAATTATCAAAAAAATTGATTTGCGTATTTAATATATATATATATATATATATATATATATATATATATATATATATATATAAGCCTAATACCACTGATTCACTCATCACGAAATCTCAAAACCAGTGAACGGATTTATACGAAATTTTAAAGAAAGTTAGTTAGCTTAAGCATTGGAGGGACCTACTAAGCAAGAGTTTTTCGAAATTCCATTCCTAATGGGTACAAACATCCCCTTAAAATTTCCTTTTTCCGTAAGAATAACATTGGGTTGATTTTAGTAAAATAACAACAGCTTTTTTGTTAATATATAAACATCTTAATTTTGTATATATTTTTTAAATTACCCTGACGCATTAGGAGTTTAATCTTCAGCTGTTAAAAAAAGAGTTTGAAATATACTAAGTAACACCCTATACAAATAAATAGGCGGCAACACAAATTGTGTGAGTGAAATACTGTAAGTAAATTTAATATTATGATTTTACGTTATACAGCTAATCTACTATTATTTTTAGTCAAAGTCAAATGCCGAGGCCGAAGGCCGGGATGTTCCGATTGCAGCGAGAGTCGGGGTTGACACGTTCGAAGCGTGCAGGGGTATCCCCTAGTTAATCATAATGTAGATATATATAATTAAAGTTTTATTGCATTGCAAACCATTTCAATAGCATCATTGAATTGAAGAACCTTACCGCTACAAAATTGAACCACAATTACAACTTTTAAAAATAATGAATTATAAATTGGACCTAAACGATACAGCAGTTCTTGTCCATTAATAGGGTAAATTATAGAATTTACTGTACCTTGCTGCACGCTTCCGCTGGAGGGGAACTGTGGTGGGAGAACTTCTCCTTCTCTCTCACACTTCCTGCCTTACGCGCCATTTACTTTAGGTT
Organism: Stictocephala bisonia; assembly: GCA_035578905.1. Classification (NCBI taxonomy): domain Eukaryota; kingdom Metazoa; phylum Arthropoda; class Insecta; order Hemiptera; family Membracidae; genus Stictocephala; species Stictocephala bisonia. The sequence continues at coordinate 596,719 of JAQJVL010000071.1, forward strand.
AATGTTTATCACTTTGTACGTCCTTTACATTACTGAAGTGGACTACTTTATGACGAATGATGGTAATGTATGATTTTTATAGAGATGAAATATAAGTTCTTAGAGATTCATACGTACAAAAACGTCTTTTTTCTACTTTTTATTAATACTTAACCTGGAAGTTCAAGTTAAAAGAGTAAATCTGATTTGCAGGATTTTATTGTATAATGAAATGATATTTCTACGTGAAAGTCGAGCTTATACCTCAAATTATAGATTAGGGATTGAGGAGGAAAACTCTTCAAAGACTACCACATTAACTTATATCCTAAAATATTGTGGGATGTTTAAATAACGTCCAACTTTATTTCTACCAGTGTGTGTTCACATGGCTAATGAACACCTGCAATCAACCACTTCGACTAAATTTTAATCTTGCTTTTTAAGGTTACTGAATTAGGATTACTCCAACATAAGGTCACATGAATCACCAAATTAGGAGTCCTAAAGAACTTTCACAGTCCAATCTTCAACAAAGTGGTGGAAACTAATGAATTAAACTTATGTACTTGCATTTAGGATTTCCGAATGTTAATATGTTTGACATAAAAAAAAAACATAAACCAGTCTAGATTAAAATGAAATTATTGGGCATCAACCTTAATTATAAAGCAAGAATTTGGTATAGTAAAACTAAAGTTCATTACTCTTACGGTTGGCGCAAAAATAATGAGTATCGGAGTTTATTTTCCTCCTCCAATTTTACAGTAAAACAAATGCATTTTACATTTTATTGTACGTTTTAATTATTGGTATTCCAGTTGGAACCAAAAATTATCGGTATATTTACGTCTTTCACTGTGCAACAACTTTACTCTTTTATTACAAAAATACCTGCTAATATATCGTATTTATGTTCCAAAATTATCCATATAAGTTTTACAAATTCTATAATTTTAACTTTTGAAAACAATTTTCCTGTTAATTTACTGAAATGACGTTTTCTCCGCTTCTATAGATCGTAAAATTTATTCCTTGGTCGCATTGAAATTTTTACAAAATTTATAGTTACCTTACATTACTTTACATTATAATCGTTAGTAAATTCAGTGATTTGCAATCGATTTAAGTCAATTTAAAACCAATGTATTTACTCACGCTAATAAACGTAATGTATCATTACTATACTTTATCGTACGCTAGTAGGAATTTTTTTCTAACTAGGATAAAAGTTATTCAAATGTATAACAACATTTGAAAATGTAAATTTCACAACGTAATATTTAAGGAGGAAGAACAATGTGTGATTGATTTATAGGACTATTTTTTATCAAACAGCCTTCAAACTCTGGTAGACATAATTTCGGTGCCGACTTTTTTCAGTAGGTACTCAATTATTTTATATCTCAAAAGAATACAATACAAATTGTATTTATCATGTAACGGACGAATTATAAAATAAAAAATATAAATCGTACAGCATATTTTGTTAGTGCAACGCAGACAAATAACATTGTACAAGCAAAAGTGAAATTTTAATATTACTAATCCTTGTACTCCTTGGAATTGAAGTAGTTAGGGATTTAAATGCAAAATGACAGATATAATCATAATTCATTTTATATTTCATTATTTATTATTAATCATTTAGTATTATATCATTTAAATTATGACAAAATATTTGAATTCAAATAGTGTTTTTTAAAAGATATGTTTTATAAAACACCACTAAAATGTTGTATTGTTATAACAATATTATTCATATGAATATTCAATACAGTATCAATCACGTATTGATGGATTTATTTCATGATTTGAGACAAAAACACAACAATATCTGAGGTAATCAAGCAAAAAATGGCAGAGAGGCGCATCCAGTAATCCGTGGCTGGCCGGGAACATTCCTCCATGCAACCAATATCCCGAGGGAATTCACGGGATTTTCCATCACTTACAATACCTCGATGGCCTGAAATATCTCAATACCTGGATATAATTTTATATAATAGAATGTGTAGCTACCTCAATATCGTACATAAATATGTTTTTATTATTATTTTCAGTTATTTTGTTTTAATCGTTGGATTTAAAATTATGTAAAAGTCACGGAAGACGACTATTTTATTTCAAACTAAATTAGTAGTCAAAAATGTTAATGTTAGAACTATTTTGTATATTATTTGGTCACAAACTACACTAAACTCTTAATTGGTCGGCATTGTTGTTGTTTAAAGCTTAACTTCATAAGCTAAAGGTTCTCAGTTCGATATCAAACAGAATCATACAAAATGTTAAGAGGGATACGCTGATAATCACCGGCTGTTCATTTGTCATTGGGCTATTAACTAATGACACAATCTAAGGAATAGTCGGTCTCAGTTTGTAACAATGACTACATTCGATTATTTATACTCATCACTAAGAATAAATATCTAAATTAACTTATTTGTAGGCACAAGTAAATGGGTATACTCAAGGAAACTATAATCAAGGTAAGCCTTTCAAGCTGGTGCTCCATGGACTGGTGACGTCATAGGTAAACACCACTGTACACAGCTGTCCATTTGTTTACTACTCTCTGCATTTCCACTCTCTGCATTTCCTGTTACCGATTCTTGATTATGTCAATAAATGCTATTTGGTTATGTTTAAATAACCATTAACATTATTTTCTTTTCTTATTTTTGTAAATTAACTTACGATTACCGAATTTGTGCTGTGTATATTGTATGTTAGTATGGTAAACTACATTTTAACAATTTTAACATAATGTAACTGTTATAAAAATTAAAGTAAAGTAAATGTTCTTGTGAAAGTATAAATAAAATATTTAGCTTCTTCTTTGCTCTAAATAGCATTGAACATCATTAACAAGTGAAAGCAGGAAACTGTGAAGATTTTAGGTTTTAAAAACAATACTACTGTCGGCGCAGATATTATGTGTACCTGAGTTTGAAATTTGTTTACTAAAAACCTAAAAATCCTATGAAAACTCCAATCACACCATTGTTTTTATAGTTTAATTTTCCGTTATGGCATAAACATTTAGAATTTCACTATGAGTTTTTACAATAGATGGTATCCCAGTTGGAACAAAAAAGTTCCGGGACGTTTAATAGTTTTCACTGTGCATCAAATTTACAACGTTTTTCCTAAAACCGTCAATGTATCGCATTTATATTTTAATACTTTGATGATAGTAATGTTTTCTATAAATTTTAGAATTTAATCTTTTCGAAAAAATGTTCTGACCAATTTCCTGGAACATTGTTTTATTGGCTAATAAAGGTTGTAAAAAAATTACTTGGTCTTGTTGTAATTCTTATGATATATAGAAGACATTACTTTCGTATTTGTAGGTAAATGGAGTGATTTTAATTATACTTAAATCAATTTGACATAACTTTAAATTTAAAAAATTTAAATTTATTTAAATCAATATAAAATCACAGCTGTTATTAAGCATATAATAGTAATGTATTTTAACTATACATTTAATAAGGATTACAACAAGAACAAGTAATTAATGTTACGGCCTCTAAGAGCCAAGAATACAATGTTTCAGAAATCGATCACAACTCTTTTTAAGGAAAATTTTTTATTTTAAAATTAAAAAATCTCTTTAGACACCATCCTTGTCAAACAAGTGCGATACATTTATTGTTTTTTTAGTAACAATGGTGTAAAGTTGACACATAGTAAAAACTAGTTAAAATGTCGGTGCTTTTTTATTTCAACTAGGATAACAATTGTTAAAACTTATAATGAAATTGTAAAATATATCTGAAATAACAGAAAATTAAAAAAAAGCAATGGTGTAATTAAAGTGTTTTGCCTTTTAGTTTCTTAGAAAACAACCTTAAAACTCTGGTGCACATATTTCTGCGCTGACAGTAGATTAACCTTTACGACGTGTTTGCGTTAGTTAAAGGTGGTGCCTAATTCTAGTATATTGATGGGGAAGACAAAGGTTGTTGGACATTTGCCATCATTACGTGAAAATTACCAATCACGACGTTTCGATTTGGTAGAACACAAACCTTTTTCAAGTGCTAAAAACTAAATTACATCTACACAAACATGCTTAATTTTTTTTGTGCTTGCTTAATGTCATTTTTAACTAATAGTGTTTTTCAGGTACCTTATATTTATTTTTTTATGATTAGTTAATTTAATCTCATTTCAGTCTTATTTGAATATTAATTTAATTGTGTTTAAACATTTTTTCGTTGATTCCGTGACCTTGGCAGCGCCTAATTGGATATATTAATTGAACCCTGTTAACATTTTTATATTTAGCAGAGGTTCATTTTGTTGTACCTAATTCTAAGATCTAAGGTTAAAATGTAGATAATTATTAATGTAGATAAGTTTTATTAGTTTAAGAACGTAGTTTTATAACATGTTTGTGTAGATGTAATTTAGTTTTTAGCACTTGAAAAAGGTTTGTGTTCTACCAAATCGAAACGTCATGATTGGTAATTTTCACGTAATGGTGGCAAATGTCCAACAACATTTGTCTTCCCCATCTGATACTCCATCATTAACAAATTTCAAAAACAAAGTCTAGTATATTATTATGCGTGGCACAGACAATGTGGAACTGTCAATGTAGAGAAGTGCCCCAGATGCGAGTGATTCTAGTTTCCTAGCGCATACTTAAAACAAATCACATATAAATTTATGAAATAACTTATATATTATGAGCGTGAATAGACTTAGAACCTCACATGTGAGAATGGGTGAAATATTATATTACACGAAATAAAACAACGCATTTTTTACAAAATGTCTCTTGTTTTCCGCGCAGTATATAGGGGGAACTACGTCACTGACTCCGACCTCTGCCCTTTCCAAAGGTCATATGACTACCAGTAGTTATGGTACGTGGGTATCAAGGGGATTTAGACTTGGTTAAAGAAATAATGAGAGCAATTTAAAACTCATTTCTGCATCCTGGATTTATAAAGACTTCATCCGTTTATTTTATTGATGTGAATGTTTTACGTTATCTTAAGCGCTTATTATTATTTTTTGTTATTTTTTTTATTTTAATTTTTTATTTCAAAATCCAGAAATGTTTAAATCGAATACTGTTTTGAAATGTACAAATAAGTTCCTATTTAGAACAAAATCGAATTTTAAATACTGGTTTTTATTGCTCAAAATAATGTACATTTTATAATAATATTTTGTAAATTAATTCATGGCTATTATAGATTTAAACTAATAAGTACTCTTTCCCAAATATACTCAAGTGATGATTGTTTGTTTCAATATATAATTTTAGTATTAAATATAATTTATATAATAATTTACTTCAGAGTCATAATATGCAATCTTTAACGTGATTACAGTTTATTGTTATCTAAATGTCAATTCACAGCGTTTATAAGCGCCTGCAGTCCAAATAACGCAATTCAGATACTGATAATAAATCACATCCATGAAATTGAAGGCGTCCGAGTTTAATATTAATCACAGCGTATAAAATATTAAAAAGAATAAAATTATGTAGTTTATTTTAATATGAACCTTCAGACACTATTGTTTATCTTTAGTCGTTACATTGGTTTGTTTGTGATGTTTGCATTTATATTTTTGATTAATCTTCAAAGAAATGTATTATTTATTAATATGAGTATATTAACTATATATTTTACAACATATTTAATGGTATAATAAACCTTAAAACCTGAATCGACAACTATTCCAAGAGATTAAGTTTTTAAGAGATAGCTTCAAACCTAGTTTTGTCATTAATTTCCTTTTTATTTTATAGTTAATATTAAAATTATAATAACAAAATAAAAATGGTCAAAAAACACATTTCAGCCATGGTTAAAAAGTGTTATTTTTATTCATTGACGTATTAAAATAAATAATACTTATAATTTAGATCTATTTTAAATACAAATAGTCCATTAAATCCCCTGTTTACTTAATTTTAAATGTATTTAGTATGTTTAATTTGACAGGTTGAATTCGGTTATTTAATATACAAACTTTAAAGTTGATTGAATTTGATTATTAAATATTCATACTTTAAAAGTTAATTGCAGCTTGTTCAGCTCGTATACTATGCACCCATGACACGAAGAACGTGGTTAAATAAAGGCATTCCTAAAAACATTACTGTACAGCTCCAAATTTGATTGGTAGTATACAACAACTATTCGATTAATGAAATGGAGTCAAAAGGAATATAAAACAATATCGCCTAGTATGTTACTTCTGTTAAATATGTCAATAATATTCATAAATTGTTGTTCCTAGTTAAATTAACAATTACGTTTCACTCACTACCGTAAATGTTTCACAATTCTATTTTTACTAAGTGGAATAGTCTTAGTTTTATCATTGATTATATAAACCTACAATAGATAAACCATCTAATAGGAATATTTGTGGCAGTAATTTTGTTAGTTAGTGAGGCCTGCAACTACAGCTGGTTTAAACTGTTTACATTTACATGGGACTACACTAGCGCTCCACAATGTACCACAAAACCAGCTGATATTTTGATACTCAATATTTAACATTGGATGGGAAATCTATTTGTGTGTAAATCAATGGTTTTAGAGCGTGGTTTGTACAACTTTAAACAAAGTTCACTCGCATCACAATACGTCTCTATATATAAATAAAATTTAGTTTTGTTAATACAAATTTTAAGAATCCAATTATCCAACTAAAACACTTTTGGAATTTTTCCGTTAATTCACGACCATAACCATAACTTTAGTTAACAAACCTAACATGACATAATTACACCTAGCATAACATAATCAAACTTAACATAATCTAACAAAACATAACATAACCAAACTTAATATAACATAATAACCTGACCAAACCTAACGTGGCATAATTACACCAAACATAACCTAAACAAACCTAACACAACCTAACCAAAGTAGTGCTAATGAAATAACGGAAAAGGTCCAAACTTTTGAATTAACAACATTTCAAAAAACCAAAAAACTTTCCACAACTTTATAAGACCTATATTGCATAATATTTCACCCTATGTAGTTAATTTTTTGTTATTATCCTTGACTGACATTGGAGAAAATCCCTCAACACAATTATTCAAGCATATTTGTCATTGGCCAAGCTGTTAACCTGAATTACATGAGTTACTGTACTTTTTTTAGCTATTTCATAGATATATTGTTAATAGTTGTTGAAATAATTTTTGTTATGTTTTTTGTTACTTATGTGTAGATTTTCTTGTCGTTTTTGCTAAATATTTATTATTATAATTTCATTATTTGTTATTGATATACTGCAGGTAAAACAATTATTTGACAACTAACTAGTTATTCCTTAAACAATTGAGTATGTTTAATATTTTGAAACTCCAACATACCAGTCGTGATACAGAAGGAAGACAAAATAGTGCAAAAAAATACCGATAAAATTATAAAAACTAAAATTTATATTACATTTTAAAGTAAAATATTTAAAATCCATACACATTTGTTTTTATACCACTAAATAACTATTTTTTTATTTATTACATTTGGTCGGTAGCTTAGTTCCACCTTAATTAGATAAAGGTTCTCAGTTCGATCCCAATCAGAGTCGTAACACATTTTAAGATGAATCAGCTGATAACCACCGGTTGTTCATTTGTCATTGGGCTATTAATTAATGACGATTTCTAAGAAATAGTTGGCCTTAGTTGGTAACAATGACTATATTTGTTCATTTACACTCATCAACTCATTCAAAATCCATATTTGTCCATATCTTGACGATCGGTGTCGTAATAATAAATAAATTAAAATAAAATAGAATATAAATGTCTTTTGTTTTCTCTTTATTTATTTTGTTAATCATGATTATTAACTGATCTGTAAGAGTATTTTTTTTATTTAATTTACTGAATATACTGTACTTCAAAAAGTTATTGTTGTCTATTACTGATTCAACTTGTTGCTGTTATTTATTTATTCATGTTATGTAACTAAGATGATATCGTTAATTACATAGCAGTTCTGACAAAGAGATTATATACCTGCCATGTAAATGTAATTTTCAATAAAATAATTGACGATTTTTAATGTGATTTTTTTTATTCAAGTAGTTTTGTTTAAGCTCACATTCATAAATAAAACTTTAATATACTTAAAGGCTTAGTGAATCCAACTGTTGAAGCTGCTGAAATGCTGTAATCCTGTTTCCCTTCAAACTCGAAGTTAATAATTTTGATACCTAGAATGGAAGTGATATGGGACGGATTTTATGCAGCCACGTTTCCGCTGGCTTAGTGGCATTCCGAACACGCTTCTCTAGTTTAGTGGGATTTGAATATGAACAAAATATTAATAGAAAAATTACCATTTTATGTGTGAGCTAGGCCTTAATGTGCATTTTGAAACAATAATAAAAAAATCAATACAAACTTAACTGTTTTATTTGTTTTCTATTTTGACATAAACAATTAATTATCACTTGGATATATTTGGGATAAAAGTACTTATTAGTTTGATTCTATAATATCCATGAATTCATTTACAAAATATAATTGTAAAATGTACATTATTTTGAAGAAATTATGTGATAGCTTAAATATGTGTATCAAAAATATTTATTTCTGACTGTATTATTAAGAAATTCTGTGACTATTCAAGATATATTACCCTTGCAAGAGTCAAAGAACGAAAATGCAGATATTAAAAATAACGTACAATTTTAAATATATATACTAAAACAATGTTCAAATTATTACGAAATATATATATTATTTTTCATCTCATATTACTATTGCATTTAATTATCTAATGCGTTTACTCTAAATTTGAAAACGATACAATGTCCATACTTAAAATAATTTAATCAAATGTATATATTTTCTTACTTTTCAAAACCAATTATTTCTATAATCATTAAAATCTTAGATAATTAACATTAATGTAGGTAATTATTCACTTTCTAGCCCCTTCAGAAATTACGATTTCCTGTTGAAAAAGTCATGAAATATGAGTTTATATCTATGGTGGACGTCAATTTCAACTACGAAAAACTCGTTTATTTACAAAACAAAATCGAAATACTATTTTTTTCTGGTAGTGAAAAAACTAATTTAAAAAAAAATATTTATTTTCAAAATTTCCTATTTTATTTTACTTTTTTATGCTTAACTCGAATATATCATAATTTTTTTAACAATTATTTTTTGACCCGTTAAATATACTTTTTACTTTCCAACCAAACATAACTTAACGTATCCTAATTGTCTATTTACTAAAGAATAATTCTTAATTTGTGATAAATTCGAGTGCCTGGCTTCCAGGACGGCCTGCAGGCCGTCCCTCCGGTAAAAAAATATGTGAATTCTGTTTTGGTGGTTAAAAAGCTGATTTTATAATGATCGTGTAATGGCCGCTAATCGTTATTTACCGTGAAAGGAGTGTTTTGGTTATATCTTGAGAAAACATTGTTAACTAAGGACCAAAATAAATAATTTTAAGTTCGTACTCAGTGCAAAAAACACATCAGATTTAAAAAATATTGTTAAGATATTATTTAAATTAACGGAAATATTTAAAAAGTACTATAAGTTTTGGCATTGTTTTTTTCTGAATTTTTTTGTAAATCCATAATTTTCGTAGAACAAATAGCATATTTTGTAAAAATATAGCTGATTATAGATACATTTCGGGCAACTTTTTAAATTTTGTTAGGTGGCAAGAAACTGGATAATAACCTTAACTTCTATTTTTAAGAAAATGACATTATATGTATCTGCGTGACGTAGTAGAAGCTTACAGTTCTGCCAGTGATCAATTGGTATTAACAGTGCATTTTCACAGAATATCCATTATATAACAGGTATCCAGGTATAACATTGGAAGTCCATAGAGGGCTCGTAGTTAATTAATCTGACTGTTGGATGTTCGTCCTGACTGCTTGGCGAACGTGTAATGAACTCTGTCAAACGGTTTACTACATTCCAATGTGATTAGGGAAGATCAAATTTATCTATTTGTCGTCATCTGAAATATAATGTAACTTGTTTTATTCTTAACTGATTAAAACTATAATTAGGTTTTTGTATAAATTTTTTTGTAGTATAGTATTTTAAAATTGAATTGGTTGTTCGAAAATGTTTTAAATTGTACTAACCCTATATATGTTCTATTCATATATATATATGGTAGAGTCGTGATATTAGTTTCTAAAGAAATTTGACAATGCATTTTTATTTAATTTAAATATAATGTGTTATGTGCATTGTACATTATTAATAGTAAGTCTTCACTAACGCTGCAATCTACATAAGAATCTGGACCTAGAGAATAGAAACAATTATTTAGTTTATTTATCATATAATCCACATGGTTATAGTGATATAACAACCATGGACTTAGAACTGAACTGTATATGTTCATGAATTAACAAACGAGTTAAAAAACCTGTGTTATATCATATACATGAATTATTTATTAATAAGCCCACTACAATGTTTACAATTGAGTAGTCATTTTTAGGTTAGAATAAATTATGCACGGAGTTGTAACTTTTGTTCAGTATTTAAACAAAATGAATATTCAATCCGTGTTACCATATTTATTGTTCACTTACTTCAGAATAGCCAACATTTAGAAAGTATCTTCTCAGATATATTATATTTAAGCTATGAAAGACTACTTGATAAAAATTATTTTTTATTTTTTTCCTACAACCAAAGTTATTGAATTGACATACCCATAACCTAACAGACAATGTATACAAATTCCATGCTAAAAACTGTAACTAGAACCCAGACGGACAACAACATAAGATTTGTATACTAAAACACTCAAAGAAAGAGACAAACATTTAGAATTTCACGTTCATATACTTTATGATTTATGTACCATTATAAAGATCGTGACACTTTCGTACAACTTGAAATTCGAAGTTATATATACCTTGAAATAGTCACTTATACATAAAACGTGAATTAATTAATTATTAATTTTACGGACGATTTTTCACAACCAATTATTTTGATATACTTATAAAAACATTGTTTAGACAAGGTAACTGTTTATCTGGTTTGTAAATTAGCTGAAAATCATACCAATACTACGTGGAACGTATTTCACATTAAGCTGTACGTCTCTTAGTTACTCTGTTACGTGGGCAGTTAATAAATGGCTCTTTCTAAGAAACAGTCGACTTTAGTTAGTAAGAATGATTACACTCCTTACACTCATTCATTCCTCAAATTCGTCCGTATATCTACGATCAGTGTATGAATAAGGAATTATAATAATGGATATGTAAACTGGGCTCAGTGATTCAATGGCATTTGGATAAAATTCAATGATAAAATTCAATGGCATTTGGATTTTATATTTATACATATATCTACCCTGGATTTTATATATAAATAAAGGGTGGATATATGTATAAATATAAAATCCAAATGCCGTTGAATCACTCGGCCCAGTTTTTTTTAACTTTAAACTTTAGTCTAAGAAACTTAGCCCTAATATTTTTTAAAGGCTCCAGATGATTACTATAAAAATATTTTTAAATATTTTCTCTTAAAGTGCTAAATTAAGGCTCACAATAAATATACCGATACCGGTCAATCAGAGCCTTTGTAACCATTCAACCAAAAATGGCAGCGTTTAAAACGGTGAAACTTGAAGTAAAAGGTTATTTTCGAAAAATATAACAGTGCTAATAGATGAAAATAACAAAACTGCATGACTGAAGTGACAGGTGTCCTCCAGTCTTGTATATAATTTATGATCGCTAAGATATCTTGGAATCAAGCCTCATTACAGTCTCAATTTTACTACTACTTATACTAACTATTCTTAGATCAAAGTTAGTATCTATAAATTACTTCACTCACCACTTCCCCACATCTTCCATCGCTTTAGTATAAGTGTTATCGGAAACTCACTAACTTCGTTAAAATTACACCAACTGTGTAATTTTACATTCTACATACTTTACATTCTACTGTTTGTAAAAAAGGTGTTTCTTTGTTTCATAACTAAACTGTAACGCCATTTAATTATTTTCGTAACGAAAATATTTGTCAAATTCCAAAACATAAACACTAAACATCTGTAATACAATGGTATTTGGTTTTTCTACACACTGCTGGACGAGCTTAGGACAGTTATTGGTTGCAGGTTTTGCCAAAAGACACTTTACTTGGTAGATAAGCATTACAAAGTGTTTGGGATTAACTGTCATGCTAGATGGTAATGTTTTTCATTAAGGAGTGAGTTATATGCTTATTGGGATTGCTTACTGTATCCAAACCATTTATTGTGTTCTAAAGAAAATGTTGTGATACCATTTTGCAATTTGTACATTTGTGTGTTTTTTCAAGATTTTTTTTATTTTTTTTATTCAAGCGTTTTTATAAGCAGTCTACTCGTGTTTCATAAAATAATGTGGAACGTTCGAAAGCAATAAATAACTGAAAGTAAGAAGAATTTATTTATGTATTGTTTTCACTTCTTAGTTTGAAGGCTCCAAAGAAAAGTTTTCTCAACTTTCCAAGTGTTTGACAACATATTTTAATGAAATTGTAATTAATATTTATGGAATTTTCACTTTGAACGCTCGTAAATCAATTCAATGATAACGTTGTTTCTCCATTAATTTTCCAAAGTGAAGTTACTTCCATTTTCATTATTAAGTAAAATAATATTTGCACATGTAAAATAAGATAATTATATGTCGAGATCTTTTTTCTATACATTTTAAAAATATTTTTGGAAAATCCTCATGGTCAGATCTTGTATTAAGCTGTAGGATAAATTTAAGTGAATTAATATCATTTGCCTTCTAAATTTTTTCAAGCAAATTGTTAAATGTTAAGGTTGTCAATATAATTTACAATAATATATCTTGACATTTATTTACAAATAATCACTCAACCCAACAATTAGAAATAAATAAATTACTTTATTTCCACATGTTTTTATCAATTGCATATTTCCATTATAAGTAGCAAAGTGTAACCTACAGTAATTTGAGCAAATTGCATGCAATTTATGACTGAATATTTGAAAATACTGCGATGTTGTGGTACATTAAATTGGTACTTTTCCCTATACAGTTCGCAAATGACTTTATAGAATGATGATGAATTGAAATGAATATTAAGATGGAGTCCACTACGATTATTTGACATTTTCCAAAACACAACAGTATACAAAATTAAATAATAAATTTCTATCAAATTCCCTCAGTGCTGTATATAACTATTGTTCATCCTAATTTATCTATTACTATGTTCTACAATAGATTCTATCTATTGAAATTTGTTAATGATGGAGTATCAGATGGGGAAGACAAAGGTTGTTGGACATTTGCCATCATTACGTGAAAATTACCAATCACGACGTTTCGATTTGGTAAAACCCAATTCCTGTTTCAAATGCTAAAAACTAAATTACATAAGTACTTATTTTGATCTCATTCCGGGTCCATACCATGAGTCAACTTTGTTTTTGAAATTTGTTAATGATGGAGTATGAGATGGGGAAGAAAGGTTTGGGTTTTACCAAATCAAAACGTCGTGATTGGTAATTTTCACGTAATGATGGCAAATGTCCAACAACCGTTGTCTTCCCCACCTATTCAAATTTCTTACACATTTGTCTTTTTAGGTTCTAATTATACTTTTACAAATAAGTTCAAAAACCTTCTTTGTGCAGGCGGAGTTGGCCAGTGTTCATACCATAGACGAAGAACGATTTTTAGTGGCCAAAATACGGGCGTCCAGAGAGTACAGCACAAACGCCATCTACTGGCTGGGCGGACAACAGGACTCTCTGGACAACTGGTATTGGGTCGACTCCACGCCGATGACGTATACAGGTTAGTAACATGACTACAGCCAATTAAATATTTCTCAACGTTCCCCAAAATTTACATAGAACATGCAAAAGTATCATAGCTTGGATGATAATACAGCAGAAAAATATATTTAGTACCTATAATTTACGCCCATTATACATGGAATACTAAAACACATCTGAACACGTCTTCAATGTACAATGTCTTCAAAGTATAAACGAGCGAAGGGTGTGAGGATATGACAGATAACCACCCACCTGCGTAAACACGTACGGTAGTGTTGACTCATACACCCTCTCAAACACGTACGGTGATGTTGAATAGAATGTGAATAGGTTCTCTGAATTTGATTTGATAATATTACGACATTTATATTATAATCTATGTGTCCAATTTACACGTTTAAAATAAATAAAGTTTAAAGGACATTTGACGTAGCAAATGAGTTGAAAACTGAATATTTTATATATGAACATAATTGTCACTATTGTGTAAGTTAAACATTGTTCACTTATTAGTTCAGGTATGTTTAAAAAGTGCAATGACATTATTAATAATTTGTAATCAAATTTTACAAAAATTTATAAATAACTACTAGAATGTATTACGTTGATTCAAACTAAAAGAATTATACAAAAATCCAAAACATGCTATCATCATAAAATAATACAATATAAATACAAAATCTATAAACATTCTACTTCCGTAAACCACGTTTACCATCCTTAGACCACAAATGAATCCTTTGTGTATATTTGGTTTACTGAAATCTATGAAATATTTATACGTTTTTTTACTTATACTGTAACCAATTAGACGGTTGTGACGTTCCCTTGTATTCTATTCCTTCTAAGAATTGTAACATTTTCAAAGAACGTACAATACACATTGGAGGATGAACATGACTCTGTGGACATTACCAATTCATTTTATCGTGGGATAGATGTTGAGGAACGGTTAATAGTCCTAGTACATACGCGTTCAAACTATAGAAAGAAACTGTAGCAGGATGGAGTTCAATATAGGAGAGGGTGGTCATGGCTTCTCGGTTTAAGTACATAGCAAATTAGTTTTTTTTAAATCATTAACTAAGTATATACAAATATATCACAAAACATGTAAGACATTTTGACAATGATCTCTGTATACTGTATAATGAATAAGTTGTTGACACTGAATATATCCGTCCGATGTACAATTTGTATTATGTTTAGTTTAGTATATTCTTTTGTACCATTAAGTATTCGTGAACTGGATGGCCATGAACAATGTACGTGTATGGGTGGGTGGGAGGGTGCCCACTATACTATCATACGTGATTATTTGTATAAAGATGTCAGTGCGTTATTACCACTATTTGTTCCACTAGATTTTATCTATATTAAAGGAGACATCTGGTGGTATTGACCCACCTGCCCACTCTTACAGGTACGTCACTATTGACTTGCCCACCCACCCATAACCTACTGTGACATTAACCCACCTGCTCACCCTTACAGATACGTTTGTGTTGACTTGCCAACCCACCCATTACCTACTGTGGTATTGACTCACCTGTCCACCCTTACAGGTACGTTAGTATTGACTTGCCAACCAACCCATAAACTATTGTGGCATTGACCGACCTGCCCACCTTTACAGGTACGTTAGTATTGACTTGCCCACCCACCCATTACCTGCTGTGGTATTGACTCACCTGTCCACCCTTACAGGTACGTTAGTATTGACTTGCCCACCCACCTATAAACTACTGTGGCATTGACCCACCTGCCCACCCTTACAGGTACGTTAGTATTGACTTGCACACCCACCCTTAACTAACTGTGGTATTGACCCATCTGCCCACCCTTACAGGTACGTTAGTATTGACTTGCACACCCACCCTTAACTAACTGTGGTATTGACCCATCTGCCCACCCTTACAGGTACGTTAGTATTGACTTGCACACCCACCCTTAACTAACTGTGGTATTGACCCATCTGTCCACCCTTACAGGTACGTTAGTATTGACTTGCCCACCCACCTATAAACTACTGTGGCATTGACCCACCTGCCCACCCTTACAGGTACGTTAGTATTGACTTGCCCACCCACCCATTACCTACTGTGGTATTGACTCACCTGCCCACCCTTACAGGTACGTTAGTATTGACTTGCCAACCCACCCATTACCAGCTGTGGTATTGACTCACCTGTCCACCCTTACAGGTACGATAGTATTGACTTGCCCACCCACCTATAAACTACTGTGGCATTGACCCCCCTGCCCACCCTTACAGGTACGTTAGTATTGACTTGCCCACCCACCCATTACCTACTGTGGTATTGACTCACCTGTCCACCCTTACAGGTACGTTAGTATTGACTTGCCCACCCACCCATTACCTACTGTGGTATTGACTCACCTGTCCACCCTTACAGGTACGATAGTATTGACTTGCCCACCCACCTATAAACTAGTGTGGCATTGACCCATCTGCCCACCCTTACAAGTACGTTAGTATTGACTTGCACACCCACCCTTAACTAACTGTGGTATTGACCCATCTGCCCACCCTTACAGGTACGTTAGTATTGACTTGCACACCCACCCTTAACTAACTGTGGTATTGACCCATCTGCCCACCCTTACAGGTACGTTAGTATAGACTTGCACACCCACCCTTAACTAACTGTGGTATTGACCCATCTGCCCACCCTTACAGGTACGTTAGTATTGACTTGCACACCCACCCTTAACTAACTGTGGTATTGACCCATCTGCCCACCCTTACAGGTACGTTAGTATTGACTTGCACACCCACCCTTAACTAACTGTGGTATTGACCCATCTGCCCACCCTTACAGGTACGTTAGTATTGACTTGCACACCCACCCTTAACTAACTGTGGTATTGACCCATCTGTCCACCCTTACAGGTACGTTAGTATTGACTTGCACACCCACCCTTAACTAACTGTGGTATTGACCCATCTGTCCACCCTTACAGGTACGTTAGTATTGACTTGCACACCCACCCTTAACTAACTGTGGTATTGACCCATCTGCCCACCCTTACAGGTACGTTAGTATTGACTTGCACACCCACCCTTAACTAACTGTGGTATTGACCCATCTGCCCACCCTTACAGGTACGTTAGTATTGACTTGCACACTCACCCTTAACTAACTGTGGTATTGACCCATCTGCCCACCCTTACAGGTACGTTAGTATTGACTTGCACACCCACCCTTAACTAACTGTGGTATTGACCCATCTGTCCACCCTTACAGGTACGTTAGTATTGACTTGCCCACCCACCGATAAACTACTGTGGCATTGACCCACCTGCCCACCCTTACAGGTACGTTAGTATTGACTTGCACACCCACCCTTAACTAACTGTGGTATTGACCCATCTGCCCACCCTTACAGGTACGTTAGTATTGACTTGCACACTCACCCTTAACTAACTGTGGTATTGACCCATCTGCCCACCCTTACAGGTACGTTAGTATTGACTTGCACACCCACCCTTAACTAACTGTGGTATTGACCCATCTGCCCACCCTTACAGGTACGTTAGTATTGTATTGCTCATCCACCCATTACCTACTGTGGCATTGACTCACCTACCCACCCTTACAGGTACGTTAGTATTGACTTGCACACCCACACTTAACTAACTGTGGTATTGACCCACCTGCCCACCCTTACAGGTACGTTAGTATTGTATTGCTCACCCACGCATAACCTACTGTGGCATTGACTCACCTACCCACCCTTACAGGTACGTTAGTATTGACATGGTCAACCACCCATAACCTACTGTGGCATTGATCCACTCCCCCACGCATATAGATACAGTGATATTTTGACTTATATATGTTAATTTTCGTGAATGTGCCCTGAACTTAAAACCACAAGAGTATATTGAGTTTATCTAAATTGTAATGAAACAGTAAATTATGGAAATTCACTCTTTTCCTCTGGAGGAATCCCTTGTTTAGGTTTTAATGACAAGCACATGAAACAAAACTCACAAATTCAATGAGATATAAGACAGAACTATACAGTCTCCCTCCTCCAACAAACGTACAACTGCCCCAAGTGATCCCCGAATAAATTTAATTTCATCATCATTGAAATTTCATGCATGAGGTTTTGCCCATTTTTGTGGGAGTACAATAAAAGTCAGTGGAATATAAAATAAATGTTCTTAAAAATTAAAATAAATAAACTTACACTATTTATTATATTCACACACTCTACAAGTTACTATGAAAATATTTTACTTGTTGTAAAGAAGAATCAAATTGTCTCTCTAACTCATTGTTACTTCTTAAATAAGTAAATTTACTATTTTGGCTACTAACTATAATATCCTAGTGTTTTACTAGCATAATTTTATATTTTTTCATTTATTTTTTAGAATCCTAGTTTTGTTTGGAAGGCACTTTAATGCTGTATATTACACTAGTGTGTTTTAATGATACTTTGATGTGATGATACATTTTTATTTACAGATTTATATGAATAACAATGTTCGGCGTCAATTTAATTCTGTTTACTATGAACACTCTTTAAGTAAATAGATATACATCGTTTGCAATAGAAACATAAGTATGGATAAAATATATAAAATACAGCATATACTCTCTAAGTACACTTATGGGCAGTGTCTGAGTTTCTTTTTCTGTTTAGCTTAGGTTCCGGTATACCTTTTATCACATCAAGACATCACTTACCTTACACCCTGTTAATTCAAACGAGAAAACTCCTGCGTCTCCAGATTTGCTTAAACTTATCTCTTCTAAATTTACAATAGCTAAATCAACCCGGTAAAGAAGTTCAGCAAATGTACGTTAACATAAAATATCCAAAGGATTAACTACAGTACATTGTTTCTTATCATCTCCTTTTTCATACAAATATTAATTTGGATTTATTCCGAATTATAAAGTTGCCCGGATTTCTCTTTGTCTTGTCATGTATCATATTTTGTTTACAATAGTGATCTAAAAAGTGTGCAACAGGCTGTTGCAAAATCTCTTTGTTCGAAAACACATACCAGCCAACATCCTACCAACAATTTACTGACGAAACACCAGGTGAACATCTGCATACATTTCCGGGCTCATATATCAAGACACATTGTTGTCGAGAACAACAATGGTCCTTGCTCTGTGCTCTGAGGCTCTCCATTATTCAAGTTAAATATTTTCTGAAAACTTCCTAGTGGATTAAATTAACAGCAAATCTCCCAAAACTGGTCATTAACTTCATAAACGATATTGTTGTGTTCTTTTTTCAAAATGAAGTGGCCTGTTGATAGCAACGTTCGGGGTTTTATACCTTCAACCCAGGTTTGTCTATTAAATACATATAAATTTAGCGTTTAATCCTATTTTCAATGTAAGATTATTTTAAATGTACTATGTGGATATGAACGTAAATGGTTTGAAATAATTTAACATATAATACATTATTTACAATTTAATAAACGTTTATGGAATGTTGTACAAACTAGCAATACCACTATACGTGTGCGTTTGTGACTGAAATTACCAATGCATGTCTATAGATGGGCGGTTGGCTATCACCACTCTACGAGTATGGGTGGGCGTATGGGTCATTACCACTGTACGTGGGACATTAAAACCTCTACGTTGACCTTTTGACACACAAGTTTATAACGACATATGACTTATTTTTACCTTTTGGTACACTATTTCATAACATCGTATGACTTATTTATACCTTTTGGAACACTAGTTGATGACGTCATATGACTTATCTATACCTTTTGGCATACAAGTTGATGACGTCGTATGACTTATTTATACCTTTTGGTACACTAGTTGATGACGTTGTATAACTTATTTATACCTTTAGGTACACTAGTTGATGACGTCGTATGACTTATTTATACCTTTAGGTACACTAGTTGATGACGTCGTATGACTTATTCATACCTTTTGTAACACTAGTTGATGACGTCGTATGACTTATTTATACCTTTAGGTACACTAGTTGATGACGTCGTATGACTTATTCATACCTTTTGTAACACTAGTTGATGACGTCGTATGACTTATTTATACCTTTTGGAACACTAGTTGATGACGTCGTATGACTTATTTATACCTTTTGGAACACTAGTTGATGATGTCGTATGATTGATTTATACCTTCTGGCACACTATTTGATGATGTCGTATAACTGATTTATACCTTTTGGCACACTAGTTGATGTCTTATAACTGATTTATACCTTTTGGCACACAAGTGTATGACGACATATGACTTATTTTTTCCTTTTGGTACACTATTTGATAACTTCGTATGACTTATTCATACCTTTTGGTACACTAGTTGAAGACGTCGTATGACTGATTTATACCTTTTGGCACACTAGTTGATGACGTCGTATGGCTTATTTATACCTTTTCGAACATTAGTTGATATAGTTTTATGATTTATTACACTTGGCACAGTAGTTGCCATCATATGACTTCATAACACAATTGGGGACACTAATCGATGTCGTTATATGACTTACTAGCCAAGTACCCGTGCTTTGCTACGGTTATTTACTTAATTACTTAGCGGCAAGTTAATTGAAAATAAAAGAAAGGTAAGAATTAATAAGAAATTTAAAATAATATTTTAAACTGAATCCAACAGGAGTAGTAGTATAGGAAAGCACGGAAGCGGTCTGTAACAGAACAGCAACTGGACTGAACAAACCACACGATTTGTGTACAAGAATGTCTGTTCTCTGAGGGAGGGAGGTATGTTATCAGTATTGACCTTTAGACTAAACCCAGAAATTCATGACCGAGTCTGACATCAATTTTATGCATCACACCCTCTTTAACTGTTAGATTTATATAAGTAAAAAACAGCTAACTAAACAACCTTCGTTAAATTTAGATCAGTAGCTAATCAAGTGACTACAAAAGTCGTTATATAAAAATTTAATATAGATAGATATACGTGCAACGGTTCAATATCCTAGGTCCTATCATTGTAGACATAAAGTTATTATAGTTGGTCAGAATTAGTAAAGAAATAATATATTATTTTATCCTGGTAACGTTATCTTATACCTAAATCTAAAACACTATAAGAAAAAACCGGCTATAAAAATTAATTAAATTAGTCAAATACAGCACTTATGGCCGACATATTGCTTTTCATATTTATTTTTAAATATTGTTTTTTGGCTGATCTGGCGCTAAAGCTGTTGAAAGTTGTTGAAAACTACATTCTTTACCATAATACTATGTGTTAAAAAAGTTAAACCAACTAATAACTTGCCAAGAGAACCAACCAAGAGAAATATTTGCCAAAAACAGCGTGATTTCTCCACTTTTTGATCAAATTTTGGAAGTTTGTGCTTTTTCAAGCCAAACGGTGAGAGATATGAAAAAAAGCAAGATACCAAAGTTGTAGATAATCTAATTGCAGACAAACGATTTTTGTCAAATTTTAAATTTGATCAACGGTTAAGCCAGTAGAGCCAAAAAACTGGATCGACTACACTACGCTTTTGGGGCTTTTTGGCACCCATAAAACCCCCCTTAGAGTTGGAATTTCCCGAAATCCTTTCTTATTGCACGCATTCAGTATGCAAGGAATATTGTGTAAGGGTTTCAGCTTCCTAGGTATTACCGTTTGGGCTGTAGAGCGATCAGTGAGTGAGTCAGTCAGTGAGTGTTATTTGGCTTTTATATATATACTATATAGATTATACGTTTTGGCATAGTGTTTTAAGACGTCATATGACTTCTTTACACATTAGGACACTAATCGAAGTCGTTATACGACTTAGCAACACCTTTTGACAAACTAGTTGATGACATCATACGACTTGTTATACCTTTACACTCATCAGTCAATGTTGTTAGTTACACGTTTGAGCACACTAGTTGATGACATCATACGACTTGTTACACCTTTAGGCTCATCATTCAATGTTGTTAGTTACAAGTTTGAGCACACTAGTTGATGACATCATACGACTTGTTACACCTTTAGGCTCATCATTCAATGTTGTTAGTTACACGTTTGAGCACACTAGTTGATGACATCATACGACTTGTTACACCTTTAGGCTCATCATTCAATGTTGTTAGTTACATGTTTGAGCACACTAGTTGATGACATCATACGACTTGTTATACCTTTACACTCATCATTCAATGTTGTTAGTTACACGTTTGAGCACAGTAGTTGATGACATCATACGACTTGTTACACCTTTAGGCTCATCATTCAATGTTGTTAGTTACACGTTTGAGCACACTAGTTGATGAAGTAAAATGATTTGCTACATCTTTATCCTCACCAGAGTATTACGTCATATGACTTAGTTACGCGTTTGGACACACTAGTTGAAAAAAATCATATGACCTGTTACGCTTGTATACATTTAATTATCACTAGTAGAAATAAAATAATCAATTAACGAAAAGCTTATATTTCTTTGGAATTCTCTTATAAAGAGTTTAAATTTCTCAAAATTCAAGTTCTTAAAAGAACAATAGTATAGGTAAGTTTATATAAGCTGCTACTTTAGTACCTCCCTTTTTCACTATACCAACTACAAAATAAAAATTTGTTACAGCTTGGCTGTCAGCTGATAATGGGGCGAGGGGAACTCTGAACTGCCTGAGTCTACAGTGGATGTCATCCCCCACCAACCTTCTGCCCAGCAGCCTCTACTGGCAGCCACAGTTGTGTACGAACGTGGGTGGCTACATCTGCAAGAAAGAGAGTCAAGGTAAGTGATGTGTACATTCTCAAGAAGCAACGCATACACCTATGCAATAGGTATATATTTAAGTTATAATAGGTTGTAGCTTACGTATATTCCCTTGTGCTAACTGCAATGCAATATTATACCGAAGATATAGGTTTTTTTGTGCACCTCACTAAAATTTTTGACCATCTGAAAGTAAACACTTCTCTTATTATAAAATAACAATAATTTCTATCTTATTTATCAAATGTCCCAACTTGGTATAAGTGTAGCTGTGACGCATAGTGTTGCCAAGTGTACTGCGTTTGACATACGACAGATAATAATAACTTCTTGTTGGATAAATCCACTTGAAGAGGGATTTTAAATTGGTTAAAACAATGAAATAATAAAAAATGCTATAAATCAAATATTGCAATACTATCAATTCATAATCAATAGGAAACAATAATATAAAGTCTACGAACATAATAAGTTTACTCAAACTCAAATTCAACACATCAATAAAAAAGCTAAAAAAAAGGTGCATTCAAAGAACAAAAACGTGACAACAATGCAAGACGTAAATTTGTTGCTATGGTAGTAGATATATTAGACTGTCACGCCATTGGTCCTCATAATCCATAATTCTCAAAATTATCTTATTACTAGATCACTAATCTATGTCGTTATATGACTTAGTTACACCTTTTGGAACACTAGTTGATGACGTCATCTGACGCTACAACTTTAGGCTCACAATGTTATGACGTCATATGACTTGGTTACGCCTATGGGTATTTGCTGTAAGAGTGTTCTGAAGTCAAGTCAGAACATTCTTTAAATTACTTCTAATTACTTCAAAAGCTGTTTTATCTTCTGTGGTCTATGTTCCAGGGGTTGCTAAAGGCCTCAACCTGAATGCCACTGTAAACGCCACGGAAGGCCGCTTAACCTCCCCCCGTTTCCCTGCTTCCTACCACCACAACCTTGACTACTGGGTACGCCTTGTGGCCCCAGACTTCTCCAGGATAGTCATCCACTTCTCCAGGCTGGACCTGGAGCCACAATCTCAGTGCCTTTATGATTACCTGGAGCTGGATGACGTTCAGGGCTGCTGCGACTCTCCCAGAAGAAGACGGTTTTGTGGTTACTACGAGCCTTCTTCACTTGAAAAGTAACATTTTTCAGAGTACTTTAAAAGTTCATATGAATATACTAATTGAATCTTAAACATATACCAAATTATTTATTGTTATTCCTGTATGTATTTGGGAGTGTTACGAATACAGTAATACAAGTACTGTCAAAATAAATATTAAAATTAGTCGTTTTAGTCACTTAACTGTTTAATATCTCATGCATGGAGAGCTACATTTCATCTTCATTGGAGATGAAATTGGGTAATCCTCATTTCAAAAAAGGATCTTTTTAACAAAAAGGAGCTTTTGAAAATTATGTATAACAATATTAACGATTCAAAGGTCAACCACAATAATATTTGATGAAGATTTTTTTTTTAATGTAAGAGGTTTTTAACATAATCGTTGAGTAGTAATGAAAAACACTAATCAAGGTAATATCCCATATTATGTTCCAATAAAATAACTTAATTATATATAGATATAATACTTGTAAAATGAACAACAGTATGTTCTCGTTCTTTTAAAAATCATGTTCAAAACATTAAATTAGATTATACAACGAAAAAGTCGTGTTATTTTTTTCAGGAATTATGTTTCAAACTATTTTTCTTCTTTTTTCTGATAATTTATATTGTTTATAGCGTGTTCTTTAAAATAGTGTCTAGTTATCGTTCAGTTATTTATTTTATTAAATAAAAATATACCAGTAATTCATTCATAAAGTAAAAAAAATATCCTTAATATGGGATTTAAGGATATTTCCCCAGAAATCATGAAAATAACAGGTGTAAGATTCAATGAATTTAAAAAACACAAACTCACATCCCTTTGTTGACTGAATAAAGGAATAAGCCAATAATTAATTAAACTGTTCAATGTGAATTTATCCTTTAATTACACCTGGTAACTACTTTAGGCAGTAATTGAGAATATATTTCACCCATCAAAGTTTTAAGCTCCATCTTAAATAAGCCTCGTAAATTTTGTTTATTAATGTTGTTCTAAACTTAGAATTCAAACTTTTCAAGGGTTTACGTTAAACGAACATTTAGTTTATATTTACATCGTTCAATTTGCAATAGTATCGTATAGAATACATATTTTCAAGGGTTTATGTTAAACGAACGTTTAGGTCATAATTAATTATATCGATAAATTCACTATAATATCGAATAATTTATTTGTTTTTAGACTCAACTTTGTATCGGAGAGCAGTGAGGTGGCTGTGCACTTTCACTCCGACTACTCAGTCTCGGGCAGTGGATTTGCCTTGTCCTGGCACTCTGTAGACGTGTCAGGCTGCCCCCTCCATACTCTTACGGCCAAAGAGGGGCTAGTCACCAGCCCAAACTATCCACACTTCCTCTTAGACCACCTTGACTGCTCAACCACCATCTTAGCCCCAGGTATGATGTTCCTTTTAATATCGAATGAAAAAGATGAATAAGTTTTTCGAAGTATTCCATACATATAAATGAATTTGACTATGATTTATGAATAGTTTAAGAAACAATATTTCAAGAACACTTCTTAAGAGTTTGCTACACCTACCATCAAATTAGGTTTGATTCTCCATAAGGATAATGTAATCTCAACAAATATAAGGCTTAAGTTTTAATCGTAGTATACAAGTGTTATAAACTAAACTTTTTTTGGAAAAGGGCCCTGTTTTCTAGTAACCACTAAGATCATATTTTAATTTTATCCTTTGATTTATTTTTTTAAATTTTTAATATATAACCCATGACAAATTGGAAGAAATCATTTTTCAGTGAACACTAGTATCACCTATCCTATGAAGCAGGTTAAAATCTAAAATACAAATATTAAAAATTGTAAGCGGGACATTTTATCAAGTGGAGCTCAATCGCAAAATACGGGCGTCAGCTACTGATAAACTCGTTGCCTGGTGGACAAGCAAGGAAAAGTCTTCAGCGACGACTGTTTGAATCACACTACGGTTTTGGGAAATACGGACAGACACGACCGATCTTCTGACAATAGACGGAGTTGCAAGGAGTTCATAAGTTAACACCAGGTAGAAGGTAAGAGACGCGATTGCGACAAAACTATTCACTTGGGAAGACTGGTAATATTAGACTACAAATAATTTTGCATAAATTTGACGCATCTTTCTTACCTAAGGACTGATAACGATCGATAAACAAATAACTCATATAATTTCCTGCTTAAAACACTTGTTTGATAATTATGCTAAAATATTTTCAATAAAAAATCATAACAAGTGCTACTAATTAAGGTTAAAACTTCTTACCAGAGAAACAAAACTACTTGCGAAATAATAATAGTAGAACTTAAGTATTTGGGATATTGTGACATGTCATTGCAAATATTAAGAAATATTTATTTAAGGCGTCAAATATTTGTTTGTATTTATTTACAATCGTGTATGCTTTGATTTGACTACTAAAAAACTACTCGCTCTTAGCCTTTCTCACGGTGGTTCAGTGACTTTGCCTTCGTACTGTGAAGAACTTGGTCAAAGGTTTGAATTAAAAACTGAGCTACACTCTACATTTCACTTGTTAAATAAATTTCACGCACAGGCCTACAGGCCAATGTGAGCTGGCAAGTAAAGTTAAAAAAATAGATATTTAAACTTAAATGAAAACTTTAGTTCACTCTTGGAATACTATAGAACATCCAAACTGTACACAATTTGTCCCTTATGATTTCCTGTAAGTATTCACTTGTTTTTCTTCTAAGTGTAATAATACAAATTCATCTAAAAATTCTAAAACATAAACAGAATTTTTTTTTACAAAAATAATTGTATGTAAATCAACAGAAACTCTAACGAAAAGTATTTTCATTAAAATGTATGTCTACAGATAAAATTATTCATGTGTTATTGACAAATCTACATACATTTCATACATGAAAAATAGAGAAGAAGTATTTAATACTGCATTCCACCGAAGTATCTCATTGCTGTGGGAATGGATATCAGCTTAGTTCTAAATGCCTTAAGCCTCTTATCAACACTTCATTGCTGTTTTAACTTTGTTGCTGATACCATCTGTTCATAGTTAATTCAATTGTTTTAATCGTTGTGTTTCTATTTACGTTCAGATAGCCTAACACACGTTTTGTAATTAATAAAATAACAATTACTCTTTTGTACAATTACTCATTATATAATTAATGATTCTATTTAACATTATTTATAGTTTTTTCTAATACTTATGTAATTTATTTATTAATTCATATTTATTTTTGTTTACGTGTTTGTTTAAATAATTACTAATATTTAATATTTGTATTATAAATGTATAAACTATTTGCTTAATTTATCAATGACCAATACTTGTTATACATGTGCTTTTTTGCTTCTAAACTTTATTATAATATGAAACGTGTTCTCCTTGAATTGCCAAGATAAAAATACCTTGTAGCATACATCTTAATTGTATTGGTAGCCTTTTTTTTAATGCAAATGATATGTTTGAGAAGATAGCTAGAATGCAGTTAATTAAAATGGACTGTAAAGAAACTAACTTTTCTAGCCGTATAAATCTACCGAGCAAAACAAATTAAATGATATTTCGTGAGCTTTCAAAGATATATTGATGGTAACGGGGAAGAGTTAAACCTTACGAACACAGGTTTATATTTAGAATGGTTGGTTGAGGAATGGACTTTATACTTACTTGGTATGGATATTTATACGTCACGTATATTTTTACTGATGTATATAATTGCAGTTTTTTGAATGTGGAATGTTTTATTTAGCTGATGAGTTGTGAACATTATTAATTTGAGGCGTCTCATCCTATTTTATATATAAATATTACTAACTCCTATTGAATATCTAAACTTGTATAGCTACTAATATCAGTCATTATGTTATTAATAGCACATATTCGCTATGGCATAGCTCTCTGGGGTGTGTCTTCTTCCAAGAACCTACAGAGAGTTATGATCCTGCAAAAAAGAGCCATCAGAACATTGGCGAGCCTAAACCCAAGAGACAGCTGCAGAGAGGCCTTCAAAACCTTAAAAATACCAACAGTGGTTACTCTCTACATATGCGAAGTTGTTCTTCATGCCTTCAAGAGCAAGCTACCAAAGAACACAGACCAGCATGGATATCAAACAAGACATGCTGATGAACTTAACCTGCCAGCTCACCGGACAGCCCTCTACACAAAGAAGCCTTCTTTTGCGGGAGCCAAGTTTCTTACCTACCAAGACATTTAAAGGAATGCAGCCCCCAATTATTAAGGAGGAAATTAATGGACTGGCTTGTAGGCGAATCAATCTACAGCCTGGATGAATTTATTCATATTGTGAATTTAGCAAACTAACATTGTTGAAATATTGACTCTACTACTGATCTTGATGATTATATTATTTATTATTATATTATATTATTATGATTATTATAGACAAAAGGCAAGTAAATTACACTATCTATTATCTATTATAATCTAGTATAAAAGTGTTTAGTGAATAGTTCATTTGTTTAGTTTGAACATCAACGTGTTGTAGATCATAGTTAACGAAGAATGTGTCTGTTTCAGTGGGTAAGAGAGTATGGTTGCAGATCACAGACTTTGATCTGGAAACTCCAGATTCCAGTCTGGAAGTGAGTCTGGGAGGAGGAATTGACTTTTTACAGCCGTTTAGAGCCCGGCCACACCTTTCTGATGGAGTTTATCTGTCCGCTGGAGAAAGGATCCAACTACGTCTGAAAACTGGAGACACACCTCGAGGAAAGGGCTTCCGGGCTGTGTACAAATCAGGTATGTGTTGGTCAGTTTTTTAATTAAGAAGTAAGACTGGAGTAAATTAGTAAATACTTGGCTAAAATCTATATTTTCCCTGACAACCACGTCAACGTGCTATCTACACTATTTACAAGAAAGCACTTGTACTTCTCCAGCATACCTGCTAAACAAGTTTCCACCTCACCACCAGTTATAATAGCTGGAAGGGTCATTCGCCGATCCCATTCTCAGCGATGCCACATCATACATGAGTGGAACCTCTGCTTGTCTTGTAAATAGTGTAGGAAACCTTGACGTGGTTATCACCTGAAAATATAGATTCTAGTCATGACATAGGCCGTTTGAGCCCAAGATCTAAAAATAAGCTTTTTTTACCCAAGTTAAAGTTACTGCGTATGAAAAACCAGTCACTTTTTAGAAAAGAAAAGAACTAAAGATAGTTAGTACTAGTAAATATAGCAAGGGCATTTTTCCTCATAAGATTTTTTGGCAAAAAGGATTTGTATTTGTATAGGTTGTTTTAAAGTTAGAAATTTTGAAGTTTCAAGAGGCTGGTGAAAGTTAAGTAAAGTCAAAGCGAGTGACTTGATGTATCGTATAAGCTGGAAAATATTTATAAAGACTAGTAAACTCTGCCAAGTAAAGTTCAAACAATGTAAAATATCACTAATTATTTGTTAAATTTATTTAATTTAAGGGTGCAAATGACTAGAAATTTTATCTCTTTAGTTATTTACTCTCTGAGAGTATCAGAGTTTATTCAGGGTGAAAAAAAGATGGAAACGCTTTCACAACTTTTGTGTGACTTCGCTTGTAAAAGGGAAATCCTGTACATTATCAAGATTACAAAGAACATACTTTTTGACGCCATTAGCAACGTTTAATCTTTTCAAGGGAACGGCCTACGAGGAGTTGAACCAAAATCCTCAACGTAAGCCTAGGTCAAGTGTGATATCAAATGAAGTGTTTATTCAAGAGAAATTAATTGCTGCAAACCGGACTTCGAAAGGTTTATTCTTTTCCGGAGTAGTGGTCATTTTAATTTCAAACTTAATAATAAATAATTTTACCAATATTATTTATCTTCTATTTACTAGTTTCTGATCAAAAATTATATTCTATGAAACACAATTACTAAAAAATTTTCAAATTATCTATGAAACGTTGTTGTGAAAGTGTTTTCATATTTTTTTCCTACCCTGTAAAATATATCCTGTATTTTTCCACCTCAAATTGTTTTTGTACCGTAACATTTCTTTAATAATGTGTTTTTGTCCATCGTTACAGTGAATAATGTAGTAGATCAGCGCATCATTGTTCTGTCCAACATTTCTTCTGGTTATCTGCTCCATGTCAACTACCCCCACCCCCCTCCCACCAGCCTGGACTTCACGGACAGACTTGTGGCCCCACTTGGGAAATCCATACACCTTCAGTTTTACAGAGCGGAGCCTACTTTTTGTAAGTGAATGTTTAACATTATAATCTTATGTATATAAATATGGTGTTTATATAATTAACATCCGCTAACCATATTTAAAAGTCTTGATGACTGATGAGACTCTAATATTGTTCTTTAACGAGTAAATAAATAAAAACGTCTTATATTGAAGAGCACGAAGTAAATATTTTATATGCATTTTATTTTCATGAAAAGTTACCGTATTAATAGTTATGATAACAAAATTAAATAAATAAATTACAGGTAGACAGTTATTTTCAACATAGTTCTTTTAATATTTAGTTTTCCTAAAAATATAATGATTAGCAGGTTTTAAGAAAAACTTCACAGAAATAGGGATATAAATAGGTGTTGATGATTTTATGTTGCCCATTTTAATAATATATACACATTATTGAAGATTTAAATCTTTTATTTTAGATTTTTTCCAGTTAAACGGTTTTATTTTAGTTTTATTTGTCATTCCCTGTTGTATTGTTGAGTTTCATCTTGTAATTGGATTGTATACTTTATCTTTGTTAGAATTTGGTTCTTGCTATGATTTCGGCGAAGTTTTCACTTTTTGATATACCTAATACCACAATTTAAAAATAAATCTTCATCTACGTCGTATATGTACTCTTGTAAATTTAAATTGAAAACTGTAGTTGTTGAGGTATTATGTAAATCATACGATCGGAGCATTCAACTATTTTCGTATCCACTCAATAGTTGTTTCAATAACTAGAATTACTTATAATTATTATCATGAAAACAGTTTTTTTTTTTATTATTTTTTTTGAAGATGAAGTAATGACATAATGAAGTAACAGTAACATTGTCACATGAAAAAAAAGAGTTTAGAATTTCACCCATAAAAAGTAGTAAAAATATCATTAAAAATAGTACTAAAAAAAGATTTCTTCTTTAATAGTTAAATTTTTATGCAATTTTTAGATTCATTGCTATTCAATATTATTATTATCCATTGCTAAGATGCCGATCGTAAAGATATGGGCGAATATGAGGGGCGAATGAGTGTAGATGAACGAGTGCAGTCGTTGTTACTATCTAAGCTCGACTTAGCTCAGAAAGGGCTATTTATTAATAGCTCAATAGCCAGGACAACTAAGGGACCTACAGCTTTGCGTGGAATCAGAACCACGTAGTGTTGGTCTGATTTCCAGCTAACTTACAAGCCTGACATTCAGTTTTCTTCCCTACACAACATCCGAACTTTGACTACCATCCAACATGGACACACCATACTTCTCTTTCTCTAGTAGTGTCCAAGTCGATGGCAACCATTGAGCTGATGAGAGTATATTTCTATACTAACTTTACCGTATTTTATCAACGAAACCTGCAACAGACCATTTGTGACATTCTTGTGACTCGTTGTAGTAGAGGATGAGGACGGCCGAGGCATCTGCCCTGACAACCGAGGAGTGATAGAGGTACGAGACAACTACGCAGACACCAACGGGACCTGGTGGCGGCTCTGCGAGTCTGAGCGGGACGCCCCGCCTCTGGCCATCACCTCGTACCTCAACACCCTCCATGTCCGACAGCTCAACAACGCTGTGGCAGGAACTGGTGTACGACTCAATGCTTCCGTCGTCCTCAGATCTGGTGAGAGTTAAATTCGTTAGCTGCCTACCAAACGCAAACTATTTTATATAATATTTTAATGGAGAGTGATCAAATATCCAACTTAACCTTAACTTAGCATTAATCATGTACAGGTAGAAGAGAAAGCAGTGTAGAATGATATTCAGCTATCGTAATCAGATATGAGTTAGTTTAGTTTAGTTTAAAAGGGGATATATCCAGCCAGAGTCCAGCCAACCCTTGCAACGAAGCCTAAGGCTTTTTGTGCCTAATCTTCGTAAAGCTGGCTGCCCTTGACCAAGTCAAGGAGCTTCTTCACTAGATTGGTAATTTCCAATTGTCCCAGAGGTGAGCTTTCAAAAAGTGCTCTTCTTCTGGCACCAAGAGCCTCACACTCCAGGACAATGTGTTCTGCCGACTCTTCGTCCTCCCCACAGAGGCGACAGATGGGATCCTCCGCAAAGAGTCCCACCGTTCTTAAATGCCTCCGGAATTTGCCGTGGCCGGTGATGAGTCCCAGATATGGGATACAGATATGAGTAAGTAACTGCTGATTTAAAAAAAGCCTTTCTTTCCTTTCAAATAGCTGAATAAATAATTTGTTTATTTAGCAATTGCTGTAGAAGACAGTTTGATTTTAGGGATCAGCTGATAAATCTTACTAAAAATCAGTATTTGTAGATTTATAGTTCTTTTAATCATATATTCAATGTTAATCCAGACTGGAAAGTACTGCAGTTTATACAGGAAAAAACATCCTAAATCCCAGCTAAGTTTAGTCAATTATTAATATTAGAAACGGTTACAAATTGGATATTTAGAACTTTAAACATATTTCACTTCTACAATGCATATTTCTAATACTTCACTTACATTGTTTTATATTCACGCTCATAGATTGTTGTTATCCTTTAACTAATTTTATGATAAAATGGCAGAACTAAAAGAGGCCTATTGTATAATGATTTTTTTCATGTATATCTCAAGAAATAAAAGAAGCAACCAAACCCAATATGTTTCTTTTTCATAGGATTTTCGGTTCATTAGCTGTAATTTTTGTATGCAAAATATTTACAATGTATTTTGTGACTACAAATACGTTAATAACTCTTAAAATATCTACTTCCAGGAACTAAATTCTATGTTTCTATGGTTTTCCCTTCATTTTTTAATTCAACAATAGGTACAGTTGCAATATTTCATATCCGTAATATTTTTTTTTACATAATATTATTTTGTGACGACAGTAAATAAAAATAAGGTTTTCTAGTATTTGATACAGTTTTCATAGTTCTGTACACGTACGTTTGGGGCCTGTTTAGAGCCGTTGTAGTAAGTTTAAACAGAGGGTTTCTAATTGGTCACAACCACAGGATTTTATGTTCTAATGAAAATATTATTTGTCCTTTGTTTAACTGATTTCTAGGATACATTTTCCCTCGTAATTTGAAATGTGTATGACAATATATTTTTAATCGAGTGACTGTGTGCAGATGTGAACTACAAGTCAAAGTTGCTCCAGGGTTCAGCTGAGAGTACCGTAGAATCATGCCACCCCAACCCCTGTCTCAATGGAGGAAAGTGTGTCAGTAGCAGCACAAAGAGGTCCTGTCAGTGTATTGGTTACTTTACAGGTAAGGTTTAGTTATAAACATATACACTTTAAGCCACAGAAAATACTTATGTATTATATATATTTATCATTTGTGTAATATATTTTGTTCCCTTTTTACGAAACAACGTGGGTTTTTATTTGGGAGTGTAATAATAAATCGTAAATCTTTATTTTTAAAATTAATTTGATGCTTTTAACCCTATAAAAATTTATTATATTACATGGTTTATTTTTAGAAAAATGCTATAAATAATATAATTATTTATGATAATCAACCTGTCAGATTAATGGCATAGGTAGCTCATGTGTCTACCTATGTCTACCTATTTGGTTAAAGTTTTAACCAAATCTTTAATTTATTTTGTACCTGTTTGGATGGGAAATTACTGAGGTACTAAAGATGTGGACACACCGCCACAATCATTTTCAACGATCATAAGAGGTATAAGAGTGTAGTGTTTTGTTGAAGACAACTAATTTTAAATATGGGCTAATCATAATTTCCTTATGAGCTATATATAAGGATCGATACATAATCAGTGAATGGATACATCCTAAATTCATTATATATGCTACAATTTCATATTTTTCGTTCACATTATTTAACCGTAGTGTGTTAACCTTTGTGCGTGTTATTTTTAATAAAACTATATCTGTTACTTACAAAAATTAAATAGTAAATTGAACAGACCAATTGAGAAAATTTGTTTGTAACAAGATATACACAAAAGATTAACTTTGAGCTAACAAGTATGAAACGATTTCCCTAGCTAAGAACATGTTCTATATCTCTATACAACTTTATCCAGGTTGGACGCTAACTCTTGTTAAACAAGGTACTTTTTAACTTGTTTGCTAGGTATGTTCTGTGCCCTGACCCTGTGTGAGTTGGATCCGTGCCTGTTTGGCCGCTGTGAGCTGACGGCCACGGGGTTTCGATGCCACTGCAACCGAGGCTACGAGGGTGATGCTTGTGATACCAAACAACATCCGTGTGCACACAACCCCTGCGAGGGTAGAGGCGAGTGTATCGAACGACCTGACTCCACTTTCCACTGTCGCTGCCACGCTTGGTGGGAAGGTCAGTGACACAACACGAGAAAATCCTTAAGACAAAAGAGCAAGCCATTCTTCAATGTATACTTAGATACTACCGTTCGCTTTTTCGTAATATAATGAAATTGAGGCCGAAACTAGTGGTCCGGAACAGGCAGTCTCGTCAACTTCTGGAAATTACAGAGAAAATGATACAGAGGTCGCTCTCTCATGGCCACAGTAAAACACCTCAGTTGCAGATATAAGTAAATTACAAGTAATGTCCATCTTTATACATCTATAATATATAAATATTATATTTATCCTTGACAATTTTGGGAGAAAAAAGGAGAGACTGACAAGGTTCTGACCTGCTATAGTATTGGAAAGTGAAGAAAGTACTCGACACGCATTAAGCGCACTTTTGGATGCCACCTCTGTTTCCTTTTTTTTTGTCTAAAAGTCGAATTTTGTATTATGGTATTCTTACTTTGATTATGTACAATGCTTTATAAAAAAGATTTTATTTAGAAAATATTATTTTTATTGAGCTCTTATGACCATTTTCTCTCTCTAAACAACAATTATTTTACCAAAAATTCAGTTTGTTTTGCAGTTACAAAACAGATCGTAAAAACTGAACTATTCGCTCGGTCTAACAGCAGTTTAATATTGAATTCAGTTTGTGCTGGGTAACATTTCATTTTTGTAACTTCTATCAATATTTAGTAGTACTATATTGTTATTTGTTTATTTGGGTTTTTTAGAACTCATTGTCAACTGATGTTATTTCTTTTACCACAAGCTAGCTGGAACAGTTACAACATAAAAACTCCTGTAGAATATAGAATTAGAATATAGTTTGTACTTGTATAGAAGGTTCTTAGAGCTTACAATAAATTGAAAATAGTACTGAATAGGATATTACAAATTTTCCAAACAATAATATTTACAGGACTTTTCAATATTTTTACAATATTTGAGTGTATTTTTCAGTTTTTGTTAATTTATCATTTTTCTCTGAATCAATTGTTCTATTTTGGAATTTATCAGAGAATTATGTGTAGATTTTTGTAATCTATTAACTATGCATTTTTATTCAGTAAGCTATATTTATTTAAAACGTTTATATTGTTTTACTATATTTAATTAATTTAATATAATTTAAAATTCAGACTTGAAATTCACAACACAATGAAATTAATGTTTGCTCAATCTCACAGGTGCACGATGTGAGCGCCGCATGATGCATATTCCCTACAAGCCCCTGTCTCAACGTATGCTGCAAGAGCCTTTCTGGCTAGGTCTCATAACGGTGACTGTGGTGCTGGGAGTGCTCGGTCTCTTCTGGTGTGCCAAGAGGCACTTCCCGGAGAAACTAGAGAAACTCCTGGCCGAGGAGGCTGACCGTTCCAGGCATTGTGAGTCATGATTTGCGTGACTTAAATGTTTTGTAGACCTATCAAACATTTTCGCATTGTTTTCAATTTACTTGCGTCATCCCTGTATAATCACTTTGACATAATTTGGAAATAAATTCAAATATTATTTGACACATAATCCATATATCAGTTCACTAACTGCTCAGTTATACTTGTATAATATTTTCTTTTGTAATTGAATATGGCGAAATAGTAAACTAACGCGTCACTTCATAAAATCGAAAGCCTACCTTACAATGATAAAATATTTTTATCCGTTGTTTATGGTTTAATTTTGACAATCAAGGGCTCATTAGATTTGTTATTAGATTAGCAATTTTTTCAATAAAATATTTTTCAATATTTTTCATTAAAAATATTATAACATTTTTAAGAGAGTTTAATTTTCCAGTAATCTTCAATTAAAACACTTAAGGGGACCAACATTTTTGATAACTTAAACCAAAACTACGAAAAATCATAACATTTATAAAAATATTAATAGAAATGCCAATTTTAAAGCCAGTGGCACATTAAGTTGAATATCTCATCATTTTAAGCCTAAATTTATAAATTAAATGTCTGCAATTAGATGAAAGCCTCTATATCACATATTTTGTCAACTTTTTAATCAGTTACTCTAAGTTATTATTGTAAGAAAAAGTATAGCTTTATATCCATTCAGATAATACCCAGGAAGAAATTCACACTTGATAGTCAAATAAATTAAAAAAAATATGTATATATATATATATATTATGCTTGGTTTCATTCATCAAACAATTTTCATGGTAAAACTGTTTATTCACAAGCTGCCATTTCGTAGAATAGTTATTTGTGTTGCTAAAACTTCATACAAAGGTAAACAATACTATTAGGTTAATTAAAAACTATATTCATTATATGTTTGAAGATTTACGTTTGCAAACTTCACATTTTACATAAGCCAAAAGAAACTCAACAAAATACAGAAGGATTATGAAAGTTTATCATGAGATAGACGTATGGCAAGTAAGTAAAACACAACTACTCTGTAGAGAGTAGCAGTTACCTGTAGGTAATAAATATTTTCCGAAATTCTTTCAAGATAAATCTTACGCTCTGAATCTTTTATCAGATATTATTATATTTTGAGATGTTCTTCATATTCAAAAAACCTAAGCCAGGTAATGCCCAAGATATGTTACTCCTACAACCATTTGAAGACATGATCGGTTTTTATGTTTACTCAAACCCTTCTTCATGTCTGTCCTCAGGTCACATCTCCGGAAGAACGCCATCCATGAGGGAGCAGCTCTCGGGTTCCCTGTACGCCAGCAACCCTGTTCCAGTACCTCCCGCCAGTACCACCGGTCCACCCCGCACTCTCTTCGGACGCCTCGGTATTCGTAAACCCTCCTTGCTGAGTCTCACCAGCCCCTTGGTGCCTCCCGCCCATACAGCCAGAACCTTTAGTTTGGACGATTTGCTTAAGCCACCTACGAGAAGTAAGAAACATCCAGTCCCCGTCTTCACGGTTCTGGAACCAGGCCTTGTAAATGTTCACACGACCCTGACACTTCACTATTTGTTCACTCTACCTGTGACCTTGGTTTTCTCTTCTCTGGTGCTTTGAGTCAGTCCTGGCTCAAGTGACCCAGGTTTCTGTCCATTGATTTGCTAACTCTTATCTTTCTCTGTCTCTCTCGAACTGGATTTGACACGATCTTGTTGTCCATCCCTTATCTAGCTTAGTAACAAGTATTTATATAAATGAAATCATTTTTTGAAATTACAATTGCCTGAGAAGTATTTCAATAATATTTAATGCACAGTACACAGGAATCTGTGCATGATTCCAATTAAAATAATCCCTGAACAATGTAAACTATTATTTTTTAATAGTGAAATTATTCTTGACCTGAAAAATGAATAATATGTGAACGTAATGTTATATGTATAAATATATGTATAAATTGTCTGATGATCCAGAATTAATAACAGTATCACCTTCAATTAACTACTTTTGGAGGGAAGGTCGACATTTTGAAAAGTTTCGAAGAATTATGAGTCAAAATGCATTCTACCGATGTAGAAAATGGTGATAACTATGCGAGATTTGTTGGTTTTTCGAGGCATGGAGTTATTTCCAAATAATGTATGAATTTTTAAAATTGTAATTTCTTATGAAAAAAAGTTTAAACAACGTTGTATTTTTATTCATCAAATTAATTGAAATATATCACTTTATATCGTTCATCTAATATTTAGACGCTGTTATCAGGTAATATCAAATCACATTTTATATTATATTGAATAATTTCCGATTATTTAAGATAAATAACTTAGGACTCGATGTATTAATTTAATTCTTTAAGAATGAGAGCAAAACTATTAAATTATAATCTGGTGTTTGGCCTATTCTTCTCCATATTCTAATTTAGTAACAGCACAATTAAATGTAAAATTATAATCTAATAATACTAATTCCAAAAACATATTCTGCCTTTCAAATGGAACCTAAATGGTGTTTAGTGTTTTTTCACCAAAGAACGTGAGAGGGACTCTATTTCTTCTTCTTTTCTCCAACGCGCTGTCTATCTTCCTTGCACCGCTTGCTTGCCTGCTTACTCCCATGTAATTATAATATCCTCTTTCATGTCTTTACAGCACTTCTACGATAATTATAATAAAAGCTAATTTTGAATTGACTTCTTTTTTGGAATGATGCCTTTGATCACACCCTATGTGGAATGAAGCATGACTGATTAAAGTTTTCAAATTTGCCTACTTTTAAACTCGTTCTCAAGTACTTTGGAATGCTTACATGAAGACAGCTTTATATAAAGTAATAAATATTTATCTAGATACAGTTTTTATCTAGATAAAGATGTATTTCTTATTTATCTGCACATCTGTAGATTTGTAATTTATATATCAAATACTTTAAATGTAACCGAGACTCACAATACTGGTTTGGATATTTATTTGTTTTATCATTCACAATTTTATAATTATTATAAATAGTAATAATTTAAAACATATTACACTAGTATAAGTGTTTTTATTTCCTATCACATTCTTAGTTCACGTATCAATCTGGAAATTTTGTAAACGTTTCCAACGAATTCCGTCAGCTCTCTTTTCTAATCCTGTAATCATTACAGATTTTGTAAAAAACGTATTTTTGTAGATTCGTATTACCTTAGATCAACTTAATTAGATCTAAGGTACGTAGATTTTGGTATTTAAACTCATATTTTTGAAATTACGCTTTTATCATCGCAAAGAATTTGTTTAATTTATTGCATTATATAATGCAAATAAATGGTTCCAAAGAATTGGCACAAACTTTCTCCCATATTAAACACTAAAAAATTTAAACTTTAAAAATTACCAGTTTTATTCTTATATATGTTTTTTGCTATGACTGAAAAGCTAGTCAAGTTAGAGACATGCGATTTCTACTAAATATTTTAAAATGGAATTCACATCTTTCCTGAATGTTTAATCAAAATCATTAGACTTTTTGAGAAAATTTCATGTTTGTATGTTTTTTGTCCATAAAAACAAAAAACAAAAAAATACGATTTCAAAAAAGTGAAAAGATTTTCTGGAGATATTGGTTAAATACATTTGCATAGGCTACCAAATTTCATAAAAAAATGTAT
This sequence comes from Stictocephala bisonia, assembly GCA_035578905.1. Taxonomy (NCBI): domain Eukaryota; kingdom Metazoa; phylum Arthropoda; class Insecta; order Hemiptera; family Membracidae; genus Stictocephala; species Stictocephala bisonia. The sequence continues at coordinate 635,920 of JAQJVL010000071.1, forward strand.
ACATCCGTTTCGTCTCCAGCGAACTGCATATACACATACGGACAGACACCAAAATTGTTTTCGAAAAAAAAATTTTTTAGATTCAGGAGACCCTAATATGGATTTTTATACCAACTTGTAAAAAATATTTTTTTGACCGATCACAATATTTTATCTATGATAACGCATATGGGAGAAAGTAAAATCAATCTATTAAATTTCCTGGAACAGCAGTAAATGTGTCTCTGGTAATTTTTATATTACATTACAACGTCATGTTAGTCATCAATTTTTAGATTGTCTCCATGTTTGAATGTGATTTAAGGAACCGAATTCTAAACTAATCAGTTTCTGATAAATCCTGTAAATATATTTGTTATATACCCTTATAATAAATGTAATCACGTAGTGAATTGCACTTGATAGTATATTGAATAAATAATAATTTTATTTCACCCTAATAAGAAAACAGTTCTAAACAAAAACGTATAAAACATTCATTAATATGTGAATTATTCTTGTTACATGCTCTCATGCGAAAGAAATGTCTTAATTTAGAGTGTTGTAGTACAGAAAATACAAAATGCACCAGTAATACACGATGTAATTTACATGAACCCTATATAAATCAAAAGCTCAGTTGTGTATATTTTAAAGTTAGGACTCAGAACTAGTAATATGCCACAAAAAATATGATTGAAATACCAAATGGTTGCCAATTAAATTTTGTATATTCATAACAATTTTTTTGAGCGTTAACTTCCCTTGAAGTCGATTTTACTTAACCGGAAGGAAAACAATTTTTAATATTTTCTACAAAGAACATCCTTAGCAAATTTATGCTTTAAATATGTTTTTAACACAACTCCATGTATGTCTTACCTAAATCTGGAAGCTAGTTACTAAATTATTAGAGCAAAATTATTCACGAACACTAAATAATGAGAAGAGAACATTCCGAAAATATTTCAATTACTGTTGCAAAATCTGTAATACTGTGATATAAGATTTGAAAGATAAGTAGGTAATTTATGATTGGCTGAAATAGTTAAAGTACAACATGTTATTCTTATAGTTTAATGGTATCTGGAGCAAACCAAATAGTCTAGCCTAGATTCAAAGAAGAATGAAAATTCTTTATATTTTCTAAGTAATAAGTGTAGTTGTAATGTCGATATCATAAAAATAATATATTTTGATATTGTAATATTGATGTTTGCAAAAGGAACATAATTTAAAAATTTAATATTCAAACATGATTTTAACTATCCAACACTCTTCTAACTTTCTTTATCGCAAGTAAAACCAAAATTAACAAACCGAAACACAAAAAACTTTCATATAAAAAATGTTTTGTGGTGCAACAATACTTTTGTTGGCATACATCAAAACCAAAGTATTTACTGTACTATTAAAAACAGTACAAGTAAACGCCACACAACACAAATATATATTAATATAAACACAAAATACACAAATATATTAAAATGCAAGTACAAGATGGAAAAATATTATTGTGATCGATTTCGGTGAACCACGCTCACCTTTCTTAGACCAGAGGGATTCACAAAAGAATGGAAAATGGTGTTCAACAACTCAATTTATAGGCCTATGATCACGTGACCCCATCGTCAAAATGGCGGCTGCTATGATATATTTCGATAATTCCTATTGGCTCTTACTTCTGTTCTTTTAATGACTGAAAATACATTATTAAAAACTATTTCTGAATCAAATTAACCTTTTCGTTCGTTAGTTTATCATGATCCTTACATTTTTCTTTAAAAATAAACAACTCTTCCCAAGCATTCATGATCCTACCCTTCTTACAAACTTTTAGAACATTTACATTTTCATCTATTCTATTCAAACTGTGGGTACAATTCAGAAGGTGTTTAGCTACATTAGATCTTTCTGGTTTCTTCTTTTTAAAAGAAGAGTCATGGTTTTGATATCTTTTGCTAAAATGTACAGTCTGACCTACATAAAACATATTACAATCATTACAGTTAATCCTATATATTCCTGAATTACTGAAATTATCTTCATTTTCAATATTCGGGTGTAAAATGTTGGACATAGTAACATTACAAGTCTTAAAAGCTACTAATAAATTTAATTTCTTAAATCTATTACCAACTATTTGCATAAACGGTCCATTGTAATGGGGGGATACATACTTCTTTTGTTCTTTATCGGATTTTTCTGTTTTGAGTTTGGTTAGTTTATCGTTTCGAATTTTATTTTCTATTTTATTTTTTTTTCTACTTCCCATTTCATTAATGATTGATGCCTTGTATCCATTTGCAATAGCTATTGATTTTATTAAATTTATTTCCTGTTTTCTATCTGCAACGCTTAACGGTATTGAATACGCCCTATACAACATACTTCTGAAGTACGTAAGTACAACATACTTCTCCCTAGCTGTTTTGTGAGACGGGGGATGGACAGAACTATTATTTGTTGTACAATTAGTTTGAGTAGGTTTTCAGAAAATTATATATGAAAGTTTGTTATTATCATGAACTATTTTTAACTAAAAAACTATTTAACTATTAAAAAGAAAAAGTTTACGGATCTAAATTAGTCGAACATGGCATTTATGAATATCATGAAATTAATTTTCAATTCTTATATATGTAATTATTAAATCCAATTTGAAATCTACACGTCTTCTAGGAACTGAATTTATATTTAAAATGTTAGTAATAATTGAAGAATAACTAAAAAACAATTAGACAACGTGAACAATGTTTTTAATAAGGTATAGTTTTTTGTTTTAATAACTAAACTTAAATTTTACTGTACATATAAATGTTTACTTTTAGATATTGTTTACATTATATTTTTACCAACTTTCTAACATATCACATGATTGTTTATCACAAAGTTGGTGAATAAAGGCTTACTTTGGAATTAAACTTTGGAGAATGACAACATTGGATTATATTACTATACTACAATTATACTGAATATAATTTCATCTCATTTTCTGCTAATTACTTATAAGTACAAGTATTTATGGTAGTCTGTAAAAATGTTCAAGTACTCTGAAATTGTGAATAAAAATATTATGAACAAAGTATCTAAAACTAGGTAAATAAGTTATGTAATGAGGTTTCAATATGCAAATATATTTTTTATAATCTCTGAAAATATAAATTTTTATTTTACTGCAAAAATAACTTAGGCAAAGTACTTATGAAAATATGAACTAATAAAACCGCGTGTTATGTTAATTCATTAATATGTTTTTTGAAAATAGGTGGGGGGAGATAGGTTCCCCCAAACCAAAGATTGGGGGATCGTGTTAATTCCCTAAAAATCAACCCCGGGATCACCCGGGCAGGTGAGTCAGCATCAAAAAAGGTCCTAAATTTAGTTATAATTTATAAACATCTTAAAAATAAAGTATTTATAAAATGTGTATGTATATAATTTTTGTTAACCATTTATAGGAATAATTGTTTAACATTATAATTTCTTTTTAGGATCACCCTCACCTAGGAAGAAAAGGGTGAACTCTACGCCAATCAAGAAGAACGTGACCGCAGTAGAGAAAAAAGCCATTCTACAACACCTGATGACACCTGCTGTGCGTCAGTCGTCCACGGAAAGCATGGCGATGACAGGAGGTGATTTGGAGATGGAAACTATGGGAGACACAGCATCTGCTGAGACCTCGTTCACGATAGATGCGGCTATAGCAGCGTCAGCCGCTGCTGCAGCTGCAGCAGCAGGTACTGCTGACTTTATTTCTTTATTTAAATTTTCTCTAGATCAGGGTAGTGCTTAAATATTGTAAAATCTTGTCTAAGACTTATAATTCCAGAGTTATAGGAAATAAAGTGTAGTTGAGAATTCTGAACTCAAAATTGAATACTTGTTTAAAGGGAGATATTTAATCTAAAAATTGAATATTTAGTCAAATTTGAAAATATATATTGAATAACGACCTTTTTTTCATATTAACAAAAATGAAATACCATAGTACATATGTGTTTCTGGAGGATTATTTTATATTCTAATTATTTTAGAAAAATGAAAATAACATAAATGTAACCTAGGACACAAGAAGCATTTATACTTTATTTCATCAATAACAAGTTTGCATTATTATTTTGGCATGTGCTTTATTACCTTAATCTTCAGTAGTGCTACTGTTACCTTTTTTTATAAGAACATTTGTAGTATTTGTAGCAAGAACAGGAAAGTTTCCAGCAAGATTTACTTTTGTTCCATTTCGGCCTCAGATTTTTAACAATTTTCTACATAATGAAGCTGGATGGGAATTCTGTCTGTTCATGATTTCTTCACGAGCTGTTCTTTGTGAGACAGAATTATAGATGTTCATGATGATTTATAAAATGATTAATACTTGCAACTACAAGTTTCTGTTTGTGACTTTTGCTTCTACCTGGAGAGTCTTTTGTAATGTTTGGTGATGAGAAGATCCAAGTGTCTTAAGTGCTGTAGAAATCACCCTTGCTACAAAAACGCCAAATTTTTAAGAGGCAACATGTCATTAGAAGCATCTGTCTTAAAATCCATTTGGATATTTTGAAAACTAAACAGTTTGGTATTTTTATAACCCATTCTTACGTCAATCTCATTTTTTCTAACACTACTTCGATACCTTGACTTTTAGGGTGCATATATAACTTAGAGCATGTACCAGTATCAGGAAACAAAAATAAATTTCCTTGAAAACAAATAAGGTCAGTAATTTAAACTCATGTGCTTAGTAACAAATTGGTGGAAGTGTAAGCTGTCAACTCTTCAAGTTCTACCGCAACAGTGATGGGTGATACCATCATTCTTTGCTTTTAGCTCGGTCCCAAGAAATGAAGCAGGAGAAGAAAGTGACATTCGCCCGTCTACTTGACAAAGTCTCGTCAGAGATGAGTTCCGGCTCTGAGCTTGAGTGCACCAATATCACTGTCCAGCCCCCAAGCCCACCCAAGGAACTCAAGTCTCCAAACAGTACGAGCAGCAACCAGGGCAGTGACTCTCTCTCCAGCTCGGAGGCCACACTGCCAGTGCCTTCTGGTTAGGCGGATTTCCACTACCTAATTGTTGATAATACTGTCTCGTTAGTTCTAAAATAAAAATAAATCATTTAGGAGAGAATATTAAATGAATTGGATAACGTAATATATAACACATATTTTACAAATTCAAGTTTTATCTTGCACTTTTTTTGGTTAGGGAGAAGGGCATATTACACTTAAAACCATAATAATTTCCCTGGACATAGAGTTAAGCATACACTTTCAATCTATAATCGTAAATTATCACTACTATTCACTTCACGAGTAATTAAAATACGAGTATTCTATTCTCGAATGTATAGATTCATTTTGGTTTTCTGGTAAGGAAGTTATTCATTGTAGTTTTAAATTGCACTTACTAAATACAAGATAAAAAACTGCATCCAGTCAGGTGTAAGCAAAATACAGGGTGTTTCTTTTAAACGCAACTAATGATTTGAAATAAAGCTGACAAACAAAACATATATCTATAAAAAATGTTATTATTATTATTATTAACATTTATTACTACTATTTACATGATTAAAGCATCTTTACATAAAACGATGATTTTAAAATAAATAATCCTCGACAACAAACATTCTCTAGTATTTGCTCAAAAACATGTTTCTAACCTCAACGTAGTGAAATTGCATGTAACCCGAATAAAGTGAAGAACAATGCAACAATATAAGTCAGCTGATAGCAAGAAAGAAGAAGAATCAGGGCTACCAACCTTTAACTTGTAATTATCTCAAACCTTCATTTTCCGTACTTGTAAATAGGGTTGCGTTTTAAAATAAACACTTTGTATATTTAGAAGTGCTAAAATGTGTTAATTAGAGATAATTTCACATGAAATGTATTTGTTGTAATATTTTGTTATCAGATTTACTGGTTTAAAACCACCTCTAACATCAAAGGCACATTAAACAGAGCACATCAAAAGTAAAGTTGCTCATGGATCGTTGCCTATATTTCCCTCACTCTTCCTACTCATTGAACATAGGCTTATTAGGGGAAATGTTTGTGATAGTAGCTGTATAATTTTGGTACACCAGAATTTTCCACTCGAAATATTTAAGTTAAGTGTAAACTATCACTTTGTTCTATAATGAGAAACACAAAAAAACTCCAATTATATGGTGCTTTTTCATTGGTTTATTTTCGTCTCATGAAATTTTCGTTCGGATAAAAAATGGGATAGCAATATTTTCTAGTTACTATATGTAAACTAATATAATATTAATTATTACAATAAACTATTTTTAATTGTAATAAAGCAATCAATAAATTTCTGCAAAAAAAGGTTCAGCAGACTAAATGAGACTTACTAAACATGTTAATTAGCTATTAGATCAGTGTTAACTGTCCAGTATATTATCAGCTCCTTAGCTAAGTTCTAATTAAAGCTTGGACATTGTCACAGGTGATATGGCCAAGAGGCCTGGGAAGCTAGTGTTAGGCCAAGGCAAGGCTAACTCAGCCGACTCCATCCTGGCCATGTTCCGCAGTTTCTCATCTGTAGGTGCAGGGTTGGCTGGACACTCCCCCTCCACTACCCCTACAGCCTCTACACCCCAGGACGACGTAGCAGGATCAGATGACTCATCAACACACACTCCAGTCTCCAGCTCCAGTGGGCCACCGGACTCCCCACCCATGTTCAACAGGAAGCACACTATACAAGTGAGCCATAAGTACTTAATTTATTTATATTTTACTTCGTTATGATCGATAATATTAGTTAAATACTAGGTTTATTATTTTACTTAATTTAAGAATCAGAATAGATTATTCCTTAATAATTACAGTCTTGGGTCCCAAAAAATTACAAAGAAATTATCGTTGGGTGCCCACTTTCTATTGAGTGACACTTTTTAAATCTAGCCTTATAAATCTTTTATCGTAACACTCTTGAAACTAATATTGAGAAAAAAAAATAAAAGATCAAAAACAATATTTATTATAAGTTTAACAAAAAAAAAAAAAAAAATGTAGTTGAATAATTTGAAAAATGAATAGCTGTAAAATAATGTTATAATTGATAACTTTATGTGATCAGTCACGTTAATCATCGCCATTATCTGGCAGTAACCAAATAATAATGTGGGGCTTAGCAATAGAAACACTTTTAAGATTAATAAATCTTCCGATATAATGTTATACATTTTTGTACAAGTGTATACAATGAGTTTTCCCTCACGTATTGAAAAATTTAGGCAGTACAAACCTTTCTATGTTTCTAAATGAATATTTGTTCGTTACATTATCGGACCGGTAATATTTCTGAATAATTTTTAATTTCAATAGCCATTTAATATTCAAGGTATTATATCTAAATAATAAGTTCGTGTAGTGAATATCTTCCTGGTGCATGCCTAATATTCGAAGCAAAGTCCTTCGTTGCAGATTTTCTACTCCAGATATAACTGATTTGAGGCTGAACCCCATACCTCAACCTCGTATCGTATCAGCGACTCAAACATTAATTTGTAAATTGTATATGAATAAATGTATTAGAATCAAATCCACAAAATCGTAAGATATCTACAGAATTATCAAGAATAAAAGTCCTCTTAACGCAGAGTCCTGAAGTCTGCTTGAAACTACTGTAGGCCTTTTTTCTACTACAATTATTTTCATTTTCCATTATAGTTTATTACCTGCAAGTAACTTTTACTCTGTGTCTAGGTCTCAGTGCGGGATTCTCTAAGAGCCCTGAAGTCTGCTTGAAACTACTGCATGCCTTGTTTCTACAACAATTATTTTCATTTTCCATTATAGTTTATTACCTGCAAGTAACTTTTACTCTGTGTCTAGGTCTCAGTTCGGGATTCTCTAAAAGCCCTGAAGTCTGCTTGAAACTACTGTAGGCCTTTTTTCTACTACAATTATTTTCATTTTCCATTATAGTTTATTACCTGCAAGTAACTTTTACTCTGTGTCTAGGTCTCAGTTCGGGATTCTCTAAAAGCCATGAAGTCTGCTAGAAACTACTGCATGCCTTGTTTCTACAACAATTATTTTCATTTTCCATTATAGTTTATTACCTGCAAGTAACTTTTACTCTGTCTAGGTCTCAGTTCGGGATTCTCTAAAAGCCCTGAAGTCTGCTTGAAACTACTGTAGGCCTTTTTTCTACTACAATTATTTTCATTTTCCATTTCAGTTTATTGCCTGCAAGTAACTTTTACTCTGTGTCTAGGTCTCAGTTCGGGATTCTCTAAGAGCCCTAAAGTCTGCTTGAAACTACTGTAGGCCTTTTTTCTACTACAATTATTTTCATTTTCCATTTCAGTTTATTGCCTGCAAGTAACTTTTACTCTGTGTCTAGGTCTCAGTTCGGGATTCTCTAAGAGCCCTGAAGTCTGCTTGAAACTACTGTAGGCCTTTTTTCTACTACAATTATTTTCATTTTCCATTATAGTTTATTACCTGCAAGTAACTTTTACTCTGTCTAGGTCTCAGTTCGGGATTCTCTAAGAGCCCTGAAGTCTGCTTGAAACTACTGTAGGCCTTTTTTCTACTACAATTATTTTCATTTTCCATTTCAGTTTATTGCCTGCAAGTAACTTTTACTCTGTATCTAGGTTTCAGTTCGGGATTCTGTAAGAGCCCTGAAGTCTGCTTGAAACTACTGTAGGCCTTTTTTCTACTACAATTATTTTCATTATAGGTTATTACCTGCAAGTAACTTTTACTCTGTGTCTAGGTCTCAGTTCGGGATTCTCTAAGAGCCCTGAAGTCTGCTTGAAACTACTGTAGGCCTTTTTTCTACTACAATTATTTTCATTTTCCATTATAGTTTATTACCTACAAGTAACTTTTACTCTGTGTCTAGGTCTCAGTTCGGGATTCTCTAAGAGCCCTGAAGTCTGCTTGAAACTACTGTAGGCCTTTTTTCTACTACAATTATTTTCATTTTCCATTTCAGTTTATTGCCTGCAAGTAACTTTTACTCTGTGTCTAGGTCTCAGTTCTGGACCCTCTGAGTGCCCAGAAGAGTGCCAGCAGTTACAGTAGCAGCAGTAACCTTCTACATCCCCCAACCATCCTACTAGAAGTGCCCAACAAGTGTCTGTCCCCCATCAAAGAGATGCCAACTCCCTCCCCCTCACCTGCATTGACTCCTGTCATGCCCAGACATCAACAAAACTTGCCCCTTTATCACTTCAAGGTGAGCATCCTTACATTTGCTGTGTTTCTCTTTTAGTTAAATCGGGTTATTTAAATATCATTTTAATTTCATAAATATTCAGTTTGCTCTTTTTACTGGGTTTTCCTGTAGAATGAAAGTATATGATTAATTTAAAATAAAACAAATAACAAAATGATTTAGATGTTTTAAAATCTATTACAATATTTATCTGCCCCATTTTAACAAGTGTAAATAACACTCTCAATTTTAAATGTTGAAAAAATATTTGTACTATTTTTTGGATGCAATGATTGGTTAACTTTATATATAGTTGAGATTTTAAGCTAAATTGTGGTCAAATGTGAATAGGTTAGTATATTAAATAATTAATTAAATATGTTATAGAAAATTACTACTAATTTTATAAGCATGATATGATACAAAAAAGTAACTAACTTAAATAAGGTAACTTAAAAGAAAAAGAAAACTACCTTTTGTTTCTTTGTCTAGGAATATTTGGAGTAATTTTGTTTTTGGAGATATAACTAAAACGTTCTCTAGTGAATAAATAATATTGGACTAAATATATAATTACTGTAAACAAAAAAATGAGGTTTGTTAAGGTGCGTTCTGTTAATTTTTAGAGTGAAATATTTAATAGATATGCGGAATATAAATGCAGCAGCCATGAATAAACCACACAAAACAGTATGGACTTGTTTTGTTTTATTCCTATTTTCCTGTTCGTGCATTTGTAAATATTTCGTTGTTTATGGTGGTTCGAAAATTGTGTGTATAAGTCAACAATTTCATTTATAATATATGTACAATGATATGTATATACTTAGGGTGTTATACTGTTTATAAATTAACCAAAAATATATTTAGTTATAATTTTTCACTCACTTTGAACAATGTTTTATTAACCTTCCAGCAACGATGTGGTTCTTGTTTACCTGTGCAAATGTTGTAATACAAATTATACGACCAAAGATGTAGAGGTTAAGTAAACCCAGATTCTGTTAAATATTAGTTTTGCTTAACTACCGTGCAATAAATGCCCCCACTGAGAATATGTAAAGAAATCAATCAAAATGAATGTATCAGTTTAATTGATGCAACGTATCTTTTAATCTTGTCTCAGCTCATATTGACATCTGATGCAGAGCAGTGCAAATTACATATGGCATATTCACATCAACACTACACAAGTCCCAACAAGTCTGCCCACAAGAGATCCAATCCTCCCTCACCATGACTCCTTCATCCCAATCATCAACAAAAGCCCCTTATCACTTCAAGTAGTTACTTTGCTCAGTAAACTTTAAATATCTTAATTTCATACAAATCATTGCTCTTCACTTTATCCTGAGATGAAGTATGATTATTAAACATAAAACAAATAAGAAATGTTTGATGTATTTAAATCTTTACTATATTATCTGCACCATAACAGTGTAAATACTCTCAATTTTAAATGTAGAAAAAATATATGTACTATTTTTTGAGCAATATTTTAACTTTATATATATGAAAAGCTAATTGGTAAATTAAAGTTTTTTAATATTAATAAATATGTTTAGAAAAACAATTTTAAGCAATAATACAAAAAGATTTTTTAAGAAAAGACTATTTTGTTTCTTTGTCTAGAAATTATTTTTGTTTTTGGAGTATAATAAAACTGTTCTCTGTGAATATTATTGATAAATATATAAATACTTAAAAAAAAAGGTTTTTAAGGTGGTTTCGTTAATTTTTAGAGTGAAATATTTATGTACGAATAAAACAGCAGTAATAAACACAAAAAATATGGATTGTTTGTTTTATTATTTTCCTGTCGTCATTGAAATAATCCGTTGTAGGTGTTGAATAATGATAAGTAACAATTTTTCATAAATTATGTACAAAAGTATAAAAATTAGGGATTATTGTTTATAATTACCAAAATTTTAGTTATAATTTTTCGACCACATGAACAATGTTTTATTAACCTTCAGCAACGAGTGTTCTTGTTATTGCAAGTTGTAATATTATAGCAAAGATTAGAAATAAACCGATTTGTTAAATAATTATTTTGCTTATACAGCATAAATGCCCAATGGAATATAATTCAAGTCAAATAATGTTTTTAGTTCAAAACTACTCTGAAAAAACGAAATGTATTATAAATCTTGATATCTAAATATTGTGTTTTGTAATATAAAAGTTTATGTAGTTAGTGAACTACAATATGTCTAGTTTAATTGATGCTAACTATTCATTGTTATATTTTTCAGACTGACAAAATTGAAGTGCCTGTGAGTGCAGTGGCGAATTCTCTCATGATTCCCACACTGACAGTTCAGCAACCCTCTCCCACACGACCATCTCCTCCAACCATGCTCTTCCCTGGCTCACCTCCTCCCCACAAGGAGCCCCCTTTCCTCTCAAGAGGTAGTAAACTGCTCAAGGATTTGGACAAACCAACGTCTCTTGATCTTCCAGTGCCACCACCTCTCATCACGGTTACTTGTAGCATGAGTGAAGTAGAGTCTGATGGAGAGTCACCTGCAGCCAAGTCAGGAGTGAACAGTTCCAGTGGCATGTGTTATTTAAGTCCATTTTCTATGTGCACTCGAGCTGACCGAACTACATCCGAGTCAAATCTTAGCTCTTCTGGTTACAGTTCTATGGCGAGTCCAGGTCCATCTAGATGTGGATCTAACAATCCTCTCTGTCCTGAAGTGGATGATTCCCATCAATCCAAAAAGCCATCCCCTTTATTAAGAACCCCTAGAACCGATAAGACGTTACAGCTTGCAGGATGTCTCAGAGGAAGATCTGACTCGGAAACTCTCTCAGACGACCCACAAGTTGAATCGAATGATGAGGGTTTTGGTACTGATCATCTAGATGAAAAAATTGAAGGTGGTGAGTTAAAAAGTGCTAAAGAACTAGAAGTGTTTATAGGGATGGAAATGGTTGAATCGGGAAAGAAGTTAATTGGATTACCAATTTCAACCGGGCCTAAATTAAAACACTGCAGCAGTTTTGAATCCAACTTAGAGCAGAAAGGACTATTACGAGGTGTGAAGACTTGTGCGAGTGTCGAAGCTGGTCTAGACTGCTACCGCATAGCCCCACCTCCAAACGATGTGTGTAAGATCTCTCTTCAACTGCCATCAATCGTCGTGGATCCAGATCCCAGTGGGATAGACATCCACTGTAGTCCTGTCAGCTCAAGAAGTGAGAGTCCTCTCAGTGACAAAACAGGAGGAATGGGTCGTTTCTCACCGATGTTTTATGGAAAACTGACTGACTCGGATGGACTGTATGACTGTGCCAGTTCAGACTGTTGCAAGATGGCGAGTCGGAAACCATCAGGAAGAAGAAAAGAAAGGAGGAGAAGCAAATCACCAACAAAACTCAAAGATGGAAAAGATTCGTCTGTCCCCCCTACACAGACACTACTGGATGTCCCGGGAAAGGCAGATCAGTTTTGTCGTCATAATGTCAGAAGCAAGCCCAGTCCAAAACGAAGAGTTAGAACTCACTCACAAGTGGCTTCTTCGACATCATCTTCCTCTTCAGAGAGTATCAATTCCATCGGGTAAGCTTTTGAAAATTGTCAGTATGACTAATAGAATTAGAGGAAAAAACCATATTTAATATTTACACTAAGGCATATTAGCGCTAAAATATGCATAAATACCCTCTATATATTCCACAAGTCTTTTTAAGTCAAAAAATATCTTAGGGTTATGTTCTTTATTGTCAACATAAATTTGCTAAAGCAATAAGGTGTTCTCGGACTTATACTTTTATAAATTATTTTTAGTTCATTTTATCAATTAGACACGTGTTAAAGGTTAAGAGGATTCTTCACGACCATAAAGTTAAATTTAAATCAACTACGTTAAATTTAATAATATATAACGTGATATATTTAGTAAACTGATTTCCTGGAGGGAAAATATCATCGTTACTAACATTGGAGTCGAATTAATTACTTTGCCTCTAATGTGATGATTATGGCAAGCGTTATTCTGGGACAAATAAGTTTACCAAATCTATAATAAAACTGCTTGAGACATGTTTATAATGTTCCCCTATCTTACTCCCATATTCAAAATACATGTTAAGCCCCCAGCTAAAGTTAAGATAAATTGATTTTATTTTACCCCTTTAGAGAGTTTGTTCAAGCAAGAATGACCCCAGAGAATACTAGAAGTCCAGACAGAGGGTGGAACAAGCTGGAATCAACGTGGAACTCAGATTCAACCAAGGTACCATCAAACGAGGCTTCTGGGGAGGATACAGGAGAGGTGAACTATTTATTGTTACATAATATGCTTGTCTCACATAAGTACCAAATTTCTATTTAAATATAATATTATAATATTCATTTAGAGCTACTAAAATATTTTAAAACAAAAAGGTTTATTAATAGTAGAACAACTACGTGTAATTTTTAATTAGGCTTACTATTTTATATAAAGTTAATAACTAAAGTACATATAGGATTAAAGTAAGTAAACATTCTATTTTTAAACATTTGCTTAGTAATCAGTTCAAGTGTTTTCAACCATATTTATAAATGTAACATATTAAATAAAAACACATTAACCTTAACTTTACTAATACTCTTACAAATAATGCAAATAAAAATCAAATCACATATTTTAAGAAGTCTAAGCAGCAGTAAACCCAACGATTCGAGTGGAACTTATTATAATATTAGAGGCAACATAGAGCACTTCAATTTAGTCGTATATTACTACTGCTACTATTTCGGAAATTAAAATTAGATTATTACAGTTATCGATTAAATTAAATTTTGAAAGCAGTATTTAAAATGTTAAACATATTTTTAAAATTAGCAATTTATTTTAGCAACAAGCCACTGTGCACATATGATTGGTGTCATAACACCTTAAATTAACAATTCATCACAGTTTAGGGAGAGTAAAAAGAATTCATTTTTGAATATAGTGTAAATTGGCACTAAATTAAGTTTCATACATATTTTCTACAAGTTTAATCAAGAATTACTATTGATAGTTAAAACATGTAATTACTATTTTCTGGTTTATTTATATATTTTTTATCTACTTAGCAGTCTTCCCAAATAGGCATAAAAATATACACTATTACAAACAAATTAAATTAATTAGAAAAACATGTCCTCAGTAAGCATAATCGATTACGTTTTATTGCATTCCATTCCATCAATAAATCCCATCCATTACGTCATTTCACAACTCGTCCTATCAACAAATATCATCGAATACTTTATCTAGTACCACAAAATACTAACTATTACATTATCATTCGACTTATTCTACCAAAAAATACTTACTATTACGTTATCATTCGACTCATTCTACCACAAAACACTAACTGTTACGTTATCTTTCGACTCATTCTACCACAAAACACTAGCATTACGTTATCATTCGACTCATTCTACCACCAACTACTAACTATTACGTTATAATTCGACTCATTCCATCACAAAATACTAAGTATTACGCTATCTTTCGACTTATTCCTCCACCAAACACTAACTATTACATTATCATTCGACTCATTCTACCACTAAATACTAACTATTACGTCATCTTATGACTCAATCCACCACCAAACACAAACTATTACGTTATCTTTCGACTCATTCCACCACCAAATACTAACAATTACGTTATCTTTCGATCCATACTACTACCAAACACTAACTATTACGTTATTTTTCGACTCATTCAACCACCAAACACAAACTATTACGTTATATTTCTACTCATTATACCACCAAATACTAACTATTATGCTATATTTCACCACAAAACACTAACTATTACGTTATCATTCGACTCATTCCAAAACCAAACACCACCCATTACGTTATTTTGCAGTCCATTCTACCACTAAACATCAACCATTACGTTATTTAGCAACTCATTCTACCAAACTCCAACTATTACATTATCTAGCCACCTATTTGAACAACGAACCCTAACTATTACGTCATATAGCAACCCGTTCTACCACCAAAACTCAACTAGTACTTTATATAGCTTTCCATTCTATCAAAAAATATAATCGATTACGTTATCTTGCAACCCATTTCATCACAATACAACAACCATTACGTAATCTAGCGACCGATTTCACTAATAAACATACATAAACGATTACTCAAATAAAATGTATATTGAATACCAGGATATAACTTTCACCCTGAATATTACAATAAACATTTGAAATTTACTACAATGGTTTGTAAATAAAATACTCTCTCATGTGAAACTGTGTTTAGAAATTCTCTTTTCTAATGCCTGTGTGTGTTGCATGGTTAGCACTCTAGCTGGGGCATAGAGATCTCGGTTTGACCTCATCGTAACACGGGTTTGCTCTTTTTCCTTCTTATAATAAAGACTTCCCCATAGTTTTGTTTTGGTTATCTTTAGTCAGTAGTTTTGACTGCATCTCTAGGTAGTTACAAAGTATTAGTCTTCCTTCATGATTATTTTGTAATTTTCTTAGTAGATTTTCTATTAAGATTATTTAACAGCAATCAGCTAAGGTAAACAACTTGACATTGTACAATCCTTTCATATATGCCTGGAAAAAATTAATAGAATGAGAAAATAATACTAGAAATTCCTCACAAGGAAAAATATTTATATAGGATGAAAAACTAGTAACAGTAAAAAGAAGTAAAGAAAAGCTTACTATCAACACTCACAAATTTATCTCTCATATATTACATCTTATAAAAAGAGTTTTTGATAATTGATTGACTTAACTTTCCCTATATTCTGATAAATAGATCCCACGAAAAAAATTACAAATTACCTTGGTCGATTGCTGATAATCTCTTGTTTTTATGTGATGTGCGACAAATAGTACGTAGCTAGTCGTAAAACTACTTTTATTTATAGAAATATTTACCAGAGGTGAGTTAAGATTTAACAGTTATGTTCAAATGGATGATAATTGTTATAGAACCTAAAGGTTTTGTGACTTCAAAAATTTTAACACCATCACTGGTATAAGTTTTGTAGAATGTATGGATATTTTTAATTTTTGTCGTATTCTTGTACAATATGAGTAACATATATTAGGAATAATTTTCTCTTCCAACTAAGTATTTTAGTATTATCTTAATGTTTTATTTTTTTTCTTAAATAGTTTTTCTTATCGTATGATTTGCTTTAATTTTATATTTTCATATTTAGTTTAGTAATGATAAATTTGTAGTACTAATAGTTGAAGTACGTATCTGCTGTTTAATAATTTTTAATATATTTTATATTGATTTTTTAGAACATTTATCAAGGCAAATAAACAAAATAATTCATAAATCACATGTTCTTTATTTATATGCATCATTTTTTGTTACGAATGTGTTTGATAGTTCATGATGTTTTATTTTAAAAAAATTCATAACTAGTCCACATAACATGGATAACATGGAAAATGGTAAATATACGTTCAGAACGCAGATTATTTTAATTTGAACGTTTGTGGGAGTTGGATTGTTTTTAAAAGTAACACGTTTAGACAGGTCGTCTACAAAAATTATTGTGAAAATGACGCTGAATGAAGGAAAAGTGATACGAAATGTGGCAAAGAAATTTCAATGTTCAGTTAGATTCAGTTTATTGTTGTTGTGTAAACATTGGTATCGCTGTTAACATACTCTAGTTACCAATTCTTTTTGGAAAATTTTAGTAGATATAATTTTTATATTGCAGGAAAAAACTACATTTCAATTAAAACTACATTAATTTAAAATATTTATCACTAATAAATTTGTTTCAAATTATAACCTACCAGGTAAATTTAAACTTTATAGCAATTTAAAATCAATCATGCCTGGTGGCATTGTCTAACTTATTGGAATATTACGGACTTGTATTAAGGATATGAGGGCTGTAAACCGTAAACAGGCTTAAATTGGCTAGCTTTGTTTACCTATTATATGGAAGGATACATTCCAGCTTCAATTTAGACTAAACTAAAACTTTCATTTAATAGTTTGTAAAGCAATAAATTATTTCTGAAGAGTTAAACAAACCTAAAACAGTTGGGTAGAACGAGTAAATTATAACCATACAAAACTATCAATTCGAGAGAATCAGTTGACGTATGTATTTAAATGTCTATAACAGTAGTTTCACAATAATTAGAGTGGTTTTCTTTGTTTAACTGTAACTAAAATAATCATTTTTTCCCATGTTTCAGGAAGCATCTGTAACAACTCAAATGTTACCAAAGACAAACAGAAAAGTTAGTCGATTGAGAACAATTGGTCATCAAATCAGGTAAAAAATTAGATCTTTTGAAACATTAAAATAATTTTTGTTTTTGCGCTGAATAATTATGACTCAATCAATGTTTACTTTATATATTCTTAATAGCTTTTTTAACATTTAGAAAAAACTCATCAAGGTACAAATCCAGGTAAGTTTTGAAAGTCTTGAATCTTATTAAGCCTAGAAACAAGTTAATACAGAAACTACATTAGTGTTAGCTAAACATTAGTTCTAAATTCAGCACTCGAGTATTTTTGAAATTTTACGTTGTAACTAATTATAAACTACAATTGAAATACTGTCTAATTTCTCTAGTTGTGTACAGCCCATAGATCTGAAATATAACAGTATTCTTAATTAAAGGTGGATTGAGAAAAAAAATATATTTTAGACAAAATTTTAGGAACACATGGTATATTTAATTGAGGAAACAATACTTGGCTACTAACAATTTTAAAAGGGAACGTAAAACGTAATTAATTTGAAGTTCCTAATTTAGATTTTGTATGTAAAAAAACACGTAGCAATTTCACCATTTTTACAAGTTGACATCACATTTATATACAAAGAGTGGGATACGGGCTCTAATGAATCAGTTATTAAGGAGTCTAAGCATGTATATTAGGACTTCGAGTTACCATTGATAAGGTTACCAACAGTAAGGGCCACTTGATAGTTTTAGAGTCCCGGGGCCACAGAATCAGCTATAAGGAATGTTTATACCGTAATCACGTACACGGAACTAACTAGGTTCTCCAGATTGTTGTAGCTTGGTTGGTGTAAGAGATCAAGGTATTGAAGTGGTGAAGAGTAGAGTGCTAAACACTCACACATCATATTTTAGAGTCCCGGGGCCACAGAATCAGCTATAAGGAATGTTTATACCGTAATCACGTACACGGAACTAACTAGGTTCTCCAGATTGTTGTAGCTTGGTTGGTGTAAGAGATCAAGGTATTGAAGTGGTGAACAGTAGAGTGCTAAACACTCACACATCATATTTTAGAGTCCCGGGGCCACAGAATCAGCTATAAGGAATGTTTATACCATAATCACGTACATGGAACTAACTAGGTTCTCCAGATTGTTGTAGCTTGGTTGGTGTAAGAGATCAAGGTATTTAAATGGTGAACAGTAGAGTTCTAAACACTCACACATCATATTTTAGAGTCCCAGGGCCACAGAATCAGCTATAAGGAATGTTTATACCGTAATCACGTACACGGAACTAACTAGGTTCTCCAGATTGTTGTAGCTTGGTTGGTGTAAGAGATCAAGGTATTGAAGTGGTGAACAGTAGAGTGCTTAACACTCACACATCATATTTTACATTATTTAAAATAACTATAAGTTATTTAAAATTGCATAAGAAATGTTAGATTACTTTTCTGTATAACTCACCTTTAGACGTTCTAAAATGAATAGTAAATCCAATATTTATCGTAAACCACGTTCTTTTTAAAAAAAGTTGAACTAAACAGATCAAAATGAAGTTTTAGGATAATTATTTTCAAATAATTTTAAACTATACGATTATAACCATATTTTTACTGACCATTATTGTTTTAAAAATAAATTACAAAAAAATTGCTACCTATAGCATACCTATCTTATTTATAGCTCACTGGTCAGAATGCAAAGCACATTGTTCATTTCAACTGTGTTCTTTGTGAAACTAGTGTAGTAAAAAATATACATATAATATATAACATTTTACTGACAAAACACTACTGGTTCTTATATTAAGTTATAATCCAACCAGCTGTGATCCAGTTTTACGATACTTGGGTGAACATGGAAATAAGATCAATTGCTTTACACTTAATGTATTTATTTAACACTTAATATAAATTTCATTGTCACTGCCTGGTATCCTATCTTAAGAAGTTCGTCTAATTTCTTTTGTATATTTTTATTTGTTTATGTTTTAATGTAATTGATATTTTCAGCTAAAATGCTACTATTATTGTTGTTATGTGGTAGTTAAAATAGTTTTTCGTTTAGTTTACTGAAAATATTCTTGTTCCCAATTCTTAACTAATTAACGCTCAGTAAATAAGCAACGCTTTGTTAATGTAGACATTTCTATCTCCGATCTTAGCAATTTTTTAAATGAATGTCTTTAATAGTTTGCATTCTTCAATACTAGGGTTCTCTAAGTAGTGTGCTCAATTTATTGATCAATTTTAAGACGTTTTTTTAACTAAAACAATTTTTCTTGTTCAAGATTTTTACGAAGGCTTGAACAGAGCATCCGTCGCTGGGACAGCCCCGAACCTCCGGACTCCCCCACATTGGAGCCACTCACAAGGTCTCACAGCAGTAGTCGGCTGTCTCGTCTACGGGCGACCGTTAGTGAGGAACCTCTGTTGTCTCACGAGGACCGAGCTTGGCGTCGGGTCAACATCATACGGAGTGGTCATACCGATTAAACTTTCGGAAAGCAAAGTACATCAATCATTTTCAATTAAAGCTCTTATTAAAAATAGCCATTTTTCTTAAAAAATTACTATAAATTATAGTTACATAATGCAGTCTTTCGGGTTATTTTAAAGAAGAAAAGTCAATCTACATGGAATGGCTGTCTTACAACATATACTGCCTTTTCACACTTGTTAAAGTTCCTCATTATCAGAATACTGTTGTATTACGTAAACTGGAGTAAATGTGTGTAATGGATTTATCAGAAGTTTCCAATTTATCTATCCTCGCCACTGGGTTGTTAGTACATTATCCTTTATGAGCATAAGTCGTTATCATGAGTAGGCCTAATATACTATGCAGGTTATATAATAGTTAGGTTATAATCAAGTGTAAAGACGGGTGGCTGAGTGCTTTACAGTGTCAAAAATTTGAACCAAAAATTAAGAATAACTCTGGCTCGAGTCCTGGCTTTAACTGGGCATTTGTATTA
Source organism: Stictocephala bisonia (assembly GCA_035578905.1). Taxonomy (NCBI): domain Eukaryota; kingdom Metazoa; phylum Arthropoda; class Insecta; order Hemiptera; family Membracidae; genus Stictocephala; species Stictocephala bisonia. The sequence goes on from JAQJVL010000071.1 coordinate 656,284, forward strand.
GTAATATTTACATAGTATAATGGTCCTCTACAGATCAATGGTCTTTGGAAGATGGACAGAGTAAGCTTGTAAAGGAGAATGGCATCTTCCTTTCAATTGGAAATAAGGGGAATTGTTTTATTTGTCTTATCAAACTACATAAATTGCTTTATTGATAGTATCTTATCAGTACATTGCACAATTGAGTTGTGGTTCAAATCAGACATCGATCTTCACAAAATAGGATCTAATTTATAACTATACCAGAATGGAACATTAGGATTTTATAAAAAAAATTAGTACAATATCTGTTCTGTTTATGGAATATTATAAACAAATAATATTTGATTTTATTTGTTTATAATATTGTTTATAAATCAAAGGTGTCCCAGGCCAATCCATGGGGAAAGAAGGTGGCAGAAGCAGCTTTTCTGATTATCCCTTTAACATATTCATTAAAAGCTCCCTTCAATTCTTTAAAAACAAGTTGCTATATTGTAAGAACAATGTTGTGTGAAATGGCAGTAAAGGTATTGTTAATTTGTAGGAGGTCTGTTAACTAATAGAGTCGCATATTTTAATAATGCCCGTTTTAAGCAGACTAGTGTTTTTATTTAATTTTGATTAATTAATACTCTTAGTAACTCAAAATTTTGTTTTAAAATGCAATTTTCAAATTAAAGGAATAATATGCATAAATACTTTTAATATGATAAGAACGAAAGCCTTAGATATGTTGGTTTGCCTTATTCATAATTGAAACAATTTAAATTAGATATACGTTTGTGTTTATGATTATCTGTATATGTTTTTATACGGTACCTAGCCATAAAAAGACAATCTTCATATTTAATTATTAGTACTGAATTGGTGTGATCAACTATTTTAAATATTCCAACATTTATGATTTAATATTGTATTATTTCCTACCCATTTGTTAATAATTGTCTGTTTTGTTTGATTATTATACTATAACAAATACATATGTATGGAGCCGAAATATTAGCAACCAAATTTACAATACTTATACAACAACATTTTGTTTGTTTTCCTTTTTTTATATGAGTAAATTGACTTAAAATTGTAAAATCATTCAAAAAAATTAATAAAGCAAACAAATGATATAGCTCTTATTGATTATTAATGCAATTCTTACTACTGACAATGAAAACGTCGTAAGATTGTGTTATGAAGTATTGTAATATATAGGTTGTATTTAAAGTTTGACTGTTATTTTAATAACATATTATTAGTGAATAGGTTATAAAGTAATAATGCGTAATGAAGATTCTAAATGTCCTTTACCAAACAAAAGGCTTATTAGAAAAGCAATTTTTCCTTACTGATTGGACTCATTTTTTTCATTCACTGTTGCTGGGAGATGGGATAGCGTGAAGTTAGTTTTAATTATTGTTATTAAATAAATGTTCGGTTTTTTTTAAATTTCACGATCTAAGATTAAAACATGTTTTAACTCTGATTCTAAAATTGTATAATCAGGAATGCACATGCACAAAATGAGTCTTGAAAATATAAAATAACGAGATTTACTGTATATGCAATAAATATTAAACGAAAGTCTTTAATAAGAACCTTAATTATTGAAGTTTGTATATTTTATTTAATAAATGATAATGAATCAAATCATAGCATAATATTGAATTCTTAAGGCCATAAGGCTTGCTACGTTTTATTTCGTCATTTTAACGATAGTAAAATTTATGATTAGAAATATTTTGAAATAAAATTGCCAATTTGTTTTATTTTTAGACAAAGCATTAACATAAAAAGGGTGATTAAGAAATTTATAACTAGTTAATTTTACTTGAGTTATTGTGGACTGTTAATTTTTTTTTGTTTACAACAACTTTTATAAACTTTACAGGTTTTCTCATTATCCACCAAATAAGGAGCTTTATCGACGTGTGGAAAATTAACAATCAATGAAAAAGTCAATTAAATACGATATTTTCAAATGACCCGTATTATTTTCTTTACTAAATGGTAACTTAATATTAACATTCTTTGTCGAATCATTATTTAAGTTACATTTCATAATTCTAGGCAAAATTATACAGCCAGTGAAATGTTTGAAAACTCACAAAAGTTAATATCAATCAATAACATTTTTATAGAAGATAGCAAAAAGTGTAAAAAAGTAGGGTTTGGAGCTCCTTTATCTGAGCTAAATAGTTAAAAATGAAGTGAATTGAACCTTTTTCAAAATTAAAGATTGAGAGGATTGTAGACCTGTACTAAACGTCGTTATACAGATAGAGAGGAATTATACTACCAACTAATTACTAACACGTAATAAGAGGAGGAGGTTTTATATGGATGTATCTACTGCAACTCAATGTCCCTAAATGAAGGAGAGCAGCTTTACAGCTCATCAATGTTCAGTTTTAGAGGTAAGAAGAGTGTTGTAATCTACAAAACTTAATAAATTAGAATGAGAGACAGAAAGAGAGTTGAGCACCACAACCCCAGTGAAGAAGCCGTATCTAAGGGGCTAGGGTGTTCTGGGGTTCTATTTCCGAAGTGACTTTCAGTTTTTACCCTACCGCTCACGTTGTTCAGAAGGTACGTTAAGACTATGGTCTGCAGGTTAAGTGTTAGAGAGGCCTACAAATCCCTAACTTCACCTCGTAAGAAGACATTCTTCCTCTCACCCCTCAACAGCGCAGTTAGGGGGGGAAGGGTGAAGATCATTCATGCTCTTAATAGATCATGATGAAGGCCGTACAACATTAGGGTATAGAGCACTCAAACAAGCATTTCATCAGAAAAGAGGGGAAGAAATGCTTAAAGTACGCAAGGACTCGTTGGAAAGAGTGTAGTGAACTCAAGCCGTAATTGGATTAGGATGAGGGGCAACTAGGGCCTAGAGCGCTCACTCATTGGATCACAATAAGGAGTAAGAAGAGTGTACAACACTCAATTCCTCAAATAAAAATGAAGGGCAATTAAAGGGTCGAGCACTCAAGTACTGATTGTAACAGGATGAGGGACATGAAGAGTATAGCGCACTCAATGCCTTAATGGATGGGGGTCAAGAACGGTGTAGAGCACTCAAGTACTCATTATAACAGGATGAAGGACAAGAACGGTGTAGAGCACTAAAGTACTCATTGTAACAGGATGAGTGACAAGAACGGTGTAGAGCACTCAAGTACTCATTGCAACAGGATGAGTGACATGAAGAGTATAGCGCACTCAATAACTTAATGGATGGGGGACAAGAACAGTGTAGATCACTCAAGTACTCATTATAACAGGATGAGTGACAAAAACGGTGTAGAGCACTCTGGCCATCATCGAACCACGCTAAGAGACAGGAAGGGTGTAGGGCATAGAAGCCCTCAATGGACTTGGATGGGGGGCAAGAACGTTGTAGAGCACAGAAGCTCTCAATTGATTAGGATGACGGCCAAGGAAAGTGTGACTCTAAAATCCTTTTAATGAATCAGAATGAGGGAAAAAGAGGAGGAGTGTAGATGTTCACAGCCCATTAATGGCTTAGAGTGACGGAGAGGAAGGGTGAGGGGTTTTTATAAGTCGTAAAGTAACTGAATGAGGTGGTTAGGGACATGTGAAGATTTTTTTTCTTCAAATTGCCTATATGAGGATAAATTAGTATATAAAGATTCAATATGACTATAGCTCCACAATCCCCGACATAAAGGCTCCCTCAATAAGAGGTTATGCCCAAACTAACTATTTGAAATAGTCAAAAGTAATAAATAAGCTCTGCTAAAATATTTGATTTGATTTGTAATGAGAAAATTAAACACATCATACACACACATTGCCTAAAATGTATCTGGATAAAGAGGATACCGTTAAAATATTAACAATAAATTGTTTTAATTTAATTTTTTTTTTACATAGCATAGCTCAGAGTTACGTGGATAGTATGTTATTGCAACAAATAAATCCATTTACTTATTTATTTTTAAATCAGAAGGGATTCGTTAGTTCTTTGGCTGCTGCTTTTCTCCTTTGTATATTCTTAAGCATAATATTAAAAAATATCTGAATTCAGTGTTGAAAGCTTTATAAAACTACATGAAAAGAGCAAATAATAAAGTGAAAAACAACAATGAAATCCAATCAAACATGCAATAACAATTATTGTAAATGTATAACTGTTAACGTCTTGACTATATTTTTATACTATTCTCCTTCCATTATTTGTTCTCGTGTTTTTCTACTGTCTATGTGATGTCAAATAATGATGTTTAACATTACCTATTGTAAATATTACAACAATATTACGTTGATTTCAAGCATTTGGGTGTTGTTGATATAATGTTGTTAAATATTGTTAATCACATGCTTTTATTCTCTAACACACAATTATAAAGGGTACAACAAATAGTGTTATATCCATGTATATAGCTTTAACGGTATTTTAAATTTTAATTACTATTTTTTATGAATATGTGTGCATATCTATACAAATATATTTCATATAGATCAATAGATATATTCAAATACAACTGTTATTCAGCAGATTTTGATTTCGCAATGCCTGACCAAATTTATGATAAGGCATTTTACGTTTGCTTTGTATTTTAAAATTGTTAAAAATTTATAACGTAAATTAATAATATTTTTCTGTTACTCAATTTTGATCGATTACATTTGGACGGATCGAATTACATTTAAATACTCTTCGTTTCAGCAGTACTTTGAAAACATAATAAAATATTCATTAATTACCATTTTATTTACTGTTGTACTATTTTTGTAAGAGAAATTAATATTGCCATGTTTTATCCCTCCTTCACAAATACTTCCTTATAACTATTGTAGGTTTAACGTATTCTTTGATTGATTCAAGGTAGTCACTACCAATGCACACTGGACATTGTATATCTTCTACCAGCGATGAATGTGTAACAGATTATATTGTAAATACCATAAATTGTAAGACATTTATTGTAAACTGTGATACGATTAATTTTAATGAAAGCACAACGAATTCATTGTTTGGTTTATCAATAAGTTACCTAAACTATCCTTAACGTTTTGTCTTAGGAATAGGTGTATAGATATTCTAGTTTAGATGATGCAAGTTATGTAGTAAATATGTTTGATTTTTGCTTGGCATGTGTTGTTTATCATGATGTTCTAGTAAATATTTTATGATTGATTTAATATTTTAACATTTTAAAATGTCAAAATATTTTGTTAAAGAGCCTTTAAGATTTTAATTATTACAGTTACCAAGAAAGCAATAAATGTAATTAGCTAGACTGAGAGAATCTTCACCATTAACGTTTTTCGTCTGATTGCGTGTTGCTTTATTCCAAATTGTCCTCGGAAGCAAGTCATTAAGATACTTTTGTAAATTGACGTCTCCTTATGGCCGATTACTCAAAGATGTTACAGTATAGTGGAATTCTTTTTTGAGAAAAAGCAACGTTTGATTATTGATTGGTTAAGTGTACAATAATTGTTTGAATAAAAATGAATCATGATTAACACAATTCAATGAGTTATTATGGCTGGAGTCAAAATAAATAGTGATTTTATTTTAAATATTAAAATTAGCTGAAAATATATTGTCCTAAAACAATAATATTTTCATTTTTTATATACATAGCTCTACTATAGTATCACAAATGTATACTTTAAAATTTATTAGGCACAATTCATAAATTTCCGCCAGTAAATTCTCAGTACCAAACTTTCGTTAAATTATAAAACTTATTTTACCATTTTTTATTAGTTTTTTTTCGATAAAATATAATAGTTTGAAATATAATATTTCAAAACAACTAATTTTAATTCAATCTATTTTTGGAAATGTTAAATGTGTACCTAAAATCCAATAAAAATGTTTTCTGAAAATGAGCATGTAGGGGAGAAATGTGAAATTAATAATATTATTAATTTACAACAATAAAATAACTAATACATGATATATTGATGGGGTAGTATTTTTCTTAGAACAAAGATATTTTGTTCTTACAAAACTCTTCATATGTATGAACTAAAATAAGTATAAAGATACATATAGTCCATATGTAGCTTTATACTTATTTTATAAATAATGTTATACTACATAATGTAAAAATCCTCAGATAATCATTTCTAGAGTTGTCATATTTGAATAACTGGTTTAAAATTTCAATGAAAAATTAGAAAAAATGTTTAGAAAAAGACCATTTATCTCACAAAACTTTTGTATTATAAAGTTTATTATGAAATAAGTCTTATTAAGGGATCAATTTTATCATATACCTCTCAGCTTTGCCAGTGTCAGCCCACACAGCTAACCTCATTATAAGTTATTTTAATTAGCTACATTCCACCTATAAAACACGGTTATAGAACAATTGTGTGAGAAAGAACAGTAAACTCCCAGTTAAATAAAACAGGATTCCATTAATTTTTTAATTTAGACCGAGGTTTTGTGAAGGTTTAATAAATTTAAATTTTTATGGCGCGTTAGTAAATTGGTTTGTTAAATTGAAAATGGTCGTAGTTTCTGTATACATATTGATCGGATAAATATTATTTTAGATTTCTTTCAAATATTAACCAAACAATTTATTAGTTATATTTCATTATCATAAGTATGAAGACCATTAAAAGTCTTGGAACAGTTGATCATGTATCAAAAATTACAATACTTTACACTGAGATGTTTTTAAGTATTTGTGCATTTCAGTGCAGCAATCAAACATAATTCCAGCAAAAACACCAGAAAGAATCTATGAAAAAGGTTCTACATATATTAATTTCGAAAAATCCATTATATTATGCACATTTTGTGACAGTAAATTTTGTAGTCCAGTTCAGAAAAATGAGATTCATTAATTTGGTTCTTTCAGAGAGCAATAGATCATCCCTTAGGTGCTCTTTTCATTAGTTAAGAGTTTAAGCAACAAAATGTCACCTGTAAAACCGAAAATTTTCTGTGATTTGCTTTATTTTAGGTCCTACATAATTATCCAAGTTATGAGAATTTCGTTTCATCTAAAAATAAAATACTGAGCCAGCCAAGAATGTTTGGTATACCCTGATTAAAAACCGATACTAAGAAACATGGTCAGGGCGTAATTTTTGAAAAATATTTCATGACCTTGAACGAAAAATGGCCATAATATCCTTATACATATTAATCAGATAAATATAATTTTTTATTTCTTTCAAATATTAACTTAGAAATTATATTAAGACACCGAAGGGTATCCCAATAATCCAAGGTAAATTACCTTACTAGTTTTACAAAGGGTAAATTATCACAAATTTCACACTTGACAAAGAAAAATGGAGTTACTCGCATTCAGATGACCTTAGCATAATTATTGAGGCGAAGGAGAATTTTTGTCAGGCTCTTTATATAATTGCTTACTTGTCGATTGGATAAAACATTATTTATCTTTTTATTTAAGTTTAAAATACTTTATATCAGTCCCAAGGTTTTGTTATGTAACATTTATTCACATCTATTACTTAAAAAGTAACAATTTAATAGACGATCCTAATAATTTAACAACTTCAATTTAAAAATTGGTAACGTGTTATTTACAAATAAATACTAGAGTAAATGAGTTTTATTTTATGAATAAAATATAAAATGAGAGTTTGTGTGTTGTATAATATTGTTCTAATTATTTCTTACAATACATTGTTGTTCAGTTGGTCTTGTGAGTTCTTGCACCACGCTCACGGTCCATTTCTGTCAATTGCTTGTCACTTGAGAAATATCACCTGACAATTATAATGTTTTCCTTAAAAATTTGTTTTATTACACCTGTTCTCTTATTCTTAGTTTTGATAAGAAAAAATTTCATTTTACATACTTGTCCTAACTACAAAAGATTAATGTTCCTATCAGAAAGGTTATGGGGTAATTAATGGAGACAGTTAAATTTATTTAAAAAAATCTTTTATTTCAGTCTTGTAAGCTTGTCAACCTGAATTTAATGCTAACCAATAAGATATCTGTCGGGACTGGTGGTGCAGTGCTGTAACCCAGCTACTTGTGGACTACGTGTTGAAGAGATTGTAGGCGATAGGCTCTATGCTCGGTCTTCCTAATATCGACACGGCGTCTGCTCAATGGTTGCCATCGACGTTGACACTACTAGAGTAGACTGGGATATCCATATTGGATGGTAGTCAAGGTTCAGATGTTGTGTAGGGAGAAGAACTGAGTGTCAAGCTTGTCAGTTAGATGAAAATCAGACCATCAGTACGTAAAGATTCCACGTAAAGCTGTAGGACCCTTAGTTGCCCTGGCTATTGGGCTATAAATAAATAGCTCTTTCTAAGGAACAGTCGAACTTAGTTAGTAACAATGACTACACTCATTCATCTAAACTCATCGCACTCATTAGCCCCTCATTTTCCCCCATATCTTAACGGTGAAATGGAATGAAAACTGGCTTTATTAAAAGGCGGAGATAGGGCTATTAAGTCCCCTCTTTCACTCTACCTTAACGTTGTCTTATGAATGAATAACAATAATAATGAATCTTTTTCTTATATAAAATAATACGTAAAAATGTAGGAGAGTTACCAGTATTAATGGTGAAAACCCCATAACCACTTATATTTGTAACTTCTTAAATACCATTCTAGAATCTGTAATCACCTGGCAAAACATTCAAACTCAATAAAATCAATCTTGATTCCTTACAAATAGTAAATATCCTTTAATCTTAATGTATACCAGTGAAAAAAAAATGTACAGTACGCACGCTGAAGGTCCGGCCTCCTAGCTGGCCTACTAGTCATATAAAAACATCGACTTTGAGCGAGCCGGTCACAGACAGATCGTAAAGGGTTTACGGAGTATATGTTTTTTGATATTTCTTATAATTAGGCCAGTATTTATAATAAAAACATCAAATAGGATAAGAGTTTGAAAGTTAACAAATTAAAACGTATATCAATATATATTTATTTAAACCAATTATATTTATTTAAATTGGTTTAAAATAAAAATGACGAGTTAGGAGTGACTAGTCAGTTTTAAAAAACTCATGGACGGTTCTTCTAACGACACATTAGTCGAAATCGTCTAGTTCTATCGCTGTTCTTTTTCTCTTGTATTTTTTGGGAGTTGTGAACGAACACTCTCCTTCCGCAGAAGTGTCCAATAAACACTTTTCACACCGAAATTCCTTTATAAGAGTTTTTGAAACGCCACATGCAACTGCAGTTCGTTCTAACGATTTTTTTTACGGGGATTCGTTGTTCATCTCTTAATTTGGCCTCATTCACCATGAACTCACTAATTCTCCAAATAATTTCCCTAGTAGTAAATAATAAATTCCTGACTTCTAGTAGTTTTTCTTTGGTTTACTTTAGGAATAAAGCGAGCCATATTTAAGGCAGGAACCACTAAAGGAATAAACTATTTAGGATCTACGTTCACTAATTTTACAACCTTAAGAGTCTGCAGAGGCTGTCGGCCATGTTGGTTTTAATTTCATTAGAACAATGTTTTTTCGTACCGGACAAATGATCACGCGTGTCCAAATTTAACAGTAATTTTTAAACGGTCTTTTCCAAACAAATTGCATTTGATCAAGAGTGAAATTACTTGTTGAACTGATTTGTGGATTCATAATTAGTTTAATAGAATAAATATAAAAATTATTTAGTTTGAATTTTTTATTTTCACCTATTTTTAAAAACTATTTTTAAATCAAAAGCAAACCCATTGCGCAATATGATAGCATTTTAAATGACACCTTATATACAACTGTTGGTAAATAAATAATGATAAAAATATGGATTCAAAATAACGTTGTTTTTGTGAGATTAAAACCAGTATGGCCGACAGACTCTGCAGACTCTTAACACACTTAAGGGACGCCAAAATAAAAATAAAAAAAAACACAAACTGACTTATTATACTACAGTAGTTAGATAAAAACAAACATATAACCGACTAAACAATTGTTTAACGTACACTTGAGTAAACATTCTTAACACGCTAAACCACAAGCAAATATATGGCACACAGTCTGGAAACGTACTGAATGTGCATCCGTAGGTAACAATTAACGTAACTTATTTTAGAAGCAGACTGCTAGCGTGGGAAAGTCTGACAGCGAATGTTTCTAGGACTGCAGGCATATTGGGCCCTCCACCCGTCTCCTCCCTATCACCGCTCGGCGGGCTCGAGGCCGGACCTTCGCCGCGCGGTCTATACTCACTTATGACGAAATCTCTAGAACCACTAATTTTGATGAAATTGGGGGAAAGTTAGATTCGTATCAAAGAGATCCACCTTTTTATCAGGGTTATCTTGAACAGATCTTCCTAAGGCGTATAAACATACCCTGAATGTTTCTTTTTTCCTATAAGAGTAACGTAATCAATAATTTAATTTACACAAAAAAACATGAATTTGAAACAAAATTTAATTAATTTGGTTTACATTGTGAAATGCTTAAGGACATATCTACTCTCTGACATAATTAATTTAATTACTTTGCATCCCCATAAAGTAGACTTACAGGATTTTCTAGATCCTAAAACTTTGTTATCTACGTGAACGGCAGCAGGCTGAGTTTTATATTTATATGGCCGTGGTTTAGAGAGAGCCACGGAGAGAAGGATTAAACAAACGTAGAGATTCACCCTGCTGTGAAGCAAAGATTTTCGGCTATTGTATTTATACTTACCCTCCCTTTTTACCACCAAGATACAAGATATCTATACTCTTACCACCAAGATACGTCTCTATTCTTATCACCAAGAAACAGTACGTATATATTCTTACTACCAAGATATGTGTATATTCTTATCACCAATATACAGTAGGTATATATTCTTACTACCAAGATACAGTACGTATGTATTCTTACCACCAAGATACGTCTATATTATTACCACCAAGATACGTATATATTCTTATCATCAATATACAGTACGTATATATTCTTACCACTATGATACGTCTATATTCTTATCACCAAGATACAGTACGTATGTATTCTTACCACCAAGATACGTCTATATTATTACCACCAAGATACGTTTATATTCTTATCACCAAGCTACAGTACGTATATATTCTTACCACCAAGATACGTATATATTCTTATCATGCATATACAGTACGTATATATTCTTACCACCATGATACGTCTATATTATTACCACCAAGATACGTTTATATTCTTATCACCAAGATACAGTACGTATATATTCTTACCACCAAGATACGTATATATTCTTATCATCAATATACAGTACGTATATATTCTTACCACCATGATACGTCTATATTCTTATCACCAAGATACTTGACCCATCATGAACGCCCACCCATACACCCACCCACCCACCCATACACGTACAGTGGTACTGACCCGCCCACCCACCCATACACGTACAGTAATATTGACCCACCCGCCCACCCATATACGTACAGTGTTATTGACCCACCCACCCACCCATACACGTACAGTGGTATTGACCCTCCCACCCACCCATACACGAACAGTGGTATTGACCACCCACCCGCCCATACACGTACAGTGGTATTGACCCACCCGCCCACACACACACGTACAGTGGTATTGACCCACCCGCCCACCCATACACACGTACAGTGGTATTGGCCTACTCGCCCACCCATACACGTACAGTGGTATTGACTCATCCGCCCACCCATACACGTGCCGTGGTATTGTGTGTGTGTGTGTGTGTGTGTGTGTGTGTGTGTGTGTGTGTGTGTGTGTGTGTGTGTGTGTGTGTGTGTGTGTGTGTGTGCGTGCGTGCGTGCGTGCGTGCGTGCGTGCGTGCGTGCGTGCGTGCGTGCGTGCGTGCGTGTGTGCTGTTTCTTACCACCAATATACGTCTGTATATACCAATATATATCAAACATTTTGAAACTAACATATTAATAATACAAAATCTAATATTTTCGTTATTTTATGAGTAAAGAGTTTTCAAGAACATCCTCTTATCAATAAATTTTAATAAAATGTTATACTAATTGTTTATTTATTTTCCGTATGAATAGATATTTTTCTTAAAAGATGATGTAAGTAAACAAAGATCCAACGAAACTCCTACGCAGAAAGGTTAAACCTAGTACACATAATCAGAATAGTCCTTCCAGCTTATTGACCTATAGTAGAGCCTATTGAGGATGTGACAAAGGGAAAATCAACAAAGCGTCCTCAATGCTGTTATCTGAGAGAGCGTCAGCAAAGCTTATCAAATATTCTTTTCAACCACAAAACACACTAGCTTTGTTGTTAATTACTTCTTTGTAGTTCTCCTTCGTCTTTTGTCAGATAAACAAAAGTTATAATCAAATTACTATGAAATAATATATCTCAAACCTTACACTATAATGTAGATATCTGTAATATCTCTACATTATAATGTTCCTTTTTCTGAAGAATCGTATTTTTATTGGAATTTCGATAACTTTATAAGAATAGGAGACTTGTTATTTTTAGCTTTAAATTATCTTTATAAAAGAAAACACTAATGAAAAACTGAAATTTTGCGAAAAAGAATAAACATGTTGTTTTTATAAATATTGTGTGTACTAAAATTGTGTGTGGCATTTTTTTCTGATCACGAACATGGTACGGCTTTTGCAATCTGATCAATAGTAGGCTCTTAAACATAATTTTACTGAAAAAGTATCAATTTGGGAAAGATTATGTTTTGTTATTCAGTACAAGTAAAGGTCACACAACACAAATGTATTACAATATAAGCACAAAATGCACAAATATATTACTACAATACAAGTACAAAATGCACAAATATTATGGTGATCGATTCCGGTGAACCACGCTCACCTTCCTCAGACCAGAAATCGATCACCATAATATTTGTGCATTTTGTACTTGTATTGTAATATATCTATTCATTTTGTGCTTATATTGTAATAAATTTGTGTTGTGTGACGTTTACTTGCACTGTATATGTACCAACACGTATTATGCTAATTAAAAAACTATTTGTTTTGTTATTGTGAGTTTGATCTCGATTTGTTAAGTTACGTATGGTTTTGTTAAGATTGGTTGGTTTCATTAGGTTAGGTTTTGTTAGGTTCTTATAGGTTAGATTTTTTTACTAATATAGGGTAGGTGAGAAGTGTATTAATTTAGTTTGTTTTGTAATTTAGGTGGATTTTATGAGTGGATTTTGTGAAGTATAAAATAAAATATAACTTAGAAAACAACCAAAACTAGTTTAATCAATCAGAACCTAACTTCACGTGACCTAACAAAGGTTAATGTAACCTAACAAAAGATATCAAACTTGAAAAACCTTACCTAACAAGATTTAACCTAACATAAAAACATAACCTTACCCAAAGAGTTACTTTTCCGGCGTTAACACGCTCAAAACACTTGCCATATTACTAATCAGGATGGAATTCCGCACAATTTGAGTTCTCTTAGTGCCTGAAAAGTAATCAAGTCATATTTCTTTTTTTTTTTTTTTTTATTATTATTTCTTAACTGTGAAAAGGATTTTCAAAACAAAAAAAAGGTATCTGTTACATACGATATTTTTTTAATTTTAAGTACAAAATAAATAGTACCTGTGGATGTAGAAATTTAGAACATTTAAAAAGCGTGGGTTAGAACATTTAAGGAGTTAGAAATATCTATCATTCAAGAATTAAAGGCTATGGGAGAGGAACTGTGGAAAGGTGGCATCAATACCGTTTAAGAATATTTGTAAATATTGTTCTATACCGTAGAAGTACATTTATTTTTTTATATAAAACAATTAACATTTTTTGAAAAAATTGTTCTTGTAATCTACGGTGGAAACAATATAGCTACAAATAAATATTCAATATGCGCGGAAAATTCAACAATAGCCCACAGCAGTTATGAATCATAAATATATAAATACAATAGTACACACAAAATGTTAAATCACAGATAACCAACTCTTTTCAGATAGCTCCTTCGCATGCTAAAGAATGTTAATAATGTGTTCGTAGTGTGTGAACTGTTCGCTTTAATAGCGCGTCGAGCGGCTGTCAGCTGGGCGGCGTTGCCAGATTGAACTCAATTAACTAACCATATTAAAAAGAAATTTTACAATTATAAATATCAGCTGATAATAATAATAATTGACATTTAATTCTTGTTCAATGCGGCAACGTCGCATCCTAAATTCACGGTAGTGTAGTGTTGTTGCCTACATACTCCTTAAAAAGCACGCACGCTTTTCCCGTACACTGTGAGCTATCTGGGAAGAGTTATTTATCTGTGGTTAAAGTTATTAAATCCTAAAATATAGTTCCACGAACGATGTAATCGCTCATCTTTAAATCTCCAAAAGCACTAAGCATATTTTAATCTTGAAATCTCCAAAATCACTAAATATATTTTAATTAAATTTGGAGGCAACTTGGATTTGTATCACACAGTCTTGCTAAGAAAGTGTTCATCGAAATTCCAGTCCTAAAGGGTAAAAAGCAGACCCCTAACAATTACTTTTGGTCCATAAGAGTAACATTTCCTTTAATTTAGTGATTTATTACAAACAGCTGGTACAAAAACATAAAATACTAGACTATAACAGTGTAAACTAGGAGAAATATTTTGTATCATAGAGACACTCTAAGAAAGGATTAATCGAAATTCAATTTCTAAGGGGTAGGAACATTCTCTCGCCGTTTCTTTTTTACCCTTATAGTGACATTGCAATTAATTTAATTTAATGATTGATTTCAAACGAATGACACAAAAACATAAACACGACACAAACTTGTTATCTAGGAAAACAGCAACAGAGTGAGCTTTTAGATTGATGTGATGGTTTAGAGAGAACCACGGAGGGAAGGGTGAGCAAGCGTAGAGAACTACTCAGTAGTCAATAAGGGTTGTCGGAATATGTGTAAAAAGAAAACCGTGAAATAACCTACGACATAGGTCATTAATAAAATAATACAAATAAACACTCCAAATTTATATACACTCGTATATCTGTGAATAAAATATTTAGTTCCTTCTTAAAAACCTTTTTTAGAATAAAAAAATCAAGTAATCTTTTGTAACTGAAGATGTATAGTAAATTTTAATTACCTAAGAAATAAAAATCAGCTATGAGAAAAAAGGACGATTTAATATTGCAAATAGCTTCCCTTAAGAGAAGGCTAATGGGTGGTTATGAGGTCAAGAGGAGGTAAGGGGGTTCAAGAGGCTGTGCAGAATATAGGTGTGACAACGGATATCTCCCTGACACAAGAAAATGATTGTTTTATAGAATATACTTATGACGTAATACCTTTAATTAAATTAATGATAGTTAATTTTATTCAATGTTTATTACTGTAGCTAAGAGTTTTTATATAAATTAGACAAAAATTTTAATTTTATAAGCTGTTTACAATTTTAAAAAAAAGCAATACATTTTCTTAATTATTGATGTTTCTAATATAAAATATGACTCTTAACTATTTATATATTCAATCTTATAATATTTGTTATTTTTATATAAACTCATAACCATTATTATTACAACAAATAATATATAAATGAAAGGGTAGTTTCAGCAAGAATATAATCATTTAAAGTTTTAACTGTGTTATTTTTAGATAATATGATACTTATTAGCCATGTTTTTTTACCAAATCGTGTAGTGTAGTGTAAAATATTGTTAGGCTTGTACATATATTTACTTTAGTTAATAAACAAGCGTTAATGTTATTTTATTTATTAATAAGGTGACGATATGGGTGAATATGAGTGGTGATTGTGAGAAATGTGGTTAGTCATTGTTACTGTTTACTGTTCCTTAGAAAGAGCCATTTATTAATAGTATCTTAGGGAAACTTAGGGACCCACAGTTTAAAGTGGAATTCGTGTGCGTTTCAGCTAAATTACTAGCTCGATACTCGGTTTTCTCTTAGAAAACATCTTAACCTCTCTAGAAGTGTTCAAGTAAATGGTAACCATTGAGCGAACGTCATGTTGGTATTAAAAAGATTGAGAACAGCGCATGTCATCTACATTCTCCACAATACTCAGACTAGCTGGGTTACAGCACTATGCCATGGGGCCTACTTAATTAAGTTAACAAAATAGATTGAAGACTAAAAATATATTTAACTGAATTACTTTTTAATTTGTATTACAAAAAAAATCATTGTCATTGAGACATACCAACCTCACCTATATTTGAAAAAAGTGGTTGGATTTGATTATAAAATTGTCTGGAAGATAGATTGTTGTCCTAAATCGATCACCCGATCTATATGTCTGTACACCCGATGGTTACAGATCAAGGTTTCACCGATCGTTTTTATATTTCTTATTACTTTATGTAAAGGCGAAACTATTTGTGTGTATTGCTGTAAGATATTTTTCTAATTAATGTTAATAAAATAGTGGTTAAAATACCTTTATCGTCAAGCACTTCTTGTAAATCCAGATGGATGACTCGAGTCTCGAGGTGATTGCCTCATCATCAGATCCTTTAGAAGTTAAGTTGAATGAGCTCACAAGAAGTTGATGGTAAACATCCCGTCGGTAATGAATAAAAAAACGCACAAACATAAAAGAAAACATTTAAACACATTTAAAATTTGAGCTTTAGGCCTATAATTATGCATCACCGCCATTGGCATGTACAGGACTTCTTAAAATGTTCTTATTCATGGTTAGAGGTTAATTTTTATTTAAACGAAAGATAAACTCATTGGAATTATATAAATTGTTTCAACTTAAATTCTGAAAAAACGTTAAGTAATGAATTATGAAAATATGAGTGGGAGCATCGTTATGGTTAATTATTCATAAACTTAAAGAAGACTTAACACTTCTTCACAGATAATACTCTGCAAACTGGTTCATAGCTCTGCACTCCTTCATATTAGACCTATATTTGCAGTTGAAATATTTGCTTAGCTTTATGATGAGTTTGTTGTTAAATTAAAATTACACCTAGTATTCGTATACATTTACTATATCATGGTCACATATTTTACATTACATCACTTATCTGTAAAACGCGGGTTAAGATAGTGTGGCTGTGGAAGGATTTGACCACTAGGTCACTGTGCCTGTATATGAATACGGGCCAGCGATGTAATCGGTGGGAATGACAGCACGATTACCCGGGGTTGGTTGGTCCTTTGAGTGTTTGCTGAGATACTAATCGATTCACGAGCGCTTCCATATCTTTTTCACTTAGCACTAGACGATTGGTGGGCCTAGCGAGTTTTTTTCTGAGTTAAAACATTTTACTCAGCTGGTTGTTTTATTTTCAGCTCTTGACCACATGGTGTGTTTTGAGGGTGCCAACTGAGTTTTATATTTAAAATACCTTACTTTGGTTAACAATTTATAATCGTTATAGTTTGAGGTTATGTTTTTCTCATAACTAAAAATAAATTTATTTTGTGTTTATAACTATTTTTTCGTTAAATGTATACCTTTGTCTTACTTAACCATATAGTTATTTATGGTTTTATTAAAATAATATATAGTAATTAATTTTCATCAATAGTTATTGACTTTAAATATCTACGTCTTTTAGTTCACCCTTTTACCTCTCCCAGGTTTTTTTCTATCATTGAAGGTGCAGTTGACCTTATCACAGTTTCCATGTTCGAACATGATTGCTATGTAAATCAACCTTGTGTAACTAAAAACACACAAAGGGGTAGAGGTGATGACGTGCTTTGTTGTGATAGTTCTTCAATCTATTTCTAAGCTCAACTGTAGTTTCTCAATAAATTATTACATTCTAACCCATAGCAATGCAAATATTCTATGTGATTTTGTACGGAAACATAACTGTTCAAGGCAAATATAATCTATCAACTTCTGTCAAACTCATAAACTACAATAATAATAATACATTTAATTTACCTACATAAAAAATCAATTTATAAATAGGTGTAAGTATTTTTTTCATTTTATATTTTTAATTTATTATGTCTCTGTTGTGCTTAATTTTATTGTTAGTTTCTTTCCTATTTCAATTCTACTACAACTGGCATTATTGAAGCTAAAAGTTTATTTTATAATAATTTTCCTGTATAATTGCGTGAAGATAGGGCGTTGATAGCAGCTTTTTTTCGTTCTCTCCGATTACCAGAGTGAAAATGTTTTACCTCGAGATTTTTTTATTTGTAGCGTGTGCTTTTTTATAAATTTGTTTGACTCTTGTAATCCTACTTTTATATTCCATGAGTAATTATCTTAAGCCCTTATTGATTTTAACTCAATATGCTATAAGAAATTAAAGTGTAGGCTACATTATAGATCTTATTGTTGTTTTTTTTCCATTTTCCATTTCTAAGACGCCGATCGTAAGGATGGGTGATTATGAGGAGTGAATGAGTGTGATGAGTGTTGATGAACGAGTGTAGTCATTGTTACTTTTTGAGTTCGAATTAGCTTAGAAAGGACTATTTATTAATAGCCCAATATCCAGGGCAACTATGGGACCTACAGCTTTACATGGAATCCAAACGACGTAGATTTGGTCTGATTTTCAGCTACCTGACAAGTCTGACACTTAGTTGACTTCCCAACACAACATCTTAACCTTGATTACCATCCACCATGGACACTCTAGATTTATCTAGTAATATCCACGTCGATGGCAACCATTGAGCAGATGCCGTGTCGGTATTAAGAGGACCGAGCGTAGAACCTATTTCCTGGAATCTCCTCAACACTTTGTTCCCCAAGTAGCTGGGATACAACAAAGTGCCACAAGTGCCGACTTGTGTTGAGAAATTATGTTATGGAATAGTAAACTATATTAGCATTCGTGATAGAAGATGACTATAAATTATACTCATGCTGATAATTACTACTAGCTAAAGAACATAAAAATTCAAAAGAAACTTCCCACATCCTGACAATTAGCGTCTTAATAGTCAATGAGTTTTATTTCAATAAATCTTATTTGTGTATTAACCATTCATCCATAAGTCTTTAATTTCAACAGTTATCTTTTGGGAATAAAATTGTTTATTTTAATTTATTTCGTAAATACAACAAATAATAATTTATTTTAGAAATTAATAGTTAAAAATTGCAACATTTTAATCATTCTGTTTATAGTGTGGTTTGTAACCAAATATTGCATACAGTTTATTACAACCAATACTACCACAGAGAGAGGGATATTGGCCGCCAGCCAGATTTTTCTCGTGTCACTACTGCTATGGTTGCACTCACTGGTCCACTTTTTGTATCTAGTTGAGTTGTGCTCGGCAAATATTTTCCAAAAGTGCATCCGTAATTTTAATTCAAACATAGAGAAACCTTTTTAAGTTACAATGCAAGATTATTTTACACTTATTTTAGAGGAATAGCTGAAATACTATTAGTTTTCGTTGACAGTATTCCAAAATTGTGCACGCACTTTACTACTGCTAAAAAAAACTAGTAATATTAAAGTAGTAATTTTAAAATTACTAGTAATAGTAAATATTTTTTTCAAACCCTTCTACAAGAGCCAATTAAAAGTAGAGACATACTGCTCGTTAGAATAGTTTATTTGCAGTTAATTGGGGTGACATTAATTTATTAATTATATGTATATTAAAAACAATAGCCTTAATATTACATTATCTCCATAAAGGGATAAAAATATAGACAGGCCTTGACCGGAGGTTTCCGATGTTATCACAGAATAACGACGTCAAGCAACATCAAGCGTGGCTGTACTTTGGATGGGTGTCCGTCCACTGGGCAATCCCACTCTTGAACTCAGCCGGCCACTGGTGATGGTTCGGAGGACACCTTTAAGCCATTCGTTGAGTGTTGGATAGGACTTCATAGTTCTAACCTCACTTGAAAAAATAATGGGATTGTTTCTCATTAAAAATCACGTTTCCATACAAGTCACTGAGAATACTTGCATTTTTATAGGTTAGCATGTAATAATGTATTAAGATACTACAATTGAGTGTAGAAACAAGTATAATAAACACAAAATTGTCATGTCTGTGATTTCTAACGTATTATTTTATACATACAGTAAAATTTTCGAAAAAATTAATTATACAGGGTGTCTCAAAATTAAAGTTCTAAACTTCTAGAAATGGTTACGTAGGTAAAAATAAATAGAAAATAAAGAATAATTATTTTTCCAAAAACACTTCGTTTACCATATATCCACTTTTTTGTTTGTTTGTTTTTTTTCACAAAAGAATATTTAGCTCCGAGTTGGCATAACCGATCTTTGTGAAACTCGCTATGCACATTTAGATAACAGAGTCCTGTTTTAGGAAAAAATCAACTTGATCAAATTTGATATTTGAAAATAGCGGCCATTTGTATTTTTTCCATTTTCCCGCAATTTCTGTTAAAAGATTTAAATGGTCGCTTTTTTAAAGTTTCAAATTGAATCAAGTTGAATTTATTTTTGTTAAATAGGTCTCTATTATCTTAACATGCATAGCGAGTTTCACAAAGATCAGTACAGCCAACTCGGAGATAAAAATTCTTTTTTTGAAAAAACAAAATAGTGGATATCTGGTAAAAGAAGCGTTTTTTGAAAAAAGTTTATTCTAGATTTTCTCTTTATTTTGACCTATACAACCATTTCCCAAAGTCTGGTACTTTACTTTTTGGGGACACCTCGTGCATACACGCAAAGGGTTAGACAGTTTTTAAATAATGCACGATTAAGTTTATTATGCCCAAACTAAGTACAGTAAAATTTCCAATGACAATTTACTGCTGTACTAGTACTACTAAAATACTACTGTTTATTGCACTTAGTATAATACTAGTTTAATCACGTCAAATACTAGTGAAGTGTGTATAATGTTGCATGTATGACTAAACATTAGTTCCCGTATTCAAAGTCTAATTTCTGAACATTGCCTGTTCATTTCACTGTATTTGTTGTTTTTTTTCCAGATTAGAGACCATATATATAGTGTATATTACTAATTCATTCTTCCATATTTTGTATTACATTTTTACAAAATATTCGTTTTGTTGCTTCTTATTTCACATTTATCAGTACTTTCCGTTTGTTTTTATGATCTAGAACATTTTTGTCCATATGGAAATTTTCTCTTTCAATATTCCATGTTTATTCAATATTCTTTATCCGGTATTCCTCCTTAGCTTCCGTATATTATTAATGTTTCTCCGTATTCATGTTCGTCTCTTTGTAATCTATGTTTGTTATTGTGCACTTCGTGTTTGTTACTTTATATTATTATTTGTTTATGTGTTTATATTATTATTTGTTATTATAACTTTCTACGCTAATTGCCTATATGTTATTTTTCTATTTATCGTGTAGTTATTGATTGTATAGCATGTAATATTGTTACATAACACTATGTTTTTTGAGCTTTCATATTTTACTTGGTATATTACTGACTTAATCTATTTATTATTTATTCATGTGCTATAGTTTTTATTTTGATAATTATTGGTCATGTTCCCATTAATTTTTAGTTTTAAGAAATATTTACTATTCATTTGTATCTAAGAAAATTTTATAATACTAGATCTTCAATCAATTAGCTGTTTGGCTGGGGTGATAATTATAATAAAACTGCTATTTGTCATCTGTATATTGTATTTATAAAACAAACAAAAATAACAAATAAAAATATTCGGTACTTTTCCCTCCATATTCTGTGTTAATTATTCATTGTCCTATCATAATTAGTAAAATTGAGCCTAAATGTCTCGATATTCAGTTTTTCTTTTTTTTTTTTTTTTTTTTGTATTCTGTACTTGTTCTAATTTTCTAACTTACATGCTTAATACTCTGATCTGGAAACTATCTGAATGACTTTCCCTCGGCACTCGTAGCGCAGTGCTATAACCCAGCTACTTGGGTATTAAGTGTTGTGGGGATTGTAGGTGATAGGTTCTATCTATGCTCAGTCATCTTAATACCAAAGTTCGCTCATTGCTATCGGCGTGAACATTACAAGACAAGTCTGGGTGTTCATGTTGGGTGGTAGTCAATGTCCGGATCTTGTGAAAAGACATATAAGCTTGTCAATTAGCTAAAATTAAGAACAATACAACTAGGTTTGGATTGCACGTAAAGCTGTAAGTTCTTAGTTGCCGTATATATTGAGCTATTGACTATACAGAGCTACCACACTCAACTCATAATCATATAGTTATTCATATTTGCTTTTAAATAGACTCTAAAGTTGTTTCAGGTCTGATATATGAGGATAATCGGATGAATTGGACGAACGGTATCCCGTCTAAAAATATTGTAAACAAAAAAGTAACTTCCAATTTCAAGACTTTTGTTAACAGTAAAAAATTCGATGGAACATTACAAAATTTTGTAATAATAAAATAATTATAAAACCAGCATTGAACGCATAATTTGTTCTAAATTTGGTACGCATTAAGTAAAATGTACACGTACTTAGTTTATATGAAATGTTCTAAAACGTTCATAATTATACAAGAAATAATTACATAATGGACAACGTAAATAAATTTTGTTTTGATTTAGCTACGAATTGAGTATCCCTATTGTTCACCTGATGCATTATTAAGGTACATGAAATATTCAAAAATATTTTCGGAAACAAAAAACACACAATTTTAATGTAAGGAAAGTGACGTGATATGACTGATATTTGCTCCATAATTCTAAAAGACTCATTTAAATACTATTTCCGTAGGCCAATCTGTTCTAGAATGTAAATTTGTTTTTAATTGTTATTATTTATCCTTTATATATTTTGTTGGGAAATAAGTGCTCATATTATGCACTTAACACACTTCACCTCACTCTCTAGCTTACAATTGATGAAAGTGAAGAGCTGCAAGGCTTAGACACAAAGATAACAATGAA
The DNA here is from genome assembly GCA_035578905.1 of Stictocephala bisonia. Lineage (NCBI taxonomy): Eukaryota > Metazoa > Arthropoda > Insecta > Hemiptera > Membracidae > Stictocephala > Stictocephala bisonia. The sequence goes on from JAQJVL010000071.1 coordinate 679,051, forward strand.
CTCTGTTTTATTCATCTTTCTTGTATTGTCCCACTGCTGTGGAGTTGGCTTGCTCTTTGAGACCTTCTTTGTGTTGTGAATTTGGCTCAAACACAATCTAGCTTGTGTCTGTTGTATTTCTTACAGTTCAAAAAATAACTTATTTTCTTGTATATATTAAATTTAACTCTGTTTACATCAACTTATTCGGAATGAAAGTCAAGATCAAAGTTGTATTTCATCTCAGTATCACAGCTTTTCATGTTTAATTGTTAAAATTATGAAGTCGTGCATTATACCCTTCATAAACATGACTGTCGATAAACATAATTTTTTATTTCTTTAATAAGATACAAAAATTAAGTACACATCAATGACAATGGTACTGACCCACTTTACTTGTATGGGTGGGCGGGTGGGTCAGTACCACTGTACGTGTATGGGTGGGCGAGTGGGTCAGTACCACTGTACTTGTATAGGTGGTCGGATGGGTCAGTACCACTGTACATGTATGGGTGGGTGGGTGGGTCAGTACCACTGTACGTGTATGGGTGGGCGGGAGGGTCAGTACCAATGTTTGTGTATGGGTGGGCGGGTGGGTCAGTACAACTGTACGTGTATGGGTGGGCAAGTGGGTCAGTACCACTGTATGTGTATGGGAGGGTGGGTGGGTAGTCATAGAAAGAAAAATGAAGAAAGTTTGACAGCGTGATTTGAATTGGGTGCTGGATAATGCTACAATAATTTACCATGTCTCCAAAAACCATCCCTTTCCTGAGGGTTGTTAATGCTATTCAACCGTATGGTCAATTATTGCGCAACTCATTTCATCTCATCTATTTCATCTGACCTCAAATAAACTCACACCCCCTACCTCACCTCTCCTAACCTCTCTTTACTCAACTCACCTCACTTCATAACGCCTCACCTCACCTCGTCTCGTCTCACATATCCTCATATCTTTTCACCTCACACCACCTCTCAACTCACATCACCAGATCTTACCTCGTCTGACCTCACTTAACCTTATCTAATCCTACCTCATCTCACCTCACCTCGCCTCATCTCTCCTCACTTAACCTTATCTAATGCTACCTCAGCTCATCTCACCTCGTCTCATACCATCTGACCTCACTCCACCTTAACTCACCTCGTCTCGTCTCACATCTTCTCATTTCTCCTCACCTTCCACCACCTCTCAACTCACCTTGTCTCACCTCAACACACCTCATGTCACCTCACTTAACCTCTCCTAATCTTACCTCAGGTCAACTCACCTTGCCTCTCCTCTTCTCATCTCACCTCACCTCAGCCCACCTTACCGCACTTCACCTTATCTCATCTCGTCCCTCCCACCACACCTCACCCCAACTCTTCCCACCTTACTGGACTTCACTCCACCCCAATTAACCCTACCTTAACTCGCCTTCTATCTGGGTCTACGTACTGACTAAGAATACGTACTTAATTAATTAAATTATAATTTTAAACAAGTAGCCATCTTATCATCATGTTGTCCATTTTTTATAATTTTTATTTTACTCTTTTTTCAATGTGTAATATTGGCTAGTAAATATACACGAAAACCTTACATAGTAAAGAATAAAGTGGTACTAATTTATAAATATGTAATCACTCTCTTTAAATGAACCATTTCTACTAAATAAATGATTATATTTTTTCACCAATTTCATACAGCTACTCTATTTATAGTTTCAAAAATATCTATGAGTTCCGCATCAATATTATTTCAAACAACCACTTTTTAGATAACAAAACATATTATTAAGTTGTATCAACAGTTAGAAATGTAAGCCACATTACGATTTAAAATAGTATTGAAATCGTTAAATTATATTTAGAGTATATTTTAACTGGCCTGTAATAAATACCTCATTATTTTAAGTTTTATCTGATTATTTGAACATCGGACTAATTATTGAAATTATTTCCGTAATCGGTTATTTTATGTATTCTTTTGGCTCTATTCCCCAGTTTAAATGGACCATATCCTGGGGGGTCTAGGCGTGAAGTAATTGAACGAGATAAATACCCCACTTCAGTTCAGTTTCACTTTGGTGAAGTATGAACAATACTGACAGTGAAGTTTCCAATCACAAGACTCCTCTTCAGCCCAACTTCATAAATGGGTCAAGAAGGCAGTTGTCAATCGATTACTTCACCCAACTCCACTAACTGAGTGAACATTTTATTATATCACAAAAAATAATATATCATCTTATAGATATTTAAACGTCTTTAGAAAGAACGTGTTATTAATTATAGCATATTTACATGTCTCTTAAACTTCAAAGTCACTGGAGTTTTCAGTAAAAAAATCTAAAATATTAGATACGTTATATATAACATTTTCGTCATGATAGACATATAAATAGTTTGTTAAAGAATATAATTTACATTAATAGTTTGGACATTCTGAAAATAAGCCAACAAAAACATAAAATAGCAATGTTATTGCCATTTACTTACTATTCTCTTTATGAATAATATTAGTTACCTAAATCAGGATGATATTCTTATAGTTTTTATAATGTAGTTTTGAGAAAAAAGTACTATAGAAATAACTTACGGCACAAAACAAAAATAACAAAGAAAATATTATACTATCATTTTAGTTGAACCTAATATTGATATATTTTTAAGTGTGATTTTTTTTAGGCTGTAAGCAAGGATAAAGTGCTAGCATAAATAAATATAGCAAAAATAATATTGCTAGGAAGTTCCTTTGAATAAGTTTCGTTCATAAAGACGATATTTACTTGTCTTCATAATTTTATTTTATAAATTTAGTTTTATTAATTAATTCAATCACTACTTACAAATCCAAATATAAGAGTAACTTATTACTAAACTAAATAGTCATTTTTTTAAATAAATAAAATACAAAATAATCAAGAGCAATGTAAAATCACAAAATATTCTCCTTAAATTATTAATTTCATTGTTCGCCAAAATATATTCCAGTAAATAATCATGATGTATTATCAACAAAATAATCATATCAACGTAAATCCTTAATCGTCCAATGTATTCCAAATGTTATTTTACATTATTAAATGTTAATATAATTTCACTCTATATTTCCTTATTTTAGAACATTAATTTGCTATATATTCAAATTATTAAATGTTCAATAAAAACCAATAAATTAAAATTTCAACTTTAAATATTAAAGTTAAAGTTATACTTTAAAGTATTTTTTTTAGCTCACTTCATCGCCTCCATTCATTGCGATATCAACTCCAAGTAGCTAAATTATATGATTATTTAGAACTAAAACATGGAGCTAAAAAATACGCGCGCGCACACACACACACACACACACACACACACACACACACACACACACACACACACACACACACACACACACACACGCGCGCGCGCGCGTGTTTCAATACTTTATTGGTTTTTATTGAAAATTTAGTAATTTTAATATATTTGTTTAAGAAATATCAACTCGATCTCAACTTCACTATTAATATTCTAGTTTGAAATTTCTAGTCTAACCATCATTAGATAGTCAATGGTAAACGGGTGGTTTAATATTGCAAATAGCTTCTCTCCATAGAAGGTTCGGGTGGTAATGAGGTCAGGGGAGGTGAGGGGGGAGGGTTAAGAGGATGTGCATAATGTGAGGTGTGGCAACTTTAGTCCTTACTCATAAAACTGGATGTCGTGGAATGACGCTTTTATAAAATATAAATATTATCTGCTTGGTGATACTATAAATCAAAACAAATATAGATTTGAGAGGCTTGTATTATAACTAAGATTAAAATATTTAGGAATATACAAAAAGTTCTGGTAGTCAGAATTGTTTAATTTCTTTCAATGGACACTTGGATTATGTTTCAAAAATTTTTGAAGTTATACTTCTTTGCGCCCGTTAGACACTTTGGGATGGGATGTTGGTCGAGAAACCGCGTCACGCTGAAAAGTAAGAACAATTTTTTAAGACCTATCGATTAATCGATTGTTAATCGAAGAAATTTAATCGAAGAAATTACTGATAATGATAATATAGGTGTATAATATAATAATGAAGTCACGTATAATATATTGAAGATAAATATATTGAATAATATTGAAAAATGTCTTATATTTCATTTATATATATCCTGTCTGTTTGTGTGCGTGAATGGGTGTATTAGAATGGCCAAAGAAGTATAACTTCCACCGTGTGGTCCGACGCACACCCAATTTTTTTTTTTTAAATGTCATAATCTGTTTAACAAAATATTACTGTTAGTTCGTATAGCCTTTAACAGTGATTTTGTCACAACTCTATAGAACCTGCACATATGAAAGTACTGTACTAGGTTTACAATAATTTACAAAATATTTGTAATATTGTAATATATTTATCGTTATGTAAAGATTATTTTGATCTTTACTGTTAATTCTCCGACATAACCATAATTTAGATTAGCCTAACTCAACCAAAACAAACCTAACACAGCATACATAAACCTAACCAAACCCAACATAACCTAACCACATCTAACATAACATAACCAAGCCTAAAATAACCAAAAACAAACCTAAAACAGCATACGTAAACCTAACCAAACCCAACATAACCTAACCACACCTAACATAACCTAACCAAGCATAAAATAGCCAAAACAAACCTAACACAGCATACGTAAACCTAACATAACCTAAACAACCCAACATAACCTAACCACACCTAACATAACATAACCAAACCTAACATAACCATAACAAACCTAAAATAGCATAAGTAAACCTAACATAACCTAAACAACCCAACATAACCTAACCACATCTAACATAACATAACCAAGCCTAAAATAACCATAACAAACTTAACACAGCATACGTAACCCTAACATAACCTAACCAAATCCAACATAACCTAACCACACCTAACATCATATAACCAAGCCTAACATAACCAAAACAAACCTAACACAGCATACGTCAACCTAACATAACCTAACCAAACCCAACATAACCTAACCACATCTAACATAACATAACCAAGCCTAAAATAACCAAAAACAAACCTAAAACAGCATATGTAAACCTAACCAAACCCAACATAAATTAACCACACCTAACATCACATAACCAAGCCTAACAAACTAAAACAAACCTAATCATACCTAACATAACCTAATCAAGCCTAACATATCCAAAAAACCTAACACAGCATACGTAAACCTGACATAACAAATCTAACACAGCATACGTAACCCTAACATAACCTAACCAAATCCAACATAACCTAACCACACCTAACATCATATAACCAAGCCTAACATGACCAAAACAAACCTAACACAGCATACGTAAACCTAACATAACCTAACCAAACCCAACATAACCTAACCACACCTACCATCATATAACCAAGCCTAACGTAACCAAAACAAACCTAACTAAAGTAGTGGTAGTGAATTAACGGAAGAGGTCCCATTATTTATATTTATTGAGTATAATATACATAGATTTCCTAGAAAGGGAACCACAACAACATAAGAGAGGAAGAAAAAGAGTATCTGATAAAAATAAATGGTTAAAAAATAAAGCTAAGTTACTTAAAAATTCCGGTCAGGCGTATGTTTCGATGTCCAAATCCAAGAAAGAGGTACCAGAGAAAAAACTGAAACCTCCTTGTGATGATCGATGTAAGTTGAAATGTTCACAAAAGATAACCCATGAGTTTTGCGTCAAGATATTTTCAATAACTTCTGGCAATTAAAAGATCTGTCTCGTCAACGTGACTTTATTGCTTCACATATGGAAACTATTGAACCAAATTACAGGTACCCACAACCTAATAGCAACAGGAAACTAAATAACGCATTTTACTTTCAAGTAGACAGTAAACAAGTCAGAGTTTGCAAACTTTTTTTCAAAAATATGCTTGATATTACAGACAGGCCCATACGTACTGTCATAGACAAAAAGATGAATGGTGGTGGGTTTGTGATGGAAGATCTTCGTGGTAAACATAATAAACACAAAACTACGTAATTTATAATAAAATCTTCAACTATGAGTTTAATATCTCAATGTTTACACCGAAGAAAGATCAGTGCGAGCTCTGCCACTCATTTAACACAGCAGAAGGGGCTGAAAAGGAGAAGATTATTGAAAAATATGAAAAGCATATAATCGAAAAAGACCTTTCAAGACTTAAGAAACAAGCCGACAAGGTAAAAGTAGGTGAAAATGTTGTGGTTGCATGCTACGACTTACAGGCAGTTTTACCTTGTCCAAAGGGGAACGTTTCTCAAATGTATTATAAATGCAAATTAAACATCTTTAATTTAACTGTTTGTGAATTAAAAAATGATAGTGCTACATGTTTTGTCTGGCATGAAGGGGAAGGGAACACGGGATCCAGCGAAATAGCAACATGTGTTTTAAAGTTCATTGAGAGTAAAATAGCCAGCAATGAAGATGTAGAGTTTATTTTTTACTCAGACAACTGCGGTGGGCAACAAAAGAACAAGTTCGTTTTTGCAATGTATCTGTATGCTTTGGAGAAATATCCAATTAAATCCATAACTTTTTAATAAAGGGCCATAGCCAAAATGAAGGCGACTGTGTTCATTCAATGCTCGAGAAACAGGTCAAAAGGGCTTTGAAATCTGGACCCATATACCATCCCGGGCACTATGTTACCCTTATGAAAACTGCTAAAAAACTGGAAACCCCTATAAGGTGGTTGAACTGAGTCATTCTGATTTTATGAATTTCAAAAATCTGTGGGACCAAATTGGAGTAAATTCTACAGTAACAACTAAAGGGGAAAAGGTGTTCATGAGTGACATTAAAACTGTGAAAGTAGACAAAAACAGTCCATTAGTTTTGAAATTCAAGACTACTTTTGATGACGATGGAGAATACCAAGAGGTTTCCTTTCAGGACAATACCAAAGAAGATGAAATGAATGAAGAAGGAGATTCTGATGTAATACCAGAAGCTAAAAGAAGAAGATCAAATAGGAAAACAAAAGAAAGAGTTCTGAATAATGTTTCTGAAGTTGATTTAAAACCGATGTATGAAAACAAACCCTCTACATCTCAACGAAAGAAAAAGGACTTGCTAGAGTTGTTGGATACAAATATTATTCCAAACTGTTACTCATATTTCTATAATTCTCTGTGTCAGAACTAGAAAGAAACTACTATTTTTAGTATTTAAATATTTTTATTGTTTTAGTTTTAAATTTTGTTAGACTCAGTTCTTTAATTTTTTTCAATTACCTTAATTTAGTCATTAGAGTTGGATTTTATTGTTTCAGATAGTTTCTGTAATGAAACTGTTACTCAGACTTGAGTTTATTTTATACTTGTACAACGACTTTTGTTCTCTGTAAACAACTTTTTACACATATAATTATGTTAAAAACCCATCTTCCAAGTAAGATATTTGTGTTTTATTGTAAAAATAAATCTTTTTGCTTTTAAATACCACCGAGAGTCTTTATTTACCAAATTTATTAAACTAAAATAAGTTTAGTTTTTTGGAGAAAAACGACACAACTCAAATACATAATATATATAATTATGTATTACATAATTATGTAAAGTTTAGCCAGATTTTTTATTATAACAATAATTTATAAAGATGTTGTTGTATTATTAACAACAATTTCAATCTTTTCAAAATTCTTATGTCAAAGATACGTTAAGTTGAATTCTTAAATTTTTCAATTCATCGCACTGAAAAATTTTAGAGTTTGGACTTTTGTCACTTTTCTTTAGAAGGTGCGATATTATTTGATTATATTGATAAGCACTTCATCCGAATCATATTAAATGATATCTAAATATGCTATAAGGGTACATAAAAGACTTTATTGTTTACATAGTTCGTTAATGGTTATATATATTGTACTTAGGGAGTTTTTCACATTTTTATAATCTTTGATTATATTATTACAAATTTAAATATTATAAAACTCCTTTCTTTGTGAGACGACGATGGGAAATACGTGAGAATATTTTTATGAGCAAATGATGTTAAAAACTATAACAATACATTTTTGAGATAGCGTAATGTAGTTCACAGAAAAATATTGTTGTAGCATTATTTATTTCACTTTATTTTAAAATATAAATTAAAATTCACTTAAGTTTCTACACTAATTAAACATCCAATGAGAATAAGACTGTGGAAAAACACTTGTCAAATAACTGATAATTCATTAAACTTTATTCTTAAATTAATTGCCTTACTGAATTTTTACAACTTCACTGACTTGCAGCTGTTCTTTCTCGTTTATTATACTATTATGAAAACATTTATTCATTGTACTATCCTTTGTAAATAATTTGATCCGATGCATGAATAAAAATAAATTATTTATACCATTATTAATAGCTCAGATACAATACAAGTTATACCTTTTTAGACAATTATACCTTATACTTTCACTATAATTCTCAATGAAAGTGTTCGTATTCCAGATAATGTTGAGAGATATTCTCAGTAATATCACTAAATTCATATTTTCCATCGTATTAAAATATTTTAAGCGATGGATTAAATTAAGGGAAGTAATAAACAACAAGTTGAGTGATAGTGTTGCAGGATTACTAAACCAAGGTAAATGACTTACCTGAGTTAACGCGATAAGTAAATCATTTATGAATGGCTTTAAAATAAGTATAAATGTAGTACCAATGTAAACGATGTAAATTTTATTTAAGAAATAAAATAATTATGATTCTGATTGATTCTGAAACATGTATTGTATGAATGTAAACCTATTATTATTATATCCTAATACACTAAAAAAACTGATGTTTTGACAATGAAGCAAATTTTATATTAAATGAAACACTTCTTTTAAACGGCAATTTGTTTATATTTGGATACTTCTGCCAATTAAATTTAAAAGAATATTTAAAATAACTGTTACTGATATCTGTTATTTTCAACCTTTTTTGACAACTCTGAAAATGTTCGGTCTTTTTTAATTGTATTATAAAATGGTTATATTCCTTAAAAATATAATATTTTTACAGATAAAAATAAATATGAAGTGATATGTTATGAATGTTTAAAATATTGACAAGTTATATTTTAAGATTAAATTATTGATCAGATAAACCAACCAAAGTACGTAATATCTTTTACAAACAATATTCCATAAATATAACTTTGGAAAATAATAGGAGTCTGTAATATTATATTATTGATTAATATTCTCAGATCACAACAAAACAATTCCAATAGTCAGTTTTCTTCTTTAAACAACATCTGGACTCGGACTACTACTCAACAAGGACACCCCAGACTTCTCTAGTAATAGCAATGTTGATGGAACCATTCAGTAGACGCCATTAGGAGGACTGATAATAGAACCTATCGCATACAATCTTAACAACACTCTGTGTCCAAGCAGCTGGATTACAGCACTGCGTCAATAGTTCTGTTTGAGATATAGATGTTCTAGTGGGAAAACCCCTCGGAAAATCATAAATTAAGTCGCGTTTGAGTAAAACTTGAGTAAAGTCAGACTTAAGCGAAATTCAATGCCAGATACCTTATCTGTACACTTAATACCTTTCATAAAAAATGCTGAAAGAAGAACTCCGGACGAACTCCCATAAATTTGGCCAATTATTTTAATATATAGATTTTTACACACGCAACAGGAACTCCCACTCAAGTATGTTTTCACTTTCCAGTATGGCCATGTTTACATCAACGTTTAAAATTTGCAACTTGTTCTCGTATTTTGTTCAAATTGAAATATTTTGAAGGCTGACTAACATTAAAATGTCAAATTTTTACCTTAGGTATGTTGGGAACATGCGTTGCTGTAAGTGGTAAATGAATAACTAAATGTTCTCCAGAATGCTATAAAAAGTGCCATAAAATGACACTAAAAGAATATGAGATACTGTAATCAGAATATGTAATGTGTTACATTTGAGTTTACTTAGCTTGTAAACTGTTTGTCACCAAAAGAATTGATCATATTTATTTTCTCCATTTATTATATAAACAATTGAAGTCATACATAAAAGTAGTAAAAAAAACCACTTTTTATATTTTTTTTTCAAAAGATCCGAATTTTTGTTCTTTGTTTGTAAACTTGCTTTAAAATATTAATAATCATAATATGGTTAAGTACCCTATCATTCTTGATGAAAATGTCTCATGAGATTCTTTTTTTTAATTTATAACTTAAAATTTATAATTTAGAATTACTTCATGTATATGTTGGTATTTGTATGATTAATAAGAACACTCGCTAGCAGCCATTGAAGGAGAATATATGATGGCTAGATAGAATTTTTCATTTCGAGGACGTAACAGGTATCGTAACGGAATGAATGGCGATAGGTTTCCGCTACTAAGGGAGCGTAAGAATAAAAGACTCTTAAATAAAATAAAATCAATTGTACAGTGTATTTTTAACTACGATCAATCATAACTTACTATTAATAATATAAAGTAATAAACACACATAAGAATTTAGTATAATAGCACTAATATACAACTAGTATTAATTAACTTCGTGACCTTGTGGAACAATCAATTACTTAGGTGAATGCTCACAATCAGTTTATTTTATGGAACTGGTGAACTTGAAACTGCTCCAACAAGTAGCAGTTACTCTAAACTGGATCCTAAACGTGTAGAGGTCAACCTATCAAGAAGATGATTCAAAGGTGAAACTTAACCCGACGGTCAACTGCGACCGTACCACCCCGACCAAGCGGAAACCTTTCTCTATTTTAAGGACGTTTTAAGGACGCTGTGACAGGTCCTTAAAACGTCAATCCAATGCTGGTCAACCTTTCGGACAACATCTCAGCTGTGCAATACCCACAATTATTATAATACTTTATTATACCACCTGGTAATTATGAGCTGGTGACTGACTCATTCTGAATAACTTCTCCGCAAAGATCAGTCCATGGAAATAGGTTGAAGTAAGGTTAAACAGAAGATCGGCCTCTCCTTAAAAAATAAATAAATAAACCAGAACAACGTAAGTACTATCTATCTTTGAAAATATACAGTGTGAATGAGGGGAAAGGCTAGAAAAAACAGCTAGTAAGTCGTGGACATTTTACGTAAATTCACTACCACTACTTTTGTTAGGTTATATTAGCTTTTTTTAGGTTATGTTAGGTTTGTTCAGGTTACGTTAGGTTTCTTTGGGTTATGTTAGGTCTGGTTAGGTTATGTTAGGTTAACCTAAGTTATGGTTATGGTACTGAATTAACAGAAAATATCCTAAGTCGTTTTAAAGAGAGTATTTTAACAAAATATTTGTGTATAAAAAGTGGGTTGTTCTCAGTAATTGTAAAAACCTCTCCCAGAGGGATGGAAAGGAAAGTCAGTTTTCATTAAAATCTCAACGCAGGATGGCAGACACTGAGGTGGGCCTCCCGAGACCATTAAATATTAGCTGTTATTAAAACTTCTTCATAAGGGAGTTTGTTTTCAGCACCTTTCTGTGTTCTAAACGTTAACAAACTAAGATAAGTAAAATTTATCAACGCATACCTAAAAAATAAATTATTTTTTCCTAATTGAGGTTGTACAGTTACATTTATTTGTTTTATTTTTCCTGTCACTTGTTATAGTTACAGCATTAATTAGGCATCAAAATGTTCTTACAGTGAAAAGGTTACAATATTTGACATTCCTTACATATTTTAAAATCTTAATCTAAAGATTAATTTATTCTTGGACGTAAACAAGATAGTATGAAATAATCAATAACCCACTGTAATTATTGATTTGTGTTGTTTTTATTGTCTATTTTACTTTTTTAACACTTTAATAAATCAAACTAATAATCAATGCTAAACTGTCTATTCATAGTTGAAATGAATAAAAGAGCCCAATAAATTATATTAATAAAACTTGGGGTAAATTTTTGTAGATATAATCTCTTTTGATGTTGTATGGCTGACAGTGCATATTTTTCATTAAGAGTACAAAAAGGATAATTTGGAATTTGTTATTTGTTCACTCACTCAAGCTAATCATTTAAAATAATTTTAAAAAATGTGTTTATTATATCTTTGAAACCCAACAATATTTATTATTTTATTGTTTGATCTAAACAAAATAAATTAATAATATTCCTAATAACTAAAGCTTCTGGTAACGACCGCGTCAAGATGCTACCTACAATATTTAAATCACCAAACGTGCTGTCTATGCTGTGATGTAGATATCAACCGCGTCAAGATGCTACCTACAATATTTACATCACCAAACGTGTTGTCCATGCTGTGATGTAGATATCAACCACGTCGAGGGGCTACCTACAATATTTACATCACCAAACGTGTTGTCCATGCTGTGATGTAGATATCAACCGCGTCGAGGGGCTACCTACAATATTTACATCACCAAACGTGTTGTCCATGCTGTGATGTAGATATCAACCGCGTCAAGATGCTACCTACAATACTTAAATCACCAAACGTGTTTTCCATGCTGTGATGTAGATATCGACCACGTCAAAGTGCTACCTACAATATTTAAATCACCAAACGTGTTGTCCATGCTGTGATGTAGATATCAACCGCGTCAAGATGCTACCTACAATATTTAAATCACCAAACGTGTTTTCCATGCTGTGATTTAGATATCGACACCACGTCAAAGTGCTACCTACAATATTTAAATCACCAAACGTGTTGTCCATGCTGTGATGTAGATATCAACCGCGTCAAGATGCTACCTACAATATTTAAATCACCAAACGTGCTGTCTATGCTGTGATGTAGATATCAACCGCGTCAAAGTGCTACCTACAATATTTAAATCACCAAACGTGCTGTCCATGCTGTGATGAAGATATCAACTACGTAAAGGTGCTACTTACAATATTTACATCACCCATGATTTTGTAGATATTGTAGATAGTCCCTTGACGCGGTCGTTACCGGAAGCTTTAATTATTAGTAATGACAACGGACAACTTAAGCCTACAAAATAAAATAAATTAATAATATGATGTATTTTACTTAGTGCAATCTTGTACAATGTAACATTTTTGTATTAAAATTGCCATATATTATTTAACCATAATTTACAATGACTCTTTTAATATATTGTTGTATTACAATACACTGTAAATGTATTATAATTCACCTCTTAAGTTTATTAATTAAGTAAGTTAATCAGAGGTTTGGCTTTTGTTTAATGTTTTTACATTATTACTGAATTTGCATAAGTGAACTTGCCAAAGACTACATTTATTTTACATTTAAAAATAATAATTCATAAAAAGATGTGAACATTTTCACTATTGAGTGTATTAATAAAACATTTTAATATAATATAATAATTGTTTAATTAAACTAATGTGATGTAGTGTTTTGTTTTATTTATTAATTATAACTAACTAACAAATGTAGCCATAGTTTATAACTGAAAAAGTAATAGTCAAGATCGTGAGAATTTTAGGGCTAACACATTGAAAGATAAGACAATTTTTTAGGTAGTATTTTGAAATTTGTGGCAATATTAGCTAAAATATTGTGGAGACTGCGGTAATGTTTGGGAAAATATTGGAACTTATTCCTTCTAATATTTTCCCAGAATGTCTGAGTTAAATAAAATCTGGCCATTGAGAGGTGTTTATTCATCACCTACTCACATTTTTGACAGGGCAATATAAACACTGACAGTGACGTCATGACAAATGACAGTTGTTTTTACTCATATACGACAGTCTGTGCTGAGATGAATGCTGTCAGAGTCAACATCAATCCTGCCATTTGTCATGACGTCACAGTCAGTGTTTATGTAGGTCCGTCACAAATATAAGGAGTTGATAAATAAACATCTCTCAACCGTAAGATGTTACTCATCGCAAACATTCTGGGAAAATATTGGAAGAATAAGTTACAATATTTTCACAAACAATGCCACAATTTTCGTAAAACTGTTACAAAGATTGACACAGTTAACTGTCAAAATAATTGCGCAAACATTGTCTCAACTCTCAGAGTATTTTCCCTGACATTGTCACAATTTTGATGACTGTTCTACAGGAGAACAGCTACCTTAGTGTGTTAACATCAATAAATATAATAAAGACTACATTAAAGACACCACATTAGTTTCTTTACTCGTGGTGGATCTTTTCCGTTAATTCACCACTATAACCATAATTTAGGTTCCTAACATAACTAAACCTAACTTAACAAATCTAAACCTAACATAACCTAACCAAACATAACATAACATAACTAAACCTAACATAACCAAACCTAACATAACATAACTAAATCTAACATAACCTAACCAAACCTTACCTAACAAAACTAAACCTAACATAACCTAACCAAACCTAATATAACATAACTAAACCTAACATAACCAAACCTAACAAAATATAACTAAACCTTACATAATCTAACCAAAGTAGAGGTAGTGAATTGACGAAGAATGTCCCTCGTGGTTAAAAAGCAGGAGATGTGTGTTTGGCTGTTCAATATTTTATTTTTACATTGAAAACAATATTGCAGTTGCCTATTGCTTTGAGGAACAAACTTGCAATGAAATTATATACTGAATCCAAACTATATACATGATTAGCCAGTTTTAATCCCATGAGAGTATATTATTCAGTAAAATGTATTACATTGGAAGTTGGTCCTCCATTACAAACGTGGTATATTATTAAAATAGTAAGGAATATTATATATAAAACAATGGAACTTTTCAAGGTTTCTAGGTTCCGGTTTTATTTAAGGAGGAATGACTTCTGGTCTAAGGAGGATGGCCGAGTGGTCTAAGGCGTCGGGACTTTGAGCTTTAGTTCCAATATTATAATATAAATGTTTAAATACTCCGACGAATTCAAAGCTCCCTTACAACAGATTTTGGAACCAAGAGACGTTTGGGAATGCTACGACCAATGGCGTGACAGTGTGAGCCAGTCCCAACTATAGTAACGCTTTACGTCTTGTATTGTTGCCACATTTCAGTCCATCAATGCGTGTCCTGTTTTATGACATAATTGTTTGATATTTCGAATTTGAGTTTGGTAGAACATATGATTGTGGACTTTCTTTCTGTTTACATTGTCTTTTGAATTTTTGTCTCGTATTGTTTATAGATTATCCTTATCACATTATTTTAACAACCTTTAAACCAAATTTAATTCCTCCTGATGTGGGTTTATTTTCAACAAGTAATTATTGTCTGTAATTTGGCAAACGCAGAAATCTTACTCCACACGCCAGATCATCACTCAACGCACTTTTGTCAAGTTATATATATTCTAAAATTCTCTACACTATGCTATCTGACATCATCATAGTAGCTAAATTTGGTTGTTATGGACATCCCACCCATCCAAACACGTACAGAGGTAATGATCCACCCACCTCACGGACTCAATACATGGACCCATCTCCTCTTATCTCGCCCACCAACACATGGACGGCTTTTATGGAAACTACGATGGAACATAAATTACCCTATATAAAGAATTATATGTATAATATCAAAGGGGTGTTTTTTTTGAAACAGCCATGATTCTGAAAAATATTGTTTTATTTTACTGTAGTAAATTTACTAGAAACGTCTATCATTTGTGTCCCATCCCCAGGATAGTTAGGTGTGTGAAGGCCTGTATTATGTGATTTATTCATACGTAGGATATGTTCTATAGTATTAAAAATCTTGCAAGGGTATCCAGTAAACGTAAAATAATGATATTAGTAAAAGCTACCTACCAAAATCTTGTATTTAGATAAGTATGAAAAAGGGTACCTTTCTGTATATAGTTCCTCAAGTAAAATGTTCAGAAAATTTTTAAAAATAATCAAGACCAATACAATATAATGATTGCTTAGTCCAAATTTCAGCTGACGTAGATAATTTTAATGAACCCTTATTACAATAAAACATCATTAGACGGTATGTTCAAAATAATACATAATTATGTCATTACATTTATATTATTACATTGTTATAATGTTACTTCATGAACCCTAACACAGGGATTTTCCTTCAGAGGCCCTATTTAATTTCTTTAAGATTATATATTTATATTTTTTACAGTGGTATTTTGTTTTGAGAAATGTATTTAAAGGCCAAGTTAGTTTTTTGTTTGTATGTTTTAAATTGTATTTAAACATTAAACATTTAAATTAATTAAAGTACATAAAATTATTCATATTCCTTTATTATATATTATGAAAGTGATATAGTTTACAAACATAAAAATGTGATACGATATCATGATATTAACAACTAGCAACATACAGTACAATAACGAACATCTCCAACTTGTATCAAATATCATGTGGCAAAATGTTCTCTCCTCAGCTAAAAGTCAAGTACCATTCTAATTATTTTTATGTTGAACATCTTATAGTTTTTTTATGTATTCATATTATATTTTGCCTTTATTTATTACTGTGTGATATTTAGCTGAGTGGTGAATTGAATTTTGTTTACTCGTTACTGTGTGATATTTAGCTGTAGTGGTGTATTGAATTTTGTTTACTCGTTACTGTGTCATATTTAGTTGTAGTGGTTTATAGAATTTTGTTTACTCGTTACTGTGTCATATTTAGCTGTAGTGGTTTATTGAATTTTGTTTAATCGTTACTGTGTGATATTTATTTGTAGTAGTTTATTGAATTTTCTTTACTCGTTACTGTGTGATAATTAGTTGTAGTGGTTTAGTGAATTTTCTTTACTCGTTACTGTGTGATATTTAGTTGTAGTGGTTTATTGAATTTTCTTTACTCGTTACTGTGTCATATTTAGTTGTAGTGGTTTTTTGAATTTTGTTTACTCGTTACTGTGCGATATTTAGTTGTAGTGGTTTATTTAATTTTCTTTACTCGTTACTGTATCATATTTAGTTGTAGTGGTTTATTGAATTTTGTTTACTCGGTACTGTGTGATATTTTGTTGTAGTGGTTTAGTGAATTTTGTTTACTCGTTACTGTGTGATATTTAGTTGTAGTGGTTTAATGAATGATGTTTACTCGTTACTGTGTCATAATTAGTTGTAGTGGTTTATTGAATTTTGTTTACTCGTTACTGTGTGATAATTAGTTGTAGTGGTTTAGTGAATTTTCTTTACTCGTTACTGTGTGATATTTAGTTGTAGTGGTTTACTGAATTTTCTTTACTCGTTACTGTGTCATATTTAGTTGTAGTGGTTTATTGAATTTTGTTTACTCGGTACTGTGTGATATTTAGTTGTAGTGGTTTATTGAATTTTGTTTACTCGTTACTGTGTGATATTTAGTTGTAGTGGTTTATTGAATTTTGTTTACTCGGTACTGTGTGATATTTAGTTGTAGTGGTTTATTGAATTTTGTTTACTCGTTACTGTGTCATATTTAGTTGTAGTGGTTTATTGAATTTTGTTTACTCGTTACTGTGTGATATTTAGTTGTAGTGGTTTATTGAATTTTCTTTACTCGTTACTGTGGCATAATTAGTTGTAGTGGTTTATTGAATTTTGTTTACTCGTTACTGTGTCATATTTAGTTGTAGTGGTTTATTGAATTTTGCATACTCGTTACTGTGTCATATTTAGATGTAGTGGTTTATTGAATTATGTTTACTCGTTACTGTGTCATATTTAGTTGTAGTGGTTTATTGAATTTTGTTTACTCGTTACTGTGTCATATTTAGTTGTAGTGGTTTATTGAATTTTTTTTACTCGTTACTGTGTCATATTTAGTTGTAGTGGTTTACTGAATTTTCATTACTCGTTACTGTGTCATATTTACCTGTAGTGGTTTATTGAATTTTGTTTCATCGTTACTGTGTCATATTTAGTTGTAGTGGTTTATTGAATTTTGTTTACTCGTTAGTGTGTCATATTTAGTTGTAGTGGTTTATTGAATTTTCTTTACTCGTTACTGTGTGATAATTAGTTGTAGTGGTTTATTGAATTTTCTTTACTCGTTACTGTGTGATATTTAGTTGTAGTAGTTTATTGAATTATGTTTACTCGTTACTGTGTCATATTTAGCTGTAGTGGTTTATTGAATTTTGTTTACTTGTTACTGTGTCATATTTAGTTGTAGTGGTTTATTGAATTTTCTTTACTCGTTACTGTGTGATAATTAGTTGTAGTGGTTTATTGAATGTTGTTTACTCGTTACGGTGTCATATTTAGCTGTAGTGGTTTATTGAATTTTGTTTAGTCGTTACTGTGTCATATTTAGTTGTAGTGGTTTATTGAATTTTGTTTAATCGTTACTGTGTCATATTTAGCTGTAGTGGTTTATTGAATTTTGTTTACTTTTTACTGTGTCATATTTAGTTGTAGTGGTTTATTGAATTTTCTTTACTCGTTACTGTGTGATTATTAGTTGTCGTGGTTTATTGAATTTTGTTTACTCGTTACTGTGTCATATTTAGCTGTAGTGGTTTATTGAATTTTGTTTAATCGTTACTGTGTGATATTTATTTGTAGTAGTTTATTGAATTTTCTTTACTCGTTACTGTGTGATATTTAGTTGTAGTGGTTCATTGCATTTTTATTACTCGTTACTGTGTCATATTTAGTTGTAGTGGTTTATTGAATTTTGTTTACTCGTTACTGTTTCATATTTAGCTGTAGTGGTTTATTGAATTTTGTTTACTCGTTACTGTGTGATAATTAGTTGTAGTGGTTCATTGAATTTTGTTCACTCGTTACTGTTTCATATTTAGTTGTAGTGGTTTATTGAATTTTGTTTACTCGTTACTGTGTCATATTTAGCTGTAGTGGTTTATTGAATTTTGTTTAATCGTTACTGTGTCATATTTAGTTGTAGTGGTTTATTGAATTTT
Source organism: Stictocephala bisonia (assembly GCA_035578905.1). Lineage (NCBI taxonomy): Eukaryota > Metazoa > Arthropoda > Insecta > Hemiptera > Membracidae > Stictocephala > Stictocephala bisonia. The sequence continues at coordinate 697,837 of JAQJVL010000071.1, forward strand.
GTTTACTCAGTACTGTGTGATATTTTGTTGTAGTGGTTTAGTGAATTTTGTTTACTCGTTACTGTGTGATATTTAGTTGTAGTGGTTTAATGAATGATGTTTACTCGTTACTGTGTCATACTTAGTTGTAGTAGTTTATTGAATTTTGTTTACTCGGTACTGTGTCATATTTAGTTGTAGTGGTTTATTGAATTTTCTTTACTCGTTACTGTGTGATTATTAGTTGTCGTGGTTTATTGAATTTTGTTTACTCGTTACTGTGTCATATTTAGCTGTAGTGGTTTATTGAATTTTGTTTAATCGTTACTGTGTCATATTTAGTTGTAGTGGTTTATTGAAATTTGTTTACTCAGTACTGTGTGATATTTTGTTGTAGTGGTTTAGTGAATTTTGTTTACTCGTTACTGTGTGATATTTAGTTGTAGTGGTTTAATGAATGATGTTTACTCGTTACTGTGTCATACTTAGTTGTAGTAGTTTATTGAATTTTGTTTACTCGGTACTGTGTGATATTTAGTTGTAGTGGTTTATTGAATTTTGTTTACTCGGTACTGTGTGATATTTAGTTGTAGTGGTTTATTGAATTTTGTTTACTCGTTACTGTGTCATATTTAGTTGTAGTGGTTTATTGAATTTTGTTTACTCGTTACTGTTTCATATTTAGTTGTAGTGGTTTATTGAATTTTCTTTACTCGTTACTGTGGCATAATTAGTTGTAGTGGTTTATTGAATTTTGTTTACTCGTTACTGTGTCATATTTAGTTGTAGTGGTTTATTGAATTTTGCATACTCGTTACTGTGTCATATTTAGATGTAGTGGTTTATTGAATTATGTTTACTCGTTACTGTGTCATATTTAGTTGTAGTGGTTTATTGAATTTTGTTTACTCGTTACTGTGTCATATTTAGTTGTAGTGGTTTATTGAATTTTTTTTACTCGTTACTGTGTCATATTTAGTTGTAGTGGTTTACTGAATTTTCATTACTCGTTACTGTGTCATATTTACCTGTAGTGGTTTATTGAATTTTGTTTCATCGTTACTGTGTCATATTTAGTTGTAGTGGTTTATTGAATTTTGTTTACTCGTTAGTGTGTCATATTTAGTTGTAGTGGTTTATTGAATTTTCTTTACTCGTTACTGTGTGATAATTAGTTGTAGTGGTTTATTAAATTTTTTTACTCGTTACTGTGTGATATTTAGTTGTAGTGGTTTATTGAATTTTGTTTACTCGTTACTGTGTCATATTTAGCTGTAGTGGTTTATTGAATTTTGTTTACTTGTTACTGTGTCATATTTAGTTGTAGTGGTTTATTGAATTTTCTTTACTCGTTACTGTGTGATAATTAGTTGTAGTGGTTTATTGAATGTTGTTTACTCGTTACGGTGTCATATTTAGCTGTAGTGGTTTATTGAATTTTGTTTAGTCGTTACTGTGTCATATTTAGTTGTAGTGGTTTATTGAATTTTGTTTAATCGTTACTGTGTCATATTTAGCTGTAGTGGTTTATTGAATTTTGTTTACTTTTTACTGTGTCATATTTAGTTGTAGTGGTTTATTGAATTTTCTTTACTCGTTACTGTGTGATTATTAGTTGTCGTGGTTTATTGAATTTTGTTTACTCGTTACTGTGTCATATTTAGCTGTAGTGGTTTATTGAATTTTGTTTAATCGTTACTGTGTGATATTTATTTGTAGTAGTTTATTGAATTTTCTTTACTCGTTACTGTGTGATAATTAGTTGTAGTGGTTCATTGAATTTTGTTTACTCGTTACTGTGTCATATTTAGCTGTAGTGGTTTATTGAATTTTGTTTACTCGTTACTCTGCCATATTTAGCTGTAGTGGTTTATTGAATTTTGTTTACTCGTTACTGTGTGATAATTAGTTGTAGCGGTTTATTGAATTTTGTTTACTCGTTACTGTGTCATATTTAGCTGTAGTGGTTTATTGAATTTTGTTTACTCGTTACTGTGTCATATTTAGCTGTAGTGGTTTATTGAATTTTGTTTAATCGTTACTGTGTCATATTTAGTTGTAGTGGTTTATTGAATTTTGTTTACTCAGTACTGTGTGATATTTTGTTGTAGTGGTTTAGTGAATTTTGTTTACTCGTTACTGTGTGATATTTAGTTGTAGTGGTTTAATGAATGATGTTTACTCGTTACTGTGTCATACTTAGTTGTAGTAGTTTATTGAATTTTGTTTACTCGGTACTGTGTCATATTTAGTTGTAGTGGTTTAGTGAATTTTGTTTACTCGTTACTGTGTGATATTTAGTTGTAGTGGTTTATTGAATTTTGTTCATTTACATTTATCTTGCGTTTCATGAATAAATCAACAACAAACTTATAATTTTAGTAAAACTTGTAAGTTTATTGTAATTTATCACAATTTAAGGGGATCCGCCACCATTTAAATAGATATAAAAATAATTTTTTTTTTTTATATTCTTACAGTACATCTTATTGGGAATATTTTCCTGAAGTTTTATGACATTCTGACTAACATTTTATTAAAAACAATTAAAAAAAGAAAAGTACTGAATTTCGGTATTTTTCATATTTTGGAACATTTTTTTATAAACTACACAAATGTTTATTACTTATACATAACATATTTTTGTTATTTTGTATAATATGACTTTACAATTACATCCACATATTGTGTACATTACTGTAACACAGGTATATAAAATAAATGTAAATTTACAACAGGCTATCTCATGAAGATCTATTGAAACATTGCGCACAACCTGATTTGGAGCAAATGTCCAAAAACAACTTTTACAGCAAGAAGGAAGATAGAATCAGCTGTAGGAGAAGCAATTTGTATTTATAATCAAGGTTACTACCTCACAACAACACAGCTACAAAAGGCTTGCAAGATCTCCCCAGGAACGAATACTTCAAAATATTCAGTGCAAAGAGACTCTAAACGGCTACGCACTAAGAATCTGAGGGCTACTGAAAAATACCAAAAATATAGGCAGTTGTTGAAATCAAGACAATTAGCTTCAGAAGAAAAGAAGATAGCAGAAGAAGGTATTACTTATGGAGCAGGAGAGTTTTAGTTGAGATTTATGTATTTACAGACTTTGATCGAAGATTCCCGAATTTAATTTTTTTAAGACATTTTTTGATATAACTTCAAGAGTTTTTAACATAGACTATTGAAATTTTAAACTCAACACCCTCATACCATGAACTAATATTACTAGTATACATAACCTTCTACATAGGTAAATATTTATTTTATTAAATATTGTTTACATAAATTTGTAGTAAAATTTAGAAGTTTTTCTAATTTTAGTAAAAGAATTAGTAAAAGAAGTAAGTTTTTAGAAATAAATCTATAAAATTAGGAGATTTAGCCCGAAGATAGTTTTAATACCAACAAAAATAGAGCATCTTATAGGGAACAAGAAAATACCAACTTTATTAAAATATCTTTAAAAATAAAAAAGTTATATCCAATCTTCGCAATTAACCTTTTTCGCGAAAAAAAAGCAAATATAAATAATTAAAGAAAGTTTTTTTTGTAATATTCTATCTATTAACAGATAGACCCACCCATCCACCCATACACGTACAGTGGTATTGACCTACCCATCCACCCATACACGTACAGTGGTATTGACCCACCCATCCACCCATACACGTACAGTGGTATTGACCTACCCACCCACCCATACACGTACAGTGGTATTGACCCACCCACCCACCCATACACGTACAGTGGTATTGACCTACCCATCCACCCATACTCGTACAATGGTATTGATGTACTACATGTACTAATGAATGAGTTATGAAAGATAAAACATTATTTTTTGGCAAATAAAAAAAATTGCTGAAATGGTGGCGGATCCCCTTAACTGAACAACTAGAAACAGTTGGTATTATAAACTTGTCCCTGACATTGTTGAATAGTTGTTTAAAGGGGCGCTTTAACTTTTTAAGCCGATCCTTGCTAATGAGAGAGGATGTTCTACAAGGATTGTTTAACATATTATTCATCTAGTTACCTATTTAAAGTTGGCAAATGATAAAACAACTCTTTTAGTGCGTTTGCTAATGATAAAGACTTTATAAATCTAAAAAAAAACTATGTTTAAAATATTCAAAACAGTTTAAAAATTATGAGAAATTTTTGCTTTTAAAATAAAACATGTTTTAAAGAGAGTGATTTTTGTAGAAAATTTAAACCTTTTATTTAAAGAAACATCGTAAAAATCAGAGAATTTCATGAAAGTTATTGCATATAGAAAGTGAAAACCCCAATGACGAAAAAGGGGAGTCAAAGATCATTTACGTTTAAAGTTTTAGATTATTTAAACAGGCGAAGAAAATCCATGATAAATACTTGTTGAGAAAACAAACTTCATTGAATTATAGTTTTATTTTATTTATTTTCATGGCCTCTCAGCTTTAAAATTTTTTTTTAACTCGTAGCCTTTATCTCTGCTGAAAACTGTTTGGTCATATGTATTACCATTGATTTTATACACAATACACAAATAGATTGCCCATCCAATGTTAAATTTTCAGTCTCAAAATATCAACTGTTTTGTGGTCCATTGTGGAGCGCTAGTGTAGTTCCACGTAAATGTAATTCAGTTTAAACCAGCTGTGGTTGCAGGCCTCACTAACAATTACTGCACTGTGCACAAATATGCCTATTAGTGTAAACCGAATCAAAAAAGTCCGATGACATTTTAGGCGGTGTTGCCATGTCGTTTCTGAGAACCACTCAACCACCACATATATATATAAAACCAAAAATTGTACATTTGTTTATAACACGAACACGGTAACTATTTACTATTTAGAAAAGACGTCATGTATCATGACGAAGCTGCGCAGAATACTGTAACGTCATATGGGGAAAATCAGCTAGTTGTAATTGTAAATCAGAATCGTTGTAATTACCCACCCGCCAATTATTTATGTACTGTGTTACTTAGTCACCCACCCAGGAAGAGAACATCCTTGTAATATATCTCTTTACTTCAACTTCAGGCATATAATTTTAATATTAGGTGTTTTATTTCATTAGAATGTCATATTATTTGGTAGATAACCCAAATTTTAATTTATTGCCTTATTGGAACATGGGCTGTAATTGATTGTTGAAGTTATACTTCTTTGCGCCCGTTAGACACTTTGGGATGGGATGTTGGTCGAGAAACCGCGTCACGCTGAAAAGTAAGAACAAATTTTTAAGAACTATCGATTAATCTATTGTTAATGGAAGAAATTTAATCGAAGAAATTACTGATAATGATAATATAGATGTATAATATAATAATGAAGTCACGTATAATATATTGAAGATAAATATATTGAATAATATTGAAAAATATCTTATATTTCATTTATATATCCTGTCTGTTTGTGTGCGTGAGTGGGTGTATGAGAATGGCCAAAGAAGTATAACTTCCACCGTGTGGTCCGACGCACACCCAATTTTATTTTATTTTTTTTTTTTTATTAGGTTAGAGTAGAAGACATCATTATTAAATTATCATTAATCATTAATTTCTAATTTATCTATTTTATAAAGTAAGTTACCAGCCCATATCATCAAAGTTTACGATGATATTCATTCATAATTATCTTCATATGTTATGAAATAATATTAATAATTTATTTTTATTCAAACATGTTTTAGTATTGTATTTATATTAACATTTATTTAATTAATGCACATATATTTTATCAAAATGTGTGTCAATTTCCCCCTCTTAACAAAATTTTAATAATTCTCCTTATTTCATACAGTACTAGGAGATACGCTGCCAACCCTGACGCTCGCTGCGCTCATTACACCTCGGCCTTCGGCCTCGGCGTGTGACTTTTGATTACAAATAATAGTAGATGAACCGTGTAAAGTAAAATCAAATATTAAATTTATTTACAATATCTCACTTACACTACTTGCTTTGCTGCCTATTTATTAGTATAGGGTATTACTTAGTATATTTCAAACATGTTCATTTCATTTGTTTCTGTTTAACAGCTGAGAATTAAACTCTTAATGCATCAGTAGAATAATGTCAAACAAACAAAATAAACATGTTTATTTATTAACAAAATAAATATTATTATTTTACTAAAATCAAACCAATGTTATCTTTATGGAACAATCTTTTAGGGGTGGTTTCTACCCCTTAGGAGAACTTTATCAAGGTGACAATACTTTAGTTGTCCTATTTAAGACCTAAAGAAACAGTATACAAAATGTCAGCTGCTCCCTACCTACATGGGAAGTTGGATAATTTGAGATGTGTGAGTGACCAAGGGCTTTGACTTTTATATATTTAGATAACACCATTTTTTGCAGCAATTTTATTACTGATTTCACAGTTTTATTACCACACATGGCTTTATTATTTTCATAATGACTACAGTTGGCGTCATTTTATGTGTATAGCCTCTATAACATCGTATAAAATTAGTTATTTACAGACTTCATTAGCAGTAAAACCCCTTCTTTTCATTTCAATAGATTGCAGATTTGATTTTGTAACACCACTATCCTACATTATACATTATTTATTAGTAAGATACCGATCGTAGAGATATGGGCGAATATAGGCGTGAATGAGTGTGATGAGTGTAGATGAACGAGTGTTGTCATAGTTCACTAACTAAGGTAGACTCTTCCTCAGAAATAGCTATTTATAAGGGCAACTGAGGGACCTACAATTTTACGTGGAATCCGAACCACGTAGTATTGGTCTGATTTCCAGCTAACTGACAAGCCGAACACTCAGTTATCTTTCTTATACAACATATGAACCGTTACTAACACACAACATGGACACTGCAGACTTCTCTAGTAGTGCCCACGTCGATGGCAACCATTGAACGGACACTATGTCAGTATTTAAGAGGGCTGAGAGTTGAACTTATCGCCTACAATGTCCTCAACAATTTCACCCCCAAGCAGCTAAAATACATAAATAATTAGGACTAAATGACGTTTTTTTCATTTTATTGTAAATTTTACTTTGTGTTGGATAATGCTACTTCATCTTACTCTGAACAAAAATCATGTTTACAGGCTAAGGGGTCAGAATGTGGCGTGCAAGTTAGAGGTTCGAATCCCCAACTGAACTAATGGTCAGTACTTCACTCGTTGAATTAAGTTCACGCACATGACTGGAGGACTAAGTGAACTAGCGAGTAATTTATAAATAAAAAAGACAAATTAGTTATAAATTTTCATTTTATTTATTTGATTTTATTTGTACACTGTTTCTAGTACAGTATAAGGTAGTACTGTGTTTTTTATTGTTGTAATTTTTTTGAAGTAACCTTTGATCATTTGTGACAGCGAACACATTGTATACATTGGGCTGTTACAATGAGCTTATTTATGTGCTTCAGAGCAAGTCAAGAGACAAGATTTGGTCAGAATTTTAAATTGGTATTTATGTGTATCGTTCGGTATAGGCAGTCAGCCGTAAACAAAACTGATGTGTGACCGTTGCGTGCGGAATTATTGCCTACGGATCGCGTATCTCTGTCCATGGAGAGAAGGGGAATATTCACGTATAAAATATTTTTGAATAGTTAAAATAAATTATTAAGGTCTAATGCAGTATTCATTGTATTAATAATGTATTGTGAATAAATAAAATATTGCATATTGAGGCATTGTTTGCGGCTGAATACATGCACAATATGATGTAGTCAATCTAAAATTGCCAATCAGGAGTTATATTTTGAAACATTTTGTTAAATTCACCCTCATCTAAATCCAAAAGTACCAAACTATATTATGTTACAGCAGCCATACAAAATAAAATATGCTTCACAAAATGAAAACTACTTTCCAAAATGATGATAATAAAAATATAAATTTATTTACCTTTAACATTTTTTTCATTGGCAACAAACACGTAATATAACATTAGGTATATAGAATAAACTTCAATACAGTGTATATAATACAAACTTATAATTTATAAACATCATATAAATTAAATAAGTGGTAAATTTTACGAAATTGTTACTAAAAGCGTATCTGAAAATATTCAGATCTAGAATTGTGTCATAGGAAGAATGTTCAGGGTTTTTTAAAGAGTGGATTTTTAAAAGGTGCTTTTTTATCATATTACAACAACAAACAACTATTGATGTGGTAAATATATTTATGTACCATAAAAATTTTTGGATGCAAAATGATCTGCTTTAAAAAACACCACTGTACGTGTATAGGTGGGTGGGTGATTGAACAACACTCTACGTGTGTAGGTGGGTGCGTGGTTGAACACTACTTTACGTGTTTAGGTTGATAGGTGGTTGAACACCACTGTACGTATTTAGGTGGGTGGGTGGTGTAACACCACTGTACGTGCATAGGTGGTGGGTGGTCGAACACCACTCTACGTGTATAGGTGGGTAGGTGGGTGTTTTAACACCACTACAAGTGTATAGGTGGGTTGGTATTTAAACACCAGAGTACGTGAATATGATGGTGGCTGGTTGAACACTACTTTACTTGTATATGTGGAAGGGTGCTCACACACCATTGTACGTGTATAGGTGGGTAGATGTTTAAACACCACAGTACGTGTATAGGTGGATAAATGTTTAAACACCACTGTACGAGTATAGGTGAGTGTGTCTTTAAACACTACTGTACGAGTATAGGTAGGTGCGTGTTGAAACACCACTGTACGTGTATAGCTGAGTGGGTGGTTAAACACCACTGTACGTGTATAGGTGGGTGGGTGGTTTAACACCATTGTACGTATTTAGGTGGGTGGGTGGTGTAACACCACTGTACGTGCATAGGTGGTGGGTGGTCGAACACCACTGTACGTGTATAGGTTGGTGGGTGGTTCAACACCACTGTACGTGTATATGTGGGTGGGTGGTTGAACACCAAAATGAACTTTAATATAGTTCTTGATTTTAACTTATTTTTCGTGTTCATTTAATAAAAAGAAACAATAAAACCACCTTACAATCAGATGGAAGATTAGGTTTTTGTCTAGCAAGTAAATAATGTTTTGTATTACTACTTATGACTAAATGTAACTATTTAGTATGTGTATATTTTATTGAGATATATTGTATTTAGTTAAACATTTTTATTCTGTAAAAAGTGAGGATGAAAACCATTTTTAAAATAAGTTACCCCGTTCACAAGTTCAGTCAGAAATACAGAGCACCCAATTTTCTCCATCTCATTGTAAAATATCCCTCAGATAATGCGAAGAAAATGTTCCGGATAAAAACCCTACCGGTTAAAACCTTGCAAAGAGGAGGAGTAAATAACTATCAAATTTACAAAGTTCACAATCTACCGAGTGAAACCCGACTTTAAAACAACCGACTGACCCCATACAACACCTTTAATGACCTCAAAATACTACTCAGGCAATCTGAAAAGTTATGTAAGTAATAGGTTCTATTAAGTCTAACGTTCAGGCAGAGTACCACTGCTAAAACAAATTGCAGTTCTCAAGTTACCAAGTGCAACCCAACTTGCAAACCATCTGAGTATCTCCATTCTAACTCTCATTTATCTTTAAACAACCTTGAAAGTAATCTGAAATGGATTTTTATCTTTGAAAGGCTGTACACTTTTACATACATGACGTACATGGTAAAACGTTCGATTGTAAAATCTCATGTAGAAACAATGTAATATTTGGTATAATTAGGTGGAGTTTTTTTATTTAAAGGTGTGAGAAAGGACAGGGAGGAATCTATTGGTAAATTATAAACTTTATCAAAAAACAGTTTATCTTCCGATAATGTTATATTTCTTATATTTCCTCAGATTATCGATAATTTTCTTTGAAAAGTAAATTGTTTGTGGTTAGAATTGTTTTTATAAAAATAAGAGATTGTGTTTACGATTCCACTATGATATTGGAAAAGTATACAAGGCAATGTACGATTTCCAATATTGAAGTTTCATGCCTTCCTTTGGGAAAGCCTTTCCTATCCACAGATAACACAACATTACTGTTCGGAGGTCCTGATAACCTACAATCCATGATTTCTACTTCTATAACAACGTTTCATGAATGGCTATCAATCAACAAATTAGTGCTTAATAATGACAAAACCTTTTTTGTTCAGTTTTTAACACGCAATAAAAATTCACAACCAATTTCTCTGGAAGCATTTGGAGTTAAGGAGTGCTCTGCAGTTAAATTCCTGGGCTTGATAATTGATAGTGGGCTGACGTGGTACTGTGTACTGTGGTACTCTGAAGAAATATGTAGCTAATTAAGTCAAACTTGTTTTTCTTTCAGGGTACTACATCCTTTTATGGATCAGAAAGCATTATTATTGGTATACCAAGGTTGTTTCTTCTCCCTTAAGTCCTATGGAATAGAAGTTTTGGGTGGTTAATCACGTTCATTTAGAATGTTTATTGAACAAAAAAGAGCAGTCAGTGCTATTTTAGGCCTACTTCCGTTGACCTCATGCAGAGGTGCTTTTAGAGGACTAAACAGTTTTTTACCTTTACTGGGCTTTACATTTTAAAGTTTATTTTGTTTGTTCTGAAGAAATCTGAAGGACTCCAAAAAGTTAATGCGGATACCCACCAGGCATGGTAATAATCTTCGCACTCCCAGACGTCGCCTTACTCTCTCCGTGTCAGAAACTTCATGCGGGAATTTTGTTCTTTAATATGTTGCCTATTGAAATTAAGTCATGTCAAAGCAGATTGTTGGAGAACAAACTGAAAAAATATCTCACTGACAAAGAGTTTTACAATTTAGATGAATTTCTGAACAGTACTTAGTTTTATTTTGTTTTTAAGTACCCGTTGTAAAAATTTATTTAGATAAGCTTATTACGAGTAGTTGTTAGTATTAGTATAACATAGTTTTAAAGATGGCGTCTGAGATATATATGTAGATTAAGTATCTATTCAGAAATAAATAATTCGAATTTCAATATACAGAGGTTTGAAAATGTTTATTCACACATTTCATAGACGATATTTTTTCTCTTTCTATGCAACTTATAAATATGTTCTTTCCAAATTAACCCACTGTCGATATTTATATGTAAATAGTTCACTTTATCTACTGTAAACATTTTTGGGCAAGTACAGTCTTTACATACGTTTTCAACTGACTTAAGACATATACATCTATGATACCAAAGATTATAATCTTTGATGATACTTAATCTTTAGAGGTTCACAATTGTTTTAATTTCATAGATGTAAATGCATTACTACTGTTTTCTTTTCATTAATCACCAGACCCGAATCGGGCATTAGTCTAACTATCTCATCAAAATCTTCTTTCAGCCTCTTTTCCACTGTTTTTAATTTTAAGCGCAGAAACCAATAAGATTCCATCTGCATAGGTCTCAAAATATTAAATTTTACTAATAGTTTCCTTGGTGAATCGCTGTAATCTGAGGTTTACTCAATCACCATAGTATTGTCATATCTTAAACTGATATTGTAACAATTGTGTTGTGTGACATTCAGTTATTTTGTGAGTTTCATTCAAAACTATAATTATGTTTTTAATTGACACGATCAAATTTAATCATGCAAATTCTGTAATGAACATTTAATATAAATTAGCTGTCCTTCAAAAATTAGATGGCACTTAACTTTCATCTATTCAATCATCAATCGATCAAAAGATTTTATTAAGATGTGAGACGTTTAAAGATGTAATTATTAGTGATTCTATTAAGAGATAGTGTAAAGACTCAAACCTATAAATACTACAACTTAATGAATGTGTATTAACCAGTAATTGTGGAAAAAAATTAATTCCTTGACGTAACCAGACGTGTAAGCATTTATAGTTTTCTCCTCTTTTTTCTTGGAGATTATATCTTTGCTAATATATTACTCTGTATAAATAATAAACATTTTGTCTATAAATTCCTTAGAATAGACTAATAGTCCAAATTTGCACGTCTCTTAGACTTGATAATCCAAAATTAGTGTTTACTCAATTTCTGCTTCGTCTTCTTCTCTTTTTTTGTTTGTTTATTTTTTACGAAAAATGTGAGTTGCTTTTCTCATTTTTATATTATAAATTTATAGGAACGTTATTTTATATTTTAAGTTTTTCTCAGCACAGCTGATTAACTATAACGTAATTTTACTTTTTGATGTACATTTTTAACTGATCTTAGCATTTTCAACATTATAATTGTGTTTTTCGGTACTAATGGAATATTTTTGGAAAACTTTATATGTTTATCTTGTACTTAAGCACTACTACAACTCGAGAAGTATAAACATATTTTCAAGATAATATTTTCACCTTAATTCAATTTGGTTTTATCATTGAACTTTGATCTTTTTTACAAACTTTATGGTTGTATATACAGGGTGGACAAAATATGGAAACGCTTACAAAAAAACGTTATTTTTCCATAGATAATTATATTTTTTTCATTGTGTCCATTAAGTATAATTTTTATTTAGAATAATATACTGAAACCCATTAAATAGCAGAGAAATAATAACAATGGAAATACGCTTCACAATTGAGTTTTTTTATATTACATTATATACAGTACAAGTAAACATCACGCAACAAACAGGTGTGTTGCTTTTTATTTTTAATTTTTTTTTAAATTAAAAATTTTATTCAAATTAAAATTAATATTTAAGCTTTTTAAATTTAAACTTTCGGAAATCAAACAAGCTCAAACTTATTTACTTTGAAATTCAAATTACCACTACTCTGGAAAGGATAAACCTTTCGAAGGCGGGTTTGTGGCAATTAATTTCTCTTGAATAGACATTTCATTTGATAACGAACTCGACCTAGGGTTACGTTGAAGATGTTTGTTCAACTCCTCACGGGCCGTCCCCCTCAAAAGATCAAATGTCACTAATGTCAAAAAGTATGTTCTTTTTAACCATGACCATATACAATATTTCACTTTTACAAGTGAATTCACGCAAAATTTGTGAAAGCGTTTCCATATTTTTCCACCCTGTACATTTATTTAAACAACAGGGTTTATTTTGCATCTGAACATTTTAACTTCAGTTCTTCAGACAATAGTTCTAATTTTTTTTTTTTAGGAATAATGAAATTTGTTCTGGAAACCTTCCATTTTCATCCTGTGTTTAATCAGATTACTCAGCATGTATTTAGAAGTATATGCATTAAATATAATTCAATAGTATCACTTTTATTGAATTGTATGTTTAGTTAAACGTCATCACAATATAAATAATGCTAATTAGGTTTAATTACATAATTCCTATAGTACGTTTAAAAACAAGTTAAAATAACATTAAATTACTCACTAAAAATGTAACAATAATTAAATAAATGTTTTGTATGTAAGATGATTACTAAGTATACTTTTGATTTATATTATAAAATTAAAAATGTTATTTTAGAATAAATTTTTTTATTTTTACTTTCTCAAAAAATTTTTAGTAACTTTTATAATAATAAAAAGAGCAAATCTAGTTTTACTAATTAGTGTTCCTATAAAATGCAGTTATTTTTACTGCAATATAAAGTTATTTTAGATATAAAATAAAGTTAATATTACGCTGAAATAAAGTTTTTTTCCTTCTGAGATAAAGTTGGGAAGATAAAGTTGTTTATATTTATAATCATCTCGTGTACAACACCGAGATAACTAACAAATTACCTAATATAAATGTCACCGAGTCTAATCTGGCTTGTAAATTGCCTTAGTTAGTTCTGATATTATTCCGCGACATCATTTAAAATACGAAATAGTAAAACTCGACTCTTCCTTTCATTTATCTCAATATTTTTTACTACAGCGTAATAATTCATACAATAAAATATATTAAATAATATATTTTTTTATTCATATTTTTGTATTTTTTTAATATATATATATATTATATTAAACACCTGTTTTATAATACAATTTTGTTAAACTAGCCAAACATCGAAAATTAACTCTTAACATTCCTTTAGTTTAATTATGAAATGTGCACGATTTATAATTATTAGGTAAATTATTTGGAAACTAAGAACCAATTACTGTCATTGCGAAACAATACCGTAATTTACCGTAAAGTGGGATAATATTTTAAGGCTATTCGTATGTTATGGGACTGATGAATAGCCTTTACTTCTCGCACGTGTGTAGGATTTGTAGAATATTGTTTAGAGGTATATTACTTGGCAAACTGTGTTGGCTTGGTGAAGATTATGTAATTATGAGAAGTACTGGGGTTGAAGACAGGTAACAGACATTGTACACACGGGTGGTGGGTAGGTAACTACCTCTGTTCGTGTGTGAGTAAGAGGGTGGTTGAATATGTCAAGTAGTATTTTTCATAAAAAGGTTAGGTTTTATGTGCTTGAGGTAAATGATGGAAATGAGCAAATAATAATTCTTTCACCTTGGTTTGGCAAAAATTTTAGACTAAATTTACACTCCAGTCGCCATGATCTAAAAAAACATACATGTTGGCTCATTTAAAATACTCATTGAAATTATGTAATTGGTCAGAAACATTAATATGACCTAGGATTAAGAAATTAATTATAAGTTATGAAAAAAACTTTGGTAAAATCAATTTATCAATTTGATCGTATATTAGTATCAAATATTGTGTAATAAACAATAGGCTGTTTGTATGTACTTTTACTATGTCACTCTTTAAGAAATAGCATAGTAGTGGTTTTAAATTTAAAACACATGATCAAGTTTCTTTTACTACCACATAAAACCATGTAAACAATCATGTAAAACACAACAATTTCAGGAAAAATAGCCCACTTATTTTACATTTTTTATATTGGTAAAAATTAAAATCTTCTAATTTATCAATAATGTAATATCATATAGACTTATTTATAGTATATATGTAATCTAGGGGTTTGTTATTTTCTATAACAAAGTCATTTTCTTGCTATGTAATAGTTTAACAGATCCATCCAAGTGTGCTATGTGCCTAAGATCCTTATAACAAATACTAATCTCCACAACACTGGTTACATATTCATAGCGTGCCACAGGGAGGCAGTCTGCACTGTTTGGCCAACTGATACAGGATGGGACAGTATCAACACAGGACTAAACAAGCGAATGCTTGTTCAAAATATATGTTGGCTTTTGCAAACATATTTTATTGTTTTAGTTTATAAATGTCGATGAAAAATTGTTATTTGGTATATTTTAATGTTTAATTAACACGTGTAATCATTACAAGAACAATAACATTTTGTTTTTAATTTATATCTAATTAATTGATCATGGGTTATTCGAATTCAGTTAGCATCAGAGGGTTTTATTAGGCTTGTTTGATTTCTTTGTGGCAATTTCCAAAAGTTTAAATTTAAAAAGTTTAAATATATATACCTGTTTGTTGCGTGATGTTTACTTGTACTGTATATAATTTAATATAAGAAAAACTCAATTGTGAAGCGTATTCCCATTGTTATTTTAAAAGCCGTAGGAGGTGACATCTAATAAAAATATTTACTGTAGTTTCGCCACGGTGTCTTCTTACAAGATGTAGCGTTAAGCTGTGACATTTCAAAGATTTAATAATAAGTTCATAAAAAGACAAAGAGCAGTAAAGCAGTTTAAATGCCTTATTATCTTAGTCCTAACTGTTACAATTAATCGATTTTAATTTCAAAGACCGAAACCGATAATTGTGTACTAATTCCAAACTGCACAAGTGAATTAAGATAAGAGGTAGTGAAACTGAAGAAATGAGATATGGCTTATTGTTTTCCATTTGTTTAACAGCCTTTGCAATGAGACCTGTAAGTAAGACGGTGATTTTCTTAGTTGGGTTTATCAGTGTTACTTGTTTTGCTGCAACGACAGAAGATGACGGTGAGGAACGTCACAAAGAATGTGCCTTACCGTTTACAACAGTAAGTATTATTGCCTATATTTAGCATTGCTGATTATTGCGTAAAAACGTTATTGGATTTGCCTACGTAAAGACTGTATAAGGAATTTTCTATAGAATGACTCATACTTCTATGCTTCAATGACTTCAATACTTCCATGAACGACTTAGTAGGTGAACCGAAGTTTTTCGCTCCTCGTCTTGTCACTTTTACTGTAACTAACCCAACCTTAGTATTTGTTTTCCATACGTTCCGGCTCGCCTAATCAGGAATCACTTTTCATTCCTCCCCATAATAGTTAATTTTTAAAAGTTATTTTGTAACAGATTTTAATTTATTTTGCATATTTATCATTTGTATGGAGAACTACTCCATAAATGCAAAGACATGAATAAATAAATAATTTCAAACCCAAATATAAGAATAAAATACGACACGCATACATTAAAACTATAATTAAAAAAAAGCTTTACTCTTTCTAACATTAGAATTATGAGCGTGGAATAAAAATCCTGGAACAGCTAATTTTTAACCGTCACTGATAAATTAAAGAGTGTTGGTCTGTCAAAATTAGACAAAAAGGACCCACTTAGGTGGCGATCCATAAGGAATCCAAAGAAATTCTTATATAGCAGCATAGTTCGAGTTTGATATCCTATTGTAGGTCTTAAATAGTAGAAAACAATACCACAAACTGGACCTCAAAAGGTGCACCTTAATCAAATAGTGTTATTGTTAAGTTTCCCTTCAGTAGGTGTTGACTTGCATTAATTTATTGTACTGAAATTAAAAATGAAGAACTTATTACAGTAAGTGTTAAAACTTGTCACCAATTGACTGTTGGCAGTATCGCAATTTGTCGTAGAATCCAGAAACAACTTTTTCTATACCATCCGGAGATATTTGCCGAGTTTCTTCAGTGAAGCGCTGAATAAGTTCTTGTGTATTAGCAGGCTTAGTTAGTAAAGCTCTTTGTTTTAAATAACCCCATTAAACATTTATAGGATTTTAAGTCTTATGATAAAGGTGGCAACTCTATTGTCTCTCTGCGTTTTGTCCACCTCTAATACACGTTAATTGATATTGACCCAGCCGACCGTCCACACACGGAGAGCGGATATCCGCCCACCCATAAACACGCACACGCGCACACTTTTAAAGTGATATTGACACACCCACTCACTTATAAATGTGCAGTGACGTTGAGCCACCCTCAGTTTTCTATTTAAGTTATAATGAATACAAAATAATATCACTGATGATGGTAAAAAAAATTGCTTATGGCTTTCAATTTTAGATATTGGGATTTCTATATTTTATTTAGCTATTACAGGTATACCAGAAAATTCAAGTTAATTTATTGGAAATTACATGGTAAACATCACCACTGCAAAAGAAATTCTTAATCTACCATCTCAACTATACACGCACAATGGTATTGACCCACCCACCTAAAAATCTATATAGTTATATTGACTCACCCACCTATACATGCACGTATAGTAGTACTGACCCACCTACACATGTTTAGTAATATTGGCCCACATATCCTCTCTTACATGTACATTGTATTGGTCCACCTGTCCACACTCACAAGTACAGTGGTATTGACCCATCCACCTACCCAACATGTACATTGGTAGTCAACACCTACCCACTCATACATGTATTCAAATACCACACCTACATGTGTGGGTATATTATTTAAAACATGATTTAGCAAAAAATGTTGCTTTTCAGTCCAATTATGGGGTGTAGGCTAATGAAATCAAAATAAAATATGAATAAAGCGCAAAAGTTTAAAAATTGGAGAGGTTAGGACTACAATGATCTCTTTTACACCTAACCACCGATGTAAAAACTAAAATAGTATTACCTCCTAAATATTATAATAAGGATTACATTTTATAAAATCACGCTTGTTCTAAAATTAATTACTTTTAAGATTGCGTTAATTTTCTCATAGAATATTAATTGAATTAATAGTGCTTTTCCGAATTAAAAAAAACTATACACTCACTGAAAGAACTAAATTAATAAAATCACATCTAACTATGAGTTTTAAATTGATAAATGTTTCTTTTTTCTTTACTTATAATGTTAAAAAACTTTGGTAAATCAAGAAATATTCGTAAGCAATATCAATAAGATCCCGTTATTACGCACTTATACATTCTCTCATTTATTTACGTATTATTTATCCTTTATTTACGTAACAGCCTACGTTAAGTACAGCCAACGCCGTTTCAATGATTTGGTATTTCTTTATTACCAATCCTGACTTGTTCAGTTGTTTCGTAATGACCTCTCTTTCTCTCTCTAGACCAGGTTGTTCTGGTTCTTTTTATGTCACCCTCAAATCCACTTCCCAATCAAAAAACTGTTTCCAAAATGTTATACTGTTTGAGATGTCTTTGTCACGTTTTAAAAATACTGATATTTTTAAAGCACCAATTTATTTATCGGATTCTTTTTGGCCTTTCTTAAATGTTCGTGTAATTCTACAATTTCCTTCATTGTATAAGTGGTTCTATCTATTTGATGTGCTCATAGAGTTTTAGTTTTCCTTTCCTTATGTAAGAATGTTTTTCAATGATTTTCTAAATCGTTATTATTTATAAATCTGTTATATAATGTACGTATTATGTTTATATAAAGATTTTATGATTTTCTCAACATGAATTTATTTTCAAACTATACTCTCAGCCTCATAAGATATTCTGGTTTAATTACTGGCATTACGTTTTGGTTTTGCATATTGATAGTGATTTTTTTTAATAATGTTTTTTGTTAGTCTAAGGGCAGTTGTAGTTTTTACAGCCAGCTTCAATTTAAATTTTACAGACTGAATTTGTGTACAATATCGGCTAAATATTTTTCTATTGCATTATGTGCATAATTAATTAGGATTTGATTCTGTTATTTTTTTTTAAATAACCTTTTTAGAGCCTTTTATGATTGTAATTCATTTTTTTAATTTGAAGTTTTTCTTGTTTCCAATTTCTAGAAAGCTTTTCCTTAGACACTGTTGAGCAGTAACGAAGAAGACTATTTCAACATCCAGTTGTTATTTAAAATATTTAAGAACTTTCGCCGATAAATTTGACCTTTTATTTAGTGTCAGGTAGTGTTCACCTCATCAATGCTTAAATTTTCACATTGAGGCCCAAATTATTTTAAAATGTGGAAAATAGCACAAATATCAATTAAATGTAATGCACTTTTAAAGTCTATAAATCTATGAACGATTTGTCTGCACTACATCCCTTTTAAAAGAGTCTTTTGTCTCTTAACATATTCTTAAATTGTTCTTTAATTTTTCCGTCAAACTTTTAATTACATTACAGTTAAAAATGTTACGATAGTAGTTTTAAGCTGTTAAATGTTTCTTTTACTACAAATATAATAAGAAGCCCGTTATTAAGCATTTATTTATTTATTTTATGATAGCGTCTATAAAAGTGTTTTATTTTGTAATTACTATAAAAGTAGCATTAAACATTCATTAATTTAAACATTCAATAAATAATATTGCTTTTATCCAATTATAACAGCACTGCTTGTTCAGTTCAATGGTTTTAATTTAATTAATACAGGTATATGCTAAATAAATACAAGGTGTTGCAAAAAGGTGTCCTGGCTATGCGTTTTCAAATTGTATCTATAATTCTAAGCTAAAACTGAAGAATAATATTTTTTCAATTTCCGGTTTGTTTAGCAGCTAGACGCCATTTTGTTTTTTCATAAAACAATTTATATCTTTGTTTTTATCTTTGCGATTGTTACAAAACTCGGTAAATGGGTTCATGTTAGAAGGTAGAAGGTAAATTTGATTAAAAAATATTTTTAAATTATCTTAATTATTTTGAAAATTACGGCCATTTTCTTTTTATTTTAACAAATACCTAACAACCACTGGTTTAAAAAAAAATTGTGTGAGACACACAAAACAGTTAAATAACTTTACCTTTTCAATGATAGCTCATTTGTAAAAATCGGTTAAGAAATAACAATTTTATGAACTAATATTAACTCACATGCAAACTAAATGGTTACTAATTTGACAGTATTTGAACTTATTTCTTAACCGATTTTTACAAATGAGGTATCATTGAAAAGGTAAAGTTATAAAACTGTTTTGTGTATCACACCATTTTTTTTAAACCAGTGATTGTTAGATATCTGTTAAAATAAAAATAAAATGGCCGTAATTCTGAAAATAATCAAGATAAATTTAGAAAATACTCAAGATAATTTTAAAATATTTTTTAATCAAATACTACCTTCTAACATGAACCCATTTAGCGAGTTTTGTAACAATCGTAAAGATAACAACAAATATATAACTTGTTTTATGAAAAAAAAATGGTGTTTAGCTGCTAAACCAAGCGCTTTCAATTTTAGCTTAGAACTACACATATTATAATCTGAAAGAGCATAGCCCCTATATAGTGAAATCTTTTTGTAACACCCTATATAGTGGTGATTTGAAAAAATTAAACAATTTAATTTCCATACTGTGTTTAGTTAATAATGGACTTAAGAGCACTTCAAATGTTAATTAACATATGTTGATCCTTCACATGTGGCGTTACTAAGACAATTTTCTTGTTTCAGTGTTGGGTGGAGCTCACTGGAGGAGGCTCTCTCGGTATACAAAACCACTGTTGATCCTTCATGTGGCGTTACTAACACAAGTTTCTTGTTTCAGTGTTGGGTGGAGCTCACTGGAGGAGGCTCTCTCGGTATACAATACCACTGTTGATTCTTCATGTGGCGTTACTAACACAAGTTTCTTGTTTCAGTGTTGGGTGGAGCTCACTGGAGGAGGCTCTCTCGGTATACAATACCACTGTTGATCCTTCATGTGGCGTTACTAACACAAGTTTCTTGTTTCAGTGTTGGGTGGAGCTCACTGGAGGAGGCTCTCTCGGTATACAATACCATTGTTGATCCTTCATGTGGCGTTACTAACACAAGTTTCTTGTTTCAGTGTTGGGTGGACCTCACTGGAGGAGGCTCTCTCGGTATACAATACCATTGTTGATCCTTCATGTGGCGTTACTAACACAAGTTTCTTGTTTCAGTGTTGGGTGGACCTCACTGGAGGAGGCTCTCTCGGTATACAATACCATTGTTGATCCTTCATGTGGCGTTACTAACACAAGTTTCTTGTTTCAGTGTTGGGTGGACCTCACTGGAGGAGGCTCTCTCGGTATACAATACCATTGTTGATCCTTCACATGTGGCGTTATTAAGAAAATTTTCTTAATAATCATATCGGCCCGGGATTGGAAATAATATATAATTAAGAAATAAAATATTTTACCTTGTTCAATCACTTTTATTTAATATACTACATGTTTCGATCCTTAGATCATATTCAGGTGTATATTGCAACAAATCTTGAAGGCATCACTAAAAATTTAAATTATTTAAATTAATTAAATCTTATTAACCTGAAAACACATAAAATAATAAACTGTTTTGGTTAGCTAGTTGTTATTATCACAGATGGTGTAATATTTAATGTAAATATCGTAGTCTTTTTTTCAATTTGATGGTGTCTAGATATCTTCTTGTTGTATTTTTTAGTTATGTACCTTTTCTTTGTTTTTGTATATATGTATCAAATATAATGTTAGATTGTATTTTAAGGTTAATAAGTTTTAACTAATTTAAATTTTTATTGATGCCTTCAAGATTTGTTGCAATACACCTGAAGATTATCTAAGGATCGAAACATGTAGTATATTTAACAAAAGTGATTGAACAAGGTAAAATATTTTATTTCTCAATTATACAAGTTTCTTGTTTCAGTGTTGGGTGGACCTCACTGGTGGAGGCTCTCTCGGCATTCAATACCACTGTTGATCTTTCATGTGGCGTTTACTAATACAAGTTTCTTATTTCAGTGTTGGGTGGACCTCACTGGAGAAAACTCTCTCGGCATTCAATACCACTGTTGATCTTTCATGTGGCGTTTACTAATACAAGTTTCTTGTTTCAGTGTTGGGTTGACCTCACTGGAGGAGGCTCTCTCGGCATACAATACCACTGCTGCGGATACCCGCGCTATTATTGTGACAAATATTATACGAAAGTCTGCACTGAAACGATGACTTCGCGAACTCTGGATTCTTCTATAAACGAAGAACTAATTCCAATACCTGTAGATTTAGAGACGGTATTGAACATCACCCAACCTGACAACAATAATGAAACTGAAATTTTAACTATAAATACCTAACATTAAAGATTAAGTTAAACAAAGTGACTTTTCTGCTTATTGTACTGTCCTAACCATTGAATATTATTTAGTTATCCACAAATACAAGTTTATAGACTTAAATGAAACATATTTATAAATTCCACAATTTAAAATTTTTTAATGAATGCATTTTCACCAGTTACGGCATCTTCAGACTATAATAAACAAATTGTACCAAAACTGTTTATTATAATCTGAAGATGCCGTAACTGACGAAAATGCATTCATTAAAAAATTTTAAATTGTGGTATTATTAAATATGTTTTATTTAAATCCATCAAAATACCACCAAGGACTACATAAAAAAAGTGTATAGTCCTGCGGTCAGTATCAAAAAATAAACTGTAAAACTCAACTCTACATGGTAAATTTTCTTCAAAAAATCGTAAAAATATATTGTAAGGAAGTAGCTTTATTTATAAATTTACCTTTATGTTTTATTTACTGCCACAATCTCCCGGATTGGGGAACACCCTTATTTCTTCTTCCACAGGTCAATGAGGTCAATGGTGAGGGTCTAATAGGAGTTGTAGTGTATGTCATGTGGTGTTGATGGGTATACCCCCCGAGGCCTAAGGCCAAGGTCATCAAGCCGACCTTAAAGTAGAGCTGCTTAAATGCCTTAAAATAAGGATCCTCTGCAACACTTTTGACATTATGCTGTAATGTATGCTCGTTTTTAAGAGGATATCGCACCGAAAAGTGAGAAAAATATGGAAAATTTATAATACTTTTCATCTTCATATTCCATTATTTACAATGTTCTAAAGCAGGTTATAACATTTATAACCTAAAGTCACAAATTTTTTAACATCTTTTTTCATAACCTTACAAAATCCATAGGTGTGCATTCACCAAGTTTTTGGTTTTAAATACCCAAAAGTAGGTTTTTCTACAAAGATATTATAAATAATTGGTACATGTTAGGGAAGTTACTTGATTTATACTGGATACAACAGATATACAGACACTGTGACGCCCTGGTTCTACGTTATCTAAAATACCCAAACGTTTTGACAAGAAAATAGTTTAAATTGATAATTTTCTAAATATTATAAAATATTCCAACTTCTACTGAAATAAAGTTAAACAAACCAAAATACAAGAAGAAGAAAGAAAATCACATATGGATGGCACCTAATATTGTAATGGATGATTCCAATTTATATATGCTAATCATAAATAAAAAACTTATGGTTTCATAAGTTATTATACACGAAATAACAGTTATGAAATTTTATATACACTAAGCCTCCCATGATAATGTTTAAAACAGTTTTCAAAAAGCTTAGTGACCCTTACTAAATTGTATAATACCCAAAGTCTCCATAATTTGCTGAAAGTCAAAACAGCGTTGTGAAACACCCTTCTACTCTAAAAGTAAACATATCAATCCTTTACACCCAAAGCACACAATATTATCTACATAAAAACTTCCCTTCTCTACGTTGTCATCCCAAAAATAACTCTTTTGACGTATTATCTTGTGGGAACGTAACTTTCATTATGTTTTCACACACCGAGTTTCCACCCTAAAATCAAATTCAATATATTTACACAACATTAAAATACTTATTACCAACTCGGAAAACGACCTTTCAAAAAATACCTTCTATTCCAAGACTTTAAAAAATACCTTATATAAAATTATGGGATCTTGAATTTTACTGTGTCATATTTTAAATTCATAATTTTATATATAAACAATGTTTTGGGCTAGGTAGAGCCCGATGAAATGAAGCTGCGCATCACTAACAAGTCCACAGTTCGTCAGACATAAATATTAAACAAAGGACTATAAATTTCAGATTTCATAACATCATATTATATGAATGTGCTGTAACTTGCTGAGTATACTGCCTGTCTGCTTATTTTTACAAAATAAATATTTTCACTGGAAACATTTTAAGAACTCAGTTAATATTTTTGAGGACTTGTATTCCACGTTTCAATGGCGAAATGATTCTTCCACTGAAAAGTATCTTAGCTTCGAATATTACCCTCATTGTGGCCATTTTCCCTCATCTTGTGAGTTCGGAAGATCGTCCTAATGTTTTTGATGTTGTTAATTAAAGACAACATCAGCTAAAACTAACCTAAAATATATCGATCAGTTATTGTGCCACGCAGTCCTAGAAACACTTCAACCTGTTAAATAATTAATTGTACATAAACTTGTATATTACAACCTACGTTATACATATTTTATCTTACTGTCATGTTTCTGACGTATGAATAGTTCTCGTATTCCCATAATAATACAACATTTTCAAATACCTGCCAAATGATCTATTTTCAACGTACACAAGAATATTTTATGTAGTCAATATTTTACAGATATATCAAATTTCTTTCAGCATATCAGATTAGAATATGAAATCCAGACTAAGCGAAATCTATATGGATATCAATATGGTGTTAAGATAGGCGTTGTTGTATTTTAAATATATGTATTTTTACTCTGCAGATATTTTTCTGTTAAAAAATATTCCAAATAAATATAAAACTGTTTTTAAAATCTACAAATAAATTACTTATTTAAACAAAAAACTAATTGTTAACAAACTGATGATATTCAGCCACGCCATTTTAAAAATGTACAAAAACTTTTCTAAACATAAAACAGTTGTTTTATCTAGTGTTATCAACCTAGTGTTATTACCTTTTACAAATAATATTCTATGATTTTAAATTCAATTGTGTTATGAGTTATTCCGTACGATTATAATTACTAAACAATTTTATTTGTTATTTTAGTATATTTGTTCATGTTAATTTAAAGTGGCGTTATTCCGAAAATATATAAAAACCAGTTGAGATAAAGTTGCAATATATGTACAAACCACTCATCTAATGTGTCTGGAATACACTTCCTTTTCCGGTATTTTTGAGAAACAAGAGAATATATTTCCCAGAAGGGAAGGATTTCCGTAAGCGATGGAGCAGTTATGGCAGCATCAGAGCGGTGTTTTTACACTGATTGAATTTGGAGCTTTGGAGTATTGGGGATTAGTGTATGGACGAGGTTGGATTGTTTACCAATGTCTTTCTTACAACAATATAAATGTTAAAATGAACTATTTCTTATATATCCAACAGATTACTTTACTTAGACGATGAAAAAATGTTCTTTCATAATTGAATTCTAATCTCCAAAAAAGGTAATAGAATAAAAATAACAATATGATGTTACATTCAACATTTTTCGTGTAATTTAATTTAATTGTTACTCTATGCAAAAATGGAAACGTTGAGAGGATGTTTCTAGCCCTTAGGAATAGAATTTCTATAAATCCTTTCTTAGTGGGTCTTTATGATATAAAAGCTAACATTCCTCGTATTTCGTACGACATTCATCAAAATCTGTTTAGTATTCCAGAGATTTCGTGGTGAGTCAGTTAATAGTTTTTGATTGTATACATTATTTAGATAAAGAAAGATGGTGATGTAAGGCAGCATTAAGCTAATACGTTAGTGTGGGTAGATTTTCAATATCTCTCATGACCCATTGAACACGAATACGTTTCCAAGTTGTGAGCAGGTCAAAGAACACTAGTTCACTTTTTTCTACCTCTATGGTGAATTTGATGTTGGGATACATCAAACTTAAATGGATTTTAAAATATTCTAAAATATATTTACCATGAAGCCAACTTGCTCAAAGATCGTCCACATAGTCTGGGTAGTGTAGGGATCCGTTTGTATATGGGTGGATTGGTCAATACCTCCGTACACGAAAGGGTGGATCAGTATAACCGTTCGTTAATGGGAGGGTTGGTGGATTAATACCCATCCAGGGCCGCTCCACACCGTAAGAATAGTAAAAATGTAGATCGAAGATAAATTTCAGCAAGTTAAGTTTTATAATGGCTCAATATTTATCTTAATAAGTCTAAGTCCTTCATGTCTTCCGTGAGAACTCTGGTGAACAATGGTTTTACGTCAAAACTTACTTTCAAAAGTTACTTTCATCCAAATGAACTTCATTTAACTGGGTTATAAGGTGTATTGAATCCTTCAAAAAAGAATTAGTCGTATCTACATGTTCATTTAATGGTATGGTGTTGAATTTGGCTACATTTCACGCAGGAGACAAAATTGAACTATCATGTTGGTTAATACCACATGTATGGATGGATGAGTGGTGGGTCAATCAATACTCCTTTACAAGTATGGGTGAGAGGGAAAACCCTCATTAAGGGTTACCTTAAATTCAATTTACTAAAAGCTCTGAAATCAAGGTCAACATCTTACTACCCCAAGTAAATGTTAACTCTCCCCATCTTAATAATCAGCCATATAGGTTTTAATTGCTTTTTAGTAAATCATATACAGAAATAGAGACCTTGGCTAGGAATAATTAATTTTACGCCAACTGGAGGGCATAAAAATAATTATTTATCAATTAGTTAGTAAACATAATGACGTTATGTAGTGTGTTTAGCACTGTTTGCACTTTACATTATATGGGATATAGCCTACATCATTATACGAATGTGGGTGGATCGTAGAAGGTAGAATAAGCCTAACTTAACCTAACCTGACCTAACATAACCAAACATAACCTAACTCAAACTAAAAAGTTAAAGATCGTCTTATTTTACCAGGCGAAGTTTGGGCTAAGAAGCCCTCTCTAACACTTAACCTGGGGACCAACGGCTTTACGTGACTTCCGAACCACGGGAGTGGCACTGTTAATGGTCTTATCGGGAATCGAACCCAAACGGTTTACGAGGCAAGCCATCGCCTTAGCCCCATAGCTACGGCCGCTCCTAAACTAACTAACTAAACCTAACCTAACGGAAACTAACCTAAAGTTTGTTCGGTTTAGCAGTTGGTTAAATACCAGCTTCATAATCTAAAGGTGCTCAGTTCGATTCCAATCAGAATCATAACAAATTTCAAAAGGGCAGGTGATAGCCACCAGCTGTTCATTTGTCATTCGTATATTAATTAATGCCACTTTCTAAGGAATAGTCGGCCTTAGTTTGTAACCGTGGGAATCATTTAACAATTTTAATGTGGGAATCAATTTAACAATTTCATAGTTTATATACTTGTCCACCTTGTTATTATTATTTAATATTTTATTGTTTTTTAACATGTGTTTTCAGTTAGTTACCAACACAGATATATATTCATTATTCATATCTAAGGCACCGATCGTCAAGATATGGGCGTATATGAGGAGTGAATGAATGTGATAAGTGTAGATGAACGAGTGGAGTCATTGTTACTATCTGAGTTCGACTTAGTTCAGAAAGGACTATTTATTAATAGCCCAATGGCCAGGGAACTACGGGATCTACAGCTTTACGTGGAATCCAAACCACGTAGTGTTGGTCTGATTTTAGCTAAATGACAAGTCTGATACTCAGTTCTCTTCCCTACACAACATCTGAACCTTGACTACGATACAACATGGACACCCAAAACTTCTCTCGTAGCGTCCACGTCGATGGCAACCATTGAGCGGACACCGTGTCGGTATTAAGAGGGCCGAGCATGGAACCTATCGCTTAGAATCTCACAAAAACTTTGTCCCCAAGTAGCTGGGTTACAGCACTGCGCTACCAATGCCGACAATATATTTTTGTTATATTGACTTTTACTGTAACTGTTTACATTTCCATTCCTTATTAATTAATGTTCATATTTATTTATTCAACTTATCATTAAATTATATTTTTGTTATTATTCACAAACGCATTCTTTTTATATTATTTTATATTTGAACACCTTCCTTCTCACCACACCAACAGTAACAATGACTATATGAGCTCATTTACACTCATCACACTCACTCGAAATCCATATTCGCTCATATCTAGACGATCGGCGTCTTAAGAATAAGTAAATAAAAGTTCGTAGATAATATAGTATTGTGCCTCACACTTTACTGCGTACACCAGGTGAAAGAGACTATAATCCATTTTTCTCCAAGATATGAAACAACAAGTTCAATTTGGCCACGCCATCTTTCGTGTTTGGTTTTATGGAATTGTACAGTAACCTATTCGTTTCTCACGCAATATTTACTTACTTTAACTAACTCCGTCCCTTTGTGACCTATTGAAGGGGAGTGTCTAAAGGGCGTGGATTTGTGAAATATACCAACAATGCTCTATATTACGGGGGTTTTTATAACTCTTAAACACAACATCGTTGCAGAATATTGGTTGAAATATTTATAGACCTAAATATATATTTGCTTAAGTAGATAATAATCGTATTATAAACTAAAAGGTCATTATTAGTTAGACATGTTAGCACAATTGAACATAATGTAAGAGAAGAGGAAAATTCTGTTTAATATTATTGAATTTTTGTTTTACGTAGGTCGCACAGTAAAAATATACTTAAATTAAGCCTCCGCATTCAGAATGAAGACGTCCTAAAATTTTAACTAACCAAAAAATCTACGTTTTTAGCCACAATTTAAATTAAATTGATGAAAGTGTTCTATTTTCAACGATTTTTTAATATAGCTTTGAAGAAAATAACTCGTTACTTGAAGATTATCGTTATTTTAGTCGGTTACATACCAGTAAATAAAAATTATTATATAACAATAAACTGTAACAATGAGAACTGAACATTGAATTTATAATGAAAGGTACTAACTACAAGCTTAAAATATGCTATACGATATTTTTGTGAAATGTAAAATTGTTTTGTTCTAAAATTGTATAGCATTTATTACTTTATTGGATAATCAATATTGTTACTAAGTAATTAACTAAGTAATTCTGGTTTTATTTTACTGTGTATTCTGGCCTGGGGTTTCCATTTTGCTCTTTCAGAGGTAGATCGTATGAAATATGTATACCCCTGTTATCAATATTCAATATATTTCTACCATCAATCAGAAAATTAAATTCGTTTCATGGTTGGATATCTTTGTTGTATTTTAAACCCTTTTGCCTTCAGTACATAGACCTGGGAATGCTGATTAAATTTAAAATGCCTGTTTTCATATAAGTATTTTAAGTACATATAGGAATGCTGGTTCCTAGATTATGTATAAATATACTGTACTAGCCGACAGCTCTTGCTTGACTACAGGGTTGTTCTCTCCGCTTGCTTACCCTTCTCTCCGTGTTTCACGCAAAACATTACATCAGTATAACATCTCATTATCCTTCCATCCTCCTAGATAACAACCTTTTATAATATAAAAGAACCCTTTAAGTCTACTTTTGGGATGCAAAGTAGTGTAATAAGGTCGAATTTGGTGGAAACATCTTAAACATTGCAAAAATGAAAACCAAATTAGCAACGCCTTAGAGTCATATTTATAAATTTTGCATCAGCTGTTCAATAAATTATTAAATTAATCGAATGCGAATATTACTATTATGGATAAAAGGAAAAGTTGAGGGACTCTTTCTACTGTATGGTAATGGAATTTCAAAAAGTACAATGTTAGGGTTACAAAAAATAACATCCCTCAAAATGTTATCAACATATATTCAGTGGTTCCAGAGATTTCGTGATCAGTAGGTACATTTTTTAGTATTATATATATAAATATTATAATAGACATAGTCATCTTGACAATCGAACTCTTTCGGTAACTACATCAGACATACGGTACTCCACATGGAGTCTCCGAAAATAAACATCCTTTTTCGTCATATCCAGGCAAATGGATCTCCTCCGAACGCCATTGGTTGAAATATCGATCTCCGGGATGTATACTGTTCAGAGGAAAAGTTGAGGGACTCTTTCTATTGTATGGTAATAGAATTTCAAGAAATACTATGTTAGGGTTACAAAAAATAACCTCCCTCAAAATTGTATCAACATATATTCAGTGGTTCCGGAGATTTCGTGATCAGTGGGTAAATCTTTTTAGGATTATATATATATATATATATATATATATATATATATATATATATATATATATATATAATTCATACTAAATATAAAATTAGGTATCTGTACTGCCTACCATTACCCCAAACATATGACGTTAAAGAGGATCCCTTATATTAAAAACTACATTCGTATGTGGTAAATTGGATACCATGAGAAACCAAAACCTTCGTGAATCTCTGGTCCAAGAATGGCAAACGTGGTTTACCGAAATTGAACCCAAATAATATTTATACATTTTGTACTTATGTTTTATAAATTAATTTTGTGTGACGTTTACTTGTTTTTTTTTTTACTAAACTTGTAAACAATACATGGTATATTGTTGAAATAGCACAACATGACCACAATACACGGTATATTGTTGAAATAGCACAACATGACTACAATACACGGTATATTGTTGAAATAGCACAACATGACTACAATACACGGTATATTGTTGAAGTAGCACAACATGACTACAATACACGGTATATTGTTGAAGTAGCACAACATGACTACAATACACGGTATATTGTTGAAGTAGCACAACATGACTACAATACAATAATTTTTGTTAACCATATTTAACCTTTCTTTAATTTTGTATTATATAGTCTAATATAAACTTGGTAAATGACACATATAATTAATTTTCAAAAAAATATAAAACATCGTTGACTGTTTTAGCAAAAACTGCTCTGAAAATCGCATTATTTCTGTTTTTAATCTCCAATTTCCAACTTATTTAAATTGATACTAACAAAGTGATTGCATGTTTAATTTCATTTAAAGTAAGATTAAAATTGATAAAGTTCTTTTGTTTTTAATGTTTAGTTATTTTTTTAATTACTAATGATGAAAAAGAACCGTTACAAAAGTTCCCCATTTCAACTTGTTTCTCCGATCAATCCTTTTGTGTTACCAATCTCACATAATGAGTCTTATTGAAGTCTTATCGGTTGGAAACTGCTCTCGATCTGGTAGCAATTTGAGAAGAAGTCTCAGTCAGCTGTTAACTGTTGCAATCAGCTCATTTTATTCTCGCTAAATACCAGATATGAAGTTATGATAATACAGAGTATAATTTTGTACGCTTTGGTTTATTGAACAATAAGATGAATTGGCCATGAAACAAGAAATAGGTATTTTTCATTCAATTTAATTTAAGAAAAAAAATAGTTTATATTGATTTTAAATAAACTTGTTCACAGTGCAGTCTATTGTTTAGAAAACTGCATAATGTCCACATAAATGCCTTTCCATTTCATATTACATGTAATTTTACAGAATTATACAGTTTTTATTGGATGGATTTATTTTTACAAATTTAAACATATTTTTAGGCGTATGATTTACGCTATCCCTTACGCTTTATATGATACGCTATAGAACTTGTTAAGGTCTAACAATGCTTTACAAAACTCACCATTTTGATTATTTCCGATACGTTAAAAGGTCCAAACCCTATTTATTTATCAATATTGTCTTTTATTCTTAATACACTGATTGTTAAGGTATAGTTGAATATAGATTTTGAAAGAGTATGGTTAGTGAAAATGAGTGAATGTAGTCTTTAGTGAACCCCTCTGGTCTGAAGAAGGTGAGCGTGGTTCACCGAAATCAATCATCATAATATTTGTGCATTTTGTACTTGTATTGTAATATATTTGTGCATTTTGTGCTTATATAGTAATAAATTTGTTTTGTGACGTTTATTTGTACTGTAATGTAGTCTTTGTCACAAACTAAGACCAACTATTCCTTAGGAAGTGTCATTAATAGCCCAAATACAGATAAACAGCCGGTTATCAGCTGATCCCTTTAAAAATTTGACTCCGATTCTGAACGAACTGAGAACCTTTAGCTAATGAACTGGACTTTAACAAACTTCGCTTCCGACCAAAGTATTTACAATAAAATCTCAATACTTAGACACTTTGTGGACTACGGGGGTGTCGAAGTATCAGAATGTCCAACTATAAGAAATGTATGGTAAACCTATACAAAATTATTTTGATAAAGAACTGTAGTGTATTTTCTTTATACAGTAACAGTTAACAGAAGAAAAAAACATTGTCTGCGTCGGACCAGACGGGGGAAGTTATACCGTAGACCTTCTATTATCTATATATATATATAAAATCCAATGTATGTTTGTTTGTCTGTCTATCCTTTATGCGCTACCAAACCGTCCAACCGATCACCATGAAACTTGGGGAAGTTGTTCTATATATCCCAGGGAAGGTTTCTGTCCTATTCCCGTTTCTTTAATCCCTCAGGGCTCCATCCCTTGGACTTCTAAAGTTTCAATGTTAATCAAAAAGCAGGATGCATGAAGGTATAATAAGTCAAATATAAAAAGAATATCAGTGTGGGTTTTAAATATGTCAAAATTATACTGTTTATATTTTTATGTTTTGATTTCTTGTGAAGCTATATTAATTGATTGATTTATTTGATTAACAGCTGTTAAATAAATAAAACAATCGATTAATCGATAGTTCTTAAAAATTTGTTCTTAATTTTCAGCGTGACGCGGTTTCTCGACCAACATCCCATCCCAAAGTGTCTAACGGGCGCAAAGAAGTATAACTTCAAAAATTCTAAATATATATATATATCTGTAACATTGTATGACCTATTGAATTGGTATGGAGATAAAATAGTAGTTATTTAAGTATGGACAGTAGAGTATTTAGAAGGTACAGTAACTAAATACAGTATTCACTATGACAGTGTTATTTCATTGATCTGTAGCAGGCTGACACACATACAACCGGCCATGGTCAATAATTTTGCCATACGGTGTCACCATTACCGGTGTCGAACTATAAGGACTGTCGAAGTACTGAGTGTCGAATTATCGAGGTTCTACTGTAATAACTATTCAATAGTTATTTATTCCAGAACAATCCTACTACAACAGAGATCTTTCTAACTACATATTATTTTGATCCAATTATGATCTGTTTTATGAAAGCTAGTGATGTGGTGGATATAAGACTAAACAATCAAGTAACTTGCTCTTTTGAATATCAGTCAACTCTAGTTGAGATCTGATTCACTCACTACTAACCTACTTAGGCGATTATGGCAAATGTTCTTATTCATTTTAATTAAATTCAAATGATATTTATAACTTAATAAAATGGAGTTTGATTGGTATATGTATTTCCAAATATTACAATAAAATTAGTTTATATATAAATTTTAATCAATAACTTAGTCAATAAGGCAAGCAAAGAGTGTAATTTACAATAGAATGGGAAAAGGAACTACTATCATTGCTAATTTAAATGATAAATATACTTATAGAGTTATTTTGGCTGTATTTCGCTCTATTATATAAATACAATTTTAGTTATAATATGGGTTATAGTGCTAGCAATATTAAATACAATTTATTTTATTCACAAATTTGTTTGAAAACGGGTTTTAAATTTAATAAAATGCATAACATTAACTTAAATACGAATTTAAGTAAACTATTGATTTTGTGGTCTCGGTAGTTCGTTAGTTATCTAAATATGTGAGGATAAAGTAATTTTTATTACCATTTTTTTTATTTTATATCTATAGCCAAGCGCTGTTGAGGGAGAAGGTCGAAACAATGATTTCAAAGTTGCGTACACAAATTCAAGCTAAAAAGAGAAGAATCAGAAGGCAACTCCATTAGTGCACTGAATTTGTGTCGAGTAGTTATTTTTCCAGTTCTCCATTGGGATGGCAGATCTAGCACCTTGTCAGTCCGTTCCTTAATTCCTCCTAAATTCTAAAGAATAAATGTAGTAATTGTTACTACAAATTTACAAAGATTTACATTAATTATAATCTATTTATAACTGTTACTGAGGCGTTCACTGTGAACATAAAAAAGCTACATCTGCATAATATTTTTTCTTTGACAGAATGTATTAAAACGTAAATATTTAATTCAGAGTTTATAAGAACTCAAGGGATTTCTGTTGTAGAATAGTCAAAGACACCAGTGTAGCCATGTATTCCAGTTCAGTTAATTTACAAACAGAGCGACATTTTACAGTTTGATACACTTAGTCTTTCAAATGTGATGGCATTAATCCGTTTATCTTTCAAATATCAGTCCACTACAGTAATCTACGTGTTTACAAACAGAGCGACATTTTACAATTTGATACACTTAGTCTTTCAAATGTGATGGAATTAATCCGTTTATCTTTCAAATATCAGTCCACTTCAGTAATATATGTATTTACAAACAGAGCGACATTTTACAGTTTGATACACTTAGTCTTTCAAATGTGATGGAATTAATCCGTTTATCTTTCAAATATCAGTCCACTACAGTAATCTATGTATTTACAAACAGAGCGACATTTTACAGTTTGATACACTTAGTCTTTCAAATGTGATGGAATTAATCCGTTTATCTTTCAAATATCAGTCCACTACAGTAATATATGTATTTACAAACAGAGCGACATTTTACAGTTTGATACACTTAGTCTTTCAAATGTGATGGAATTAATCCGTTTATCTTTCAAATATCAGTCCACTACAGTAATCTATGTATTTACAAACAGAGTGAAATTTTACAGTTTTATACACTTAGTCTTTCAAATGTGATGGAATTAATACGTTTATCTTTCAAATATCAGTCCACTACAGTAATCTATGTAATTACAAACAGAGCGACATTTTACAGTTTGATACACTTAGTCTTTCAAATATGATGGAATTAATCCGTTTATCTTTCAAATATCAGTCCACTACAGAAATATATGTATTTACAAACAGAGCGACATTTTACAGTTTGATACACTTAGACTTTCAAATGTGATGGAATTAATCCATTTATCTTTCAAATATCAGTCCACTACAGTAATATATGTATTTACAAACAGAGCGACATTTTACAGTTTGATACACTTAGTCTTTCAAATGTGATGGAATTAATCCGTTTATCTTTCAAATATCAGTCCACTACAGTAATATATGTATTTACAAACAGAGCCACATTTTACAGTTTTATACACTTAGTCTTTCAAATGTGATGGAATTAATCCGTTTATCTTTCATATATCAGTCCACTACAGTAATATATGTATTTACAAACAGAGCGACATTTTACAGTTTGATACACTTAGTCTTTCAAATGTGATGGAATTAATCCGTTTATCTTTCAAATATCAGTCCACTACAGTAATCTATGTATTTACAAACAGAGCGACATTTTACAGTTTTATACACTTAGTCTTTCAAATGTGATGGAATTAATCCGTTTATCTTTCAAATATCAGTCTACTACAGTAATCTATGTATTTACAAACAGAGCGACATTTTACAGTTTTATACACTTAGTCTTTCAAATGTGATGGAATTAATCCGTTTATCTTTCATATATCAGTCCACTACAGTAATATATGTATTTACAAACAGAGCGACATTTTACAGTTTGATACACTTAGTCTTTCAAATGTGATGGAATTAATCCGTTTATCTTTCAAATATCAGTCCACTACAATAATATATGTATTTACAAACAGAGCGACATTTTACAGTTTGATACACTTAGTCTTTCAAATGTGATGGAATTAATCCGTTTATCTTTCAAATATCAGTCCACTACAGTAATATATGTATTTACAAACAGAGCGACATTTTACAGTTTGATACACTTAGTCTTTCAAATGTGATGGAATTAATCCGTTTATCTTTCAAATATCAGTCCACTACAGTAATATATGTATTTACAAACAGAGCGACATTTTACAGTTTGATAAACTTAGTCTTTCAAATGTGATGGAATTAATCCATTTATCTTTCAAATATCAGTCCACTACAGTAATATATGTATTTACAAACAGAGCGACATTTTACAGTTTGATACACTTAGTATTTCAAATGTGATGGAATTAATCTGTTTATTTTTCAAATATCAGTCCACTACAGTAATATATGTATTTACAAACAGAGCGACATTTTACAGTTTGATACACTTAGTATTTCAAATGTGATGGAATTAATCCGTTTATCTTTCAAATATCAGTCCACTACAGTAATATATGTATTTACAAACAGAGTGACATTTTACAGTTTGATACACTTAGTCTTTCAAATGTGATGGAATTAATCCGTTTATCTTTCAAATATCAGTCCACTACAGTAATATATGTATTTACAAACAGAGCGACATTTTACAGTTTGATACACTTAGTCTTTCAAATGTGATGGAATTAATCCGTTTATCTTTCAAATATCAGTCCACTACAGTAATATATGTATTTACAAACAAAGCGACATTTTACAGTTTGATACACTTAGTCTTTCAAATGTGATGGAATTAATCCGTTTATCTTTCAAATATCAGTCCACTACAGTAATATATGTATTTACAAACAGAGCGACATTTTACAGTTTGATACACTTAGTCTTTCAAATGTGATGGAATTAATCCGTTTATCTTTCAAATATCAGTCCACTACAGTAATATATGTATTTACAAACAGAGCGACATTTTACAGTTTGATACACTTAGTATTTCAAATGTGATGGAATTAATCCGTTTATCTTTCAAATATCAGTCCACTACAGTAATCTATGTATTTACAAACAGAGCGACATTTTACAGTTTGATACACTTAGTCTTTCAAATGTGATGGAATTAATCCGTTTATCTTTCAAATATCAGTCCACTACAGTAATATATGTATTTACAAACAGAGCGACATTTTACAGTTTGATACACTTAGTCTTTCAAATGTGATGGAATTAATCCGTTTATCTTTCAAATATCAGTCCACTACAGTAATATATGTATTTACAAACAGAGCGACATTTTACAGTTTGATACACTTAGTCTTTCAAATGTGATGGAATTAATCCGTTTATCTTTCAAATATCAGTCCACTACAGTAATATATGTATTTACAAACAGAGCGACATTTTACAGTTTGATACACTTAGTCTTTCAAATGTGATGGAATTAATCCGTTTATCTTTCAAATATCAGTCCACTACAGTAATATATGTATTTACAAACAGAGCGACATTTTACAGTTTGATACACTTAGTCTTTCAAATGTGATGGAATTAATCCGTTTATCTTTCAAATATCAGTCCACTACAGTAATATATGTATTTACAAACAGAGCGACATTTTACAGTTTGATACACTTAGTCTTTCAAATGTGATGGAATTAATCCGTTTATCTTTCAAATATCAGTCCACTACAGTAATATATGTATTTACAAACAGAGCGACATTTTACAGTTTGATACACTTAGTCTTTCAAATGTGATGGAATTAATCCGTTTATCTTTCAAATATCAGTCCACTACAGTAATCTATGTATTTACAAACAGAGCGACATTTTACAGTTTGATACACTTAGTCTTTCAAATGTGATGGAATTAATCCGTTTATCTTTCAAATATCAGTCCACTACAGTAATATATGTATTTACAAACAGAGCGACATTTTACAGTTTGATACACTTAGTCTTTCAAATGTGATGGAATTAATCCGTTTATCTTTCAAATATCAGTCCACTACAGTAATATATGTATTTACAAACAGAGCGACATTTTACAGTTTGATACACTTAGTCTTTCAAATGTGATGGAATTAATCCGTTTATCTTTCAAATATCAGTCCACTACAGTAATATATGTATTTACAAACAGAGCGACATTTTACAGTTTGATACACTTAGTCTTTCAAATGTGATGGAATTAATCCGTTTATCTTTCAAATATCAGTCCACTACAGTAATATATGTATTTACAAACAGAGCGACATTTTACAGTTTGATACACTTAGTCTTTCAAATGTGATGGAATTAATCCGTTTATCTTTCAAATATCAGTCCACTACAGTAATATATGTATTTACAAACAGAGCGACATTTTACAGTTTGATACACTTAGTCTTTCAAATGTGATGGAATTAATCCGTTTATCTTTCAAATATCAGTCCACTACAGTAATATATGTATTTACAAACAGAGCGACATTTTACAGTTTGATACACTTAGTCTTTCAAATGTGATGGAATTAATCCGTTTATCTTTCAAATATCAGTCCACTACAGTAATATATGTATTTACAAACAGAGCGACATTTTACAGTTTGATACACTTAGTCTTTCAAATGTGATGGAATTAATCCGTTTATCTTTCAAATATCAGTCCACTACAGTAATATATGTATTTACAAACAGAGCGACATTTTACAGTTTGATACACTTAGTCTTTCAAATGTGATGGAATTAATCCGTTTATCTTTCAAATATCAGTCCACTACAGTAATATATGTATTTACAAACAGAGCGACATTTTACAGTTTGATACACTTAGTCTTTCAAATGTGATGGAATTAATCCGTTTATCTTTCAAATATCAGTCCACTACAGTAATATATGTATTTACAAACAGAGCGACATTTTACAGTTTGATACACTTAGTCTTTCAAATGTGATGGAATTAATCCGTTTATCTTTCAAATATCAGTCCACTACAGTAATATATGTATTTACAAACAGAGCGACATTTTACAGTTTGATACACTTAGTCTTTCAAATGTGATGGAATTAATCCGTTTATCTTTCAAATATCAGTCCACTACAGTAATATATGTATTTACAAACAGAGCGACATTTTACAGTTTGATACACTTAGTCTTTCAAATGTGATGGAATTAATCCGTTTATCTTTCAAATATCAGTCCACTACAGTAATATATGTATTTACAAACAGAGCGACATTTTACAGTTTGATACACTTAGTCTTTCAAATGTGATGGAATTAATCCGTTTATCTTTCAAATATCAGTCCACTACAGTAATATATGTATTTACAAACAGAGCGACATTTTACAGTTTGATACACTTAGTCTTTCAAATGTGATGGAATTAATCCGTTTATCTTTCAAATATCAGTCCACTACAGTAATATATGTATTTACAAACAGAGCGACATTTTACAGTTTGATACACTTAGTATTTCAAATGTGATGGAATTAATCCGTTTATCTTTCAAATATCAGTCCACTACAGTAATATATGTATT
This sequence comes from Stictocephala bisonia, assembly GCA_035578905.1. Classification (NCBI taxonomy): domain Eukaryota; kingdom Metazoa; phylum Arthropoda; class Insecta; order Hemiptera; family Membracidae; genus Stictocephala; species Stictocephala bisonia. The sequence continues at coordinate 736,853 of JAQJVL010000071.1, forward strand.
TACAAACAGAGCGACATTTTACAGTTTGATACACTTAGTCTTTCAAATGTGATGGAATTAATCCGTTTATCTTTCAAATATCAGTCCACTACAGTAATATATGTATTTACAAACAGAGCGACATTTTACAGTTTGATACACTTAGTCTTTCAAATGTGATGGAATTAATCCGTTTATCTTTCAAATATCAGTCCACTACAGTAATATATGTATTTACAAACAGAGCGACATTTTACAGTTTGATACACTTAGTCTTTCAAATGTGATGGAATTAATCCGTTTATCTTTCAAATATCAGTCCACTACAGTAATATATGTATTTACAAACAGAGCGACATTTTACAGTTTGATACACTTAGTCTTTCAAATGTGATGGAATTAATCCGTTTATCTTTCAAATATCAGTCCACTACAGTAATATATGTATTTACAAACAGAGCGACATTTTACAGTTTGATACACTTAGTCTTTCAAATGTGATGGAATTAATCCGTTTATCTTTCAAATATCAGTCCACTACAGTAATATATGTATTTACAAACAGAGCGACATTTTACAGTTTGATACACTTAGTATTTCAAATGTGATGGAATTAATCCGTTTATCTTTCAAATATCAGTCCACTACAGTAATATATGTATTTACAAACAGAGCGACATTTTACAGTTTGATACACTTAGTCTTTCAAATGTGATGGAATTAATCCGTTTATCTTTCAAATATCAGTCCACTACAGTAATATATGTATTTACAAACAGAGCGACATTTTACAGTTTGATACACTTAGTCTTTCAAATGTGATGGAATTAATCCGTTTATCTTTCAAATATCAGTCCACTACAGTAATATATGTATTTACAAACAGAGCGACATTTTACAGTTTGATACACTTAGTCTTTCAAATGTGATGGAATTAATCCGTTTATCTTTCAAATATCAGTCCACAGTACATGTAATTGGTATTACAAACAGAGGCGAACATTTACAGTTTGATACACTTATCTTTCAAATGTGATGGTAATTAAATCCGTTTATCTTCAAATATCAGTCCACTACAGTAATCTATGTATTTAGCAAACAGAGCGACATTTACATGTTTGATACACTTAGTCTTTCAAATGGTGATGGAATTAATCCGTTTATCTTTCAAATATCAGTCCACTACAGTAATATATGTATTTACAGAACAGGAGCGACATTTTAACAGTTTGGATACACTTAGTAATTTCAAATGTGATGGAATTAATCCGTTTATTTTTTCAAATATCAGTTCCACTACAGTAATCTATGTATTTACAAACAGAGTGATATTTTACAGTTTGATACACTTAGTCTTTCAAATAGTGATGGAATTAATCCGGTTTATCTTTCAAATATCAGGCCACTTCAGTAATATATGTATTTTATAAACAGAGCGACATTTTACAGTTTGATACACTTAGTATTTCAAATGTGATGGATATTAATCCGTTTATTTTTCAAATATCAGTCCACTACAGTAATATATGTATTTACAAACAGAGCGACATTTTACAGTTTGATACACTTAGTATTTCAAACGTGATGGAATTAATGCGTTTATCTTTCAAATATCAGTCCCACTACAGTAATCTATGTATTTACAAACAGAGCGACATTTTACAGTTTGATACACTTAGTCTTTCAAATGTGATGGAATTAATGCGTTTATCTTTCAAATATCAGTCCACTACAGTAATCTATGTATTTACAAACAGAGCGACATTTTACAGTTTGATACATTTAGTCTTTCAAATGTGATGGAATTAATGCGTTTTATCTTTCAAATATCAGTCCACTACAGTAATCTATGTATTTACAAAACGGGAGAGCGATAGTGGAGCGCCTGGCAAAAACTAATAAAACTGTCAGTCAAGAAATAGCACAACTGCGACAGTGGAGCGCCTGACCTTGAGGCGCTCCACTGTCGTACCCTCGCGGGTCCAATGTGACAAGGGTTTTGACAAGGGTTCAAAAACTAAGGGGTCTTGATATCTATGGTGAGAGTGTGTTTAACTTGAGAGCAATAGACATATATTTATTAAAATAAGCATACATGTTACAGTATTTACATAAGATCCGGGTGTTAACAAATTTTACACTTCAAATTACTTTAGAAATAAAAAAGCCTTCATGTATTGAAATTGTAAATATAAGCTACATTGAAATAAGCTGTTATAGTCCGATTCATTGACACGCTTCTAAGTAATAGAAAACGTTATTGTATAAGACGTAAAATCGTGGATTGGTTGGCGTTTGACGTATTCCTAAGAAACTATTTTTCGTGGTCCTTTTTATTAAATCAATGCTAAGCAGGTTGAACCGTCAATAATGTAATCATTTGAACAATAGCCATTAAATAATTCAAATCATTTAAATAAAGTAATAATTTGATAGAACATCTGTTTCCGATATATTTTCAGTTTTGTAATAAAACGAAATAATACCTTTAACATATACTGTTCTATAAAATTTATGTAAATAGAATCAGTTATCATTGAGACACATCCAATACATTATTTTCATACCAACCAACAAGTAGATGACAATCAAATATTTAAAATCTTTGAAGTCTTTAGATAGCGTAAATTATCAAAAGACGTTTATTAGCGAGTGATAATTCAATATGCATAGCGTCAAAATCAAATTAAATTATAAAATATCTTATATTGTGTTTCCAGTCTCAGAAAATTTTTACACCTGCACAATAAATTCTTGATTTAATTAGATAAAACTGATAACTTAGTTATTTATCTTCTTTCAAATATAAAACTATTTTTTTAATTTTTAAAACAGTTACACCTTATGTTATATCAGTTATATTATTATATTTTGGAAACAAGTTTATTTAATTTGATTTTTGTTCAGTAATGCCTACCTTGTAGGCGAAATACCTCAAGCAAATAACACATTTATTTGAAAATTCTGATAATGTACAGTATAGTACATTAAAGTTTTTATTATCAATGTCTCAAAGAACAGTAAACAAAATACAAACAACTATGTAATAAAATTATCCTTATTAATAAATCTAAGGTTTAGGCTTACATACATAGTAAAGTTTTTAACATAGATCTCATTATATTAAAATTAATCATTTCTTCTTAAATAAAGTAACTAAACATTAAGCAAAAGTTTTTCACAAGGAAAATCGATGTTTTTGTTTTTAGATAAGTATTGGAAACTAGATTAAAACCACAGCCGGATGGTATCATGGCCGGCAGGATGTGATGTGATGAATTCATTGAACTTTCTACCCTTTCCAACCTCTTGTCTTACCGTTTGGAATGCGCCATTAGGTATTCCGCGTAAAATATGGAAATCCCCGAAAGACAACATTATTATTATGTCTAAGAAAAAATACCCCTCCTTCTAAACAGGATACATCCCCACCAAGGGTATCTTACAGATTTTTGTGGAGTTTGTTTTGGTATTTGTTAATAAAAAATATTCTATACTTAATCAAAATACTATGGCTTTGATGTCAGTACCGACATTCTTAGTCATTCCTTTGTCTTAATTGTAATATGTTAATTGGTAATATAACAAAAATTTTTGTCTACACGACTTGTTAAGTACTTTTATATGTTTTTGTAATTTTCTGTTCTACGAACAGTGCTGGCCAAATGTATTGAATCTACAAAAATCCTTCCTCGACCTTTGACTTTGAAACTGCTGCTATCACGTCTGTTGTTTTCTTCATTTGTGCCAAAGCACTTGCAGACACAACCAACAGTACGGACTTACTCGAAACTACAAAGAGCCTGAAGAGTTTGGACAGTTTTGTGGGATGCTTGATGGTTTGGCTTTCCTTCCAGAAAAATATGTACTACAGGGGATGCAGTTGCTGTAGGGATTGGCTCCTGTCGAAGCTTTATACCTACTACACTACTTCGACGTCTACTATGTGAGCGGTACAGCAGGAGAAAACACTAAACCAGCCATGTTTCCACCATCACTCTGGAAAGTGCATGAAGCGACTCTTTCCGACTCATACAGAACAAACAATATGTGTGAGGCATGGAATCACCGATTTAAGAACTTAGAAGGCCTCCAAAACCCATCTACGTGGACGGTTATCGAGGCCATACACCGAAATGACGCAATGGAGAGAACAGACGCTCTGCAACAAACTCAACCAAAAACACTGAACAGCTACAGCGTCGACTAAAACAGTTGTGTGAACGATATTTAGCTAGGGAAGTTATTATAAATGACTTTTTATCAAAAGTAGGAGAAAGTAGGTAACTAAAAGGAGGTTTGTAAATTAATAATGATTTTATATTTTGTTAGTTTTAGAATATTGTAGTCTACAGATTGAGTATAAATAGTATTTTTTGTTTGAGTGTAAGTATTTTTTTAAAATTTCAAGTTAAATATTAGTAAGTGTAACCCAAATTATTAAGTGTTAAAACTAAGAAATACAAATTTGTTATTTACAAGCCTAATTGTAGTTATTGACCTTTTTTGTAACTTCAATTTCTTTGAAACCACTTGCCGAGTAATAAAATTAATATAATTTTAAAAACCCACTGCTTGGCTTTTACAAATTTGTATAAACTATGGTTAATATTTTATAATTAATACTCATGGGTTAAAGGGGCAAGTCATGATCAAATGAAGAGTGTCTACGTGTTCCTTTTACACAAAACTAAAAAGTATAAAGTTTATAGTTTTTTTAAAAAGATGACTATAAATACATCATTATTTTAGTACTCGGGAGTTGATGTGGTAAACATGATGTGGCCCACCTCCGAAGACCAAGGTAGATAGTGTGCATGAACAAGGGTAGATGTTTTCTATCTGTACGATTATAAACTTGTTTTAAAACAAGTCTGCAATAGTTTAACCACTATTGCAAGTTTAATTCAAATAAAATGAAATATGATTAAGAAACGTGATTAATAGTTTTGATTGGTCTTTTAGGATAACCCCTACAGAATCAATGTTACACTTACTCCTACAAAACATGCAGTGCACTTAAAAAAGTCAGTATGATAGTAGCCGTTGTGATATTAGATTGGTGGGTATTTAGAAGGCCCCGCGAGCTGAGCTTGATAGCAGGTAGGAAGCAGGTAGAGTGCCGAGGACAGGTAGTTTTAGGTGCGACACAGGAGCGCCTCCCCACCCCTTTTCGGAGGCGCTCCTGAGTCGCACCCTTAGCGAAAATTATTTATGACAACCCCTTAGCCAGGTAAGAGGCGCTCCTGTGTCGCGGCTTCTTTACAAACAGAGCGACATTTTACAGTTTGATACACTTAGTCTTTCAAATGTGATGGAATTAATCCGTTTATCTTTCAAATATCAGTCCACTACAGTAATATATGTATTTACAAACAGAGTGACATTTTACAGTTTGATACACTTAGTCTTTCAAATGTGATGGAATTAATCCGTTTATCTTTCAAATATCAGTCCACTTCAGTAATATATGTATTTACAAACAGAGCGACATTTTACAGTTTGATACACTTAGTCTTTCAAATGTGATGGAATTAATCCGTTTATCTTTCAAATATCAGTCCACTACAGTAATATATGTATTTACAAACAGAGCGACATTTTACAGTTTGATACACTTAGTCTTTCAAATGTGATGGAATTAATCCGTTTATCTTTCAAATATCAGTCCACTTCAGTAATATATGTATTTACAAACAGAGCGACATTTTACAGTTTGATACACTTAGTCTTTCAAATGTGATGGAATTAATCCGTTTATCTTTCAAATATCAGTCCACTACAGTAATATATGTATTTACAAACAGAGCGACATTTTACAGTTTGATACACTTAGTCTTTCAAATGTGATGGAATTAATCCGTTTATCTTTCAAATATCAGTCCACTACAGTAATCTATGTATTTACAAACAGAGCGACATTTTACAGTTTGATACACTTAGTCTTTCAAATGTGATGGAATTAATCCGTTTATCTTTCAAATATCAGTCCACTACAGTAATATATGTATTTACAAACAGAGCGACATTTTACAGTTTGATACACTTAGAATTTCAAATGTGATGGAATTAATCCGTTTATTTTTCAAATATCAGTCCACTACAGTAATCTATGTATTTACAAACAGAGTGATATTTTACAGTTTGATACACTTAGTCTTTCAAATATGATGGAATTAATCCGTTTATCTTTCAAATATCAGGCCACTTCAGTAATATATGTATTTATAAACAGAGCGACATTTTACAGTTTGATACACTTAGTATTTCAAATGTGATGGAATTAATCCGTTTATTTTTCAAATATCAGTCCACTACAGTAATATATGTATTTACAAACAGAGCGACATTTTACAGTTTGATACACTTAGTATTTCAAACGTGATGGAATTAATGCGTTTATCTTTCAAATATCAGTCCACTACAGTAATCTATGTATTTACAAACAGAGCGACATTTTACAGTTTGATACACTTAGTCTTTCAAATGTGATGGAATTAATGCGTTTATCTTTCAAATATCAGTCCACTACAGTAATCTATGTATTTACAAACAGAGCGACATTTTACAGTTTGATACATTTAGTCTTTCAAATGTGATGGAATTAATGCGTTTATCTTTCAAATATCAGTCCACTACAGTAATCTATGTATTTACAAACGGGAGAGCGATAGTGGAGCGCCTGGCAAAAACTAATAAAACTGTCAGTCAAGAAATAGCACAACTGCGACAGTGGAGCGCCTGACCTTGAGGCGCTCCACTGTCGTACCCTCGCGGGTCCAATGTGACAAGGGTTTTGACAAGGGTTCAAAAACTAAGGGGTCTTGATATCTATGGTGAGAGTGTGTTTAACTTGAGAGCAATAGACATATATTTATTAAAATAAGCATACATGTTACAGTATTTACATAAGATCCGGGTGTTAACAAATTTTACACTTCAAATTACTTTAGAAATAAAAAAGCCTTCATGTATTGAAATTGTAAATATAAGCTACATTGAAATAAGCTGTTATAGTCCGATTCATTGACACGCTTCTAAGTAATAGAAAACGTTATTGTATAAGACGTAAAATCGTGGATTGGTTGGCGTTTGACGTATTCCTAAGAAACTATTTTTCGTGGTCCTTTTTATTAAATCAATGCTAAGCAGGTTGAACCGTCAATAATGTAATCATTTGAACAATAGCCATTAAATAATTCAAATCATTTAAATAAAGTAATAATTTGATAGAACATCTGTTTCCGATATATTTTCAGTTTTGTAATAAAACGAAATAATACCTTTAACATATACTGTTCTATAAAATTTATGTAAATAGAATCAGTTATCATTGAGACACATCCAATACATTATTTTCATACCAACCAACAAGTAGATGACAATCAAATATTTAAAATCTTTGAAGTCTTTAGATAGCGTAAATTATCAAAAGACGTTTATTAGCGAGTGATAATTCAATATGCATAGCGTCAAAATCAAATTAAATTATAAAATATCTTATATTGTGTTTCCAGTCTCAGAAAATTTTTACACCTGCACAATAAATTCTTGATTTAATTAGATAAAACTGATAACTTAGTTATTTATCTTCTTTCAAATGTAAAACTATTTTTTTAATTTTTAAAACAGTTACACCTTATGTTATATCAGTTATATTATTATATTTTGGAAACAAGTTTATTTAATTTGATTTTTGTTCAGTAATGCCTACCTTGTAGGCGAAATACCTCAAGCAAATAACACATTTATTTGAAAATTCTGATAATGTACAGTATAGTACATTAAAGTTTTTATTATCAATGTCTCAAAGAACAGTAAACAAAATACAAACAACTATGTAATAAAATTATCCTTATTAATAAATCTAAGGTTTAGGCTTACATACATAGTAAAGTTTTTAACATAGATCTCATTATATTAAAATTAATCATTTCTTCTTAAATAAAGTAACTAAACATTAAGCAAAAGTTTTTCACAAGGAAAATCGATGTTTTTGTTTTTAGATAAGTATTGGAAACTAGATTAAAACCACAGCCGGATGGTATCATGGCCGGCAGGATGTGATGTGATGTGATGAATTCATTGAACTTTCTACCCTTTCCAACCTCTTGTCTTACCGTTTGGAATGCGCCATTAGGTATTCCGCGTAAAATATGGAAATCCCCGAAAGACAACATTATTATTATGTCTAAGAAAAAATACCCCTCCTTCTAACCAGGATACATCCCCACCAAGGGTATCTTACAGATTTTTGTGGAGTTTGTTTTGGTATTTGTTAATAAAAAATATTCTATACTTAATCAAAATACTATGGCTTTGATGTCAGTACCGACATTCTTAGTCATTCCTTTGTCTTAATTGTAATATGTTAATTGGTAATATAACAAAAATTTTTGTCTACACGACTTGTTAAGTACTTTTATATGTTTTTGTAATTTTCTGTTCTACGAACAGTGCTGGCCAAATGTATTGAATCTACAAAAATCCTTCCTCGACCTTTGACTTTGAAACTGCTGCTATCACGTCTGTTGTTTTCTTCATTTGTGCCAAAGCACTTGCAGACACAACCAACAGTACGGACTTACTCGAAACTACAAAGAGCCTGAAGAGTTTGGACAGTTTTGTGGGATGCTTGATGGTTTGGCTTTCCTTCCAGAAAAATATGTACTACAGGGGATGCAGTTGCTGTAGGGATTGGCTCCTGTCGAAGCTTTATACCTACTACACTACTTCGACGTCTACTATGTGAGCGGTACAGCAGGAGAAAACACTAAACCAGCCATGTTTCCACCATCACTCTGGAAAGTGCATGAAGCGACTCTTTCCGACTCATACAGAACAAACAATATGTGTGAGGCATGGAATCACCGATTTAAGAACTTAGAAGGCCTCCAAAACCCATCTACGTGGACGGTTATCGAGGCCATACACCGAAATGACGCAATGGAGAGAACAGACGCTCTGCAACAAACTCAACCAAAAACACTGAACAGCTACAGCGTCGACTAAAACAGTTGTGTGAACGATATTTAGCTAGGGAAGTTATTATAAATGACTTTTTATCAAAAGTAGGAGAAAGTAGGTAACTAAAAGGAGGTTTGTAAATTAATAATGATTTTATATTTTGTTAGTTTTAGAATATTGTAGTCTACAGATTGAGTATAAATAGTATTTTTTGTTTGAGTGTAAGTATTTTTTTAAAATTTCAAGTTAAATATTAGTAAGTGTAACCCAAATTATTAAGTGTTAAAACTAAGAAATACAAATTTGTTATTTACAAGCCTAATTGTAGTTATTGACCTTTTTTGTAACTTCAATTTCTTTGAAACCACTTGCCGAGTAATAAAATTAATATAATTTTAAAAACCCACTGCTTGGCTTTTACAAATTTGTATAAACTATGGTTAATATTTTATAATTAATACTCATGGGTTAAAGGGGCAAGTCATGATCAAATGAAGAGTGTCTACGTGTTCCTTTTACACAAAACTAAAAAGTATAAAGTTTATAGTTTTTTTAAAAAGATGACTATAAATACATCATTATTTTAGTACTCGGGAGTTGATGTGGTAAACATGATGTGGCCCACCTCCGAAGACCAAGGTAGATAGTGTGCATGAACAAGGGTAGATGTTTTCTATCTGTACGATTATAAACTTGTTTTAAAACAAGTCTGCAATAGTTTAACCACTATTGCAAGTTTAATTCAAATAAAATGAAATATGATTAAGAAACGTGATTAATAGTTTTGATTGGTCTTTTAGGATAACCCCTACAGAATCAATGTTACACTTACTCCTACAAAACATGCAGTGCACTTAAAAAAGTCAGTATGATAGTAGCCGTTGTGATATTAGATTGGTGGGTATTTAGAAGGCCCCGCGAGCTGAGCTTGATAGCAGGTAGGAAGCAGGTAGAGTGCCGAGGACAGGTAGTTTTAGGTGCGACACAGGAGCGCCTCCCCACCCCTTTTCGGAGGCGCTCCTGAGTCGCACCCTTAGCGAAAATTATTTATGACAACCCCTTAGCCAGGTAAGAGGCGCTCCTGTGTCGCGGCTTCTTTACAAACAGAGCGACATTTTACAGTTTGATACACTTAGTCTTTCAAATGTGATGGAATTAATCCGTTTATCTTTCAAATATCAGTCCACTACAGTAATATATGTATTTACAAACAGAGTGACATTTTACAGTTTGATACACTTAGTCTTTCAAATGTGATGGAATTAATCCGTTTATCTTTCAAATATCAGTCCACTTCAGTAATATATGTATTTACAAACAGAGCGACATTTTACAGTTTGATACACTTAGTCTTTCAAATGTGATGGAATTAATCCGTTTATCTTTCAAATATCAGTCCACTACAGTAATATATGTATTTACAAACAGAGCGACATTTTACAGTTTGATACACTTAGTCTTTCAAATGTGATGGAATTAATCCGTTTATCTTTCAAATATCAGTCCACTACAGTAATATATGTATTTACAAACAGAGCGACATTTTACAGTTTGATACACTTAGTATTTCAAATATGATGGAATTAATCCGTTTATCTTTCAAATATCAGTCCACTACAGTAATATATGTATTTACAAACAGAGCGACATTTTACAGTTTGATACACTTAGTCTTTCAAATGTGATGGAATTAATCCGTTTATTTTTCAAATATCAGTCCACTACAGTAATATATGTATTTACAAACAGAGCGACATTTTACAGTTTGATACACTTAGTATTTCAAATATGATGGAATTAATCTGTTTATCTTTCAAATATCAGTCCACTACAGTAATATATGTATTTACAAACAGAGTGACATTTTACAGTTTGATACACTTAGTCTTTCAAATGTGATGGAATTAATCCGTTTATCTTTCAAATATCAGTCCACTACAGTAATATATGTATTTACAAACAGAGCGACATTTTACAGTTTGATACACTTAGTCTTTCAAATGTGATGGAATTAATCCGTTTATTTTTCAAATATCAGTCCACTACAGTAATCTATGTATTTACAAACAGAGCGACATTTTACAGTTTGATACACTTAGTCTTTCAAATGTGATGGAATTAATCCGTTTATCTTTCAAATATCAGTCCACTACAGTAATCTATGTATTTACAAACAGAGCGACATTTTACAGTTTGATACACTTAGTATTTCAAATGTGATGGAATTAATGCGTTTATCTTTCAAATATCAGTCCACTACAGTAATCTATGTAATTTTTAGAAAAGTTATAAATCATAATTTTTTTTATAACTCAAATATCATAATATTTTTTATAACTATTTATAATTATCATAATAAAAAAGTAATTATTTAATATTGTAATTGTAAATTAGACGTTAACATTTTTTGTATCTAAACTTTTTTGTTAAATTCATCCACTAGTATAATTCAATTTCTTCATTTATATTTGAGATTATTACGACGTATTTTATGTTAACTTAAATTTATGCATTGGTAAATTAGGATTATTCCTATTTATTTTATCTCTACATACATTTATACATTGGTAAGAGTTGTAAAAACACAGGACGAAAATGATGCTTTTATTTTTCCAATTCATTTATTTTACAAATGGGTCTTATAGCAATAAATGATATTTTTTATTTTTTATCGACTCCCCAGAAATGTTACTACTTTCATAAATGATAATTATTGATCTTACAACTAATTAGGTTGATAAATGGGGTATAATTGTAAAAACCCCTAAAACAGGCCGGATGCAGTGATAATAATAAGCAAAAGTACGTGTTGAAAAGAGGTAAAATTTGTATGAAAGAACTGACGTTTCTTACACGATTAACTTCAACGGAAGAAGAAGTCTTTCATTTATAATTAATGTTACTTCACTGCCAAAAGCCTAATTCCAAGCTCGGCTCGACGTGAGTATACTTAGCGGAAACCACTGTGAAAAAATAAATATTGTTTAAGAATTTGCATTTTACAACAAACAAGAACTGACGTTTATGGTAAAAAATTTATTTTTTCTATTATAATCGACATAGATCCCTTAAATGGCTGAAAAATGTAATTTCCTGACATTTTTCAGGAAACTCTGTATACTTCAACTAGCCACTGCACCTTGCACTATTCAGGTGCCACTGCCTTCAACTAGCCACCGCACATTTCACTATTCAGTTGCCACTGCCTTCTACCAGCCACTACACCTTTCACTATTCAGGTGCCACTGCCTTCAACTAGCCACTGCACCTTTCACTATTCAGTTGCCACTGCCTTCTACCAGCCACTACACCTTTCACTATTCAGGTGCCACTGCCTTCTACCAGCCACTGCACCTTTCACTATTCAGGTGCCACTGCCTTCAACTAGCCACTGCACCTTTCACTATTCAGTTGCCACTGCCTTCTACCAGCCATTACACCTTTCACTATTCAGGTGCCACTGCCTTCTACCAGCCACTGCACCTTTCACTATTCAGGTGCCACTGCCTTCTACCAGCCACTGCACCTTTCACTATTCAGGTGCCACTGCCTTCAACTAGCCACTGCACCTTTCACTATTCAGTTGCCACTGCCTTCTACCAGCCATTACACCTTTCACTATTCAGTTGCCACTGCCTTCTACCAGCCATTAGACCTTTCACTATTCAGTTGCTACTGCCTTCTACCAGCCATAACTCCTTTCAGTATTCAGTTGCCACTGTCTTCTACCAGCCTCTACACCTGTCATTATTCCACTGCCTTCAGCCAGCCACTAAACTTTTCACTATTCAGGCGCCATTGCCTTCTACCAGCCACATAATATTAAAAAAAATATGTTTCTTTTTTTCCTACTTTATATATTCCGGGTGAGTCTCGGCGGTAACCTCTCGACCAAGTACCCTCTAGTTGACTCCTTACTTTGGTTTTGAAATACACGTACAGTGGCATTGAACTGACAATATGAAGTAATAAGTCTAAGTGAGACGTTTTTCTGAAACAAGATTTTCAGATTTGGTGAAATTATAATTGATACCTCTGTCTGACGTCCTCACAAAGATTTAATTTGAGTTGTCATATCTATAATTTGAAATTTATATTTTTTCAAACTTTAATAACTATGTTTTTATTGATTGAATGTCCCGACTTGACTCCAGAGTCATACAGCAAATGCTGGAACTACGAGGGGTTACCGCCAATATCGTGATGATGTAAGATACCAGTAAACATAGCAACGCTTTACGTCTTGCCACGTTTTAACACCTGTTTTATAACCTAAGTGTTTGTATTGTGAATTTGAGTTTTAGTAAAAATATTATGATCGTGGACTTCCTTTCTGTTCATATTGTCTTTTACATTTTTGTTTCTATTGTTTATATATTGTTCTTATCGCACTATTTGTATATTTTTATATTGAATTATTGTTTGAACCAATTAAGAAATTCTTTGAAACCAATCAAGTGGATTCCTACCTCATCAAATAATTAGTTACTGTCACATGTCAATGGCAGTTCTCTTGGCAACACCGTACGTCAGTCGTACACTCAAATTCCGTAACGTATGTTCCTTCAATAACTCAGTAAATAAAAGATAATTTAAAGTATAATTTCAATTTTAGAAGACGTTTTGTTTTTCGATTATAATAGCGATAAGAACATAACGAAAGTGAATAAAACAAATTCATTAAAATACTGCTTAGTAAAGAAATCATTAGTAAGAGAACTGAAATGATTAATGATAACTGTAATAACCTTATAAAAATTTAAATTAATATGCTTGAATTTTAACATATGTGCTCCTTAATTACTCTTAATAAAATAAATACAAATTATACAAAAACACTATAACATGGAATAAAATCTATCAAATAAGGTAAGGGACGGATTTAGTGATCCGTAGCTGACCAGAAACACTCTCCCTTGCGACCGATTCCCTGAGGGACTCCACATGATTTTCTATTATACCTTATATATCAATATCCTCAACCGATTATCGTCTTTCAAAATAAAACATTAATTAATACACCGAGTGTTACACAAATTCTATAATAATTGTATTGAATATGTAAAACGTTTCTCGTAAGTTGACATGGGCCTACAGGACTGTGCGTGAACGTTTTCAACGAGTGACGGAGCCCACAAGGACTCAACAATCGGGACTCAACAATCAAGGACTCAACAATCGGGACTCAACAATCAAAGACTAAACAATCGGGACGCAACAATCAAGAACTCAACAATCGGGAGTTGGTCTCCGCAGTCCATAGTTTTAACCACTGAGCAGTCAAGTGGCCAATAGTATTCATATGTTGTGAACATGCGTTTAAATAAAAAACCCTTGACCGTATATAAGCATATAGACTTTATTCGATGGATATAAAGAAAATATGTAGAAGTGAGCGTAGTTTTACAGATTATCCACCATTCAATGTTTACTCATATGTGGATATTAAACTGGTATTTTCATGTCGGACATTGTTTACGTGAGGAATTATAAAGCAGAAACATATTATTAAACAGCGTTACAACAAAACATATACAGAATTACAATGATTGTTAAAACACGATGGGATTCTAATTATAACAAAAAAATTATATAATTTTAAAAATTACTGTAAAAAGTATCACATACTGTTATATGTATAATTATGACATTAAATGGATATTTTACTCCTTTGATCTTTGAAATTAAGCTTTAAACTCCTTTGAAATTGTGTTCCCGTGAATATTAATTATAAAACGAGTTAGTATTTCATACTGAACTGACACAATGTGCAATGTTTTATTTACCTTCAGCTACATATGCATTGTAAAACACGTCACTGTATGTGACATTTGTCATTTCCAAAGGTCATACGACCACCTGTTGTTACTATACGTGAGTTACAAGTGGATTTAGCCACGTAAGATAACGGTAATTTAAAAACCTTTCATTAATCCCGGAAAAATTACTGTTTTCGTTTATTTTGCTTGACTTATTTGGTATTGATCATAATTAGACCGCACTTTGATATAAAAACTGCTTTAGGACTATATCGTCATTTTAAGTAGAAAGAAAAAGGTAGTTTTTTTCTTTCATCTTGTGTATACACACAGAAACTAACACTCAAAACAAAACTAGCATAAAAAACTATTTTTCATAAATAACTGTTACAAATTTAATTGCAATATATTTATCATAAATTTTAAAGGTACATCCAAATTTTTCAAGTGATCAAATGGCCAAGATTATTTTACTGATTTATTTTAACTGGAGAGTTACAATTATTTATACAAGAATAAAAGAGAGTAAATTTTTCAAAAAAACATTTCTTATGCTTTTTTCAGCCCCTCAGTTCACCAAGTCGTACTATAAATTCAACACAGTCGTACTATCATAATATTTTACATATTGTTAAATGTTAACTTTTTTACTTGAATATTCGAAATAGTACTTAAAGATCTTCTTAAACGTCAAACACACTTGATATTTCATAAATAAATGAAATGTTTTTATAAACATATTATTTTAATAGTTTTAAATTATAAATAATGTAAATATATCACTATTTGTATTTGTGTAAAGAATTAATTTCTAGTTCCTGTATGTAATGCGTATTATTTTAAAAAGCCACCTCTTCAAAAAACTATACTTCCTTGAACTGAAAAAATATTTATTTTTCAGCCTGATTTTTTCGTTGTCATTTAAAATAATAGTTAGTAGCAACTGTTGTTATTGTAACTGAGACTTTACTTAAGCTCCAAATTTTAATATATATAACCTATTATTTTCGTGGAGCTGCAATCATTTAGAGATGTCAACTCATCAAAAAATTTCCTTTGTTTCACTAATACTTACAAAACAGCTGATCGTGTTTGATTTATTTAGTTACATGACTATTATAAGACTTAGAAAAACTAATATGTCACATTTTGTTGGTTAAAAAAATTTGTTAGGCTTCGTCATAGAATATTATGGTTTAGGACATTATTGTTTTAAATTATTAAATCAAATAAATGATGTCCCACATTCACATTTAAAGTTAACATTTCACAAAAATGTCAAGCCATTTCATTCACTGAAAATTTACAGATATATCTTATCAAATTGTATGTATAATAGATAATTATATTGGCAGTTGCATTTAAAAGTGCCTACAATTTAAATGACGTAAATTAGATACTGAGTCTACTCGTAAAAGCCACCCCATAATTAAAGGCGCTCGAGTTGAACGCGCACTGTAGAATTTTAATTTCTTTTTACCTTAAAGCTTTGGGTTTATTCGTTGAATATTGTTTTTTAACTTATAAATAAGGTATAAAATAAGACATTTACCAGTAAAAAACTTAAAAAATCTCAACAATTGTTTACTATTAATTTATGCTTACCACATTGAATAGCATTTAATTGTGTGAAAAAAGTAATTTGACAAAAAACACAAATCCAGCCTGTTTAAAATTGTGTTAATCAGAATTTTGTTGCCATCTACCAGACCATTGCCTGTGCTCTATCCAACACTGTAGTTATGAATTGTCTTGCTACCGGACAATACAGTTATACTTGTTCCAAAAATAATTCAATTGTGCTTCTTCGCTGTAGCACTCATTAAATCTGAGAACAATGAATGTCCTTACTTCTCTTGTAAGGATGCTTCGTTAGTCCTGTTGTATCACACGCCACATAATATTTCTTGCAGAAAATATTCATTGCTACTCACACACTTTAAAATATACCAAAATAATGCAAGTTTAAAAATGAGTTATATCAACATTTTCGAACAACATTATTTCAGATCCAACTAATTAAACTTGTTGGATTTTTCGTTAATTCAATACCATAACCATAACTTAGGCTAAACTAACATAACCAAGCCAAACTTAAACATAGCCTTAACAAACCTAACATAACATAACCAAACCTAACCCAAACAAATCTAACATAACCTATCCAAAGTAGTGATAGTGAATAAAAGGAAAAGGTCCCACTTGTTAATGATTTTAGAAGAAGTGACAAAATGCAAATCATGCAATTAGACTTTTGTAAAATATGTAAAAAATCTCGATTTGAGCTCTGTATTTATGGCTACAATTGTTAAGTATATTAATTGTATATTTTATTTAATGTTTTATTTTAATTATATAGGGACATATCTATTCTACCTCTGCCAACCCACCCAAATACATGCAGTGGTGTTGAATTCATATTCTAGGTGCCAATTTTTTAATATTACTTTTTTTATTGTACTTAGGTTTATAGAAATAAAAAAACCTGTTGTAACAGTATGGCAACATGGGGGAGGGAGTTAGGATATCAATATAAATTAGATACATGATGGGAAAAATAAAACAGGAAACTGAAATCTAACAGTTATGTTTATTTATAGTTTACAGTTTAACTCAAGTTGAAAATGAAACTCTAAAGCTAAAAAAATCTATACCGGTATTACAGAATTTTACACTAAATATCTATCAAGATATGTGAACAACCCTTGAACAATTTGTACAAACAAACCCTTTTTCTCTCATTTTCATTATTTTCTTGTGATTGATTACTCAATTTGGTCAAATCTAAGTTTTATTCTAGGAATCAGTTTTGGGCGAGATGCTTTCCTTCTTCCAACTTGACACTCTTTGCTATGTGTCTTCAAGAAAGGCTCAACTAAATATCGTTTGAAGTAAAGCTGACATATCTTTTGGCTATGAGAAATGATAAAGGTATTGGGTAGAAGAAACTCGTACATAATATCAGCTGTTCTAAATTGCATATAAATTGGATATAGTGTAAACTGAAATCTTGTTACATATTTTGATTATATAATCAAACTCAATATTGTGACTGGCGAAGTGGGCGAGTACAGCTAGTTGTCTATAGATGTTGCTGTAACTTTTATCATACGTAAAATGTCGCAAAACAGGTGTTGTTCCATGCAACTTTAATAGAAAAACTAATCCATCAACTTCTTTTCCCCATGCCGTACACTGTTTATTTAAGGTGGGCCCTACATTGCCATGCCAAAATCTAATACTACTACTAAATTGCATTGAAAAAGTACCAGCCGTAGCTGGATTTGAACTAGCAATCCTTAGTATTGTACCTGGTTACAGAACAATGCCTTATGCTGCTCGTCAAATTCAACACCAAAAGTGTCTCGGTATTTTTGCATTAATAATAGGCTATGAAATAATATTCACACCAAACTGCATGAAGGGTTAATAATTCCTTATTATGACATCTAATGCTCCATTAGGGTTTTTGTTACGATTTGGAAGGCCAGGCTTCAAATCTGGTAACGGCCCCTAAGCCAAAAAGGCTTACTATCACACTCCTTTACAGGACTTCAAACCTCATTCAATCCATGGTCCTTAGAGAAGAGATTGCCTTGATGAGGTTTTCCTGTGCTACACTTTGGCTATGTTCTAAATCGCCGCCCAAGGTGAGAGCCCGCTTCCTAGCTAGGGCCAGGCAGTGAAAGAGAATGTGGCGTCCAGACTTGTCTTCCTCCCAACATTTCCTACAGAAGACAATGGGAGTTGGGAACCCCATCTGGTTCATGTTTGCCTGAAACATCCAGTGTCCAGTTATAAAACTAACCACCCTTCGGAGTTCTGTTCTTGTAAGAAAAAGAGCTTTAGCCGTGTTGGAGTACAACGACTCCTTGACTTGCCTGTTACCTGGCGTTCTCCCAGGACTCCTGGAACTTGCCGGCGACCCATATAGAGGCAACCCTCTTGGCGAGGCTGGAAGCAACCTCGCATGCCGGCTCTGGGCCAACGAGATGTTCCTCAGTGCCTTTCCTCTCGTTTCCCATTACCCCAATGTGACCTGGCACTCATGACAGGATTACCTTATTGGAACGTGTGTTTTAAGAACCCTGTGACAGTCCCAAACTATACTCAAGGTGAAGTCGAATGAAGCAAATGACCTTAGTGCCGCTTGGCTGTCTGAGTCCAGATAGATTGTTTTTCCCCTAAGGCCCACATCTATGTTTGACTGATCACAGGCAGCTATGGCAGCCACTTCTGCCTGAAAAATCGTAGCTAGTTTGCCAAGGCTACAACTGAGCTCAGTTTTTGACCTGGCACCATAGACCCCGTAGCCAGACCCAAGGATGGTTTGTGAGCCATCTGTGCACCACCTAATCGTGTTCTTCATTGCGATTGATTCACCTTGTTCCCAATCTTTTCTGTCACCAATAACGACACGATAGGGTTTGTCAAAGTTAGTTAGTCTAGGCATCCTATTTGAACACATTCTAGAATGTCCGATTGTAGGATGCTAGAGATTTTGGTTTGCTTACTGGCATAGTGAGCTTGCCAGCAACCGCTGGTCTGGAGCCTATATGCCATAAGCCTTGCCTCTTCCATGATAAAAATGTCAAGGGGGCAGACTTAGCACACCTCCATTGCAGCGGTGGGTGTAGCCTTAAATGATCCGAGGATTCCCAAACAAGCTAACCGCTGCACCTTAGTTAGGTTTTTTAAAGCAGTGACTTGTTGGACCTTGGGCCACCTAATAATGGCTCCATATACAATCATCGGGCTGACGACTCTCGTATAAAGCCAAAGTACCAACTGATGGTTCAATCCCCACGTGCATCCACGTGCGTGGTTGAGGTGTCTATTCCAGGTAAGTTTGTCATCTAGCCATACACCTAGATACTTAACTTTCTTAAGACACCTGGACGCAGTTGCCAAAGATTCTTGGTACTCTGACAAACTCCGCGTTCCTTTTATTTGTGAATGGTACCATAATGGTCTTACCGGGGTGAACAGATAGCCCCTCCGCTATGTCTCAACCATAGAAAATGCCCTCCTCATAAGGCATGTCCCCATGTATTTACCTCTTATTAGGTCACTATATCGTCAGCACAACACTGAGCGTACGCTCCAGCTATTGAGTGCTGTGAGGAGATCATCCAAGAGCAGGTTCCACAGGAAGGGTGACAAAACACCCCCCTGTGGACATCCTCTTTGCGCTCGTACCTCTCTCACTGACCCACACAGGGAAGCTTGGGCTCTACGGGTGCTGAGCATGTTGCTGATCCAGCGAACAACTGTTCCTTCAGTGCCTCTGGACACCAGCTTTGTCACAATTGAGGAAATCCTCGTATTGTCAAAAGCTCCTTCTATGTCCAGGAACACTATCAAAGCAATCTCCTTAAGGGAGATTGCCTGATTTACCCCTGGGAATAATGTGTGTAAAGCAGTCTCACAGGATCTGCCAGCTTGGTTGGGGTGATTGCTTGCTATCCCGGCTCTAACATGCCTGTCCAGCAACTTCTCCATGGTCTTTAGGAGAAAAGACGAAAGACTTATTGGGCGGTAAGCCTTTGCTGTATCGTAGGAGGGTTTCCCAGAATTCAGATGAAAATCACCCTGAAGACCTCCCATGATAGTGGTATGACACCTGTGGCTAGGGTCATCCTAAAGAGTCACAGCAGCCAAGGTATCGTCAAAATGTCTTCACCCTTCTGCAGCAAGGCAGGAAAGATGCTGTCACAACCAGGGGACTTGAAGCTTGAGGAGATTTCAATGCCTATAGTACTCCCTGGTATGCCTGAAAACAGATCTCACACAGCGCCAGTCCTTCTGTGAGGACCGGGGGACCTTGATCCCCCCCTTTCCACAGTGTCGTTCTGGATAGCTGGTATAATCTGAGTATAGCCAGGAAAGTGAGTATTGAGTAAAACCTCAAGTGTCTTCCGGGTTGTCTATTTGGGAGCCGTCTTCTTTGCACACTGTACCAACAGCGTTAATGGGGTTACTAGCCAAGATCTTGTGGATCTTAGAGCATTCTGGGACAATGTCAATGTCCTTTCAAAAGTTCCTCCTTGGGTTTCTCTTGGCTTTGCGAATTGCTCTGTTGTAGTCACCAAGGACCCTCAAGGTATCTGTCCCAGTTGCCCACATGTTTGCAAGCATTGTGCAGTCTTCGGACAGTTTTCCTCGAGGCTTCAAGCTCTCGATTCCACCAACAGGCATTCATGTTAGACTTTAACTCTGTCCCTGGACACGCTTTGAAGTAAGATGTCTCGATAGCTGATTGTATGATGTCAGCTATACCATCTACCTTTTCGCCACGCCCCAGATCAGGAGGGTCTAACCGAGCTTTCAGCTCTTCCTGGTATGTAGCCCAGTCAGGTGTCCTAGGATTTCTAAACCGCGCCTTAATGGGAGTCGTTCTAATTTAAAAGGAGATGTAGTTGTGATCTGACATGGATGAATCGTCCAGTACGGTCCAACCATCTACTCTGCAAGCTGCATAGCTAGGGTTATGTCAAGGACCTATATTCATAAACCTAACCCCTTCCTCTGTTGGAAAGTAGGTTTGCGGCCCCGATTCAATATCACTAAATTAGCTTCAGCTATATAGTCTAACAGTGACTCACCTCTAGCATTTATATTGGTGCTCCCCCATGCACTATGATGGGTGTTGGCATCCAACCCTGCCACCAGGTGTCGTCGGTGCATAACTTCGTAGTCTATGATCCTCCTCAACATGGGGGACGGAGAGAGCTCCTCGGAGTCGTAACGCAGGTATACTTATGCGAACAAGATTCTGACGTCACCGTCACTTGTTGGCAGGTATACCTCATTTACATCCGTGTCCCTGGAACAAACACCTGTCAGTTTAAGAAATTTTATGTCTCTTCTGATGAAGATACAAGCCCTAGGGTTATTGCAGCTAACATCATACACCAACTAACCTTTAGCAGTGCCGAGCCCCATCACTCTCTCTCCAACGATCAATGGCTTCTGAATCAGGGCCACTCTTATGTCGTCGGAGAGAATCTTCTTGCAGAGCGTGGCTATGGCCGTTCTGGAGTGGTGAAGGTTGATCTGTAGCACTGCCATTACTTCTGTAGGGGCTTGGGTCCCCCCTTAGGCTTGAATGTTATCCTCTCCAGCCCCAGAAAGGGCCACATCGAGAGGGCATTCAGTTTCCTAAGGAAGTCTTCATCAACCATGATAACTAGGAGATGGCCATTGGGGTTTTGAGTGCTCCCAACAACCACCCAGTGATCAGTATTCAGCTGGTTTTGTTTCTTCAGGCCTAAAAGGACCTCAGCTTTAGTATTCGCACAAGTTGTTATCGGAACGAACGTGGTCAGCTTCACTATCGTGACCAGGTTCTTGGCTAGTCCAAGTCTAAGTTGTACACCCTCGAAAGGGCTCATATCTGAGACCTGGTTTTCAAGCCATTGCCTGGTCATAGCATTGGCACAACCAATCACAACCGCTTCAGCCTCAACATGGCAACTTGTGACGTTAACATTTCCTCCCTTGAGAACACATAACGTCAGCTGTCTTTTAACAGAGGTCACCTCCTCCTCCGTCAGAGGCTTTTTGGGGTGCTCTTGCCTGACAATGGCCAGTTTTTCCAACCACAACTTCTCAGCAAAGGACTCTGTGTTGCCTTGCAGCTTAGCCCTCTTCTTCTCACCTCCAATCTCCTCTGATGTCAGTTGCGAACGCGACCTCTTCACACTGTGACCTTTGGAGGCGACATAGGACGAAGACTGCTGCCTGGTTTTGGGGGTAGCTACCCGCAAGGGGGCTGTCCTCATCTTGGCCCCTTGAGGTGCCAGACTTACATGACAGCTTGTTCATCACACCGTGCTTCTCCTCCCAAGCTTGTCGCCTCTTCGCCTTCGAAAGGATTCTCTCACCTCTGGCAAGAGGTTCCTCCTTCCAAAGTTTTCAGAGTTGGCCTCGGGGGATTATCTTCTTAGGCGGACCACTCATATCTATCTTCTGCAGACCAAAGCAGCGCATCCTCCTCTCCTGCAGGCAGAGCCGGTGCCGGAGAGGACAAGCTGAGGTTGTCCATAAGCAGGCCTTCGGGAGTTACCCCACCTGTCAACAAATCAATTGTATTAGTGTCAGCTTCCATACAATTCCCACGAGTACCGGGTTGCTGTAGTCCATCTCCCCAGTGACCCGTTTAGGGAGGTAAGGGGTATTTACGACTGGGTGCC
Organism: Stictocephala bisonia; assembly: GCA_035578905.1. Taxonomy (NCBI): domain Eukaryota; kingdom Metazoa; phylum Arthropoda; class Insecta; order Hemiptera; family Membracidae; genus Stictocephala; species Stictocephala bisonia. The sequence continues at coordinate 759,753 of JAQJVL010000071.1, forward strand.
CCCTAGTTCCCTGAAGGCTTCGTTAAAGGTACTGAATATTAAGCCCCCAGTACCACGAGACTTTCGGCACGGGTTGTTTAGCTCCTTAGTCTAAGGCCTCCCTCACGTGGTTCTGTAGGTGGACCGACACCCAGTGGCAGAGGGTAGCTCTACGCAGCTCACAAGTGAGAGTTGATACCAGGTATGGACCAGTCTGCCAAACCCACCCCGCATGCAAGGTGTGGTAGGGACGGCTTGAAAGGTACCACCACTCCCTGGTACCCATACCCCCTCCAATAGGCTTGATACAACAAGTTTTAGTGCATGAACACAATAATCCATTAACTCTAAATTATTGTACCAGCACCCTGTGATTAAACATTTTGCAAAATACGTGGTTTTACAAATAGAGAATGTGATTTATAAACATTGCATATTTGTTTAGCAATGCTACACAAATATGCAATGTTTATAATTATAATGTTATAAATATAATGTTATATAATGTTTGCTACACATTTTTGCTATACAAATACAATAATAAGTAAAGAACAATCCCCTTGAGGTAGACTTATTTTATATAAAGTAAGACAAATTTTAAAATATTTGTACCCCTCCTTCTTTTTAGTTTAGTGGCTTGATTTTAAAGCCACTAAATATTTATATAAAACATAATGAACTATGTGGGTGTGAGGTCAATGCCCTTTAAATATTTACAAATATTGTATTTCAATACTCTCACAGTAATTATGAAAAAGCCTTTGTATAGGAAATCTGTTACACACCAACCTAAATATTGGTGTATAGTGATTAATTTTGAGGGTGTTACTTTATCTAGTTAGTTAGTCATGGGAATAGAACGGCTCCTTACAATACAATAAATAGTATTGTATCTTTCAAAACAGCAATTAAAAACTGGGTCAGCGCCAGACATCTGGAAAGATGGCGGCGGTTCCCAGGGCAAAGACTCGGCAAGATTCTTGTCAAGAATTCCTCCCAGAAGTTGACAAAGTCACTTCTTGGGTTAAGTAAACTGCACGTTAAGCTGGTGGTGGGACTCAACACCGGCCACGGCAAATTCCGGAGGCATCTAAGAACGGTGGGACTCTTTACGGAGGATCCCATCTGTCGCCTCTGTGGGGAGGACGAAGAGTCGGCAGAACACATTGTCCTGGAGTGTGAGGCCCTTGGTGCCAGAAGAAGAGCACTTTTTGAAGGCTCACCTCTGGGACAGTTGGAAATTACTAATTTAGTGAAGAAGCTCCTTGACTTGGTCAAGGGTTGCCAGCTTTACGACGATTAGGCACCGGGATTGGCACAAAAAGCCTTAGGCTTCGTTTCAAGGGTTGGCTGGACCAACTATATATCCCCACTTAAACTAACTAACTAATTGTATCTTTACAACACCAGCTCCTACCGATGTTAGGGTTTTAAACTTTGTTAGGGTTAAATTAAAAAACTACTTACATATTTATAAGAGTTTATTTTCATATTCAGGCACGACTGCTTATTTAATAACAAATGCAACAAATATTCTTCATCATGTATAAATGTAAAATATAAACAATATACTATTTAAGTAGTAAACAACATTTCTTAATGCCTAATGTAATCAAAATATTTCATCCATAACTACAGAAGCAGTGGAACCGAGGGGTCAGATGACAGCAGGAAGGGGTCAAGAAACATTGAATACTAATAGTTTTGAACAAAGCTGAAAATATTAATTTAGATCATATCATAATCAATTTTGAAGTGGCTCGTTAATTTATCATACCAACAGCCTAATTTAAATTCACAAAAAACAATTTTTTATTAACAATAGTTTTATTGATGATCGTGACTAAAGTATAATTACAAATGGGAGCTTATCTATAGTGTGCGAACTTTATAGTGTGTGACCTGTGAGTCATAACTACAGACAGATTGTGACATGTGACAGACCTATACTGGGAGGCCTACAGAAACTTATGTTTTAAACATGGGTTACTGGTATGTAATTTTCAATATTACACCTAATATCGGTAACTGATTTTACAAATTCCACTCGTTTTGTTTTACTGCTCCATTAATGCCGTTAGGTATTGACTATTAACCTATAATTTGTTCTGTTAGACTAACATGAATCTGGTAAGATATTGATAAAATTATGAGATAAAAACTATCTAATATTTTGTCTAGTATTTAAAAATGTTACCATAGCATATACTGCTAAGTTTAAGTGCTAGGTTAGTACATATAAATGTGATTTCCGGGTGTTCATTTTCAAAATTTTTGTGAGGGGCACCCCACAGACCACCCTCAATACTTGGCCCGCTTTTGTTCCAATTGACCCCCTGCTCAAAACTTCTTCCTCTCGCTCCCACTGCAGAGCTATGTGTTTTTACACATAATACATTTCTATACATCATCAAAATGTAGATTAAAAAAATAAAATGTCAAAAACCGAACTTTCAGTGGAATGCTATTATGGTATTGTGCATTGACCAAGTAAACCTTATATTTTTATATTTTTTAATGTTATGTTGCCATAGGATAAATAAAATTGATTATAGTAATCTATTGTATTATACAAAAAATAAAATATAACAAAAGTTAAACATTAACATGAGTTTTAAGATTTGGGTAACATTTTATTTTGTGATTTCTCCAAATGAACAAAATAGCAATTTTAGAATAACAGCTAATGTAATTTGTTATAATAGGTACTTCAGACCCTTAAATTAATTAATAAATATAAAATACCTGATAAAGAGAAATTTGCTTAGTTGCAAAAACATTGCACTAGTAGCAAAAGGGCGCCAAAATGTTGCTCTTGTAGGAAATGTTTGCCAAAAACTGAATACTTAATATTAAAAAACCATAAAATTGGACAAAAATATACACTATGGTTTAGCCTTATCAAATTTAGGTTGTGTTTCATAATAGGGCAGGTTCTTGATTTATTAAGATTTTGTTTCTAACAGAAAAGTAGGCTTACATCAAAAAAAAAGGACACACAAGTGACGGCGATGACCTGCTTTCTTCTACCAAATATAAACTAAATAATACATTACCAACATACTTTAAGAAACTACTCTAATGAAAACTAAAAAAATATAGTAATTGAAAAGTAAAACATGTGATGCCACACGATAACACAATATTTAATAGTAAAGAAAATGAAAAGAATAAATTCTAACTTACTACATTATTTACAGTACAACCTCAATTATCCGGCCTTGCTTTATACAGCAGTTTGTGTCATCCGGTTTGGCATGTAGATAACAATAAAAATTATTTAGAAGATAAAATTACAATTAATCAGAAGCACCATTCAGTTTTGAAATGCGAATGTCGTACACGAGTGTTTCGGTTTTGCATTTCACAAATTGCAGGCGCTGTATTGACTAGTCACCCTCTCTCGACAAGCGATCACTTGTTGCTGTGTAATAACATTGATTATATACGACAATTCCATATACAATCAATGGTAATAGTTTAATAATGCACCTGAAGATCCGAGCTGGCAATGTTGTTTACTTTTGTTCAGTGTGGCTGGCTGCAAGAGTCCATTTTGCGAGTGGAGGAAGTAGTGAAACTTAACATAAATATAGTATTGTACTGTAAAGTAGCGTCGAAGTTGGCGATCGTGATAAACAGAGTTCGTTTCATTACAATTCCTGCAGAGCGTGTTGTGTCACATGCCATTTTAGGCGCCCTGTATATGCATGCTGTCTGGTATTAGTTACTAAACGTGTTTCTCCAATAAAACCAAGTTATTTATGACTTATGTTTTATCCGGCTTTTATCGTATCCGGTTCGACCTTCGCCACATTAGGCTGAGGTTGTACTGTACGTTCTAAGTGATGTATTTATTGTGATGTAAACAGTTTTCATGTAATAAAAAAGAACCAGGTACTAGTTACAAAGATTATTTGAATTCTAGATTAAAAACTTAAATATAATATTACAACCCATAACAACAAACAGCAAAATTTTATAAAGCCTGCAAACCTTATATTAGTTTTATTTCACTCCCCCCCCCCCCATATAATGGTTCCAAAGTTTTAAAAAATTTTATTTTTGTAAATAAAAAAAAAAACAATATAAAATGGTTCCATTTAGGAACATGTTAAAGAACGGCCGTTATCTAAAAGTTTAACACGTTGACTGCCAGCGTAGATAATTTATTGTGTCATTCTGAGGCCGCCATTGTAAAACTGTATGTCCGCCTGACGCCATGAGGGCCACCGTTAGCCCACGTCATACGTGCCGCTGTGCGCCATGTGGGCCACCGGTGGCCCTCGCGTCTTTTATAAATCAAACACAAATTGTAGCGTAATTTTTAGTATTACATAATTTTTAATGATATGTTCTGAAAGCTCATAAAATGTTATAGAAAACGGTCCTCTGGTTTTTAAATAAAGCAACCCTAAATACGTTTTTATACATTTGAAATAGTTTTTACGACATTTAGACAGACTAGTTTCTGTCACAAAAAGAATCAATGTCACTTACTAAACACCTAACCTCAAAAGCTGATCAGTGTGCAGGAAGAAAATATAAACATCACAACAAAACAGCTGAAACATAATATCATATGGCATATGTAAAGTTTTGCCCCTACGCCATGAGGGCCACCGGTGTACCTCATCAATAACTTCACAAAATGGCGGCAAAAGACCGGATGTCGGCTATTTCTGTACTCGGGGGGGGGTCATTTCCGGTTGCATGGAACACAGAACTCGGAACAATGAATATTGAACTTTACCGTAGAAACAGCTGTGGCGCCAGGCTGAAATCTAGTGAGGGCCACCGGTGGCCCTCATGGCATAAGCTAAAATTGTAGTGTGGGCCACAAGTGGCCCTCAGGGCAGTCAACGTGTTAACAGCCTCAAGAAAATTTTGAAGTATGGGTAAAGTAATGTTGTTATGAGTTTGATTTTTCTTCAATCGTTCTTATTATAAGTTATAATAACAACTACAATGACAGTAAAAAATTGTTATTATATAATTTATAATATGAATTGTTTATATTTTCAATTAATAATACTGACAAATAATGTCCTGAGAGTTAATGATGTAATAGTATTCTTTGAATAAAAAAATGGAAATAAAATAATAATCGATAATGATTTATATTGATTCAAATCCCTTAAAACTCATCTAGAAACCTAGAAGCTTTCACAGCCTATTATCATAAAAAATATAAAAAATAGATGATTTACTAACTAACTGTGACAAAGCAGAACCTGTTATATCCAATAATACAGAGTCTAAACTCTTAAACGTTTCATCAGTGGCCAAACACACATTCATAAGTCAACCAAAAATCCTCCTTGTGGATATGATATAAAGGATCTACAATACTTTTTTATAAAAAAATCACTAAATATCAAAGTTTACTCTTCTTCTTGTTGAATGTAAGCAATGCATTGTAGAACTCCTCTGAGCCAAAACGCTCGAGAAGGACCCTACTTTCCTCTTGGTTAACTCTGTGCAGGAGATCTCTGTCCCAACCTCTTACTAACTCTTTAGACTTCAGCAATCCCTGTAAACACACACTTTACGTTCACATGTAGTACTTTTTTCAATTCAAAACCTACAAGCTAGTGCAAGACATAATTTCTTGTTTTGAATTATATTATTGTTGTTAAGTGTTGCACACAGCAAAGACAGTTTGAAGAACTTGGGCATATTTCCATACTGATAATATTTATTGTTCATCAAATACATTACACACTTTTAATTTGGTTATTGCCTCTTTTTAGTGCATTAAATAATACATAATACAATAATATAATAATAATAATATAATACATAATAATAATATAATACATGTATTAAAAATTCATTTATAATACATGTATTATAAATGAATTTTTTTAAATAACATGACCATATTAAATCTTAAAAACATTTCTATTTCAAAGCTTAGAGAGAATTAAAATTAGTAATCTTGTAAATTTTTTCTAAAAACTTAAATATTAACATTGCCAGGGTGGCGATTCAGTGTTTATGGCTTCTTACAATACAATACAATAATTTCTTTATTTACATATACATTGAGAATAGTACATGCGTCAAAAAATTATTTTATTTTACAGTCAGTTTGTCAGAAAAAGAGCTGGTTGTTAAAAAATTCTTTTTCAGTGTAGAAAGGGCGGTCTTGTAGCCATGTTGTGAGCTGGATCTTGAGGCGTTGTGTTGGTTCTTTTTTGAGCTCTTCGGGCAGGTGGTTGTAGAAAAGTGCTCCTTTGTAGGATGGCTTTTTTCTCGTACAGACTTAGGTGATGTGTTGGCAGAGTAAAACTTGCAGCATTTCGAGTGTTGTGATGATGTATGTCTCTATGTCTGCTTTGGTTTGTTGAAGTGGCATGGAGAATAGCATCACAGATGTAGAGTGCAGTTACTGTAAGAATCTTCAGCTCCCTGAAGGCATTTCTGCAGCTTTCTCGGTATCTAAGGCCTGCAAGACATCTTACAGTTCTTTTTTGTTGGATCAGGACTCTTTCGAGGTTGTTGTTGGAAGTTCCTCCCCATACCACCATACCATATCTGAGGTGTGACTCGAATAAGGCATGGTAGGCTGTTCTTGCAGTTTCCTGGTTACTTACTTGCATTATTCGCCTTATGACATAAATGCCGGAACTAAGTTTCTTGCAGAGATGGTCGATGTGCTGCTTCTATGTAAGATGTGAATCCATAATGACTCCAAGGTACTTTGTACTCTGTTGTGCTTCTAGCCCAGGAAGTGTTATGTTTGTGTTTTTATTTTTGGTAGTGAAATTGATTTGGACCGTTTTTTTTTTTGTTGAGTGCAAGTTCGTTGTGGGTGCAGTACTGTTTAGTCCTATTGAAAGTAGTGTTGGCGTTTCTGTTTAGAGTTTCTACTGATTTATTTTTTAGTGTGAGGACCGTGTCGTCTGCATACATAGTGGTTTGGCAGTGTTCCTGGAGATAGTCTGGGAGATCGTTTGTGAGGAGGAGGAACAGGACCCGTCCCAGAACTGATCCCTGTGGCACTCCTCTCTGCACGGCAGTCATTTCAGAATGTATTTTATGAAGAGTGTTGTTCTCTGTATACTGAATTTCAACTAGTTGTTGTCTGTCAGCTAGATAGCTCTGGAACCATTTCCCCGCCATCCCCTCAATACCCAGGGCTTCTAGGTTTTTGAGGAGTTGTTTGTGATTGAGGCAGTCGAAGGCCTTACTGAAATCCAGGAACAAGCCAGTAACTGCGCAGCCATCTTCTAGTTGATCAATTATGTACTCAGTGAGTTGTACTAAGGCCGTAGTAGTAGACCTGTCTTTGAGAAAGCCGTGTTGCTGGTTTGTTAGAAGTGAATTTTGTTCTAGATGAGAAAGAAGTCTGTTAAGAACAATTTTTTCAAAAATTTTAGAGAATTTGGAGATGAGTGTTATTGGTCTGTAACTTTTTGTGTCGGTGGTTGGCCCATTTTTATATTTTGGATAGACTTTGGAAATTTTTAGTTGTGCCGGGAAAACACCTTGTAAAAGAGACTTGTTTATAACAGCTGTTAGTGGAATAGTGAGTTCTTCTTTGCAGGTTTTTACAAGTTTGGCTGATATTTCGTCAATTCCTGATGAGGTTTTAGGTTTTAAAGAGTCTATGGCTGTTTGTATATCTGTCTGGGTTGCAGGCTGGAGTTGAAGTTTGAAGTTAGTGATTGGGGGTATTCCCTGGTTGCTATTTTTTATGTTGATGTTGTTTGCTTGGAGTGTCCTGTCAGCAGCTGTTGCAAAGTAACTATTGAGGCAGTTTGCTATTTTAGCAGGGTCGTGCAGTGTCCTGCCGTCTGTAATGAGTTTCCCTTTATTCACTTGTTTGGGTTTTGCCTTCCTTTCATTGTTTATTACTTGCCATAAAGCTCTGGACTTGTTGTCGGCATTTGTAATGTAGTGAGATGTTCGTGTTTTCTTCTATGTTTTAAGCCTTTGGTCATAATCTTTTTTCTTTGCTGCAGTTTCAGCTTTGTCCTCAGGTCGGCCTGTGCAGAGTTCTTTTTCCAAAGCTTCAATATATAGGCTTTTTAGTCTAGTACATTCGTCATCCCAGTATTTTCTTTGTTTATGTCCCTTGTTTCTAGTTGTTTTAATAGGACAGAGTTCGTTCATTATTGTCCGTATTGTGTTGTGAAAAATTTCATAGGCTTGACTGGCATCTTGTGTTAGGCAGACTGTATCCCAACTTTGGTCCATTAGTCTGGTTTTAAAGAGCTGTAATGTGTTTTTGTTAATTTTTCTTTTACTTTCTATGGTCGTCTTTGATTTGTCTAGTGATGGTAGCTGAAGTGTGGCGATTTGAGCCGTGTGATCCGAGAGTCCAGTTATTAGTATGGTGGTTTGAATGAGTTGGGGGTCGACGTTTGTGCAGATCCAGTCTATTGAGCTTTTTGTGTCCTGTGTGATTCTAGTGGGTGGTAGGATTATCCTAGTAAGGTCAAAGGAGATTAAGAGTTCTTCAAGCTTACTGTTGTCAGAGTCATTTGCGTGTTCGTCAAGGTTGTTAATATTTATATCACCCATGATGACAGTGGGCTTCTTTGTGCGAAGAGCATGTTCAAGTTGATCTGCTAATATTTCAATTGCTTGTTCTAGATTTGCTCTTGGGGCCTGTACACTCCTAGCACGCGGATGGTCTCTTTCTGCAGAATCTGCAGAATCCAAAGTTTAATGTTCAAATCCCCAGATAACCTTCATACTTTATTTGTTGAATAAATTTCATACACTAATCTGGGGACTATGTGAAATGGGGTTAATTGTGAGATCAAGTTAAAAAGAAATGTTAGCCAACAATTACACCATGACAATTTAAAAAGTCATGTTAGTTGTTCCGAATATGAAATTTCTGATGTTTAAATCAAGTAAATTCATGTTTCGATTGAATATTAAAAACCTTAAATATTTTTATTCCAGGTCTATGAGTAAAATTACATACAAGCCTTTCTTTTAACCCTCTCCCGTTTCAATTGCCGTGGTGAGACCTTGACGGTACTAGGCAGTATGATTTCCAGCCCCTCAGAACACTTTCCTGACTTTGTTTAATCTATACAAAACAAACCCTTTGTTTGGTGATAAAACATACATAACAACATAATATTCCTGCCAACAATAATTGACATATGTTGAACTACAGATAGTTTTAATTGTTCTGTAAGGTAGCAATTACTTTATATGTATAAAGCCACGAAACAAATATTCATACAAAACTCAGTAATACTGTTGATATCACAGCTAAAACACGTTTAAAATAATACCCGTAGGTAGCAGCACTAAATGGATAACAATACTGACGATGTATCCAAAATAAGTTTCTATAGCTGCTAACAAGTGGTGCGGGTGTTCACAAATAAATTGAAGGCAATCGGAGGCGCTTCACTAGTCGCGTTAAGCTACACGTCAAGGAGCTTTGAGGCGGTTTGACAGGAGAAGGTTAAGGCTAAATCTGTGGCCAAGAAATGTGCAATACTCAACATACTTTGTAAAACATATCTGACACATCAAATGTCACTAAGCGATTTGTTAATCCTACAAACTATATCAATGCCTGAGGTGTCGATTGCATCCCAGCCCAAAATAGCCTCAGGTGTTGATGTTCAGCAGTTGTATAAATCGATCCTTTCTCGCTTACACACTGATTTTTAAATTTATTTACCAGTGCAAACAAAATCCAATGCTATATTCCTTCATTCTGTACTCTTTGAAATGATAAAAAATAACATTCAAAACTTATGTAAATTTTGTTCTTTGTTGTCAGCTGATCACGCTAAACAGTAGTGATGCATATGACTAGTAGTGTTACAGCTGTATTTATATTTCCTAAAAGTTTTGAATCTATATATTGCATATCATTTCAAATCATGTGGAATTGTGGTTATGAAAATATGTTGTCATGGAAACATAATTTTAAAATCATTGAACATGAGGCAGAATGTAAACATTACATTTGAGAAAAAGTTTTTTTTTTAATTTGTTTGTTATATATTTTTTAAATATTTTACAAAAACTAAATTACTTATGTATTATGATTCTACATGTTTTTCTGAAAAGAATGATATATAATAATATACCAAAAGAGTGTTCTAAATATTTTTAGTGATTATTTTCCTAAACGCCTACAAAATAGTCACAAAATGCCTGGTTGTAGGTGAAAATGGCCGGGGTTTGTAGGGTTAAAAGTTATCGTAAGTTCTAATTTAAAAATAAAATATCACTTTACATATTTAAACCATACTAATGAGGTTCAAGGTTTTTTCACACAGAATGCGTAACGTTTAGTTAGTTGAATCCTATGCAGGCTCCACTGGCCTCACCCAACAAACATGCTTGAATAATAATGAAAAAACAATCACATACGACTAATGTCGGCATGACCTTCCACCCATTGAACATTAACGACTAATGTCGGCATGACCTTCCACCCATTGAACATAAATGACTAATGTCGGCATGACCTTCCACCCATTGAACATAAATGACTAATGTCGGCATGACCTTCCACCCATTGAACATAAATGACTAATGTCGGCATGACCTTCCACCCATTGAACATAAATGACTAATGTCGGCATGACCTTCCACCCATTGAACATAAATGACTAATGTCGGCATGACCTTCCACCCATTGAACATAAATGACTAATGTCGGCATGACCTTCCACCCATTGAACATAAATGACTAATGTCGGCATGGCCTTCCACCCATTGAACATAAATGACTAATGTCGGCATGACCTTCCACCCATTGAACATTAACGACTAATGTCAGCATGACCTTCCACCCATTGAACATTAACGACTAATGTCAGCATGACCTTCCACCCATTGAACATAAATGACTAATGTCGGCATGACCTTCCACCCATTGAACATTAACGACTAATGCTGCATCTACCCTAACACTCAACACATATAACCAATAGAGTGTGGTTTTTATCTAAGACCTAGTTAGTATTTTACATTTTCTGTCATTTAACAAAGTGTATATTTACTAGGGGTGGGTCGGTTCTTAAATAATTGTTTCTGAGTTCTATTTATTCTTGGAAAAATAATCAGAACCACAAAAGAGTCAAAACATTTCAGTTCTTTTCTTATAAGTTCCATTTCCTAGAAATTCTGATTAAGTGCATCAACAAGAATGTTATTTACTTTGGATATACGTGATATGGAATTTCCTCTCATTTTATTCACCTGTAATGGCTTTAATAAGTGTTCTATATTGTTTTTTATACTTACCCTATTAAGAATAAGAATAAGAATATATTTATTTTCTCGAAATATATACATAAAATACATACAATTACATTCAAACATAAAAAGGTTTCTTCTTAATTCTCTGTTAACAAAATAAAACTTATACTACTAGAACAAAACCTTTCATAAATTACATATTTCAAGAAAATACTAGGACCTCTTAAGGCAATGCCTGTTTTAGAGGTTCCTTCTTTTCAAATAAATCTTAATATGCGCATGAGCAAATAATATTAATTTAAAATAAAAAATCCCAATTCTTCAAAATATAAACACTAATATAAAAACATAAATAGCTTAAACATTAACTCTAAATTTAATGTTATTCTAACCCTAACAGTATAGCTATATAATACAATAATAGGAAACAAAATAAAAACAAAACAATTTATGACTAACCAAATATCAGGCTTGGGACTAATATTAAAAAAATAATTAACGATTAAGTTCAATCGTTAGTTTTTCTGTTATCTTTTCAACTTATTCGTTAGTTTTGAGGATGTTTAACTTTTAACTTTAACTAGTTAGCAAATTCACTAACGATTAAATTAACTCAGTTAGTTTTACAAACGAAGTACGGTTTGTCCCGTGGAATGTAGACAATGGCGGAGAAAGCGTCCAAAACTTTGGACAAAGACCGGGCGTTTTCCTCAATCCCAAGTATTCGCCGACAAACAAAGTCATGAGTCACATCCCATCCCTTTCCGCCATCTTCCTGCCCTGCCCATAATTAGTAGACACACCCAACGTGTCCCATTGTTGTTTGTCCAAGAATTTATTCAGTTAAAGATAATTGTTAACTTTCCCACGTCTGCCAAATATGTATACTTTACTATGTTATCTGAAATTATTTTCCGTCAGGGGTCAGGATCGTGGCTGTGACGGATTTGGAGAATACATGGATTACAGAGAATTCACCTACTCAGACTTATATCACTGGAAACTTATTATTAGTGCTTACGCACATTAAATTTAAATGCTGTATAGTACATATTTATTAAAGAAATAAGAATTAAAAGATAAGAAAAACGACATAATACAGAATGTATATACTGCAGGTCACAATTACGCTTTTATTACAGTAGGCCTAGTTTTAATGTAAAACATGAGCTTGTACATTTGTCATGAGCACAAAAATTCATTATCAAAATTCTTAAAATTAAACTGCAGTACAATGTAACATATTAAAGCTCAGATCCCAAGGCCAGTGTTTTCGCAGACATCAGGCAGCCTACAGTCAGTACACGGATAGCGTGTCACCGGTGTATCATTAGACAGGACCGTTCCAACGGTCCGTGACCTGTGTAAGCATCACGGCTTAAAACTTCTTCTCTGACCACAGGCCTTTGTAGTGCCGCCTCTTTTCCCAGGTTGTACGGGATCTGTTCAAGCAGCTCCAGACGGCCTGTCCGTACGTCAGGCGTACACAGGCGAGCTGTTCCAACGACCTGTTATCTGGTAGACAGCAGACTAGGCCTTATGGATGACAGGTCATTGGAACTAAGCTTATGCGGTAGGGTGATGCTTAAGATACATAAAATTATTTTTTTCTGAAATTCTTTTGGGCCACCCTGCCATTTTGTTCTATCATATAAAAGAAAGAAAAAATATTTTTTTCAAATTTTTAAATAATTTTTAGGGGTCACTACCGAGCTTCGAAGTTTCAACAATTTTGTTCGAAAGTAGATAGTTTACAAATTTTCTGAAATGAGTGTGTTATTCATATTTCAAATAAAAACTACTTGAATGTGTCTACTACCCTAGAGTACTACAAAAAGTATTGGTTTTATACATATATTAAATAAAACTGCTTTCTATTAATTAGTAAACAAATAAGGTTAAGAAGTAAGAAGTGCCACATTTAAAAAAAAAACTTGTGTAATAGTTAAATGCTCACAACTGACATAAAATTTCCAGAATTTAATCTAAACTAATGATTTTCAGTCTTTCCAAACATTGTATAAATAACAATTATCATAGACAATAGATTTAGGCAGATAACAATATAGATTTCTTGTAGTTTGGAAACTATTGTCTGAATGTCTTTATTAGTAACAAGTACTGTTTTTGGTCTTCATTCAGTTTTAGAATTTTGTTGTACTCTTGAATTAAAGCAACCCCTCTCTCTGCTATGTCATTAACTACTCTGAATGACTGAACTATTTCTTTACTTTTTAAATATTCGTCGTCTGCATCCCAATCTTGCACTTTTTTCTCAATAAACCTGGAATTAATCCCCGTGATGGAAAAAACCGCTTGGTATTGCTAGACACAAAATCCTGTAGTTTTTTTCTTACTGATTTTTTCCAAATCAACCTTGATGCGCTTTGGTGAGAATTCAACTCCTTCCCTTTTCAGTGCTTCCACCATTTTGCCTTTGTTTCATAAGATACATCATCATCAAAAAAAAAAAAGAAAAGGCAACCAGTTCTTCGGAGAGATACCATAAATGCCCCATTATTTTGTTTGTTGCCTTTTGAGCGAAAACTAAATTTATTTTTTCGTAATTTTTCAAGTCCTTAAGCAGTTCTAAGTCATTCCGTGGTGCTGAACAAGCTGATGGAGCTTGAAACCAATATTTGATGTAAATCATGACCGTGAAGATGCAAATTTCTCTCAGTCCTTTCTCTTCAGCCTTAGTCAATTTAAACTGCCCTCTGAATAAGATTATTTTCAAAGCATAAATTGATTTTGCCATCCATCGAGAACGGTGGAGACCTGCAGGCATCCTAAGTGACACTCCTTTTTCGGGTGTTCCTTCCAGAAAAATTATGCTGAGCTGCAAAAGTTCCCTGTAGTCGTCTCTTGGCTGAAAATCATTCAGCTGTTTTTGGGCAAAATGAATTATCCCAGTCTTATAATCCTGGATTTTGCTTGAAGTTTCTGGGTCATTTTCAATGGTTAAGTAATCTTCTGTATTGAGTTTGGGCCAGTTTTTTTTAAATCTCTTAAATAATAAATTATCAGGTCCTGAAGAAGGTCCGATTTCATTTTGAACAACAGATCAAGCATAATTTCTAAAACGTGATGCTGACACGCTAGCCAAAGCATTTCCTTGTCCATTTTCTGTTCAAGTAATATACAAGCACCCTTTAAAAGTCCAGTGTTAAGTGCAGTGGTGTCAAAGCACATACTTTTTATTTGATCGGTTATTCCCCAGAAGAGAAGGCATTCATAAACACCAGATGCAATTTGTTCACCCTCTCCAGATGTAAGCTTTGGAATGGAAAGAGGCTGATCCACCCCTTTCCCTGAAACTAACACCGGAAGGCGATCAACTACATCATGGCCTGTTATACCCTCTAACATTTTTCCGTCCCAGTGCACAGTTAATGGTACGTCTGGTGTAAACTGTTTTTTTTATGTCCGCCGCAATGTTTCGTCTGCATTCAATTCGTTGTCGCCGTATAGAAGAAACGTTTATATTGTATTCTGCTGGATTAAAGCCTAGCCGGTTCAAAGTAGATGTGAGAACAACTGCTGCTTTCCTGTCACATTTTTGCAACATCCAAGCTTGTTGCTATTTCGTTGTTAAGCAGCTTTTTCATTCCCCTTTTTCTTGTTCCAGTTTTGGGCTTCTCTTATGAATTGGATGTTGAAGGGCCCTCGAAATCATCATCTTCTCCCTGAGAGGATTCATCAGTAGACAAAATTTCAGGAATAGTTGATTCAGTGACTGTCTTTATATTGTCATCTTTTCGAGCTTTAAATAACTCCATTCGAACTTTTTTGCGTTCTTGTTGTTCTTCCCTTTTAGATAGTTTCTTGTCTACACTACCAATTTTACCTGGGCGTCCTTTTTCTCGCTGTAAAACAAACACTCTCTATCCTCTTGAATACGTATCATTTCAAGAGCGTTTGTATGTGCCATATAGAATAATCCATCCAACTCATCATTCCACATTTCTTCTTTTAGTTTTAACCCATCTGACCGCTTACATTTATTTTCTTTGTTTTTCTTCAAATTCTGCCACTCTTTAAAAAGTTTTTCTATTTTTTCCACGATATGTTTGTGCTGCTTTGCAGGAATTCTAGCCTTATTCCTAATTTCCAATATGTCTTTAGAAGTTGAATGAGCAGCTTCACGAATTGTTTGATTATTAACTTCTTTATAATAAAAAATACTGAGAGCACCTCTCGTTTGGAAAGTAGTTTGGTGTGACAAAAAGATTCACTCATCTGTCCAACCAGCCATATTTCTGTCTTTTTCTTGTACAAAAAAAAAACTGGTGGCCATCATAGGTTTTGATCAAGACCCCTGTAATGATAAATCTACCAACAAAAATCTTTAGAACTCTTTTAGTTATTGCAAATAAGTTATCTTATTGTTATAACTTATTAAAAAACACTTAACAATATACAAAAACTGTTCACTGTTTGCTTATACAAAGTGTATAAGCAAACAAAAATCAAATAGAGATCTCTATAGATACCTTGAACTAAATAACTTGTTTATGCCACTATAGAGTAACTTGCTTGTTAATAAAAGTAACACAGTAAAAGCATAGTTACAAAAGCCTAATTATCAGGGGTAGAACAAACATACACTTGCTGGACACGTACTGACTGGCTTGCCAGCCAGCCTGAGAGCCTCACTGATCTTGACTGTGGAGTGGATGGGGGAGGAGGGGTATGGAAAGGAGAGGGGGTATGGATTGGGAATTCGAGGGGATGTAGTGGGATACTGAACTTTCAGATTAAAGTAAAATAATAAATGTAATTAAATCCTACAAGAGTGATATAGTGATTTCCATATAAATGGTCTAAATTACAAATATTTTCCATATTTTAAAGGCCAGTAGCGACCCCTAAAACTCAACAAAATAAATTAAAAAAATTTTTATACTCATTTTACAAGTGGGAGATCAAAACAGTGGGGTGGTCCATACAAAAATTTAGTTTTCATTTTTAAGCATCACCCTATTATGCGGGCTAGACGGCTGGAGGGGGAATTGTCCTCTTCCAGAGGGATGAGTCATATGGCAACTGTCATATTGTGGTGCGACGAACCCAGACACTGACGGATAACAGAACCTGGCGGAAAATAGCGTGATGGACAATCGGGTTTTCACTGTAATAGTCTTTTTGATACAACTCTACTATATTACATGTTATTTGTGATCCTCGATATGTAAAGTTGTGTACTACCTTCATTGGCTTGCCATTTAATAATATGTTGCTCTCAATGACGTTATCCCTTCCCACAGCCATAACCTCACTCTTTTTGATACACCTCTACTATATTACATGTTATTTGTGATCCTCGATATGTAAAGTTGTGTACTACCTTCAGTGGCTTGCCATTTAATAATATGTTGCTCTCAATGACGTTATCCCTTCCCACAGCCATAACCTCACTCTTTTTGATACACCTCTACTATATTACATGTTATTTGTGATCCTCGATATGTAAAGTTGTGTACTACCTTCAGTGGCTTGCCATTTAATAATATGTTGCTCTCAATGACGTTATCCCTTCCCACAGCCATAACCTCACTCTTTTCTTCCCTTATCTTCAGCCCTCCTATGTGTACGTTTTTATACCATTTCTCTAATTCCATCCGCACATCCCTTTCCTATAGAAATTTAAAATATAACATGAAAATTATTCATATAAATATTAATTCATGCTCATCAATCAACATTAAAAATACATTATCAACTAAATTACAAACCTCAGATGGAATTTTAGCAAACTCCTGAATTAGAGTCGATGTTTTACTAATCAGTTCTGAATCTGGAAATATTTCTGTGACAAAACCACAGGTCAGGGCTTCGTTTGCCGTCAAGACCTCATTCAGGTACAGCAACTTAGAGGCCTGTTGAGGAGAAACAATTGTTAATGCCAAACTAAGAACAGTATTGTTATTAATTCGGTAAGCAAATTTGTTTAGCTTAAAATTAAGTTCAAGCTTATGTGGTAATAAAACAGACTAATTTTTCCTTTTTCGTGAATCTATTTTAACAAAACTGTTGCTTTAGCCTAGGGGTTGTCCGAGTACTCGAAACTTCAAGTATTTGATCAAGTATTTTACTACTCGAACTCGGCTCGAAACTTCCGAAACTACTCGAAGTTCCATATTTTCGTTCATATCAATAATATAGCTCAATCAAAAGGGTCCCGAGAACGGGTCACTTTACACCCTAAGAATCAAACTTTCCATCTTTTCTAGGCGAAAGTCCGTCTCGCTTTTGGTATACGTATGTGCACGGAACTGTTCAGCTCCTTTTCGGAACTGAAATTATCTTATATTTCTTGCGAGTCGATTGATGTATATTTGTTTTTTAATCTGAGCAGGGAATCGTCCAATGATTTGAGTAAGAAAATACTGAATCATATCATAAAAAATATGGCAATGATGTTCTAGCAGCGTATGACACAACATTATTGATTTATTTTCCGTCAAATAAAAAATGGCGAACGTCTATTAATTATTATTACATTAACACCTTAGATCGCCAAACCTGTGTGTCAAATTTGCGCATACGATATTTTTTCCTGTCGAATTGTTGAACGGTTTTCTGACTACGTTAGACAGTAAATTTGATATGTATAGATAGATTTGACTAGGTTAGACAATAATTAGTACGATAAATTTGATTCGTAAACTCACTGAACGGTTCCCTGTTCACATTGACGTCAATGTAAAACAGTCACGAATCAACCCAAGTGAGGGAGAAACACGTTGGAAGACTTTTTCTAAATAAAATACGATGAATTTCGAGACTCGGACAATAATTTTTATTGAACCAAAGCCTTATCACATGTCTCGTTTTTTATTCATAAGTTTAAAATTTAACTGCCCACAATCTTCACTGTATAACTAGTTGGCACTTGGATGATATTTCAGACAGCATCTCGTCTCCAATATCAGCTAGACCTATTATGTTAGCCTACTACGTCTATGGTTTTCATTTGATTACGCCAGGTTTTCATGAATTTCTTGTTATGAAATAATATTTATCTGTTGTTTGGTGTAGCCTCATGTATCAAAGTAGTTTCTAGTTGCACACATTTCATTACCGATCATAATTTAAAACTTATTCATCCTAAGTGACTTTAAAATTTATTTTTAGTAAACCTGCTTAGTTATTATTATTTGATTATATAATTCAGACCTTATTTCCGGTTTGTTGTATGTAACCTTGTTATTACTGAATTAAATACCCACAGAATACAGACCCGCTCTCCTTGGCGTGTACACAATCAATTTTTTGTTGACTCGGCTCGAACTCAAAAATCACTACTCGCATATTCCTACTTTAGCCATACTTTGGCATAAGGCTGTAATGCAAGCTACTGTATGAAAATGTAACAAAGTGCTACTTCAGGTGTTTGATAAACACACCTCAATCAGCCGAAGGAATGGCTAAACTATATGACCCTTTGATGCATACGTTACTGAAAATCTAATGTAAATATGTAAGAATGCCAAGTCATAAAATATTACATAAATATAATGCATATAAATATTAACGTACATCCAAAATTAACATTAAAAATACAGTATCTACATTACAAACCTCAGGTGGAAGTTCACGCTTACTCACAGTTTTTCTTTTCTTGACTAAAATTTAACACAACACTTCAGACAAAACTTAAGAAATTTAACAATATTAAAAACTGAAATTTTACTCATAGGTTTAAACGGCTGGTGTTATTACTAAAAACTACAGCTTATGAAGGCTGCATCAAGGTGTTATTTATAATTTTAACATAACCAAACATTTCTCCCACGCTGTTACGTAGCATCCACAGTGGTATCTCTGGGACAACATGTCTTCTTAAAAATATTCTCCCCGTAGAGGCTCAGATACCACTAAGGATGCCATGTCACAGCGTAGGCGAAACGTTTGGTGATGTTAATATTATAAAACACATTGACACGGTCGTTACCAGAAACTTTAGTTTTTAGTAACTGAAATTTGTACTTCTTCTAATTTTATAACAATATCAATCTAGGTTTCAGGACAAGTACTATTTGGTACTGTAAGTTTACCCTGACATGAAAGTAATTTTACATTGAATTAATGTTAAAACATGCATAGCAAATATCTTCCTTGAAGCTCAATTTATTTTTTTAATAACATTACTTTTACTATTATTGTACATAGATGTCTTTTTCGTGTGCAGTCAATAATTAATATTTTTTATTCTTAACTGTACAGTGTGTATATTAAACAGTGTCTTCTTATAAATAAATTATTCCAAGTCAGAAACTACTTAAAATTAAACATAAACATTAATCCAGTTGTTAGCGAAATGTAAAGCCTATACAAATTAATTTTCAAACACATTAATAGAATATAAGGGAAAAGCAATCGAATATATTTTAAGAAGCCTTTTAAATGTTCGATCATTCTTCTCATTCTTTAACTGTGCTGGAAGTTTTCTTATGAATTTATTTCCAGCACCTTCGACCAACAAAACATATGAACTTTACCTTACATTCACACAGTGTCATTAGTAGACCTATTCTTAATGTCAGTTGTTATTTTATTATTGGTTGTAATAAGGTGATATTTCTTAAAGAATTTCTAAACTAGCCTTTAGTATAAGAGGTGCGTCCAGAAAGTAAGTATCCTTTTGGCTGGTAAATGAAACAAATGGGCATAAAAAATTTTCATTTATTGTATAAGAATCTGCTTATTATAAACTATTTTTCAACATAATTTCTAACATTCTGTAAGCATTTATCGTAGTGTGGTTCTGTATTCTTGCTTTTCTATTCTTTTGGCTCTGTATTCTGTTCTATGCTTTTGTATTACTTTAACATAAAAGTTTGCCGCCTGTAATTTTAACCCAGTAGAAACATGTTCTTTAATGTCTTGATGGAATATCTTTCCAGCTATATTGGATGTAAGATTTAAGAACAGGTAAGTAGTCACTAGGAGCAAGGTACGGACTGTATGGAGGGTAATTGAATTGCTCTCTTCCAAATTAATTCAAAATATGTTGTGTAAAGTTAAGCATTGTCGTGCAACAAAACAATGCATTCCACGACACTGCATTCCACGGCGCTTGTTCTGTATTGCACAGTGCAGTTTCCTGAGTGTCTCACAGTAAATGTTAGCAGTAATTAATTCACTCCGTGGTAGAAAGACTAATAAAAGAACACTATTTCTATCCCAAAAAAAACTGTTCACATGATTTTCCTGTTTGTCAACATTGGCTATGATTTTTCCTTTGCTATGAATTTCAACTGTTTCAATCATTCTTACATTGAGAAACCTAATTACAGATCTAATCTCCCAATTGACAGGATTTTTAGTTAACTTCGACATTTTAAAGAAGTAATATTACATGAAAACTACAAGTACCTAACTCAAAATGGCATCACCCGATTCTTAATGGGACAGCAATAGAGCCGATCACGCAGAGAATTTCGATCGCTACGCTGTTAACGGTGATACATATGAAACTTACTTTCTGGACAACCCTTGTAAAAAATGTATATAGGGGTTTTAAAATCATTTCACATGGCTATTGGATTAATAAAACAAACATTTGTAATTCTAGAATGGGTTTTTAATGGTTTTACTCTAGTAGCCACACATATACAAGTGTCGGTTTTTAATTTTTACCAGATGGCATAATTTTTAGGGAAATAAATAAAATTACATGTCAAAGTACGAGAGTTGTCCAGAAAGTAAAGAACATTTTGGTTTAGGTCAATAAAAACAAAAGATACGAGGATGAACATTTATTTACAACTATTTATAACCTTACTCTATTTTTCAAGAACCGTCAAGGCACTTGTTGTAGCGTGACACCAATTTTTGAATACCGACGTTATACTCTTCTGCCGCCAAGGAATGAAGCCACGTTTTTACTCCTTCTTTGAGATCATCGTCGTCCAAAAAGTTTTTCCCGCCTAAAAACACTTTCAACTTTGGAAACAAGTGATAGTCACTCGGAGCCAGATCCGGACTATACGGAGGATGTCCAAGGATTTGCCATTTGAAAGATTGAAGTTCTGCTTGGGTTCGTGCACTGCAATGAGGCCGAGCATTGTCATGGATCAGCACCACCTTCGACGACAGCATTCCGCGTAGTTTGTTTTGAACAGCGTGGCGAAGCCGATGCAAGGTCTCGATGTAGGCCGCTGAGTTGATTGTTTCTCCTCTCGGCATGAACTCCACATGGATTAGGCCTTTCCTGTCCCAAAAAACGGTTGCCATCACTTTCCTGGTGTTCAAATTTGGCTTTTCTTTCCGGTTTTTTTTTGGCGAATTCGAGTGATGCCATTCCATTGACTGGAGCTTTGTTTCCGGAGTTCGATACGAAATCCAAGTTTCGTCACCGTTACGATGCGGTCAAGAAACGCATCACCATCTTCGTCATACTGAGTCAAAAACTCAAGAGCTGCTCCCATCCGTTTTGTCTTGTGGATATCAGTAAGCATCTTAGGCACCCAACGAGCACACATCTTTCGATAACCAAGACGCTCCGTCACTATTTCGTGCAAAAGCGACCTTGAAATTTGTGGAAAAAATGCCAGTAGACCGCTCAAAGTGAAATGCCGGTTTTCTTGAATTTTTTCGTCAACTTTCGCTGTCAACCCGTCAGTAATGAGTGACGGCCTTCCACTTCGTTCCTCGTCGTGCACACTAGTTCTGCCTTCATTAAATTGAATGCACCATTTTCTCACCGATGTTTATCGCATTGTCACCGTACACTGCCTTAATTTGCCTATAAATTTCTATGGGTCGAACATGCTGTGCATTCAGAAACCGAATCACACTACAGACTTCACACTTGGTGGGATTTTCAATTGGCGCCAACTTTTTGAACTTCCACAAGAAAGCAAACGTGACCTCACGGCACCGCTA
This sequence comes from Stictocephala bisonia, assembly GCA_035578905.1. NCBI lineage: Eukaryota > Metazoa > Arthropoda > Insecta > Hemiptera > Membracidae > Stictocephala > Stictocephala bisonia. The sequence goes on from JAQJVL010000071.1 coordinate 781,821, forward strand.
CACAGCTCAAACTGAAGCGGAAGGTTTGGACTAAAGAATAAGCCCACTCCCGCGGTGGTGGGGGAACTGCGCCGTCCGTGATGCGCAATCATTCTTTACTTTCTGGATGACCCTCGTACTACCTTTTCTAGTTAGTTTGTTGTATAACAAAAATATACTTCAGTCTTAATTTTTATTTTTCACACATTTTTAATACATGTCTGCACAACACTCAAAAACGCCTTTCGTTAATTAAAAACAGCTATCACCTATAGGGTTAATGTTGAAAATGATTATAATATAAAATTATATGCTGTTATTTAAAAGCAACATTTACACTCAATCATCAAATTTATTGAAATGTAAAAGATTATGTTCTCATTTCATATCAAAACTGACACATTTTGGATGGATTAATATTGTTTGTAAAAATGTTGTCCCATCCTTGATACAAAATTATCTTAACCCTTATCACGTCGTAAGAACAAATATGTGCATATGTTGATTATACTCTAAACGCCATAAGTGCATATACACGTAATAATGACAAAATTAATATTTTCGTAATAATGTTTCTAATTTAATCTGGTAGTATATTTGGGTTATGGGCGGTGACTCATGAGAGACTCATTGTGCGACTTATGACCTTTTGTTGGCCTGCAATCACTATGAGACTGGTTTTTGTCTGGCAGTGTACATTTCCGCTGCACCGCCTAATGCCAAAAGCACATATACGCGCAGCTACTGCCGAGACGAGCATTTGTCACTGTCCGCCGCCTCACCTCTTTGAAACTGTGTATTTAGTTGTTTTTATCATTACTTTAGTTTAATATATGTTAGTGATTTTTTAGTTTTAAGTGTCAATATGAATAATCCGGCCAATTTTGATTTTGTAGAAGGTACTAAATATTCAAGTGCTATAATTATTTAATTATTATTTATTATGTATGTTATGTGCAGGCCTTGTCTTTATCAGTAAATATACTCAATTATACATATTTTATTAATAGTATAATATTTTGTATTGGTTGATACTGTACAAGTGATCTTTGCCTGAGGCTTACTTTCAAGTAAAAGTTTGCTTATTTACATATTCATATATAAGAAAAAAAGGTAAAGTAAGCTAATAAGAGTTTCAAAATATTATCATATCTTTTATTTTCTTGTACAGAACAATAAAAAAAATTAGCAACTAAAAAATATAATTTTGATTTTTTTTTTTAGAATAAATTAGCGCTTCATGGAAAATAGGCATTGTATAAATGGCGCTTTAAGGGTTAAACTCTTTTCCCATTTTTTTTTTATGTTTTTTTTTATTGCTTCTATAAATGTTGTCATAGTGCTAGCATTTTTATTATACACTACAGTTATTAAGAAAAAAAACAATAATCCTGTACTAAATAAAAAATTCATGTTAATTTATTTTGATTTACATAAAAGGCTTACTAATTAATAAAATAAACTAGACTGCTCTTTGCATCCTATTAGTGGCAATCATTTTACTCTGTAGTGGCACGCCATTGTGAGGTCTCATGCATAGGTTTTTTATAAAAATTCAAAAAATATTTAAAAACACTTCAGAATTAATTATAGAATAGGAATAACTAAAAAAATAATTTATATTTATACTAAACAATTATTTAAAATGTACAAGTTTTAGAAATATATATCTGTTGTGATATAAAAATTTTGAGATAGCCAAATGTTTTAAGTCAAATTTTATCTAGTTTCTGAAAATATAAAGTTTATTGAAACATATGAAATTGTTTCCAAGTTATAAACAAATAACTATAATTTAATAACAACTGGAATGGCAGCACGCAAAATGACAAACGAAAAGAAAAAATACTGTCACGTGACAACGATCGAATAGTGATAAATCAATATCTATTTACTTATTCATAAAACGCTGATCGTCAAGATATGGGCGAATATGGATTTCGAATGAGTGTGACGGGTGTAGATGAGCGAATGTAGTCATTGTTACAAACTAAGGCCGACTATTCCTTAGAAAGTGTCATTAATTAATAGCCCAATGACAAATGAACAGCCGGTGATTATCATCTGATCCTTCTCAAAATGTGTTATGACTCTGATTGGGATTGAACTGAGAACCTTTAGCTTATAAAGCTGGGATTGAACCAACTACAATTAAAATTTCCTGAATACATCGATACTTAAGTCATACCGTTTCGTTGGTGATTTAGTGCATTTATAAGTGAAATGCTTAGCACATGTAATTCGTCTGGATAATAGATGATTACTACCACTTAGAGGAGTAAATTTGTCTATAAATTAGAGGATTGCCACTAGAAGGGTTATTAATTTTTATTTGCAATAATACAAAAATAATTAATTATATTTTTGAGAAGATAGTCTATAAATTAGAGCATTGCCACTAGAAGGGTTATTAATATTTATTTGCAATAATACAAAAACAATTAATTATATTTTTGAGAAGATTGTAACTGCATACTAAATTAACCGCTAAATATTGATACAAATGAAAGCCTACCTACTTTGGCTGAACCCATGATACGGGGGAAGGTGAGTGAAGAGCATCCTTCAGGAGTTAGGCCAATCCGGCTGAACGGAGTCAGGAACCATGCCTAATAACAATAATACACATTGACAAGAGGCTGTACAAATCAAGATAGGTCAGTTTAAATATTGTCATCTTTTACACTCAGCATTTCCTCATAAGTATACAACTATTATTAGGAATCAATCAATATCAAATCACCATTAGGTTTTTGCGTCAGCCTAACTAATGTTAGCAAACTTACAATGAATACAAAAAATCTTTATTTATAATTTTGTCAAGAAGTAAAATGGTATTAAAATACATAAATATTTATGTTTTTTAATTTAAAAACTATCTAGATTAGTTCACCTGAATTATGATGAGTGATTTTCTTGTATGCACATAATTCATCAAGTGCATACAGAGGTCTCTCCTCTAGCCTCTTGAATTTTTCTGTGTTCAAATGTTTTAGTCAGGCAATGCACTGTACAGTTTATGCCCCAAGTATGATGGCTCTTTGATATTCTAGAAAGTAAGCTACAATCTCTTTAGTGAACATTATGTAGCTTACACTTCTTCATAAAGTGACCATTCTTTGAGTTCACCCCCAACCATCCATACATGTACAGTGGTACACAAATTTCACATAGCATACAGTGGATATGATCCTCCCACCCATCCATACCCAAATCCTAAAACAGTGGGTGAAAAAGATTTTTTTATTAATGGACTTTGTTTTACCTCTTTATTTTTCAACATCAATGGCCTTTAACAAATGATGTTGTCACAAGAAAACACATTCTGACCTATTAGCTGAGAACCTGACACCATTAAAGTCTACCATCATAAACTGCAGTTTTTGCTGCCTTTGACGCTATTTAAAAAATGTATATTCTGATTGTCTTCACACCTAATAATAATCAGTAACACTTAAGTGCTTAAAAAAAAGAGTAGTACAACACTACAGGCCAAGCAAGTTTATACTACTAACTATGAAAAGTCACATGTACAGTAGAAACCCTATTTTCCGTCAGGGTTCGGGACCGCGACTGTGACGGCTTGGAGAATAGACGGATTATAGAGAATTTACCCACTCACACTTATATCGCTGGAAACTTATTATTAGTTCTTACGCACGTTAAATAAATTCTTTATAGTACACATTAATTAACGAAATGAGATTGAAAAGGTTAGAAAAAAGACATGTTACAGAATGTATATACTGCAGGTCACAATTACGCTTTTATTACAGTAGGCCTAGTTTTAATGTAAAACATAAGCTTGTACATTATGTAATGAACAGAAAAATTAATTATCAACATTCTTAAAATCAAACTGCAGTACAGTCTAACATATTAAAGCCCAGTTCCAATGGACAGTGTTTTCGCAGACATTAGGCGGCTCGATGTCAGTACACGGATAGCGTGTCGCTTGTGTATCATCAGATAGGACCGTTCCAACGGCCGTGACCTGTGTAGGCGTCACGGCTTACAGCTGCATCTCCGACCACAGGCCTTTGTAGTGCCGCCTCTTTCCTCATGTTGTACGGGATCTGTTCAGGCAGCCACGGACAGCCTGTCCGTAAGGTACACAGGCGAGCTATTCCAACTTCCTGTTATCTGGTAGAGAGCAGACGAGGCCTTATGGATGGCAGGCCATTGCAACTAGACTTATGAGGGCTAGATGGTTGGAGGGGGAATTGTGGTCTTCCAGATGGATGAGTCATACGGCAACTGTCATATCAAGGTTCTACGAACCCAGACAATGACGGATAACAGAACCTGGCGGAAAATAGGGTGACAGACAATCGGGTTTTCACTGTACATAAAAAGCAATATGCATCAATCAAGGAATAATAACGGTAATAAAACTAATTGCAATTATTTGATGGCTACATTCTGTCCAGGCAGAAAAGGCAGCTGAAAGAGTAGGGAACTATACACACACTGCAGACTTGGGAATAACAGTTGGGGCCAACTCCCACTGAATGAAAAAATTACTATACATTAAAATAAAACTTTAAACTAGGTATATTTTTTATTTTTGTTTATTGCATTGATTCTTAATAATATTAAACTGAAAATAAGTCCAAACATAAAGTTATTCCGGCATTTTCGACCTTACTCACCACTTCATTTATATCATATTGCATTGTTTGAAAATTTTTTGGGTTAAAAAAAATGAACATCAAATATTATATTTTAAATTAATCTTTTCTTAATTTTATGAGTTGTATGAATTAAGAGATGGTATCGTCTAACATGTATGCCAGTATGCTTGCGTGCCTGAAGAAAGGGTTACTTAATTAAGAGATGGTATCGTCTAACATGTATGCCAGTATGCGTGCGTGCCTGAAGAAAGGGTTACTTAATTAAGAGATAGTATCGTCTAACATGTATGCCAGTATGCGTGCGTGCCTGAAGAAAAAGGGTTACTTAATTAAGAGATGGTATCGTCTAACATGTATGCCAGTATGCGTGCGTGCCTGAAGAAAGGGTTACTTAATTAAGAGATGGTATCGTCTAACATGTGTGCCAGTATGCGTGCGTGCCTGAAGAAAGGGTTACTTAATTAAGAGATGGTATCGTCTAACATGTATGCCAGTATGCGTGCGTGCCTGAAGAGATGGTATCGTCTAACATGTATGCCAGTATGCGTGCGTGCCTGAAGAGATGGTATCATCTAACATGTATGCCAGTATGCGTGCGTGCCTGAAGAAAGGGCTACTTAATCTTTCAGGCGCCTTTGATGTCTGGACAAACTGAAATCAAATGCTACATTAAAAATATCAAATTTATTAATCCTTTATTCATACAAGCACGTTTCATACAGTCAATATGGCAAACTACAATCCGGGGAGAAGTAAAGACAACTTATGCTATATATTAACTCAAAAGGCCTACAGTTCCATATTAATCAATTATTCAAAAAAGGTTTTCAATTTCAAATTATATCAACAAATAATAATGTACTACATTTCATATTCGTTCAACTGCCGGGGTCTATTGGCACTATAAATAACTTAGTTGTTAAGTGGCACAAAGTAAATAAAAAGTATAGAGGCACAGATTTTTAAAAGTATATTGCAGTAGAAATTAAAGTGATTCAAAATGTCTCTAAATATAAGAGTCAACTAAAGAAATTCCTTTTAGGTCCTCCCCTTCACTCTTTTGAAGAACTCTCCTCAATACATGGAAAAGCAAACAGAGTGTTATAAAGAAAGATAATGTTTTGTAAGTCTTACAAGATTATAGATCTTGATACACAACATGTACACATTCAATACTGTACAGTGGTATTGACCCATCCAACCCGCCCATACACTTACAGTGGAATTGAACGAAGTTGTGTGACCATCTCTTACCACTGTGCCACTGTCCACATCTTGCTGTATGCTTGCAATGGTTTAGCCTGTTTGTCTAAACAAAGTAACGCCTTCCGTAAGTCGCATGATAATGCGTTGTTTTTCAATTTAACTTACTGGTATTGACAGTCAATTTAAATAAAATAATTTGGAATTCGGCCGTAAATGAGGATTATAGTTAATGTTAGGGCCTACACTTTAACTGAAACTGATTTGATTTTCTTTTAGAAAATTAATGCATTTTATTTATAATCTTATCACTATAATGGCTCTAAATATAACGCTGTGTTTATAGAAATGGCAACAATTTATATGCCACCAAAATAATTTCATTTAACATATTTGTGTTGAATTTTGTAATGGCCATATTGGATCTTGATTTATAACTGTACTGATTAATTTTTGTATTGGTTCCAAAAATTGTATAGTAACAAATTTCAATTAAATAAATCAAGTAAGTCTACAGTGATTTTTAAATTGTGAGAATACATAAAACACAAATATTTCCCTCCAAAACACATTTTATACACAGAATTATCAATTTCTGCAAACAGGTTGTAATAATTATATCCAAACCCATTTAAAATGTTGCCTATAAAATAAAAAAAAAAACGATGAAATGTTCAAACAATAGCTTTCACAATACATGTTGCAATTATACGGTTATATTTACTTTATCCGAAGCATACACCACATCGCACAGCGCCAAGGTGGTAGCAGCGATGCCAATCGCAGGTCCGTTAACAACGGCTATCAGCAGTTTCGGGTAGTTAATAAAGGCGGCGACAAACTTCCTGAAAATTAAATATTGCATAAAAAGTCAATTCCAAACTACCTTGCGAATTAACCTTCCGGCGTGCGCGCCGTTGCAAAAAAGTACAACAGCGCTCTTTTTTTTATATAGGTTTTCTATGGAACTGAAACGAAACCAGTCGGTGACGTGTATGCCTTCAACCACTCACCCTCCACCCCCCCACTGAAGGTCAACGTTCGTTGCGTCTTTGTCTACTGCCAGTGTGGGATGTTAATCTGCACGGCATGCACCGTTGTACTTTTTGCAACATGCTTGTGTTTCACTTTTTTAAGCATTATTCTATACTTAAATAATTTTAAATCACAATGTTACGGACACAAGATATATCTCATGTTCTCCAAGAGTTGTCTGATGAAGATGATGAGGTCGAAGTTCCAAATAATGAAGATTTTCCGGATTTTGATAGTGATCTTAGTGATGAAAACATTGAACTGGACAATCATTCCGATAACAGTGAAATTGAAAGTGAACTCAGTGACCAAGACAGTGATTTTATTGTTGGTGATGAAGAGTTTTTGCTAGGAAAGGATTTACAAACTATTTGGTGCACAACAGAAGTACAAAGTAAGTTGAAAACACCTAGTAAAAATATTGTAAAAAAATTTCCTGGTTCTAAACCTAAGGCTAAAAACGTTAAAAGTGAAGTTGAGGCTTTATTACAATTTATTGATACGGATATGTTGGATACAATTTTAACTTATACCAACATGTACATAAATACAATTTCTGCAAAGTATGCTCGAGAAAGAGATTGTTTGCCAACAAACAGAACTGAATTGATGGCTTTGTTTGGTGTGTTATATTTGATAGGGCTTAGGAAAAGCAACCGTGCCAATGTACAAGAAATTTGGGCTAGTGATGGCACTGGAATACAAGTCATTAGAGCTGTAATGAGTTACAAACGGTTTTTGTTTTTACTTCGTTATCTAAGGTTTGACAATTTAGCTATTAGAGCCGATCGTTGCCGGATTGACAAACTTGCTGCAATAAGATCAATCCTAGATCCTTTCGTCAGAAATTGTGTTGACACTTACAATACAAGTGAGTATGTCACCATAGACGAGATGCTTCACCCTTTTAGAGGTAGATGCTCATTTGTACAGTACATGCCTTCCAAGGCGGCAAAGTATGGCATCAAAATGTTTGCCTTATGTGATTCCAAAACATTTTTTTGCAGCAACCTTGAGGTATATTGCGAAAAACAGCCAACTGGTCCCTACCAAACATCTAACAAACCAGAAGATATTGTAAAACAACTTGTTGTCCCTATTGAAAAATCAAATAAAAATTTGACAACAGACAATTGGTATACTAGCATACCTCTTGTTGAAGACATGTTAGCAAAAGGAATAACTATGATTGGTACATTGAAGAAAAACAAGGCTGCAATACCGCCATCTTTTCTTCCGAACAAACAACGTGAAGTGGGAAGTTCAGTTTTTGGGTTCAGCGACGATAAAACTATGGTTTCTTACGTCCCAAAAAGGAACAAGGCCGTAATCCTTGTTTCATCTATGCACAACACATCCTCCATCGATCCAGCAACTGGTAAGCCTGAGATTATCTTGGACTACAACATGACCAAAGGAGGTGTAGACACCTGTGATAAAATGTGTGCCGCCTATTCTGTGTCGCGTGTAACAAGGCGCTGGCTCCTTGCAATTTTTTATGTACTAATGAATGTGTCTGGCATAAATGCAAGAGTTATTCACTCCTTCTCTGATCCAAATAACTCTGTTAGGAGAAGGGTTTTCCAGAAAAATCTTGCTATGGACCTAATGAAAGGACATCTTGTAGATCGAGCAAAAATTAAATCTTTGCCAAAGGATATATCCTTGTTCTTGGAGCACTATAGGGAGGATCTTGATCCTTCACCTACAGCTCAGGAACCTCCTATGAAGAAAAGAGGAACGTGCTGGCTCTGTGGACGGCAAAGGAACTCTTCTGCTTCTGCAAAATGCAGCAAGTGTTCCCGCTTCGTTTGTAAGCAACACAGCAAAAAAGAAACTGTTTGTATGAGGTGTGCAGAAGATAGCAGTGAATAAACTGAAAAATGATGAAAATGTACTGTTACTATTTTAGTTTAAATAATGTCCTAGTAATTGTATTTTAAACATTATGTAGTCATTAATATACAAAGTTCATATGTAACTTGTTGTTTCATTTTTCTTCTTTTTGGCTGCTAACTTGTCATGAATAAAACATATTTTAATATTAACTATTAACTAGATTAAATAGTTTTTTAGGCTTAAATCACTTTAATTTAAATAAACCCAACAATTAGTAACAATAGCACACTTATTTTGCAAATATTATGGCATTTAACATGATTCTTAGGCCTGTTGTAAAAAATGCAACGCACGCCTGCTCATGTGACCTCAATAGGCGCACCTGCCAAAAGGTTAAAATGAAAATAAATTTTAGAATAATTTCAATTAAATATCACATTTTCTGGTAAAAATGCTTTTGATGCTATTTGACTTAAAACAGAACATGACTGCCTTGAAAAAAATCTTTAATCATTTTAGAATATATAAAATGTTATGTGTTATGTGTTCTTCTGATATTATGGAAAAAAGTTAAAAATATGAACTGTTAAAAATATGATCCATATTATGAACTGTTAAAAATTTACAAAAATCAATTTACGTAGTAGATATTGAGGAGCCAGGTCAATAATAAGTTGATGACTATATCAATTACTCTACTGTTTAGAAAAAATAAATTTGAATGTACAACTAACTTGCATTTTTTTCCTTGTCCCTTTGAGTGGAAAATATAAACAAGATCTTTTTAAAAGAAAAAAGTATTTATTAATTTTTTATTTTTTTTTCAATTTAATCTATTTCCAAGAGCTTATTGAAATAAGAATTTAATTACTCATTTTGAGTCATCCATTGTTTCAAAAAGTATTCTAGCTAAATTTTAGTCATCAATACTTTTTAATATACATATTTTTAAATATATTTTACTAATTTATAAATGAATTGTAATTTTTAATCCTCCAAGTGCTGGGTTGAACACTTTTTAGTGCTAAGCATATTTTTTGTGCCGTACAGTCATTTATGTGAAACTAAGTAAAACATATAATATTACAATAATGTAACTTATATGTCAAACAAATATATGTCAAACTGTTCAGAATAAAATTAACAATGGCAAGGAAGAAAATATAGACTCATCAGAATACTATAATTTTGAAGAATCACTTATAAATGAGAAGAAAGTTTTATTTTCATTTTCAATATTTTATTTGTGCTCTTGTAGATAGTCACTACAGAACCATATCAAAATTCTAATATATTCAAATGATGCATAATTTATTGACGAACTCAAATATATATAACAGTTAGTATTTATTATGAAAAATATTTTTATATTTTTAGAAACTGATATTAGTACACACATGTACTATGTGTGTGATACCAACGCAATTCTTGTCTGCCGACAACAGGTGACTCCACCACTATTTTTTTTTTTTTTTTTAACATATTCCAACATAGAGGACCAACTAAAACAACTCTTCTTCTCGATTACACAAAATGATAACATGTTTGATCAATGTATAACAATTCTAGAGCGTAATTAGCGATCGGCTCGCTACGAACCACTACTGCTACAGAGAGGACTCAAACGGCTCACTCCGAGCCGCTAGCACTTTGAGTATTGACTCCACAACAATTTACATTAAAATAATGCAGGCTTCACTCTGATAATTCACCATAAAAACTACTGGACTGAGTTAATAGTTTCTACTTTAAAATATCAGTCTTCAACTATTAATGTAATTAATTTTATATTATATTAATAGTTTTATATCAGAAATTATTAATACTTTCATTTTCTGATAGATACATTTTATAGACCTAGCAGTGGTTTAATTTTTAGCTGTAACAGAAATCTATTATGAATATAAAACATTTTTTGTTAATGCCATCAAAAACTAATGGATTGATTTTTTTTTTTTTTTTTTTTTTTAATATTAAACTCTTAACCATTTCTAGTGTCTAACAAATTCATAATTTAGACTGTAAAAAGACTATGTCAATCCCCCCTATCACTATGACCCGTTTTTGAGGTTTAAACAATTAATTATTTCAAAACTCCTTAAAGGGAATAGCAATGGTGAACAGTGCATATCCTCATTCCAATGGCCAAGTTACACATAGTACAAGTTTTTACAAAAAGAAACTAGGAATTTACAAAATTATAAAATTGGGCCTGCGATTATGATTAATTTTGTTTCATAAAAAAAATCCTTTACATTTTAAAACGGAAAGGAAAGTTGTTGTTTAAAGCTGAAAAACAAAGTTTAAAAGCAGAACAAATTGTACATGTATGAGCATGTCAAGAATCTACTTCGTTAATCATAGTACCATCTCAGTGTTTACTTTTAACAGTGCTTCTCATGCTGACTTACGATGTCCAGACAAGTTGGTTCCACATGGTGCGACGGCTTTTAACTTTCTCTTAGTAGGTTCAACATCAAGATTTGTTTTAATGCTTCGAACATTAGTTTAGGACATTACCAGGATTAGAATACAAAACCCCCAACAAGTAACTTACTTTGGTATATTGGTTGAAAAATTCCTATGTGTGTAATGAATAAAAAAATTTTAACCCTTAAAGCGCTAAGCTAAATTACTAGCTATTGCTCATTTAAAAAAAAAATTAAACATTTTTATTTTTAATGTTAATTTTAGTTTTGGTTATATGGGTTAATAACAACAAATAAAAACCACATATTACATTTTTATTTATTTTATTTACATATTATTTATTATACATAATTCATCAAACTGGATCATCAGGATTTGCCATCTTACAAACTAAGCTATTACACACACTTACACACTAAATAAACACACACATATACTGATAAACTATAAAAAAATATTGAAAACAAAATATATACAATAAGTAAAACACGAACAAGTCAAACAGTGAAGACACAATAGCGCGGGCGGCAGTGAGCGAGGCAGACGGTAGACTAAACAATGGCGCGCCTCCAGGCGCTAGCCGCTGTAGGCGACCCCTCCCAACCAGGTATGTGGCGGCATTCATCAAAGCCAACGAGTCAATAACACACAAAACCCTTGTTTTCACGCATCAATGTATTGAATAACGTTGGCGCAACATAACGCAGTAGTTGAAATGGCAAAAAGTAGGTCACGAATAATTTTAGGGGATAAATATGCAAATTGCGTTTTAAAGCGCTAGCCGCGGTATAGAACCTATACACGCTGCGTCTAAAGGCGCAAGCCACTGGGTAAGGGTTAATAATCCATTTTGATGGTAAAATAAACATGTTAAGACCTCGTAAACAAATATACACAATTTACTTTCAGCACTATGAGTATAAACTACAGAATCCAACAAAATATACAAAAACTTATCTTAATCTTATTTGAGTTCCCACATTATCTCTTGAAAAAAGCTTTCTTTGCCGTGACTGAAGAAAGATGTTTTAGTATTATATAGGCCTACCTTTCTACCTTTGATTCCATTCTCTCTACGTTCCATCAGTACTTACAAAGGTTGTAAATATAAATGCTTTGAACTATTAACAAACCCTAATTATTGATAAGAAAGACAATGTACATAGATACACTTGTATTAATGTGTAGTTTCTAACCACTACATTTTTAGGATTATATTTAACATTCTCTACTGAATCTAGAAGCAATAATTCAATGATCTAATACTCACTGAAACACAACACCAGCTTCTTTTATTAAATTTTGTGGATCTGAAATTGTGTCCAAACTAAAGTCATTTCCACTGCTATAGTAGTCCCCAGTGCCTGTCAGAACTGTCAATGCCAATGAATTGTCTTTGGCTGAGTTATTGAGTCTCGTGGTGATTTCCGTGTACATCTACAAACAAGATACAAAAAGAATGATTTCACTAAAGGAACTATTAAGTGCGATATTAATTTATGACTAATTATTTATTATATTTGTTGGTTTTAATCAATATTTATTTCAGCCAGTACATAAATTTTTATTGTAAATTTGTCCTGGCCGAACAAGACTGGCCTGAAATTTTTAGGGGAATGACGCTTCAGAATTTCACTAGCAGCACTGCCACAGGAGTTAACAAAATCATTTGATATTTTAATCACAATCAGCTTGAAAAAATAAAACAGATTAGCTTACAAAAGATTGTAATGCATTACACATCTCACTTCATCCTGTGTCATCCCAAATCCCTCTAAAGACTACCTTTATTTCCAAACTTTTTTGAATAAAAAAAAAGAATATTTATATATGCATGAAATTGAAAATAATTACTGCTACTTAATCATACATACTCTGCTCTGTGCTTAGCAGTCTGTTACAATTGCAGCAATAACAAAAAATTTGATACAAAAAGTATTCCTGTTCGTTGTGATATTTCTTATATTTTTAAAATGATCGAATAAATTGTTCCTAGTTCTTTAAATATTTGTTATATTATTAGTAAAGAATTCAGAAACCTCAATATATCGCTTGTTATTTTCTATTTAGTCTGTTACCAAATAAAGCATATATGTTTTCCTAATATACTAAAATTGCACCATCATTTTTTTAATGTTTATTTCAAACTTTCCTTTAGTTAAATAAAGTACTGATTCTCTTAGTATTTAAAAATAAACCACATGAAATTTGTAGAAGTCAACTTACAAAAGATGGAACACTTTCTTCATCTACACAGAGAAAAGTTTATTGTGTCACGTATCGTTCTGCTTGAACTTAATTTTTACAAAATATTGAATTGGCAGGTCAATTGTGCAGTTACTAAGGATGAAAAACTTACATCTGCCACGGAATGCCCGCTACCAACCTCTATTCAATCCTTCATTATGCCACAAACTACCACTACCACAGAACAATTCCTATCTTAGCAGGGTTGGCAATAAGGCTTATGGGGAGCTGGATTTCTTCTGCTCACAGTTCAAGACAGTCAGAATAAGTGCAACTGTTTTAGCATGTCTTCACCACCAGTACAACGGTTCAGAAAAGTACCTTGGATGACCTCATATTGTTCACTATCATTCTGTTCATATATAATATAAATATTCTTTATTAATATAAATGATAAATTCAATGATATATGACTAGTTTTATGTCATAAGATCTTATTAACGTCATATCTCATTGATTGTATCTCAGGACCCCGGTCATATCCCCAGTTCAGATATCAGTCCTGTCCTATACTGTAACTGTACTACAGCAAACTGAGCTGACTTTTTTGTAATTATCTTCATTTTCTGAAGCAACTACCCAGAGTTCAGTTCCATTAGTAGTGGATGACGGAGAAAACTAAATATTTAATTGTTAGGTCAGTTTGTATTTTTGCTTTGTTGATATTACTTATTGATATTATTTATTTTCACTGTTTTCACTTAACTCTTCATTTCTACCTCAGGAAAATTTTGCTTGACTATTACTGTTACAATATTGTTTTTACCATAGGTTTTTATTATTGCTGATGTACCCTTCCACTTACCATACATGTACAGAAGTATTGACCCACCCAACCACACCTATATTAGTATTTACCCAACCGCCGACCCATACACTTACAGTAGTTTTGACCCACCCATATATGTACAGCGGCAATGACCCACCCACCCACCTATACACGATCAGTAGTTTTGACTCACCTACCCATCCACACACAAACAGTGGTTCTGACCTACCCGCCCACCCATGCAGGTACAATAGTATTCACTCACCCATATACGACAGAAGTATTGACCCACCCACCCACCTATACAAGTACAATATTATTGACCCTCCAACCCACCCATACACGTACATTAGTATTAATTACCTGAAAAGTGATGTATTGCCATTAAATATATAAATTATATTTTGGTGCTATTTTTCTACTAGTACTATAAGGTAATTTAGAAAGGGTCCTGTAATTTCTCTCAGGCTACATTAAAAATGCTAATGTAGAATAAACATATAAGTTAACACTAAAGAAATATTTAGGCCTAGTGAAATTCTTAAAGCTTTAACTCAAAAACAATACAAGGCCACTCACTTGCTCATTTATAATGCTTAACAAACGTAAATGTTGACAAATACACTGTAAAGGTAAATATTGGAATTTTTTCTCTTCGAAGGCCTCCTGCTAGGTTTAATTCAACAACAAAAGTTACAAAAATTGGTTGGCAATTAGTGAGATTGTACCTTTAATTTTTGATGAATGTTTTTGACAATCTATAAGCACTTAATTAAAACACAAGTAATCTAAAAATTCATTAAAAATGAGCAGACAAGCTATTTTAGAAAGTCATCCTCCTGACATACATGAAATGCTTCAGGAGATAAATAATATCTGATAACTTAGATAAGATAGTGTCAAAATGATTATTCCAATTAAAAGCATTGTTAATAAAATATTTTACACAGGAAAGTTCTCATTAAACTACCAACTGAACAGATCTAAATTATACTGACTGTGTAACAAATACAATAAATGTTATATGTATTTCCACTCATATATAAAAACTTGTGAAAAAAAACTTATTACAGTAGAACTCCAACTA
Source organism: Stictocephala bisonia (assembly GCA_035578905.1). NCBI lineage: Eukaryota > Metazoa > Arthropoda > Insecta > Hemiptera > Membracidae > Stictocephala > Stictocephala bisonia. The sequence goes on from JAQJVL010000071.1 coordinate 797,044, forward strand.
TCCGAATCAATAGGGACCAGACCCCATTTGGTTAATCAAAAATTCGGATTGTTGAATTTTTGTCAGTAATAGTCTATTTTATTCAATTGCTGCTGTATGTTAAAATGAGATGAATAAAAAACAATGTTTTAAATGAGAAAGATAATTTAATTACCTTGTTACAAATTACATTTTCTAGCAGAATTTGGATTTATGGTTTAAAGATGTCAATACAGTTTATAGTATTTACTGAAACATATACATTATTCATTTTGATTTTTGAATATTAAAAATACTACTTTATGTTGTTATTTGCTTTTTTTCAGAATAAAATTACATACCTAAATAATTAAAGATTCATTTCATGACACTCAGAAAACATTCGGATATTTGGAGTTCTACTTATGTGGACTTACTAGTACACAAAACTGTTTCTAATCTTAAATAATTACAAAATGTTTCATTCTATTTTAGAAGAGTACGATGCCAAAAATAAAAGTTTTAAAAGATGCAGAAACATAAGAAAATACTAGTATGGCATTCAAAATATGGGTAATATAATTCCAGTCATATTTACTATGGATTTTGTAACACCCAATATATGGTACTTAAAAACTGATATTTAAAACTGATGCTAGGTAAAGATTATAGTACATATTTTCTATCAATATTTAAGGAGATTCGGCAAAATACGGAGAAAAAGTGGTGTTTATTATTTATTATTACTAACGCAACGCCAATTAGCCTTAAAATATACTATGCTTAGATTAAAATAAACGTACCTACCTTAGAGCGAGTCATTCCCAGAGGATTTAATATTTCTGTGCTTGACATAAGATGGTTTTGACATTTATTTCTAATGAATCTATTAGTGGTCTGCTAGTACAGGTATGTACTTTTGTATTTTATTATAACATTTTTACTTATGACGGTTTACTTATAAGTTTGTCAGCATGCTGTTACTTCAATAGTAAAGCTAAATGTAATATTACTCGGCTCCGGAGATTGAGATCTTAGGTTTCATTCCTGAGATAGCATATGACAAACTGCACGTTAATTCCCCAAGTTTCACTTATCAATTTGGAGGCAATTTTGAAGCTACAATATCAGCAATGAATTCTGGTTATGAACGCTGGAACTAACGGTGGAGGGACTTGATGTTTTAACCAAACATCCCCAAACCAAAAGCATGCAAGGCTGTTGTAGGCTTGTTTGCAGATTATTATTATTATTGAATAATAACTGAATAAAATTTACTTTTCAATTGTTTAAAAAGGACAAAATCCATCAGAGGTAACAAGAATGTATATTCAAAATAAAACTGTATGATTCTTTATATCCTCCTCATGAAATCCATTTTCAGTTCATCCTTTTGGTCCTTGGATCAGGCTGACTAATTGATGTTTTGAAGAAGGTCCATTGATTATTTTTTAATTGAGTTATGATTACCATTTATTTATTTATTCCAAGACACCAAAGTCGAGATATGGGTGAATATGGATTTCAAATGAGTTTGATGAGTGTAGATAAGCGAATGTAGTCATTGTTACAAACTAAGGCCAACTATTCCTTAGAAAGTGTCATTAATTAATAGCCCAATGACAAATGAACAGCCGGTGGTTATCAGCTGAAGTTGCTGTTCCTATTTTTTAAACTGAACCTGCACTCACTTCACATGAAGGTTGTCCGTAAATTAAGGTGTCCGAGCTCTCGCTGCAAAAGAGCAAGCTAGCTTGAATCTGACAACAGTGACATGTTCCTCACTTCCCCCAACACTATTCTGGCTAGTCTCCACCCTCTGTGACGCTCAATCTTGGCTTAGCAGCCATTAACGATGGAAGGGAAACTCAACGCTTCCGCCAAGTATGTATTGCAGACTGTGATTAAATTTCTGTGGTTTAAGGGGTCAAATACTTTTGAAATCCATCACCAGCTGACTAATGTCTGAGGAGAGAAGTATATAGACATAAAAAATATGTTTAGGTAGTGTAGGGAATTCGCTAAAGGCCAAACAAATGTGATCGACAAAGCCAGCTTCATTTCGAACGAGACAGTAACAAAATGTTGCATACAGATCGGTGTATGACTGTGTGAGAGATTGCCGAACAGATAGAGGATATCTATAAGATTATCGTAAACAAGATTTTGTTTGGCTATATAGAATAAAAGGAGAGGCCTGCTGACAAATGGCATTCATTTGCACCACCCATCCGAATCGGTGAATGTCACTGTCAAAGTTGGGTGGTAAAAATAATTTATGTTAAATGATTCCTTCCTGGGAGCTCCCGGAGTTGATAATGACGGGGACTAGATTGAAAAATAGCTAATGTCTAATATCTCAGAATCTGTAGTTGGTTTTGCAATAAAATAACGTTTACTATGTTAAAAAACACTGGAGACATTAATTTACATATAAGAAGAAATATAATCAATCTCATATTCTAAAAAAATATATTACTACAAAGATTGTCCTACCAGAACATACCTCATATCAACAAAAAGTTGAGCATTTCAAGACACATTTATTCAAATGTTTCATTCCCTAATTCTTGGTAAATATTCTATAATTCATACCTCTGATGGTGGACTAGAAACACACTATCAATAAAACTTAACTAATATATGGTGTATCATCTACCTATATTCTGCACTCCCTAAGCAGTAGCTGCGAGATAAATAAAGGTGTGAATGTGAAGCAAGCTAGCAAAGATATTAGTTGCAAAATGTTGACAAACTAGGCTACTCTTACCTCCGTCAATAATCCAATAAAACACTTTATTAAGCTGACATGTTTCGTTGCTATCACAACATTTTCAAAGCTTGCAACTCGTCAATCACATAAAACTAAACATTAAAAACACAGAACACACGGTGACACGAACATAAAGTACATTTAGATAGCGCTATCATCCCGACCCGGCACTGGTTGGTAGAAGACTGGCTGGAGTGTTACGTCAGATCGTCCGCCCTCCTGCCGTTATCACTAATATTATCAGCTCGGTGGCCAGCTGATTTTCCTGTTTGCAAAATTGTATTGAAGAGGGGGTGCGATTGGAACTGTAACTTCTCATTGAGGATATGTTGTTTTTCCTGTACATCATTATGCATTTTATAAATCTCATATTCCTCCAGCGTATCTAACTTACTACCCTTGTGACAAAAATGTAAAATTTCCAGGCCGTCGTTTATGTCATACATTGAATGGTTAAAATCAACGAGGTGTTGGGCAAAAGTAGACTTTTGTTTTCCAATTTTTGGAACTGGCCGGTGTTCATTATAGCGGGTTTCAAATGCCCGTCCTGTTTGACCTACGTATTTGCCGGGACAATCTTTACATGTTATCCTGTAGACCCCTGTTTTTTGTGTTTTGTCACCTATTCTCTTATTAACAGACGAGATGTTTCTTAGTCTATTGGTAGTGCGAAACGCTAACTCAATACCATGTTTCTTAAGTTCTTTCTTTAGTCCATTTTGAATAGTGTGACTATACTCAACACAAACGTACTTCTTACCGGGAATTATGGGTCTGGCACCTTGTTTATTCTTACATTTATGTATTAATCTATCTACCATATCACATTTATAACCATTAGCCGATGCTATGTGCTTAATTATCTGATATTCCTTGTTGTAGTTTTCAGGGCTCCAGTTAGATACGCTGGAGGAATATGAGATTTATAAAATGCATAATGATGTACAGGAAAAACAACATATCCTCAATGAGAAGTTACAGTTCCAATCGCACCCCCTCTGCAATACAATTTTGCAAACAGGAAAATCAGCTGGCCACCGAGCTGATAATATTAGTGATAACGGCAGGAGGGCGGACGATCTGACGTAACACTCCAGCCAGTCTTCTACCAACCAGTGCCGGGTCGGGATGATAGCGCTATCTAAATGTACTTTATGTTCGTGTCACCGTGTGTTCTGTGTTTTTAATGTTTAGTTTTATGTGATTGACGAGTTGCAAGCTTTGAAAATGTTGTGATAGCAACGAAACATGTCAGCTTAATAAAGTGTTTTATTGGATTATTGACGGAGGTAAGAGTAGCCTAGTTTGTCAAAATAATAGTCCAGGGGCCATAAACATGAATTTTAATGCAAAATGTTGTCAACTAGGATGGACCGAAAAAACAAAAATTTACCTAATTAAAACTTTGTAACTCATCCAATGTGCCTGGCACTTCTGACTTCAATGCAGAATTCAAATCCAGGGAGGTCCAACTAAATTTAGCTTGATGGATTCAGATCATTGTTCCATATCAATGTAAAATTGCCAGTCGTGTAGAAAGAAAAAAAAACGCTACAGTGAAGAAATTGTACAATTTTAAATCAAAAGAAAGACAAATTTCAAAATTGGTCAATGTGTTACCAATTAATTGAAGTTTAAAAATAAAACCCCATAGTAGAAACATTGAATGGTAACAGTTTTCTTTACACTGAATAATGAAGATGATGAAAAACTTGTCACCTCACAAATGGACATGGTACTTCAAAGTAGTTTGAAAAAATTATCTAATTTGACTAATTATATGATGAACAGTATCTTTGACTAATGACTAGTTAAAAATCTTAAATTTTCGATGATTTGTCCATCTTATCATATTTACTATTACCTATAAATATTCAACGATAATTTTGGGTAGTTGGACATACCTACTCAAAGTGTTGAGAAGGGGCTTACTCTTTATTGCCACTATTCACTGTTTCTCTTTTTGGTGTTTCACTAGTAAAACTTACAGGTCAATGTGATACCTAGGATAGTGACTGACATTTTAGAAATCAGCTTCTATTCTTTTATTTGCAATATCATTTTGCAGCTTTTTTCACTAAGGTGGAACATTTTTATTTTTCAGCCCATCCTATTGCAGGCAGAGAAGAAAGTTAGCAAATGAAATTAAGTCGACTTATAGGTGAGGAAGTTGGTAGCAGAGGGTGTGAAAAGACTGACAAGATTAACAATTGCCCAGTGAATTGCAGGATTAGTATGCAAAGCCCGGTTAATATTTTATCTAAAATATAAAGCCTGTTACATCTAAGTTCCCCAAAGTCAATTACAAGATTTTATTCACCACCTTAAGTATACAAAACAAATAAAATGACAATGTAAACAATAACTTTACAAATGTAATACTTTGCTGACCCTAAAGAGCTGTAGCACATATCTTCTGGCACAAATTAGTAAAAGTTCTCACAGGTTGTAAATCTATGCAAAACATGTGCGACTAACCCAAATGTGGCCTTGGATGATAAATCTAGTTTTAACATTTGAAAATGAATTCATTGTAAACTTACTGTACATTTGATTGAATCAATGTCCAAAGATGCAAATCAGGCAGTATATTTAGAAAGCGGGTACATGTAATGTTAAAAATTAAATTAAATATATTTTGATTAAAAACTTTGTTTTAAAATAGATTTGGTGCACTACATGAGTAACACTTGTATTACCTTATGAGTAATGGCATTTTTCTTTTCTGGACGATTAAGTTTGATGACTTGGACTCTGTTATTTATGGATATTTCAATGTCTCCCATCTTATTCCTAAACATGACAAAGTCATAAATCAAATAAACTTTTCTAATGAATTTACAAAAATCTAATATAAATTAAATATATGTATTCCAAGTATTCCTACTTAAGTCTCGTGTTAGTATGAATTAATTTCCCAGATTATGATAAATGATTTATTATACAATACCTTGAGTTATAATTAGTTTTAGAAAAGTTCCTGATAGTTAATCTTTGGGGAAAGAGAAATTTGAAATGTTTAAGTTTTAAGAATTGCATTATTAAATAGAGACAATTCTCAATTGCATAATCACTTTAAGTGAAAGATGTAACCGGAAACCTGAAACAAAAAACATACCTAAAATAATTTATAGTACTGACAGAAAATAAAGAAATAAATGTAGTATTTATGCTTGAAAATAAGGAATAAGTATTTCAATCAATAAGTATTCCTGTGCAGCTTTAGAATACTTGTAGATAGATGTATGAATTTTGAAAATTTCGTAAAACTGAGACGTTTATCCCAGACCAAGAAAGTAATGAAAAAGCTAATATAGACAGAGGCTTTTTCTTTGAGATCTACAATAAAGCTAAATCACACCAAATGAGAGACTTCCAGGATAATCTTGATCTATTGGAGGATGTACTTTTCAGACAGTCTTGGATGAGATTTTATTGTTGCTTGGTTCATTATTGCCCTGCAACTGGTTGGGGTTTGCAGTCAATTAATTGATGAAAGAGCCACCACATCTTTGAAATGGTTGCGAGAACTGGCCTCATCTTTATGGATTTAGACTCAATCTCACGATCAGTCTATGTACTGCCAGATGTTATTCCATATCATATAGCAAGTACCTGAGCGATGTAAGGTGTAAGACATCAGTTGCCTGGAATGCATGCCAGCCTGACAGCTATTCCTCCAAGCATAATACAGTATATGCAAATTCATTTTTTTTCTGTTTACGTCCTACCTGTATTTTTGGTATTTATTAAACGACTAATTTAATATTTTCAAGTTAACGCCTAAAAATCAGTATAAGATGGTGTTAAAAAGTTAAGTAAACTAAATTTCAGAGTGGAGAAAACACTTTAAACATTTTTTTAAAATTTAATTTCAACTGCAGACCATACTATTGATATTTGATATTTACAGACAATATCTACTTCTGATTGCTACCAATATTAGGTAAGCACTGGAAATGGGCCAGTTTTAGTTGGTTAGACACTAAGCCTAGCCTATACTTTTATGAAATCAGCATCTTCATTTTGAGACTTAATTTTAGGATGACTTGATTAAACTTGAAATATGTAGGTCTACACTGCACAGTGTTAATAGAGTATAAATTATACAAAATAGACACACTGTATCATATTGTATTTTTTAGCAGTCTTATACAGCCAAATCTCTCTCTCAATCTCGCATACAAAATAAATAAATATGAGATCATCACCAATACGATCGTTTAAAGAGAATTTGGTAATTATACAGAACAAGGGCCTTGTCAATGTACTCTATATATTTTAGTACATATAGAGACATAGCACTAAAATTGTGCAGAATTTTTTCCTGATCACGTATGAAGTAAGGTTTTTACAATCGAGACATTATTAAACAAGTTAGTGCCGGAAATATGCCGATTTCATTAAGGTTACGTTCTGTTACGATAAGGCTAGGTTGGGTATTGATAGGTTAGGTTGATTAGGTTATGTTAGGTTTGGTTTGGTTGTTTAGGTTATGCTAGGCTTAGTTAGGTATGGTAATGCTATGTTAACCTAACCTAACCAAACCCTAACAACCCCAACCTAACTTAATATAACCAAGACTAACCTATCAATCAGGCCTCTTGCTAGCCTAGTGGTTAGCACGTCTGCTTCATATGAAGATCATCATGGGTTCAAATTTCGGAAGGTCCACTTCAATTTGCCACAGGGGTTTGGTCAACAACGCTTAAATATCATGTTCAAAGCCACAGGCGTAGAAACAAATAAAAAAAAAATAATAAATAGGTACCCAACCAAGCTGGATTATTTATTATTAAGTGTACTTGTTAGTATAAGTATCAAAACATCGCCTTGTTGAAACCGGCACATTTCCGTGATAATATACTTAATAATAATGGTTTGATTGCAAAGACCTTTTCATATTTGTAATCATGAGGAAAATATGATTTTATGAAATTTAGTAGCGCTATATTTTTGGGAAAAATATGTCTGTTTCCCCTCATTTTCATAATTTTTCCAGCTTTTCCGCTGGAAAACAATTATATTCTTATTTCCTAGCTATATATCTTTTATCCAAAACAATAGACAAGACCCTTGCTCTATATTAGTAACGAGAATTGTTATCTTTACTATAGTAAACAATAACCATATATCTTAAACATGAAGCTATCAACATCAAACTGGAATCATTATTGCTAAATTTAGCGACTTAATTGAGTTAGTCAAATTAGTAAGTGAGGTGACTACTTACCAATAATCATTAATAAATAAAAATTGTTATTTTTGATCTTGCGATTGTTCTTGTTCTTGACATAAGTTTTTGTTTTGACATCTACCATCTGTCTGCTCAATCACTGCTGTATGCCGCTTCAGGTCAGGTGTTTTTTTTTTTTTTTTTTTTTTTTTATTAACTAGGAATGAGAGGTTTATTTTTTTATGGCTATTTACTTACATCATTGACTTTATACACAAATTGTAAGTTTATATAATCAATGCTTACATACAATGTTGCCAACAAAGCATGTCTTTTATTTTAACTACTTTATGTAATACCTCAATACTATGGGCGCAAGCTCCCAGGGGGCGTATGGCCGAGATAAAAAAAATCTTTACAAAAATCTAGAAATAAAAACAAATAGCCATTACCATAGACCAGAAGGTCTATGCCATTACACAGCACATTTTTTGTTTAAACTGATTAAAAAAACAGGCTAATTAAGCATTCTGATTTTGAAGTTCATTGGAACTAATAATTGTTCTTAATTTTTCCCTGTCATGCATTCTTTGAGGAACTCGGCCTACGGCCTCACCAAGGAACTCTGCTACAGTCCCGTTTTTGTCACGGCAGATCGCTTCGTGAGGCAGATCGGCCTATGGATTCTTAATCAATTTGACCATGAATTTTGGTTTTAGGGGCAGCGGAGCCCATAAGCATAGTCTTTTTTACTATCTGTTGATATATTAGTAATTAATTGAAGAATACCTTTAATTTGACACCCCACTTGGGCATATTAGTTAAACATAACCAAATTTAGGGTTTTAGAACATATTTTTTTATTTGGGGGGAAGAGCCCTTAAACATTGTCTCTTCCAAAATACAATGCTATACAGTAATATAATTTGGGAAATAAATACCTGTAGTTTGATACCCCACTAGGGCGGTTTATATTAATATTACCCTTTATTTCAGATTTTTTTTTTTTTTTGGGGGCATATGCCCTTTAGTAATTACCCTTTTCGAAATCTGATGGTATATTTATATTCAAGAGAAAATAGCTTTAATTTGATGCCCCATTTGAGTAGATAACATCACTATTAACAAATTTTATGTTCTAAAAAAATCGGATTTTGGGCCCCCAATACCCTAAACTTTTAAGTTTTTGTCTGAAATTTACATATACGGTGCACATTTCTTACCCGTGTAGAACTGTGAACGTATTACTCGAGATTTCCCTCAATTTAGGTCAGAAATACTACTTTTTGGCGATTTTCCCATAAGAAATACATTGGGGCAGTTTTGGGGATAAAAAAAGGCTGCCATTTCGGCACTATGCATAATTTTTAAAAATCCCTTTGTAATGACCGCCTAGAATATAGGAAGAATCATCGTACAAAATTTCAGCCTCGGAGGTTTAGTGGTTTTTGAGAAACAGTACTCAGTGAGTGAGTCAGTGGTATTTGGGTGTTATATATATATGTAGATTACAGAGTTTTTATTATTTATTTGCCCACATGACTTAGTTGAACAAAACCAAAGTTATTAACCAATCTTTTGTTAATACATTAACGGTATTTTGCTGTGCCCAGAACCGTTATCTAAATATTTATCTGGGATAAAAAAAAACACAAGTTAAATGATTTACTTATGCTTTATAATGAAATATGTCTACAAAACTTCTGATTATTAACTAAAGTGAAATCAACTTACTAATTTAACTTATCAAGCTTTCTTTTCTTACATTTACCTCTCTCTTTCTTGACAAGTTTCTCCTTTGATACTTTATACTATAGTTATTCAATTGAATATTACAAAAGATTGTTATACATTTTTTTACATAAATTAAAGAGCTAGTAGAGCAGTTCTGGCAAGAAAAAATATAAGAATCGCTAATATAATCTAACATTAAATTAAATAACACTTTTCTTTGTTGTTTTAACCCAAGAAAATTATTTTCATATCTACCACTAATGATCAATTTAAAGATGTTAAGACAATCACATAAAACAGTCACAACTAAACTATAGAGGGGTATTTTAAACTCCCCTGGTCTATAACCTGTAAATAGGAACTATACATTATTACAAGATACTAATATCTTATTTTCAAAAAAACTCTTCACATTTTTTACATGTATTAATTTGTAACATTGTAAAACAAACATATCCTCCTATATATGTGAGAGCCACTATATCACTTTCTAAAATAATAACATCGTTTAAACCCTCAGAAATATCTTCAAAAGCAACATCACTAAAATCAAAATTGTCTGTTTCTTCAACACGATCTTGATCAGTAAAGAAAAAATCTGTTATTTCAAAAACTTCATCAAAAGCGGATAAAACTTTAACTAAACTAACAGTCTTAAGTTTTTTCCTAATTCAAGCACTTGCACAACAGAAACGTTATAACATCCCCCACACATTTGTCTATATTGGCCAAACCTTACTTCTAAGTTGTCTGTTTGAAACTTCCCTAACAGCATATACTTAAATTTAAGATTATTTAACAAATATATACATATAAGTATTAGAGTATTTACAGTGTGAGTCAAGGCTATATGAGTATCAAGAGTCAGTTTCTCGTTTCTTTTTCGTTGGTTGCTTGTGCTTTTTCCTTGAACTACAAGATTATTCCATGCCTCTAGCCACTTAACAAATTTACTTAAAAATAAAAAATGCTCATCTGTCAGCAATAGTATCAATCTCATCAAATAATTTAATATATAAAACAACATTTTGTCTTTCTTTATTAGTAGGAAATAATACCTTTTTTGATAATGATGTAGCTATTTTAATAACATAACATTCTTCTAACTTTTTAATACTTTTAAGATCTGAAACGCTTGCAAAATTAATTTTCGTAAGGTCATTGAAATCAGGAAAAACCAAAGATTCATCACTGTCTGATTGGTTATTAAATTATTTCTGATACATTTAAAAATATGAACTGTGTCAAACATAACAAAAATTTCTTGTTTCATATCATGAGGATTAAAAAAACTAATACTAAGCGTTCCTCCACAAACTTTGTGAACGCAGCTCTGCTGTTGTCAGAATTTATAGTTAACACTCTGTACCCCCCACAAGTTAACCTATTTAACACTTGTAAAATTAAACTATGTAAGTAATCACAAGTTAGATCTCTACAAGGAAATAATCCCACAACATCTTTATTGTGTGAAAGGAGTGAGACCATAAATGCTTGAATTGGTAAAAAATATAGAGTGGCAAACCATACAAGGGAGGTTGTACAATAAGATACCTTATTTGAAATTGCTAATTTAAGTTGTTTTTTTCAAAAACTTAATTTTTGACTTATATTATTGTCTCCTATTTCCTCAGAAATGACATCCAATAGATTGCTTATACATTCTATTTTATTTTCTTGAGTTATTTCTTTAATTTCATTAGTTAACTATTATTTCTTTTAGTTTGGACCACTTATCAATTTTCAAGTTATCTGAAAAAGTACACAAATAAACATGGTCTTTTACCAAAACATTATTTTTAACTATACAAAAAGATAAATCAATATTAATATTTAAGGAAATAGTAACTACTGGGTAAATATTGTCTTTCAGAGATATTAAGAATAAAACCAGGTTGTCATTGTGTTTTGAATACACATTTGTTGAGCCTATATTACATTCCTTCTTATAATTATTTACTAAGCTACTGAAGGAATCAATTGTGTCTAGTTTTTTTTTTTCTTCAATTAGGATTTTATATTGCTTTTACGCTTCAATCCTTCTGTCCTCTGGGTCCTTCCTCTCAGGAGGGAGATCTTTGGTAATATAGTGCGGAAGACTTTAAAAAATTGTGGGGACTGCATCGTCTCTGAGTTTTAACCTATCCAGTTTTACAGTCAAAATACTTCATTCACGACGACTTGTAGAAATCTTCCCTAATGATGAATCATTCATCGAAGTGTTTTATACATACACGGGAATTGGCAGATATCTCGTAGTCATATCTGTGGATGGCTCTTAGCCAGGTCTGACCGAAAAGGAAAAAACATTAATAAAAAGCTGAACATAATTACTTTTACATTCTGGAACACAACATTCACCTGGCATAATAATAACAGGTTCCACAAATCACTGTCTCATACTTGACAGCCACCTGGTCGTGGTGGTTGGTGTTGTTTGACGTCCGCCCTATGCAGTGACGTCGAGCCATGAGTGGTGGGGGAGCAGCGCGGCCTGAGAATCTAGTGTGGCCTTGGGTCAATGGTACTACCTGAGAAGGCAGTATAAATACTACATTCAATAAACAGGCGAACCAGCTTCAAGAGACCCATACGAGGGGGCAGTCTTTTTGCTTCTATAGTCAATGGTGAAGTTAATTGTTACATGAAAGTACTATAGTAAGTTTCAAGAGCATTTGAGTTTAAGGAGTTAGATGTGGCCATCACTATCTGCCAACCTAAAAATTGCTAGACTGGCTAATATGTTAGCACAATTTAATATATATATATATATATATATATATATATATATATATATATATTGGAAAGAAAGGAAATAAATGGTTCCAAAGAATTGGCAAACTTTCCCCCATATTAAACACTAAAAAATAAAAACTTTAAAAATTACCAGTTTGATAACCAAATACATATGTTTTTTTTTTATACAACTAAAAACTAGTCGTCAGAGACATGCGGTTTTTAATAAAATATTTTAAATTGTAATTCACATATTTTCTTAAAATTTTATGAAATTATTTAGAGCTGTTTTTTAAAAAAATCTAATTTTTGTATATTTTTTGCCTATAAAAATAAAAAATACAAAATTTCAAAAATGGTCTGGAGATATTGCCTAAATACACCTACATACAAAATTTAATACAAATTAATATGGCCTTATGGTCTCCAGGAGACTGCACATACACAGACATAAAAAAATTTTTGAAAAAAAAACTTTTGTGTTCAGGGAGCCCTAAAATAAATTTTTAGACCAACTTGTAAAAATATATATATTTTTTTGTAAGGATCACAATACTTTCTGTATGCTAGCGCATATGGGAGAAAGTAAAAATAGGCTTGCTAGTTTGAAGTATTGACAATTGGTTAACCAATTACCATTGACCTTCAAAGACTATTACTGTTTTGAAGTCAAGTAAAGATCCAAAGGAAGATGAGTGTTATGAGCTAATTAGCTATTGGAGAGAAATCTGTAATAGGATTTTACCTATTTATCTTACTAGCACCCCTATAGGCCAATCTGGTTACCAGCGTTGTGACCATGTTCCTGACTTGTTACATATTGTTGTATGGCAATTACACCTCATTACAACAACCTCTATCAAAAGTTGTTCTAAATTACATACAAACATTTATGACAAATCAATACATTCCACTTATTTGAGTTAAAATCAATTATGTATGAAGTAACAGAGAGGAAAAACATAAGAAAGAAACAAACAGCAATAAGTATTTCATCAACAATTTTAATAGTTTTCTTCTAAAATATAATAGAGTAATCTATTACTGTAATAATCACAAGATGTAGACCTTTATTAAAAGTTTTAATACAAATAATACCAACAGCAAAACTATTTACAAGCCAAGAAAACTAACGACACCCAATATAGTAACAAAACAGTCTTATATATATATATGCGTAAGTTCAGGATGGATTTTAAACTTAAACAATACGTAAGCAATACATATATGAATAGCAACAGAAAAAAACATGGTGAATTACCTATTTAACTTAATTAAACTAAAAATATAGCAATATAAAAATATTTTAAGATCTGTCTATAATATTTTTTAATGCATCCACATATAGCAAAACGATTTGAAATTTAACTTCTATTGAGTAATTTTATTATTTTTGCTAGGAGATAAGAGATTGGTCAAACAGAAATTCATGTATTGGTGATAATGATTAATTGAGCAGAGTGGAGAAGTCTGTCTGTAGAGGTTATACTGATGAAGGGTTGCTGGTGGACTGCTTATCGATTGAAGGGTTGATAATGAATGTTTGTAAGTAGACAGGATACTTACTTGTGGGAAGACCTTCAAAAGAAGGGGCCTAAACATGTACAGTGGTATTGACGCACCCACTCACCCACTGACATACAGTGGTATTGACCCACCAGCCAAGCCATACACGTACTGTAGTATTGAACCACTTTTCCATCTCTTCACGTACTGTGGTATTGACCGTCTGCTCATCCACAAACATAAGGGCGGGTATTCAATACCATCGACTCTGATGACTAACCACCCATACATGTACAGTGGTATTGACGCACCCACTCACCCACTGACATACAGTGGTATTGACCCACCAGCCAAGCCATACATGTACAGTAGAGGTTCTTCACTGAGCCTTTCTTTAACCATCTACAGATACTAGTAATATCTAAATTTTACCCTTTCTGAAATCAATGAATTAAATGTAGAATCGTTAAAAATGATACAAATGACAAGTTTATGGCTATTGAGCTTTCTCTTAGAATGAACCACAAATGTCATGTTTGTGTTTAGTGGACTTATCTTTTTGTTAAGTTAATAGTTTATTATTTCTCATAGACACATTTTTTGTCGAGGAAATTTTTCACTGATAAACCCATTATTAACATGTCGTACAGCGACTTATTTTTTTTTATTTCCCAAATTAGATATATCTAGTATGATTCCAACAGAAACATTTATAATAATCTGGAAAAAATTCTGTGCCATCTAATTATGCCTTATTTCTTGGTCTTGCTGGGTCTTATACCATGCATATAATACATTTGTCACTGGAATGGGATGAAAATTGTTAAAATGCAAAATTTAGTTCAGTTTATTACATAATTTAACATTAAAATAGTGTTTGCAAACACATTTGTCATTTAGCTTACACTGAATATATATTCTGAGCTAGGGGTTTTTTATCTATGTATTCTTAAAAATGCTCATCTTCAAGATATGCATAAATGTGGATTTAAAATGAATGTGACGTGTAGATGAGCGAATGTAGTATTTTTTTTTTTTTTTTTTTTTTAACTTTACCAGCCAGTTCACATGGCCCTACAGGCCAGTGCATGAATTATATTCAATAAGTGAAGTGCCAACCATTAGCTCAGTTGGGAACCTGGGGCCTTACCCTCCGCAGTCAAAAGCCTTAACCACTGAACCATCACCCCAAAATTGTTACAAACTAAGGTCGACTATTCCTTAGAAAGTGCCATTATTTAATAGCCAAACACGAATGAACAGCTAGAGGTTATTAGCTGACCCCTTTAAAAAACTGAGAATCTTTAAGCTATGACGTTTAGCTTTAAGCAACTACGCCATACATCAGGTATCTGTGTGACATGCGAATGCAATTATGCAAAGTTTTGCACAATGATGATCTTATTGATAGCCTTGTATATCCCATTTTAACTGCTTACTTAAGATTTTGAGGTAGTTTGAAAATGTGCATTTGAAATAAGTATGCAGGCTTCAATATGTAAACATAATAGCTAAAGTGAAATTTGTTTTAAGATACCTTTAGAGATCCTGATTATTGACTTTGATGGTTTCTCATGGCAAGTAACAATTAAAAATTGTAACTGATTCTAGTCTGACATGTAAATATAAGAATGAATTTTGATTTAGGGTACCGTATGTTATACCCATGTTGGTAAAAATTTACAAGACAAATTGTATACTACATTACAAAGTTTACACATTTTCACTACACTACTTTGAGATTGGCTGTTTTCATTATGTGTTTATCACCTGCGAAAGTTCATATTTACAAACAGACGTCTAATGTTTACAGTGGAGAGTTATGATTGTTACTGTGGAAAATGTTCTATTAGCAACAACAATTGCCTTAAATTCATAATAAAGGATTATCTATTTCTAAAAACCAAAACTGCACTATTAATCAGGGTGTCCACACAAATTTTGTCACAATTTTCCCTGAACATTTCGGATAATTTTCTCTGACTCTCAAAAATTTTTCAAAAATGCATTACAGTCAAAATGTGTTGTATTTTAACCATTACATTAAAATGATTATTCTGGAGATATAAATCTTGCTATTAAAAACTTTAAATAAATATTGTAAAAGAAATAAACAAGAAAACCCAGCCTCCCCCATAGCTGGCCTAGTTCTTTATCCCTTTCTTTTTTCCTCCTTTTTTTACTAACATTTTATTGAAAATACAAATACATTTCTACAAAGCTTCATTGCTAATATTTTCATTATGAACACTTCAAAAAGGAAACCTATAAGTAAATATATATAAGAGTCTCACAAAATTAATCTTACAAATGAAGAAAAATTACATTTAAATACTTATTTCAACACTGGAGAATATTATCAGAACATATAGGAGATATTGCACTATTGACCTCTACTTTAATTAATTGTAAGACATAACTAGAAAAATGCAACATTAGTTGAGGTTGCGGCCGACTAGGGCATAAAACAATTCCCTCAAATCCATCACTGAGTCAGATTTTCGTGACTTTCCAGAGTTTTTGTTCTTTTCCCTGACTCTCCCTGACCAAATTTTGTTTCCTTGACTTTCCCTGACTATCCCTGACTTTCCAGAATGTGGACACCCACATTAAATCTGTCCACATTAATGTAAGTTTGCACTTTAAATAATTGGTCAGCTTTAAAAAATGTTAACAGTTTTGAAATATTCCTAATTGTAATAAAACGTTAATATTCCAATGACTGTTCTTATCTAAACAAATGATTAGTCTTATGTGTATTTAATACCTGTCTCAACTGTTTCAAACATAAGTCTTGAACATGCAAAATCCTACTTTCCACTCTTTTTATGAGATATACTATTGTTATCCACGGTTTCTTATTTATTCTTATTTTTTTTGTTTTAAAATGATACCAGTGTTCACATTTTGCAATTTTTTAGGAGGTTTTTCGCAAATAAGTTTTATAAGGTAAACTAGGGGACACTGCATGCTTTGCGTGTCAACCCCTCACTCGCTGCACTCATGTTAACTCAGCTTTTTCTTCATCTGTGACTCGTGACTATGTTAACAGTAGAAGCAGTATTAAAATCAACAGAAAAAAAATATATAGTATTGTTTTTGTTTAGCAGTTGAATTTTATTGTTTAAAAAAATCATAGTTTTAAATGCACATTAAAAATATGCAAAGTTTACACCAGCATAAACATCTATTATATGTATCAATAAAAACACTGTAGTGATAGAAAATCACTAGATATTTTAGGACCAGTGAGGTGGATCTTTACGCTTTAAAATTAATCTAATCAAGCTATCTTATCTTCTTCCTACTCTGGGAAATTACATGGGGCCCTATTCGCTTCCAGAATCACACAAACACTGTAAATGATTAATCCAATCAAATTTAATTTTGAAGCCCAAGAATTTGTAAATAGTGTTTTCTTTAATTTTTAAAATTCAATGCCAGACGTCAGAAATATTTCTGTAACTTGTTTACGTACATTTTTCTATATACTTTGTACCAATCTGTCTTGTATGGCTTTTAGCTATTTTAATTTTGTTTTTAAGTTCTTATTAAGTTCATTTTTAAAAACTACTATATTAACTGTGAAAATTCATCACAATAGAAAAGTTTATTCAATTTAAAATTAGGAGACATCTCAAAATGTTAATACTCCTTATTTACTGGCTAACTCATACTTATGGCACAGTTCATGAGTTTAGCCAGTATCGTGACTACATTGCATTCCACTCCACTTCACAATAATTAAAACTATGCATGCTAAATTTGAGAGATTTCTTAATATCTATCACCTTTCTATTTATTAATGATCAATAGCCTTATCAAGAATGACACAAAGGCCCTAACAATAGTTCCAATAATATAGGTGACATGAACTAAATATGAAATATATAAACTAAATTATAACAATACTGCTCTATGTAAACATATTTTTCGGGTATAATTTAACTGAATAAACATGAAGCAAGATCACATTTTAGTAAAATCGAAAAGAACATTGTATATTTTTCGTTTTATTTATTTTTAATAAGATACATAAAAGCTTCAACATTTTGTTAACATATCTGGAATTTACTTTGAAACTAAATTTAAAGGTTTTATAACAAAATTAAAAGGGAATCATTTATTGTTATAAGGCCAGTTTTGTATTGAAAGCTCTGGAAACACTATTTCTATACTTTACAGATAATTATAAAATTAACTTCTTTATAACAATATTTTTTACTAATACTTTTTCACTTTTCAACAGTGTCGAAATATGATAAGTGGCTGTTTATTTTATCCAAATTTTTATTCTTTTTTACAGGCAAAAAAGTATATATATATATATATATATATATATATATAAAATGGTTGCAGTATGGTTTCGTGTTTCTGATAGAAATGACATATTATTAAGTAATCGCTTTTCTTATATGATTTAATTTTTGGATAAATTTACATTAAATATCTTCTATCCATAGGGATATTATTTATTCCAATGGTTACATCAAAGAAACGTTCATCAAAAGACCTAAAACACATATTTCTTTTTAAATTTGTATTTATTTTATATTTTATGTAATTTTATTTAGTATTAATTAAATAATTATAATAACAAATATGTACACACGTTTGATTTTCAATAACAATATAGCTATGTTTAGACACATCACTTAAATGTTTAAAACTTCTACAAAACTAAATATTTGAAATATACATAAAAACGTAAATTAGCTTGTTGAATAACCAAACCGATCTTAGGTTTACATTTTGGACTTATGTTTTCCTATATACATATCAAAATATTGAACTTTACAATTTAAAAGAGTAGAAAAGTAAAAACAGTAGAAACAATTAATCAACATTACATAAAAGACATAATACAAACTGTTTCCAGATACTGAAGTTAAACTACTATCCAAGGTCATTGGCCGTAACTTGTTGGTGACTAAAACAACAAACTCATAATATTACATACATAACTCTCAAAATTTACATTTTTTCAATAAAACAATTAAAACTATACAAACATGTTTTTCAATAATAGATTTATTGCTTCTCTTACCGTCACTAAAATATATTTCAGAACTACAGACTATATACAACGCAACTTTCAAACTAACATGATAAAGTTGCCAATACCTACAGATCAGTTGTTTCTTTTAATGTGCCATATCAGCTGCACAAATATTTACACACATGCACGTTTAAAGAAAGAAATTTTTGATGGTGAAATGAATTTATGTAATAAATTTTCTCACAATTTAAAATGAGTTGTACTACACTACAACTGATTCCTGATGGTCTTTCGAGATTCAATGTTAGCGCCAGAAAACTATTAATTGTTTCAAAGAATGTTAACACTTTTACGTACGAGATGATAGAAAAACGTATCGTTTTAAAATGAATCTACTACTAATCTACTCAAAAAAAAAAAAAAAAAAAAAAAAAAAAAAAAAAAAAAAAAAAAAAAAAAACTGTATTTTTAACACTTTTGAGCCAACTATTAACTATAACATTCTGTAACAATACTTGAAGTCAAATAAATATATTAAAAAAGGATAGCTTTGTAACATCATACACATAAAAATTAAATCAGCATTGCTTTAGTTGTTATGTAAACATTATTGTAAAATACTAAGGGGCTATGGTGAATTAATTTCTTTGACAGAAAAAAAAGCTACTAAAGATCCTCAAAATGGCTCTAGATTGGTACCAAGCAGTATTACATGTGATCTATGGAATGCACTTTATAAGAATGATTCAGTCACATAACCTATTACATAACATGTAAGTTGTAAAAACTGAGATACTTAGGTTTGCTTACAAGAAACTGCAACATCCTTTTTATGGCGATACAGTATAGTTGCGTATTTAAATATTTAAAAATTGAAATTGTTTTCTCACTATCGTAGCCTTTCTTTTGAATTTTTAAAATATAAAATTTTGTATGGTTATTTTTCTATACCTCAAATTTATATGACTTTAGGGGGTTCAGCTTGTTTTATATATAGGTTAAAGATAATTTATTTTACTTTTTTAACAATGCAAACATACAACTGAACTTTGTGCAGTTCTTTTTTATAAATTGAGGTTTAAACTAAATATTTGTGTAAGAAAAATTGCCTTATTTATCACTCTTACATTCAGACAAAGTTGATTGATTTTTTTCACATCTTAATATTTTAGCATATATTTTCAAAGCAAGATCAAACAGTTTCATATTCGGGAGGGACTCATTTTAATGATCTTCATTATTGTGCATGATCAATGAGTTGTAAATATTATTTAGTAACCATGTTGGTTTTTAATCAAAATAGGTTAACCCTTACACTGTTACAAAATCAGACATATTCTAAATAAATTTAATTAGCAACAAATTTCAAGACATACTAATTTTCTTGCAAGGACTTCCACAGTCATTTGTACTACAAATTGTTGTGGCCTTCTAGTTCAAACAATTTGGTTATGTACATTACAGTATATACAATAATTACCAACGTTTTGGACTTTTTACAGACGTCAATAATAAATGCGGTTGTTCACAATAACTTAACAGTTACTCAACTGACATTTTTTGAACAATTGTTGTGTAATATGAAAAACTGCCTTGAGAATGGACGACTGTAGAGTTTAAAATAATGTTTGGAAATATATCTATAAATAATGTATTAAAATTGTCAATTTTACGATAAAAATCATTGATTTGTTTACCCAACTGAAATCTGTTCTGGTGATATTTTACGATTGTTTAGTCATACTTTCATCGATCCAGATAGGATTCTTTCCATCAAGGTTAGACTACGCTACAAGTTTTCTTTTGTATTAGCTTCAAAAACAGATAAAGTCCACTATTTTAATTTTACTTACCTCAAACAATTCTCTAGCACTTTCTGTTACCAGAATGTATTATAAATTACTAAAACATACATATGTATACATTATCGGAACAAGTGAAGACATTGTAAACTAAAAATAATTGATAGTAAAATCTATTATTGCATAAATGTGATGGTAAATTCCATTAATACATTTGAAAAATAGTAAGCTTTTAAAATCTGTTCAGTATTTTACTACCAGAAAATTCAAATGAACAGATTGGAATCAATTTATGGTTGGTATTAGGGTTTGCTGGGATTGTTTTTATTAAGAGATTCAGTTTAGTAATTTTGTAACTAAAATATTCTTCTGCAAATAACATTTTGAGGACCTTTGTGTAATAAATAGTCCGATGATCAGATTAATATTATTCTGCAAAATTTACAAAGAATAATGTAAATAGAATACATATTACACTATACATTTATTTATCTTAAAACTGTTAACTGACTTATTAACACTACTTTCTCAATATACACACAATTACAACATACGCTAAACTCTATACACCAACAGTATTCATTAAAAACTAAGCCTAAAAACCAGGCAATAGTCAAATGTAAATAGCAAAACGCTACAAATGGACTACCAATATTGGTAATTATATAAGAATAAAAATTGTTAAATTCAGATTAGTTATTTCCACATAAATCTAATGTGGATTGTTTTGTTTAGGTTAACTGTTTGTGAGCGATGTTACTGCTGTCACGAAAAACATAACTATGCCACACAACATTAACATCTTAAAAGACTTATGAGAAACAACACTCGCTTTTTCTTGAACTAGAATTCTTTTTACAAGATTTGCTAACTTTAATGATTGATTTATATGGCTGCCATTTTAGTAAAAAAAATTTTTTGGATGTGAGCATAAACTAGGAGTAAATTTCTCTTATATTTTACAATATTTTATATTCCCGAATGTTATATCACAAATAGAACTGTCACAAGAAAAGATATAAAATGTGTTGGTCAATAAATAATAAAAATAAAAATGAACCTATTTTAGATTATTTCCTTGAAACAAAATCAATAAATATGGAAAGTAGCAATTTGGTAATCAACTTGCCAATCTACATTTTAAGTGAAAATGAAATATTCTTTGCTAACATTTATGCGTTACAAATCTAGTAGCATTTAAGAGTGAAGAGGAAGATAATAAGAGAAGAGGTGGACTTAAATTATTGAAAATAGGAAAACTAATTCTGTTAATAAGTAACCAATAACAGTTATTTAAAAGTATTGATATAGCAGCCAAGAGATAGTGTGAAAATTGTAGTTTCGAATTCATTTAAACATGTCTAGAACGTTCCAGAAATAATCTGGTAACTTAAATTTTAATAAGGATGTATTACTTCAGCAAATAAAGATGAATTATGATTTACTGAGTCATCATTTTCTCTGTTAAAACTAAGCAATTTAATCAAAATTGTTGTAAAATTTCTTTTAAAAAAGAATTGGAATATTTTACTTAAATTTCAAATATAAAAATATATAAATACAGTATCCCCAAATTAATGTTTAAGAAATAGCTTTCCACAGAGTGTAAAGAAATTCAGAAGTGGAATCCCCTTTGTGCTGCCATATGGACATGCATATCATAAAAATAAACTATACACTATTTCAATGTAATTGTTTTGTGCCTATATTTAATGTTATTTTTACTTATCATTATAGTTAATAAGAGACTATGTAATAAAATTCGCATCTTAATAAATAAGATATTTTATTGGTAAATTATATAATAATATATATATATATATTTAAAAAGTTTATGAAAATCTAACGGCAGTCAGTATGGACGTTCTATCCAGCCTATTTCCTTAATTTTGGTTTTAAATGAAAGATATTTGTTTACAGATCAGCCATCAAGTACTAAAAGTTACTTTGTATTTTTCATTTTCAAAAATATGTTCCTCCTATACAGTTTTTATGGGTATCTGTAACAAACCGTTACCATTTCTTTTTCAGTTTCTCCGTATGTAGTGCTAATGAACCTACATACTTTGTTTTGATTTAATAACACTCAGTGAAATGTGCGCTTTATTTTGAGATACTGATCACTTAAATTGGCTAAACTGAGATGAGTTAGGTTCGGACATTTGGCATAAATTTAGTTTTTTCAAAAGGATTTGTCATGTTGTCAACATAAATAAACAAGCCATTGTCAGCTGTGCATTTGGCATCTCAAAAAAGGATTGTTTACATTCAGATTATTTTAATCTGTTTTGATCTCTATATGCCATTTATTCATGTAAGTTTAATGTAGCTCTTGGTCTCGCCACTTTATACATGTCTTTAGTTACTTTACAAGTTTTTTGAGTATTTTGTACTTGAATTATGGGTCTTGGAAGGAAAACAAAAGACGCTCGCAGAAAAACTGACAAACCAAAATTGGAGAGTGAAGAATCTAATTTGATGAGATGAGGTTTTTTAACTGTAAGAAAAAGACAAGGCCCTGATGATGCTGATTTTATAACATCTGATCCCTCTTCCTCTTAAAGACGACTGGTACCTCCTTCAGCTAATCCTAATTTAATGACGTGTGGTTCTTCAACCATTAACAATTTGAAGTGATTCCAGGTGACTGTTTATTTCGTGCAATCTCTCATTGTTTATTTGGATCTGAAGATAGACACCATGAGGTCCGTTTGACTGCTATTGACTACATTGCTAAGAAGTGGTGAGCATTTAAAAATGTTATTGTTGGAATGAAACATATGGTCAAAGTATTGAAAATGCTACTGATTATGAGTGCCAATGGCCAGTATGCAGAACATGCTGAACTTCAGAGTGTGAGTGAGCAATTTTCAAATTGTTTGTTTAGAGTTTATCAGGAAAATGATGACATAATTACTGGTTATGGTTCTGGAGGGACTATGGTCTTGAAAATCTACGAGGGAAACACTTGATATAAGTTCTGTAGTTGTTGATCCTGACATTAAGGCTGATAATAGGGCCCAAAAAGAGCAGAGTTTGTAGAAGTATTAAGAGTTTACATTTGCTTCAAGGTGTATGGTTTCTGATGCTACTCCAGATGTCAGTCCTTACTACAGAGGTGGTCTTGAGAGAGTTTGATAGTATTGCTCAGCTCAGCATTGTATTTAAAACTTGAGAATAATACAGCAATAGTTCACTGTCTATTGCTTTGATGGAAAATTTCAACTTCCACCTTCTACTACACTTGAAGAAACGAAAGAGTTGTTCTCTGGTAATAATGAAAAATCAAAAAATTCACACCAATACAAACATTTGTTTTATTTGGTGCAAAAGTTGATTTACCACCTAACTATGGTCCTTATTCCTTTGGAATCCATGGCATGGTTCATCACCAAATTTTTCCATTATATCCTGATGATTCCCAAAGTACTTCATAAGGTCTAAATTTACATGAACATTCTGTATCCAGTTTAAAAGTTAATAGTAAAGAAGTCGCTATAATTCGTTATGCAAAGTTAATCATCTGGGATAAGGCACCTATGGCCAACAAACATTCCTTAATGTGTATTAATCGACTATTGGAAGATATAATGGGTATCTTAAAACGGCACAAGACTATTGGAAGATATACAATTTGTTGGGAAAGTCTTGCCGGAAAATCATCTTAGGAGGAGATTTCCGTCAAGTGTTGAAAGTTGTGCCTCACGCATCTAGAGCTACTACAGTACAGAACTCAATTAAATTTTCAACTCTATGGTATCTTTTCGAAGTTTTCAAACTCACCAAAAATATGAGGGCTAACGCCGATGAATGTGAAGATCTCCTTATAGGTTCATCCAGAATTTACATGAGTGTAAGTACTTTAATAACTGAAGATGAGAGTGAACTGCTACAATTTCTGACTGCATTCTTAAACAGCCTTGAATTGACTGACTTACCGTCCCATGAGTTGACGTTGAAGGAAGGTGCAGTTGTAATGCTGTTGAGAAACCTTAATTCAATGAAAGGATTACTAAACGGCACAAGACTAATTGTCAGAAAAATGTTTAGATTTGGACATTATTACTGGTAGAGAGGTTGGAAAATGGCTACTATTACCTCACATTGACTTTTCACCATCTGACACTTACTATTCAATTTCCATTTAAGCAAAAATAATTCCTTATCAAAGTGGCATTCTGCAACAATTAACATGGCGCAGGGACAAACAATCGACTGAGTCGGAGTATACTTACCTCTGAACCAGTCTTTAGTCATGGTCAGATGTATGTTGACCTATCACGCAGGAAATCGTTAAAAAATTTTAAGATGAAAATTAAACCTCAAGGTTGGCTCACATCCAATGGGGTTTGGAATGAAGTTTTGTGAAATTACATAATCTTTTCTTTGTGAACAAGGCTGGAACAACATGTAAATTAATTAAAAATGTTTTATGATATGTGATTATTCATGCGACATTAAAAATATGAGAACTGATTTCTTGACTAAGTATATTACTCCTCTTATAGTATTTTCGCCTTCGAAGAGGTAAACAATTACTAACCCCCCTCCACTAATTACAGTATCGAGTAACGCTGCGGAGCAGCACCCACTAGTAAACATTATTGTAATGTAATTTTTTTTAATGCTTTATTATTAAGAGGGAAAATATATATATATCAAAATATTAGCTTAGATATCAAGTGATACTATTCTTATATATTTGTGTAATGAAATGAATAAAGATGTTTGGTTCGATTTGACTTTAAGGACTTTATCTAGTTTGTAAGTAAGAATTTATTTTGGCATATTTAATCTAACTAAATTTTATTAAAGCGTATTAATATTGAAGTTAAATCAGTTTATTAAATATATGTTTTTAAAGGTTGGTCTTTAAAAGTGGATTCAATAGCAACTTTTAAGTATATTTTAAGTAAGTAACTTAAAATATATAAACAAATATCTGCTTTAATATTTTACACATATCTCAACAAATGTCAACGAAAACAATATTGATAAATTGTCTATTGTGGAGGCTACGACAGAGGTCAATGATACAGAGCTGACGTCAACAGATAAGTAAAACAAACACCAATTTAACCAGCCTATTGGTACTGACACTTGCACATTATCTCTAAAATTGATTCTGCTTGTAGATACACATTTCCTCAATTAAGAGATTATTTATACGCAGAATTCCCTTCATTATTATAAAAATACAACCATTACAACTTAGAAATTTTTTTCTGAATAGACACAGTGTTTTATTTTAATTATTTATCATAGAAAGACATTGCGGTTAGGCCAAAACAATTTTATAACAACACAATGAAATCAGAATAATAGTACTAAATTAAAACATTTTAGCTTGTCATTAAATGCTTATTGGTGACCTTGCTTTCTCAATAGCCTACCTAATGTAGAACCAAGGTCGCATTGTTTTAAATTCAAGCATATCTACTGTTATTTATTAGCTATTTCTAATATTAGCTCGTCTGATTCTGAGATAATGATGTGTTTAAGTTTAAATCAATACCCACTTGAAAATTTGTTTTCACTATTTTATTACTGGTTACTTAGTTTTAATTTTTCAGTTCTATATTGTTTAAACGTTAAATTATGTTACCTTCCTCATTTATACAGCACTCTGACATTCAAGATGTAATTTAGATTCAGTGATTAAATGGTATTTTAAATATCTTTACAGTTTAATCGTAAATTTATGAAATGTCTAAAAATATATCGAATTACAGACAGTTTGAGAGTTCAACCTAAATAATTTATTAAAATGAGTAAATTTAAAATAAGCTTCCCAAATTTCTGAAAATACAACATTTGCTTTGACAATGCAAAAATTAGGCAAATTCTGGCTTATATGTTTAGTTTTTAATTTACGTTCATCATCATACTGTAATATTCCAATGCTAAACACAGTATATATATATTGTTGACCTGTAGAAAATATGTGGTTTTAGGCAGTTAAACATTGATAATTGCTTTGATAAACAACTTCTTCATGTGAATAAAACCTCTCACGAATTTGATAAATTTTTTACTTCAATAATTCACTGTCACGAAACTACCTATTGTGAATACTTTGATAGCAAAGAAATCTGTTCAAGGCTATTAAGATTCGTGATAAAGAAGTTATTCTGTAAATATACATATGTTGATAACTAGGCTGTCATAAAATAACTAAACATATACCACTTTTGAGCTGAAATGCCAGTTTGAGTGTTAAGCAAATGACGGCTACTAATATCGCTAATATATCTAATTATTGTTGTGTAGCATAGTTATATATTTATGATTCTTATCCATAAAATTTAAATAAGAATATACACTTTATTCTTTCAGTAGTTCTACTCAAAATTCCTCAGTTTTCCTTTGCCATACCAGGTGAGAAGAGCACCTTATAAGGATATTTCGGACAATGGGAAAATCGTGTTTTTTAACTATCGGCACCTTACGATTATTTTCAATTAACTAATATAAAACCAAAGTCTACAAAACTGAAAGTACCAATACTGTTGAAAAACTTAACGCTCAGTCTTCGTAGAATACTCTGAAATTAAGTAATAAAATTATCAATAGCAACAATATAAATTAATATACTTCTAGAACGGGGACTCACACAGTCTCCTTTCCTCGGTTATCTATACTACAAACAGAAAAACAGGTAAAAATTAGTTAATTTAATGCAGTATATAGTGTTAAATGAACTATGGGAGTATATACATACTCACATCCACCTATAGTATCTAGCATATCACTACATTAAAAGTACTATCCATCAAGCATTTAACAGTTAGTTTTTATGATAACTATAGTGATGGATCAAATTAATTATATTTTGACTCAGTTGGTTCAGAGTCAGATACCATGTAAACTCGAGTTGCGACTCCAGTCAGGCTCAACTCGGTTGATCAACATTTCACGAGTCATAAGTCCTCTTTAGCCTTCGGACAAGTTCAGTTTTACACACAAGGTCTTTGCCAATAGCATTCCATGGCTCAACTTTAGTCAACTGAGCAGTCACAGAGTCGGAACACTTTGACTACCTTTGTGCGAGTTAGTTTTCGACTCATTCACAACCAACAATCAGCAGTTCAATTCCATTCCGTAGTTCAACTCAAGTTGACTCAACTTGTTAACTTAACTCAATCCATCACTAGTCATTCTTACTCTTCATTTATGATCCATGAAAAATAACCAATCATTTAAACTTAAATAAATTAATAATATATTATAGCCCTGAGGATAGTTGAATTTTCAATGACACCTACATAGCTTCAGATTTTTAGTCATATCTAAGTGTCAATAATGCAAAACCAAAATGTAATTACTCAGTCTTGACTTGTATATTTAACTTAAGACTTGCACCATTTAACTAGTTATCCTTCATTTAGACTAATGGTTCCCGTGCATTCCCTTAATAGGTACCACAAAACTGTTAACACTCAATATATCCTATATATATATATATATATATATATATATATATATCCTATATATATATATATATCCTATATATATATATCCTATATATATATCCTATATATATATCCTATATATATATCCTATATATAAATTCACATTAAAAAATAAAGTATCAATTTCATATTCTACATTTTATTTACTTTTGCTAATGGTTGTGGCCTTTGACGGAAGAAAATAAACAGAGACAGAAACATTTTTAATTCATAGTTAATTAGGGAACGCCCCTGCACGCTACTTGTGCCAACTTTGTCACTCACTTTAATCGTTTCATCTAGGCTTTCGGCCTCTTAAGAGCTAGTTGGTGGTAAGATTGGTGCAGTGCTGTAACCCTGCTACTTGGGGACAAAGTATTTGGGAGATTGTAGGTGATATGTTCCATACTCGGTCCTCTTAATAACAACACAGTGTCCGCTCAATGGTTACCATCAACGTGGACACTACTACAGAAATCTGGGGTGTCCATGTTAGATGATAGTCAAGGTTCGGATGTTGTGTAGGGAAGAGAACTGAGTGTCAGACTTGTCAGTTAGCTGAAAATCTGACCAACACTATGTGGTTTGGATTCTACATAAAGCTGTAGGTCCCTTAGTTGCTCTGGCTGTTGGGCTAAATTGCCCTTTCTGAGGAACAGTTGAACTCAGTTAGTAACCAGACTTCACTCATCCACACTCATATCCTCATTCATATTTGCCTTAAAATATGCACAACGTTGTGTCAGCGTCCCATATGTAAGAATAAGTCTCATTTGCTACCCACGTCGCACTTGTCATTCGGTCTCAGCACAGTCTAATAACACACAGTCACGACACTTCCATTGCTCCGCTGTGGAGTTAGCGTAACACTAGCTCCCCAAGTAGCTGGATCATACTACTACACCATATTACCATTGTATTGCATTGTGTCTTGCAAAGAAATAGAATAACAATAGAAAAAGTGCCATGACAGATAATAGACACAAGTTATTTGACATTTACTAATAACAGATGTGAATCTAGCAGTTCCGAGATATACACTACTCTACTCCCGCCCAATATTAAAAGATCACTAGCGTTGTGCTTGTCACCAATTTTTAATAATATCGCAACTGTATGTTATTAGACTGTGGCCTCAGTTTGTGAGTCATGACTACATTAACACTTTTAGGACAAAGCAGTTTCTAATCTTGTAGTGGTGGTAGGAGCAAGCCAATTTTCTGTAAAATGTAATTTTTTTAATGTGTTTCACTTTGAGTGTTGAGTAGTATATTTTTCAAAGAACTAATTTTAATAAGCTATTGCTATATGTAATATTAGAACAAATTAATAAATAAAATAAAATAAAGGACTACCCTTTTAGCTTATTTGAAATGCTCATTGTAATCTATTATTTATAAAACCAGTATTCTTACTTGATTCAAAATTTTATTTTAGATCTGTGGCTTAAATTCAATGGTTGATTTAATCATTTAAACATGAATTGAGCATACATTTACATTGAATTATTTAATGTTCAAACAAGGACAATCGTGCACATGATATGGACAGCAGATCTAAGGCTATATTCTATTTTAAATAAGTCTTAGACTTATTAAAACTTAGCATTAATACTATCGATCACGTTTTAATCTTTAGGGTCTATTGCTTACTTTGCATTATGTCTGTTCTCTAAGAGAGCTCTGGTCTTGTCATCTCCAATTAGGAACATGGCTTCTTCATAAGAGGGTGGAGGTGGTTCGGAAGGACCTACGTTGCCACTCGCCCCCATCAACAACTCGTAAGCAGGAGGTAAGCTCAATGTGCTGGGATTTCTTGGTATTGGAGAGTTAGGCTGAAGGTGTGCTCCTTGCTGAGCCATTTCTTGAAGTCCCTACAGATAAACGTTAAATAGACATCTATCTATAGTAATCAACAATTCTCAAAAGCAAGATATTTACAATAAACTTATGTAAATTTATAGAAAGCGGATTAGAGGATATAAAGAGGAATCTTTAGCCTCCTTTAGGAACGCATAGCCCCATCGCATCAACTGTAAGGATTGTGTTGACACATAAACACATTGCGACTGCACAGCTTTCTACAATCTGTTGTCTACTTTTATTGCTCCTGATTCTAATGACTTATACGTTTTACAGAGTGTTTAAAGATAATTTTAATCAAAAATAATAAGATTGATGTAGGTGTTTGAGTTTTTTTAGATAGATCTCAAAGGTCATTGCAAGTTCTACTTTGAAACAGTTCGCCTGATGCATAACATCTCTAGCTGTTCTAGCTTGGCACTGCCCATATACTTAGTTTCAAATCTTATTATTCATGTAAGCTTATGCCTAAATAGTTAAATCCAAGTAGCATCCATTTTGTTTTGTTTCGAGTCAGGAGAGTTTGAGTTAAATTTTATTAATGGTCAACTTTCTTTAAAGCCTGAAGTATCCAGAATTATTCTTTTAGCTGCGACAAATGTTATTACGCGTTGGGTGTATCTACTAGGCCTAGGAAGACCTCAGAATTAAGGTATGGGTTATATTCATAATGATAATAAAAGCAACGACTGAACAGAAATTATGAATTGGCTTATTTTTTTTTGCCAGTGTCTACGCAACCAATTTTTATTTAATACCATGATAATTTATTCAGAAATTGTAGTAAAAAGTATTCTTTAATATTTATAATCAGTTGTATAGCAAATGTTCACACTCAATCGTTTTACTGGCCTCTGATGGAAGAGCAAACATAGCTGGTTTTATGGATGCGAGGGCTGTTTTTGCTCAACACTTGTAGCCAAATTAAGGTTCGGGTATCGTGAATTGACCTAGACCTACACAAAATCTGTGGTAAGCCTATATTTTTGTAAGCTTGATAGGCTAAAAAATTTATAGTAGAAACACATTTTATGGAGGAGTAAACACAACTTTTAAATAGCCTATTTAGGGCAATTATGAAACTGCACAACTGTGAAGCATAATGTAACATACCCTAAGTAAAACTCTTTGGCGTAGAAGCATTTGAATAACACTTTTTCTCCTTAAATACAATATACTTTTGACTGCAATCATCATTCCAGAACAACATAAAATTGGTCCAACAAGCCACATATGTCCAAGATGTAAAGAAAGATAATCACCACCACTCAACGCTAACACAGTGATAAAAGAACCAAAAGTAAAAAATACTATTGATAAAACAAAATATGAATATGAAGTGCAATCACAGTCTCCTAGAGCTGAAGGTTCAGGATACAGTTCTTCCATTTGTCTAAGTCTCTGTCTAAAATAATTATTATGAACCAGCATTGTGCCCATGATAGAATGTATATAATCACTCAATATATATTAGGCCTCATATATTGCAAACGTCAACATAAGTCGAGATATTTTTTAAATATTCATATTATTACTTAGGACATAATAACCTATATTATAACAGCAACAAACAATGTTTTGAGTTTTGACAGACTGATACAGTCGCAGAATCCTCCAGACTGACATTTCTCTTCAATGTTTTCAGAATAGCCAACAGTTTATTTCTTAAGTTATTACAGGCAAATCTAGCATTATACATATATTCACATGTATTTTAATAAATGACTATTAATCTTTATTCTTAATAATTTATATTCATGATCCATTAATTTAAATGTCATATTAATTAATTATCTCAATTTTTAAATTTGTAGAATTGAACCTTGACAATTCTTTATTAAATTTTTATTTTTCATTATATCTACGACAGAAGCTTTTCTACTTGGCGTATAAACGTCGTTAAGGAACAACGGTTCAAACAAATCAAGCAAATTTTTAAGTGTACCTCCCAGGATTTGAACCCGTGAACCTCTGTACATGAAGTAGACGTGCTAACCACTAGGCTAGCAAGAGGTTTAAAACCTCTCGACAATAACTCTAGATAAGAAAATCTTTTATAATCCTCTTGAACTTCTTATAACAGCAAATGATCATTTAACCCACTAGTCGAATGTAATGATATTATTCCTTTCATAAATACAATTTTTATACTCCCTGATAAAGTTTATAATACTATATAACTCAAAGTTGTTAAGCAGCGATCGCACAACCGTAGGGAGATGGTCGTCTTCACACGGGATGGTAGGGGTCTTTTTATACAGGTTAGGGGGGGAGAGCAGTCCGGTATCTTCTTGCATTCGGAGACTTTGGCTGTTACGTGAGGGGTGAAAGACAGCTTCCAGTCCAAGCGAACTCAGAAGTATTTGACCTCCTTCTCCCAGTATAT
Organism: Stictocephala bisonia; assembly: GCA_035578905.1. Lineage (NCBI taxonomy): Eukaryota > Metazoa > Arthropoda > Insecta > Hemiptera > Membracidae > Stictocephala > Stictocephala bisonia. The sequence continues at coordinate 829,427 of JAQJVL010000071.1, forward strand.
GGGCTCACCATCAAGAGTCAAGTGGGAAGGGAAGCTCTTGGCATTTTCCTAGGATTCTTAAATAGGATCGCCTCGCTTTTGTCCGCATTGACTCGGATCCTCTATCTCTTTAGCCAGGGTCATAGGATGTCTAACTGGCGCTGCATGAGGTCTGACGCATGGTCTGACCTAATGCTGCTGCAGTGTAAGAGCGCGTCATCTGCATATAGGGAAAGACTGACGCAGACGGCCGTTAGAAGATCGTTGGTGTAGACCAGGTACAGCACCGGCCCGAGGACGCTGCCCTGCGGGACTTCGGCTTCGATCCTTCTTCTAGTGGAGAGCTCCCTGTCGACGAAGGTCTGGAAGGAGTGATTGGAGAGGTAGGAGCGGATCAGACTGACTGTGGGGATGGAGTATGGTGTCCTGGTGAGCTTGAAGAACAGTCCGTCATGTCACACCCACTCGAGCACTGTAGCTGTCGACCTGTTCATGTTGGCATTGCCGACCAGGCATGTGATCACTCTGGTAAGTGGGAGCGTAGTGGAGTGACCACGACGGAATCCGAACTGCTCGGGGTGCATGACGTCGTCCAGGATTAGGGCGAGGCGACTCAGAAGGAGACACTCGAAGAGCTTAGATATGATTGGGAGGAGAGATATTGGTCTATAGTTCTGAGGGACGAGGGGAGACTTTCCAGGCTTTTGTATGAGAATGACCTTGGCCTTCTTCCAGGGCTGTGGGAAGTGTTGCGGCCGAAGCGCTGGGTTGAAGATCAAGGTCAGTGTCTCTACCAGGGTGGGGGGGATGCTTGGAAGGCCCAAGTGTCGATCTTGTCGAGGTCTGGTGCTTTACGGGGCTTTGCAGCAGCTACAATGGAGGCCACTTCCTCCGGCGCGAAGTGGTCCAGTTCTTCTTCCACTTCTTCATTCACAGGGTCATCAGAGAAGTAGTTCCCCAAGAAAGCTTCCACTATTTCCATGTGGTCTTCATCAAGGATGTCTGGGTGGGGAGTAAACTGGTCCTCCATAGTTTCTGCGAACACCGTGGCCTTTTCTCGGGCGGTGTACACCAAGCTTTGTCGTCCTTGTAGGAGATGGCTTGTAGACTTGGCTGAATAAAGGATCTTCGCAGCCCTCCAAGCGCTGCCGTCGTTGATATCCAGGTTCTCGTGGTAGCCCGACCATGACTCCGTCCTGTAGTCGTCGGGTAGTTTTGAAGCTAGTCTCATAGTAGACTCTCCTGGCGTCAATTGCCTCTCTTATGTTGGCAGGAAATGGTGGACGAAGTGAACGTTTGGACACCACCTTAGAGGAGTCTAAGATGGCACCTGTGATTGTGGCATGGAGCCTGGCTACCTGGTCTTCTAGGTCTTGGACTGTGGCAGCAGGGGGAAGGGGGGGGAGCCGGTCGACCCAGGAGGGAGTGGTATCTGGCCCAGTCAGTCTTCATCGTGGGGGGGGGCGACCGGGTACTCGGTAGTGGAGGCGACCGGGTACTTGGTAGTGGGGGTGACCTCAAAAGTTACAAGTACGGGCAAGTGGTCGGACAATAACTCACTGAGGGTCTCCAGGGTGAGAGGAAAGGGAAGATCTTTTTTGACTACAATGTCCAGGACGTCTGATGTGTCCCTTGGGGGGTAGTGGGTTTGGGCGTCTAGGGTAGACACCGTGGTTACAGCGCTGGGGTTAACATAGCCACGCAGACAGTTTCTCTTAGCGTTAGATCTCCTGCATTGCCACGTAACGTGTTTGGCGTTGAGGTCACCACCGATGAAGGAGGGGCCGGGGGATCCAGTAGGGCATCCAGGTCTTGCGGTGGCAGGATAACGTTAGGTGGCGAGTAAGCGGCCGACATTCGCAGATCCACACCTCCAAACTCGAGGCCACAAAGGTGGCTTCCAGGGCAGCTAGTCAGGGTTGTAGGTGCCTGTGGGTGATGCGGCGTCGGACGAACACTGTCGGTCCGTCCTGTAGTCCTGGTATCCAGGGAGGGTGAATCTGATGGGGACGGAGGTGGGTCTCAGAGGCCAGGATGACATCGATGTTCAGGTAGTTTTCCAGGCAGATCAGCTCCTGGCGACGTTTCAGGATGTCATGGGCATTCCAGGCAAGCACTTTAGTTGTCCTGTCCATGGCCGGGCAGAGACTGGAAGCTGTTTAGTACCGTTGCGAGGATTTCGGTTGGTGACTTGCTGCCTGGGGTCAACAGGACAGGGATAATTGATGCCATCCAGGCCATTAGGGTTTCCACAGAGACATACCCAGGAAGTGGGGCGCTGGGGGAGGGGGTGACGTCAACTGGGAGAGGGAGGGAATTGGGCCCCACGTGGGGGGGGGCTCGGGAACACTCTTGGGGTGTTGGGGGGAGCACCACTGCCTCCTTTTGCGCTAGGGCTAGGAACCTCGAGCGGTATTTGAAGAGCTTTCCTCGACTGTAGAGGAGAAGTCCATCTCAGATTCCATATCCGTATCAGTCTACCCAGTCGTTCTCTTCTTCTTTCTTGACGGGCGTCGAAGGGCAGTAGCGTAGCTCCTTTGGGGAGGATCCATTCGTCCAGAAGACAGGACTGGCTGGTGTTGGATTTCCTGGGGCTCCAGGGGGGGGACTCAGCATGTGGGGGCAGTTGTTGGCTGGGTGGGCGTAGTGGCTTTTGCTGAGGATGTGGGTTGGCAGGAGCAGGGGGTGAAGACTTCTGGTTGGCCCTTTGGGCAACAGTTTGCCGAGCAGGGCGAGGAGCGGGGCCTTTGCGTTTGGCGAGGGCGTCTCGGTGGGTGGGGCGTCCCTCCAGCTGGCCACGTGTTTTCATTACAGTTGTAACAGATCGGTTCAGAGACAATTTATTTTTTTATTTTAATTTAAATATACAATAAAATTTAAATCACAAACATAGCCTCTTTCAAATAAAAATACCTTTAAGATTAAATTACAGTAGTGTCTACTCTAATATAATTTCTTAAAGCTTAAAACATAAACCAAATTCTAGTAAAGATTTGTTTTGGTTATTAAAAAAATCCTGTTAGTGGTACGTGTTTGGAGCATTGGAAACTCTACCTTGAATGGAAAACATTTCAAACATCATTGAAAAGTCATGGTGTAGACAGTAACCTCCAACAAATGATAAAATGTGAAACATCAAAATGGTAAGCTATATTACAAAGAATATTGGACACAACTTTATTCTTAAGTACTGCAGGTTTAGTGTTTCAAGGAGAAAATACTCAAATCAGAAATGTGCACAGTGGCGAAACATTTTGGGAGTATGGGAAGTACGACGAGGTAAAAGTAAAGGAGAGCCAACTTATAAACAAGAGTATGATAGGCCAAGCTCACTAGTTTCTTTGTACTCTCAAAATTAGTTTATTTCTCTATGTGGAGAACAAATATTGAATACCATTTTACAGCAAAGAGAAGAGTCTGTTTTCTATGGAATCATCGTTGACGTGACCCTTGACATTTCTCATGAAGAGAAGAATGTTTTAATTCTTCACTATGTATTTTAAAATCCTCAGAAAAATTCATTCTTAGTTTGTGGAAGGTTTCTTGAGAATTCATGAACTTTACAGGGAAAACAGGCGAGACAATTACCGATGAAATACAGTCAACATTGAACTCTCTTCAAATACCATTACATTGTTGTCATGCTCAGGGCTATGCCAATGGGTCCAACATGTGGGGTCACACTAGTGGAGTTCAGTCAAGAATACTTGGAAAAAAGTCTGCTATTTTTTTCTACCTTTGAAGCACATTTTCTCAACAGAGTCGGTTGCAATGCCACTAAACTGAGTTCGGATAATATGACATTCTTTGGAAACAATGAAAGTGTTTACTCTTTATCTCTAACAGCCCAGGCTAATGGAAATTGTTTAAACAAAATGTACTGTTATCTTTTCAAAGCCTTGCTGAAATTCGTTGCAGCGAAAGACTACAAGCTGTGCGCCCAATAATTGTGAAGCACTATCCTTAAATTCAAGTGTAGGACGTGCTCCTTGAAGATAAGGTACGCACATTAACTCCATCAGCAAGAAATACTGTTTTGGATTCAAAAAGTACTTTGGATCTTTCAAATGCCTTTTGATGTCTCAATTTGTCACAAGATCTTGGCTTCCATTGATAAAAAACATAATAATACAGAAGAAATGTATATCCCTCAATGTCAAGATACAACTAATTAAAGATTTACTGAATGAGATGCAGGTCCTACACTATGGGAAACAATCTTCAATGAAGAAAAAGTAGTTGCAGAGGTAGTAGGCATTCCACTTAGGTTTGTTGTTAAGACTTAAAAGGAACCTTGATGAAATGTCAACAGCTACAGCTAGATACATTCAATACATCTTCTTTTGTTTTTTCTGTTTTGGATTTCATTATAGCTGATTTAAAAACCAGATTTGTAAGCTGTGAATGAATATGTGAACTGTTTTCACCAGTTATTTCATTTATGGAACTGTAAAATTCGGATCTTAAAATAAAAACAAGCGGTTTGTATCTAAATCTATTCAGACTTAATAGATTTAGACAGCTTAGCTGAAGAAATTGGTCAAATGAAGACCATCCACAGTACAGTATTTCAACCAGAGAAAGACCCAATGAAGCTTCTCAACTTCATCTATGAGAAAAATCTTTAACAAATCCACAAACGGCTTTTGTAAATCTGTGCACTGCAATAAGACTTTTTTAATACAATTCCAGGAACTGTGTCTACGGCTGAAAGGATTTTTAGATTGGCCAACTCCAAAAACCTGGCAGAGAAGTACAACAGGCCAAACTTGTCTAAATAATTTAGCACTTCTGTCGATTGAGAATGAGTTGGGCAATACGATTGATTTTGTATGATTGACCTTTTCAGTCAGAAGAAAGCTAGAAAAACCATTATTCAATACAGTTAATGTAATGTAGTTCGTTTTTAATGGCAGATGAACAGCAGTGACTTATTGTAACTGAAATAAATATTTGTTTTAGTCTACTGGCGATTTATATGAATGAAATACACACGTAATTATCATTTAAATAACAATAATTATGTGTTATAGTTAAACGTATAATTGAACTTGTAAAATATTTATCATTATACCCTATATTTTCAGCTTGAATTACATTATAATTTTACTGGTAAAAAATACTCATGCGATTACTAATGCTTTAACACGTGATCGCAAAAATGGGGAGCCCGTCACTGATATTGGGACCAGGGTCCGTAATCATATGTGGGGGCCATGTCTGATGTACTAATGATTCCCATATTTACTAGAACTTGAGAATTTTCTCTTAAGAAGACACACCATCAGGTAAATTTTAATTTATTACAGCCTTGTTCTGTTGTAAACAGAATAATAAAATTACAGTATGTAATATAAAGAACTAACAAAAATACTATTTAATCGTGATTTGTATGTATGGATACATAGGCATAAAGGGCCCACTAATTCATGACGACCTCAAATTTTTGTGAATAGTTTGATTGCTTATCCTAAACCCACTTCTATGATCTAAAAGTATCCTAAAAAATAATTGTACACTTTTCACAAAAGTACGGTTTAACCTTTTACCTGACTAATATGAATAAGCAGTATAAGGTAGTTGATATTTACCTTAAAAAAGAACTATAAAAATAAGTTTGTAGTCAACAACCCTCAGAAAATATAAGAAAATGCAAGAAAAGAGATAATGCAGCCCTTAAAAGCATTTCTATGCACGGAAAATAAGAAATATTGAACAGAAGAGTGTTAAAATGTATATGTACTTCTACAACATTTTATTGATTTATCGAACAAATAAAAAACAAATTATATAAATACTAAGTAAGGCTCAGAAGTAAATCCTATCAGCCAGAAATGATAGTCAGTTTGTTACAGGTAAATTTTACAACAGGTATTATTTACACTAGATCTAAATAATAATTTATTATATGTTAATTTATAGTTGTATTTTTGAAATTGATATGCTCGATGACAAATAAATAAGACGATCTGTCAATTCAACAACGATTATTGACGCAGCTTGAGTGACAGAACACCTCTCTAAGCCACTGTAACTGTACACTCAGCTTACAACTGCCAAACCGAAATCCCACTGTGTAACATGAGAACACTTCCCTTCAACCAAATAATACAGAGAGAAGAAATCCTATTATGGAATTTGACAGACAAAAACAACACTAGCTATAAAAGTAGAAGTGTTTGAAAGACAAACAAAAAGTTACGGAGGGAAGAAACATCCCTAGATTCTAAAAAAAGGACGGATTTTTGGATATATTATTGGAAAAGAATAACTTGAATCAGAAGATAGAAAAGTAAAACCTAAACTAGAAATGGACGAGACAAGAGATAGATCAGAATAACAGCTTGAATAACGTCGTATGTTATTTGAAACGTTTAAATATATTGTTAAAAAACAATAATGAAAAAATTACTTTCAATTTAGTTATGTTAAATATATCTATAGCAAAATAGGTATATTTATTTGAAAATGTATTTTTATTATTTTCCAGTATTTTGTATTATCCTGATACAAGTAATATTGTAACATTTAAAAACAATATCACTTTATTACTTAAGAGTCTGCAGAGGCTGTCGTCCACGTTGGTTTTAATCCCATAAGAACAATGTTATTTACGAATCCATATTTTTTCGTTATTTATTTACCATAAGTTGTGTATGAGGTGTCATTTTAAATGTTACTATATTGCGCATTAGGTTTGCTCTTGATATTTTGAATATACTTTTTGATAAATAGACGAAAACATAAGCGTCTGCAACTAAATATTTTTATATTTTTCCTGCAAAACTAATTAGGAATTTGAAAAGCAATTCCAACGCAGAATTTTATTCTTGATCAAATGCAATTTATTTGGAAAAAATCTGTTTAAAAATATCTGTTTAGTTTGGATGCATATGATCATATGTCCAGTTTGAAAATAACATTGTTCTTATGGGATTAAAACCAACATCGCTGACAGCCTCTGCAGACTCTTAAGTAGAACATTAATATTAGGCCCTCTATAACTGGCCTTTGGTTAGCTCTCCTGACTTTAACGCAGTTGATCACGGGTTCAAATCCCAGGTGGTACAACTAAATAATATTGCCAGATGGGTAGAGGGGTTTAGACTGTTTTCCCATAGCAAAGTTCAAAATACATACTGGTGTTAATATGTCACTGGTATTGAAAGAAAAAAAAAATAGTTTTATCTTAATTAGGGATTAGTTAGATTCGAAAAGTAGTTTATAACTATTACTAGAATGTACTTAAATAAAGTTACAATGGTAATTTAGCATTTTTATAAGTAAAGAACATAAAATCGTGTCAAATTTACTTCAATAGAATAACTATAAAATAACAATACCTTATAAGGTTTAGAAACGTAGTAAATGATAATGAATTTCATAATACAAAACTAAAACCCCATCACCAAACCCAAATGAAAAGATACATTCATTTTCACACATTTAGTAACTAAACATTCTTGCGCCGTCCAACACCCTACTCTCAAATTATAGGAAAGCTAAATAATCACCTTCAATAACCTAAAAAAAAGGTCAAAACTTAATTATGATCGAACATCTGAGTCTCAATTCTGCTTTAACACGATTGACTGTTTGCTATTCAAATTTTTATTTCGCCCAGTTGTAACTTACAATGTAAAAAACTAAATATGGCCTATAAGCTCTCTCTTGAACAATATAAATACCATTAAAGTTTTATATGCATAGTAATTAGTGATGACCTATTTTATAATTTACACAAAAAGGGCTTTTGTAACAAAAACCATTTCTAACGACCTTTGTGAATACAGAATCAGTTTTAATAACCAAAACTACTTCTCTATGGTGGTAAACTTTTAACGATCCCTTTACTTTATAGTTGAGAAGTTTAATTCACTTCAATATCACCAAATTTAAATACTTTAATAATTATAACATTAGGAACAGATCAGCAACAATCGGAAGTTTTCATTCTCAGGTGTAACGGTAAACTTTAAAATAAACTATTTTCCTAACAACAGATTGTGGTATTGACCCACTCACTCGCCCATACACGTACAGTGGCATTGACACTGTGATGTATTTTTTACTTAAAATGTTAATTCTACTTATGGCACCAGAATAACTCAGGGTTTGAAAAATTATCTTTTAAAACAAACCAATATTTACGGCTACTGGACTTCAATACCTAGAGATAAACAAGGATTAAGCCCATATATTATTACACTTCTTTCGTTACTGTACCTGATGTATTTACTACCCTACAAAGCAAAATAAAATGGTTGAAAACGTGCTCATCAACTTAATTAACATATGTCACAAAATCATTGATTGAAATCACAATATAAACAGTCTTTAACGTAAAAAAAGAATGTCATCAATCATCCTGATTTCCTCACCCATTTGAAACAAATCGGAATTTACATCTGGATTGGGTACAAATTTATCTCAAAAATAAATACCCGTCCCACTAAAAAAACAACTGATATTGAATTGTTAAAGCATTCAAACTGTTCTAAATTTAAACTTTACAATTGTATTCAGGGATCTTGTGTTTAATGGTATTCAGCCATTCAATTTGTATTATTGGGACATATAAAACTTTTGCTCGTTTTAAGAGTATTACACGGCTTACATATGTGTAGAATAAATGACGATGTGTGTAACAGTGTTACCAACTGAGATAGACTAACACTCAAAGGAATAGTATATTAGGACAGGGAATTATCTAGAATTTATCTTAAAATAATTTCCATCGGTTTAGAAGTCAAAGTTTATTGGTTACATAGCCAAGTCTGCTGTCAAGCTTCCTTTAAGACGTGTTCCAATCATTGTTTATTACTATTTATATTATTGAGAAAAGCTAAATATATAAATACAAGTAAGATATTATAGAACAAATTGTTTTATCAACAATATTTAATTCATTATTTACTTTTACAAATGTCTGGTGTTGTCTAGAACAATGAATATTATAACGATAAACAAAAAGCAAAACTAGGAAAAGGCTGAAGAACGAGTTAGAACAGTGTTGTCGTACACACCGTTAGATTATTCATTGTTTTTATGAATGAACAGCGGAGATTATAAGTCTCTTAGCATACAGACAGCGAGGAGTTTTCCATGAAGGCGTCATCTAGTTGTGATGCCAGAAAAACAACCTACTATGTATTGGTCACTGTAAGCTATAATTGTCAGCACTGCTTAGTAATATATATTTAACAGATACTTTTAAAAGCCATAAATTAACATGACAAAATAGACAGAGCAGATTATTTTATAACACCATAAATAATGAGAGAAGAAAATTATTAGACTTCTTCGTTCTTTAAAATAAAAGAAACACAGTTTGTGTGGCAGCAAGAATAAATAATATAATTTGTCCAGATTTAGATTAGTTAGTTAAAAAGTATTTTATTAAAATTTTATCTTTAAGATTATTTTGTAAAATTAATATTTTTTTACTTATAATTCTTGTTATAATGATTTCATTCAATATTGTTCATGCATGTTTGAATATAATTTCCATATAGTCGGACATTTAAAAGGCCTTATAAACAAAAACTGTTTGCTTAAGCAAGATAACAAAATAATTTATCTAATAATATCTATTAACGTTAGACTGTTACGATCTATCACGGTTGTGGCTACTGTTACTTTTATTTATATTCACTAATTAACTAAGTTACACACTACCATATATTTACAGATTTACATCACCAGACAGACCTTGAAGGAAGGCTGGAATAGTCAGATATTCTGCCAACCTCCAGTCGAGTTTCCATCTAGCAAGAATCTATTTTCTTTTAGACCAACGTAAATTAAAAAAAAAAAAAAAAAAGCAACAGCATAGTTTCATTCTTAGCATTCATTCATTATCTAATTTATATGATTTAAATATAGCTAAAAAGCTGAATAAATGTTGATTGTTTATATTTTCCAACTCACTGGTGTTAAATTGATATCTGAAATTGGAACAATTTATGTAATATATAAAAAATATCAAAATGAAAAAATAAGTACATGAATCAATCAATATTTTCAATGGCAATGCTTAAAAAATAACAAATCAAACATAATTTTATCAGATAGAACTTAACATATCGGCTTAATAATTTAAGATTGGTCTTAATGGGAACATGCCCTTTTAAACCCCTTCCTCTTAAATAGCTTTCTGTTGCAGTCAGAAATATTTTAGCAGTTTCGCTTGGTTAATACTCTTCTGACTTTAATCCAGTACCTAATTTGCACATTCGATCTTGGATTTTACATAAATTCACACATTCAAAACAGTTGAGAAAAACCAGATACATGAGATCAAAAATAAAAAAAATTGTTCCAGGATAAATTTTATATGAAACCAATCAATTTATTTTTATTTATTTATTTATTCATAAGACGCCGATCGTCAAGATATGGGCGAATATGGATTTCGAATGAGTGTGATGAGTGCAGATGAGCGAATGTAGTCATTGTTACAAACTAAGGCTGACTATTCCTTAGAAGGTGTCATTAATTAATAGCCCAATGACCAATGAACAGCCGGTGGTTATCAGCTGATCCTTCTCAAAATGTATTATGACTCTGATTGGGATCGAAATGAGAACCTTTAGCACATGAAGCTGTTTTTATTTTTTTATATATATATATATATATATATATATATATATATATATATATATATATATATATATATATATAAAGTTCAATCTTGGATTTTACATAAATTCACACATTCAAAACAGTTGAGAAAAACCAGGTACATGAGATCAAAAATAAAAAAATTGTTCCAGGATAAATTTTATACGAAACCAATCAATTGATATTTAATCATAAAATAAATCACAATCATAAAATAAAATGAAAATGAAAATTATTATCAGTTTAACTAATTTCATCAAAATATAAAGTTACTCACAACTCATATGCTTTTCGGAGTGTAGAAGTACTTAGTGCAGTAACCCAAATGTTTTTATGTATTGAATTCGAAAATATTGAATTATTGCATTTGTTGTCCATGGATTCTTTACTGTAAGACGATTTTGTGTTATTTTCATGGTTACATAAATAAATGGTTCCAAAGAATTGGCACAAATCTTTCCCCATATTAAACACTAAAAATCAAAACTTTGAAAATTACCAGCTTGATTCCCCAATATTTGTTTCCATAACTCAGACACTAGTGAAGTTAGAGACATGCGGTTTTTACTAAAATATTTTAACTTGTAATTCACACGTTTCCTTACAATTTATTAATAATCGTTATGGCCGTTTTTGAAAAAACTCCATTTTCATGTTTTTTTGCCCATACAATTTTAAAAAATTAAAATTTCAAAAAGTGAAAAATAAGTCTGGAGTTATTAGCTAAATACACCTACATACCAAATTTCATTAAAATTGATTCATCCGCTTGGTCCCCAGGAAACTGCACGTATACACAGATAGACACATAGGTACGGACAGACACAATAATTTTTTTTTCGAAAAACCACTATTTTGGGTTCAGGGAACCCTAAAATGGACTTTTAGACAAACTTGTCACAACTTGTTTTTACAATCACAATACTTTCTCTATGATAACGCATACCATATGAGAGAAAGTAAAAAGAAATTACTAGATTGGTCGACAAACCCACTATTTGGTTTTAAGCTTAACAGCTGAAGCAATATGAGCTTCTACTCTTACAGCTTCCAATCAAAAAAGGGAAATGTTGGCCTGATTTATTGCTAGAATATTCACTGCTCTCCAATTCTCCAGGTTTAGCTGGATATTAATCAGTAAAGCACTCCAGCTGAAATGGATTCCCTTGGTCCTTAACCATGATCAGCACAATATTATCCAGCAATATAAAATCGTCATGTATGCATTGTTGGAAGTCTTTATCTTAATTTTATCTTAATTTAAAATTGTCGATGTTTTAAAAATGTGAAGTACCCTTACTTTAATATTTTTTAAAAATACCCTCAAATCTCCACCTTGAGGATATAAGATATGTTTCAAAATAGAAGGTGGCTTATTTAGTTAACCAATAACAAGAACCATAAAGAAATAAAAATTATACATATATAATATTTAAACTTAAATTTTAAAATACATGGTACAAATGATTTACTACTTTAATATTAACTCTATGTATTAAAATGCATGTATGTAAAATTTTTAATTAGTATTAGTTTAAATGGACCCCGTAGATAAATTTTTCTGTAATTAACGGAGTCATTCTATGCAAAAATATTATGAATAAATGAAATGTAAAGTCATATTGGTTTTATGTTAAAAATTTCAAGCTTGTATGCATTGGAAGCTGATTCCTAAATCTCTAATCTTCTAGCAACCTCCTGGGAACCCGTGTGTATGGTTGGTGGAATCATCAAGACATTTCCTTGGGGGTTAGAGGTAATGAATTAAATGTAGCTTAGGTACTGTTGGCCAAAATCGGCTAACTTAGTATTGGTAAAGGTCGTTTTACAAGGTCAAGACAAAACGGGCTGTCTAAAATTAAAAATTATTCATGAAATAATGTTTATTTTTTTAAACAAGTATATTTATTATAACTTATTATATGATTGTTTGTTTGTATAAGTCCGATTAGAAACAATACTATGGAATAATAAAATAGGCTTAATATGAAATATTTTAATGCTCGATGGATTATTAAATTTCTGTATAAAGTAAAATATTTTTACATAATCATTGATGTAATTTCGTAAAGTGCAAAGTAAAAATAGTTTTAAAAATAATATACAATCTGTTTAGATAAAAGAAGGAGGATATGATAAAAGGTTTATTCAGCAAGTACAAATATTTCGCATAACAAGTGGCATTTCACTAGCGCCTACGATCTGCATGACGCAATTACAGAAATAAGAGTATCAAGAATAGCCTCAGGTATTTTGAAGGCGCCAGAGAAAATCCAGTCGAAGAGCAAAAACACGTAAAATTTGTTTAAAAAATTCAAAGTTATGAAATAAACTACATGACGTTGAACAAATATGAATCTCATAATTTGTTGAATGTTCATAATAAAAATTTAGTTTTAAAATCTTTAAAATAACATGATTTGAAATTTTAATCATATAAATATATAAGATATATATATATATATATATATATATATATATATATATATATATATATATATATATATATATATATATATATTAAATTATATATATATAATTTTATATATATATATATATATATATTAAATTATGTGTATTAATTACAATGAAATACAGCACCTTTATGTTAATATACTTCCCTTTGGCAAGAAAATGTTAACGTTTCATCTCACAGACACTTGTAATAAACTCTCGCAGTACATATTAGACAATGAAGCAACGTAATATCACAGTTGGAACACTTTGACAAGGACTTTTCTCGAGATACCAACTTTATTAAACTATATTTACCTTTCATCATATTGTAACAATATACTTGCTATGAGAAGTTAGTTAATTCGTACGTTAAATAGGGCTGCTATTGCTACTACGAGGTCATTCCTCCTTTAAGCGTGTGGAAATGAAATCCACTGGAAACTATATTTCCATGTTATGTGTTGTTCAGTTTCATTAAATTTGCCTTTTATTTATCTTGTATACTAGCTGAACCCGGCGGACGCTGTCTCGCCTTTAATTTTTCATTGACATACCAAAATAAAGCAATAAAAAGAATTATAGAAAAAAACCATTAGTTTAAATGATTGCAAGAGGGTAAACAATATTTTTGGTTTTCTTATTTGGTGTATAAATGTAAAGGTTTTTTGGTGAGCCTACTCTCGAGCAAGCGACGTAGAGCTGTCCATGTGAAAAACATGGATTACTTAAATTATTTATTTTTTATTTTCACGTTTCACCACATGTTTTAATTACCGAAGAAAAAAGGTTAACACCAAATACAGATCACCTGATCAAGTAATAGTAGTGTGTGCTACAATCTCAAGGTGAAATGTAAAACTACAATAAATCAAAACATATACAGTACTGTTGTTGTGAGAACTTCAATCTGCTTATGGCATGTGAAACTACATTAAACCACACAGTCATATGTTTTTTGTAAACAATTCAGATTCTCCATTTGAATAACATGGGATCTTTAGGAGCCCGTGGGGCGGGACCGTGTGGACGGATCTGCATCAAACTTCACAGAAACCATCTCGGGAGTATACAGGACAACATCCTAAAGTTTCATGGTGATCGGTTGGATGGTTTGGCAGCGCATAAACTTCAAACACACACACACACACACACACACACACACACACACACACACACACACACACACACACACACACACACACACACACACACACACACACACACACACACACACACACACACACACACACACACACACACACACACACACACACACACACACACACACACACACACACACACACACACACACACACACACACACACACACACACACACACACACACACACACACACACACACACACACACACACACACACACACACACACACACACACACACACACACACACACACACACACACACACACACACACACACACACACACACACACACACACACACACACAAACATCCTCTTTTAAGTTGAATGTCTTTGAGTATAGACCATAAACCATACAAGGTGTCAATACTAGAATTAATATAAATATTCTAAATTATTGCCAATTGCTATTTGATTACAATTATTTTTTTTTAATTGTTTGAACTAATGTAATCATTTTACTATTTTTTTATTTTATAAAATCTGTGCATTATAGTAAGTTATTTTTTTTTATTTGTTTATTGTATACTATTGACAGTCTAAAATAATTATAAATATAAGAAGGTTTTTAAATGCATTTGAGTTTCTAGAATACATTTTTGAATATCTTTTATCAGTTTTGTACATTCTAGTGGTCTTGGGTCGTCTTTCAAAATAATAGTACAGCCAAAAAATATAAAATTAAAACAAAAAATAATAAAAATAATTTATTTAAATATAAAAATAAAAGTTATCAATAAATTAAATTGTAAAAATCATAGTTTTCCCATCTTAGCGGACAGTAATACACAATAATTATAAAGGAATAAGTGAGATTATAAAATTAAAAGTACAATATATTTTCATTAATAGAAAACCTACACAACTTGACCCAACTTGGAAAAAAAAATTAATTTGTACAATTAAAATAGTAATTCCTGTGGTCGTAATTAAACTGAATGCACAGTTTGCAAGGGAAACCACCTCGAGGGGATGTTCCCCTTTATTTCAGCGAACAATGATGCAAGTCTCGTTTGAAAAACACAATACAATACGTCAGTGTGTAATTTAATTGATTATTTAAAATTTTGATGTTCACTCCTGGACAAAATTATCACAACAACTATGTTCGTTTAAAATTTATCAGGATAAAAATTTTGAAAATAGGTAAAACTCTTTTTAATTTACTTGACCTTTACCTTTACTAGGTAAATTTGGAGGATCTCGTGAATATTTTTTTTTTTCAAAAACACAAATCAACGTGACTCTGGGTATATGAATTATACTGACTTGTGTTAACGATTCAATCCAAATACTACAAGCATTTACTTTGATGAAAGTAAGTACAAAGGGCGGATATGAAGTACACTTGTTAATACCAAAATGTTTTCTCTATCAACAATTTAGACATTTGCTTGATGGGTTTGGACCGTTGGCTCTTAACACATTATGTATATAAAAATAAAATGCCACTGTCGTAGACTAAAAAAAATCACGTACTTTAGAACAGGATATATATATGTGTATATCCCTGGCCTTACGATTGATCTGTGTTTACGAGATCAGGTTTGTGGCAATGATCCTTAGGTAAAAACATTTTTAAATGAAGACTACATTTAATCTATTTTAATAACTAATATTTTCAAGATATCCTCTATGAATGATTCCTCATAGCATGAATCGGCTGCCAAGAATGTAAACCCCTAGGAATTGTGGTAACCCCCACTTAAACATTCAATATGCTTTTTTTACTCCCGGAATTTTTCAAAATAATTACTCTATGGTACGAGTGCAAATTTCCAAATAATTTTATATAAAAACTAGTTGTTATCCCATACTAAGTGATGAAAATATGAAAAGTAATGTTAAATTTCCATTAAAATTATCTTGATTATGTGACCTTGACCGGAAAGTTCCGACGTTATCGCAAGATAACGGAGTCACGCAACATCGAGCGTGGCTGTTCCTTGGATAGCTGAACGTCTGAGTGATCCCGTCCTTGCACGCAGGCCGTCTGACCACTGGTGGTGGCTCGGAAGTCGCCCTTAAGCCATTGGTCCCCTGGTTAAGTGTTAGAGTGGGCTTCTTAGCCCTAACTTCGCCTGGTAAAATAAGACAATTTTGAACTCTTGACTTTTAAATTATGCAAAAGTTTTCATTCGCAATACCATTAGAATACTATTGAAACTTAGAAGGTTAGCAGTATCGAGTCTTAGAGTTGCCTGTGAGTAAAACAATGCCAGACACCTTTTCAGGACTATTCTCAACAAATACCCCAAGTTAAATGATGATCGGTTGAATGGGATTACAGCGTTATAATGCAAAAGGACAATTAGACAGACAGAATAATTTTTAATAATTTAGATAAATAATTTACTAGGTCAACATTAATGTAAAAAAACATAAAATTATCGATTTTGTCAAAATGTAACTACAAATATTACACTTAAACCAAGAGAAAAATAAAATTGCATGACAGTAGTTATGAAGACAAAGTTTTCTTCTTTCAGGAGCAGTGTTTTTGGTTGTATATTTGTTTGTCTTTTAATTTTTAACTTTACTCGCCAATTCACATGGGCCAGCAGGCCTGTGCATAACATTATTCAATGAGTGAAGTACAGACCGTTGGCTCAGTGGAGATTCGAACCTTGGACATTGCCCTCCTTAGCCACTGAGCTACCACGCCGGCATTTTAATACAGACGTGCATAGATACGTAGGTTGGGATAATATGCTATATCCAACAGATATTTATATTGGTTTTCGGCTGTGTGAAGAAACTAAAAAATATTCTCAGTCCTCTGGTGTTGTTTTCAAAATTTTTTACGGTTGAGGAGTTGTGAAGCTTGAACTTATTGAGAGCCCCTGATGGTATATAAAGAGAGATATTTGTATATCTTGGGGTCTGTAGAGAGCAGGGCTCAGAACGTACCGGAGCGAAAGGCTTCGGCTACCCTGCATATTGATGAAGTTGTAATAAACTTTGAGAAGCCCTTCGGTGCACTTTATTTGAGTGCTTACCGATAAACTAATATTTACATATTTGTAGGAATCCGAAGGTAAAATACATAATCAATTATGGTTGTATGGTAGCTACCACTATCCTATTGCGATATAAAATCACAATTAAATGAAAAATAAACTAATAAACGTTATTGCATTTAAAAACTAAAATAAAATACGATATAAAGTTACAAAAAGAGAATAAACTTACTATTATGTTGTATAGCTTTGTACATTTGTAACGATCGATTGTACAAAAACTGGAATAATAGATTTAAGTGTCACTAAAAAATGGGTTTATAAAGTAACATTTTATTTTAATGAATATACAGGAAGTCTTGTAAGTAATATGTAGATTTCCAATGCTTTGAGTGTTTAAGAAACAATCACAACGTTTCGATAGTTATAACAAACTCCCTTCCGTCTTCAGGTGTACTTACTAACTTAGCCTACATTTAAAACATTAGTTTTACTATCTTTAACCCATACTAAATCAGAAAAGACTTAATACTACATGCTAGATTACTGCTGAAAGTCAAAAGTTCCTAAAAAAATATCACAGATAACATAATTATACAAAATATAATACACAATATGAAATACAAAAGAAATGCAAAATTTGACAAGAAATGCAAAATGAAAACAAGTTTGTATTTCATATTGTGTATTATATTTTGTATAATTATGTTATGTGTGATAGTTTTTTTAAGAACTTTTGACTTTCAACAGTAATCTAGCATGTAGTATTAAGTCGTTTCTGATCTAGTATGGGTTAAGTGAAAACAATTTTTTAGATGTAGGCTAAGTTAGTAAGTACACCTGAAGACGGCAGGAGTTTGTTATACCTGTTGAAACGCTGTGTTTGTTTCTTAAACACTCAAAGCATTGGAAATCTCCAAATATTATCTACATATCATGAACAATCAAATGCTAATAAATGAATTTCAAACAACAGTCTTGTAAGTAGACAGCCAAACTTCAGGGGGTTCCATTCCAAAGGTAAATATATGTTATCTGAGCGTATTATATGCTCGTATACGCTTCGTTCACCGTCTAACAGGGTGTATGCTATTTGTAAAAAAACTAGCATTAATCTTTGTCTCAATATTTTACACATTCCTTTACACCAGTCCTTTTTTAAATGGTGGCAATTTAAAAATTTTAAAGCTAAATATCTAAAAAAAAACACATTTTAGTACAAGATGTGTACTAAGAGAGATACAACAATATTGAAGAATTTAGTACTATGTATATAGCATTAATATTAAAAACATCAAGGAGGAGTTAATTGACAGATAGAAATTTTTATCAAATAAAAATTTCCTGGCCATAGCATTTCGTTTATAATTAGACAAAATTGTCTATTTCTCGGTTAATAGTTGTTCGATCATTAAAATATTTATTTATTATAAAATAGTAAGTGTGTGTCTTACAGGTACTTAGTTTTTTAGATATTTTATTTAAAAAAATTTAAAACAGCCAGCTATTTTTAAAAAGACTGGTGTAAAGGAATGAATTTTAAAAATATTTAAAGTAATAAGATCAAAGTTTATAATAAGTTTAATGATTTTATCTCGAGTAACTTCAGACATATTAAGCTTTTCGTAAAAATTACATAAGACAGATAGATGAGAAACGGAGCGAAATAGACCATATGTTCAAATTACATTTTTTGTTTGACCTTTGGGATAACCTTCTGACGTTTTGCTGCCTACTTACGGAACACCCTGTATAAAGTAAAAAAAGTATAAAGAAAAAGTGAAATGATTTTAGTGGGCAATGAGCTAAGAAAATAAAATTGGGCTTGTTTTTGAGGCGGTAGGAACAATGTCTTAATTTTTCCACTAAAAGCTAATTTATTTTGTTATATTTTCTCCTTATAAATATTAAAATGAAATTACTCCATAAGTTTTAGTAGTATACTAGATATAAATGATATCTTGGGTATAAACTTAAATTCAGTTTAGTGGTTTCTGAAACACTTTATAAAGTGGTATGTTTGCCACTTCGTTTTTATTCACTTACACAATATAAATACCTTCTTGCCCTAACTATTGATTATCAGTTGCTAGTGTTGAGGATAAATCAACCCCATTTACTATTAGTTTAACAGTTACGCACTCAACGCTCAATGTAAACTCATCATATATCCTATTTAACTTAAAACCTATAATATGTACGTGTATACTGTTTTTTTAATGTGATAGACGATAAAAATACATAAAACATATAAAAAAAGTGATGAACGAAATTGGAAGTTAGCTAGAAGACTATTTTGCGCTTGTTCCCGACACGCTAACCGCTTCTGTAATACGTCTGCGTGTCAACAGAAACTTTATTGAATAAATAAAGTTTGATTTGTATAAAAACATTTAATATATTCAAGGACAGTATTTAGAAATTTCTGGTTATTTTATAAAAACCCAATGAATGTCGGCTAGAACAAAAGGTAAGCTTAAAGCACAGAATATGGTCTATATTCTGTGCTTAAAGAATGGAGTATGAGAAATTACGGTTGGAAAAGATTTCTCTCAATAGCTGGTAGAGGGCTCTTTCTTTCTCCTTCTCTTTAAGGGCAAATGTTCACACTTGGAAGGGCTGCAACTATCAGTGGAATGTTGAAAGTTTTGTTTACGTGCCTTTTAAAGTTACTTGACAATTATTACTTTAAGCATTTTAATATATTCTTCCACTACAAAACGAATTCCCTAGATACGCTAAAGTATTCCGTAAATAATACTTACCAAACTAACTAAGTTTTAATATTAAAACTAGGGGACACCCCTGCACGATTCGCGTGCCAACCACGTCGTCACTCGCTACGCACGTGAGGTAAGCTCCGGCCTACGGCCTCGCCAAGACGCTCTCCATAACTTAACCTAACATAACCTAACCCAACCTTGAGTTATGCATTCGCTATTTACGTTGCATAAGTATTGAGTTATGCAAGGTAAATAGTGAATGCATAACTCAATACTTTGATGAACAAGGATTGAAAATATTTTAGAGGCTGTGTTAAAAGCTAATAGGTTCTACTGTAAAGTTTTAAGTCTAGTTTTGTAATTAATTTCAACCATGTATTTGAAATAAAACCATTTAACAAAAAAATGTAAAAAACGTGCAAATTTTTTTATACTCTTTCTTATTCCGTATTATTATTAAAACTTCAGCTTAAGATTTGTCAGAAGAAGTACACACAAGAGAATCTCCCTCAACATTAGTAACTTTGGTTTGTAATTTTCCCAGTACATGATATTATGGCAACAATGAACTTATAGAATTAAATATCTTACAAATAATTTGTTAAGTGAGTATTAGATTTGTTAATTTTTTCTCGTTATATACTTCGTAGTACCTAACCTATTGGTCTAAAATATAACCTAGGTCAAACTCAGAACTCAGTTATATTATTCGTTGAAAAAAATCGGCACTCAACATTTGTATGTATTTACATAATTTTTATTCTAAAAATAGAATTCCCTTCAGAGAGTTGATGAAGAAAGGTTTAAGTGAATATAGTAAGTAAACTGAACGTAACTGTTTAAGCTGTATCGGAATAAAAATGATAAAAGTTAAACGAAATTTTCATAAATCATAAATCGTTTTATAATATTAACTAACTAATAGCTAAACCAATTAATTATGAACTACTAAGGAAATAGGTTTTATGCTATAGCTGCCAAGCATGGTTTTATAGCTTGATTTCCAAACAATGGTCAGAATTTTTTAATTTTTAGGATATGTCTCTTTGAAGTGGTAAAAATTAACTCTTCAGACCATACTAATGCACGCTAGCTCCCTGAAAATTTTTAAATTATATTAGTCATATGAGAAGAGAACGTAGATTACACTTGATTGACCTCCAGAATCGTATATTTATTGATATTAGTTGGTCAAGAGTAGCTGGTTTTTTTAGCATTTTTCACCAGGAGTGGTATACAGTATAAGTGATGTGAGTTAATATTCTGTATGTGAATTACGTGGGATTGTTTGTAAAATTTCTCTTTAAGTATATAAAGTTAGGGGATCCAACGGTGTGATCCAAGTATATAAATATAAGTATATATATAAATATAAGTGTGATATAAGTATATAAAGTTAGGGGATCCAACGGGATCCAAATGTATGTATTTGTGTTTAACATATTCCATTTACTCCATATTCATAAAAAATTATAATTTATTTTTGTTTTTTGATTATAGTATAAGTTTGAGTGTTGGAAATCACAGGAATATCATGCTATCTCTTTCTTAAAGCACTGTTTTATTTACATCTTTTTATGCGATTTAAAAACGTAAATTAAACCACTTTAATTTAAATATACGGGTGGAAAAAATATGGAATCACTTTCACAACAATGTTAATTTTTCCATAGATATTTTGATAGTTGAATTTTTTAATAATTATGTTCCACAAAGTATAGTTTTTGACCAGAATAATTTACTTCAAACCGTTAAATAGCGAAGATTAATTTCTCTTGAATTTCATTTGACACCAAACTCAACTTAGGCTTACGATGAAGATTTTCGTTCAACTTTTCGTGGGCTGTCCCTTAAAAAAAATGAAATGTCGCTAATGGCGTCAAAAAGTATGTTCTTTGTAACCTTGACCATGTACAAGATTTCACTTTTACAAGTGAAGTCATACAAAAGTTGTGAAAGCGTTTCCATATTTTTTCCCCACCTTGTACGAAACATTCTCTATTCTTCATACTACTGATTGTTTATGTTCTCTTGTGTATAGATATTGCTTGCATTTATTTATTTATTAATTTTTTTAGGGTTTAAAAGCAAGCTAATTCATTGCAACGTATTATTGATTTAGAATAACACGTGAACAAGACAAATATATATTGTTTTAATGAAAACATCTTATGTTAAAGAAAAAAACTGTACTAATATTTCAGAAAAATAAGCATTTAAATTATTTTTTTTTTAACCATACCAATAATAATTGATCGATTTGGTAAAGGAATTTGAAAAGTGAGAATCTATATACAAATATATAAAAAAAAACATAACAATTATATTATTAAACTGTGTTTTACATCCTACATGCAAAAACAGTAATTCTAAGACGTGTTGTGACGTTGAAGTTTAATTAATCTCGGCAACAGGTGCGCCTTTTATCGCAGGGCTGCAACTCAGAAACATCAGTTGAGCGAAGTAATTCGGGCGGAAAGCAGAGCTAACAAGTTTCATCGAACTTTGAGTAGGAACTTAAAAGTTTTAAGCCCAGTAATAAATAACTACGTTACTTAAACCCCAACGGAATGAACATTTGTGAAAGTCGATTTATTAGTTACTGAGGCCGTTACAAATGTATCGATAAAAGAGACCGAAAACTGTTCTATTTGAGGAGATCTATAAATTGTACTTCATGTTGGATCGAGAAACAACTACAGTAACTTCAACTAGTTCACTTAATTTAAATATGGTACGAAATTAAAATTAGTATAAAATCACGAAAGGAAATTATTTGTTTCCATTTAATCTTTTATTTATCTCTTTTTTAAACATATCAATGCTTTTAAAAACTACGAAGCATAAAGTATAACCCTTACAGTTTATTCATACAATATTTAAACAATACATTCTGGAATAATTGCTTATGTGAAAAAACACCTAGACGAAAAAAAAAACACAAAAAACTATCATTCAATAAACTATAAAAAAGCTTTAATGTAGCTTGAAATGAGGTTTCACTAATTTCCTTATATTTTTCTCCTATCATTTTAACCAAAAATACACGAGATTGTTTGAACTAACAGTTTGTTTGGACACATCGTAAAGATAGATTCTGAAAAACTTAGAAGAGAATAAATTCAAATCCACCAACTCTGTAATCATAAAATTCAGAATGTATGAATCCTGATATGTTTGGTTATGTTTCAAAAACCTTTACCACTTTGAAAATAGTAGAGTAAATACTTTATTTTAAAAACAAATTGTGATTAAAATCAAAATAACAAACTATTTTGAGCAAGTCAAAATAGTCAATAGACCTTTTGTACCTCATAGTTACACGAAGATGATGACTTTTATCTAGAATTAGCACTAAATAATCTCATAGAATTGATATTATAATATTTATAAGACTATTATACTCGTAAAATTATACTTGTAAACTATTGTAAAAATATTGAATAGAAACTTTTAAGACTAACTTCTTGATGGACTTCTTCATTTTAGTTTCAAACAGGAAAATCGTTGATAAACAGATGTTTGAGGTTAAGGCTGAACAAACTTTAAGGTGATAATAATGAAACTTTTGTTAGAAGCGTTTCTTAGAAACTTATTCATTCATCCTGAAATATACTATCAAACATCCTTTGTTTTAAACAGTTAGTTTTCTTTGGGCAAACCTAAATAATCCTTGGTTTGAAAAATAAGTTCTGGTTATAGATTTTACTAAAATTATTTTCTATTTTAAAATATCTATTAATGAAATATTTTTAATTACCACACAGAAACTAATTGTCCCTGATAGTTAGTTTAAAACATAAATAGCCTACTTATCCTTCCATTTTTTCTATCTTAGACAGAGGAAATACTATAACTTTTTTTAAAGACCTACCGTATTACGTGTTTTTCACCTTCTTAACCTTACTCAGCCCATTCCTCATAGACTATTGATCTGTACAAGGAACTTATTCAGACAGAGTCATGGGGTGAACCAGTACAGTACAAGGTGATTATTACTGACACATCTTCTAGTCCAGGCCGGATTCGAACCAGCGCTATCTCTAGCCCAAGCTCAAAGTCTTGATGCCTTAGACCACTCGGCCACCGGCTTACCTAATTGACCTTGAGTCTGGTGTGAAAAGAATGTGCTTAAATGGCAATTATGAATCATATAATAAATATCTTATAACTATCCACTCTTCTTACAGATTTATGTTATGAAAACTACAATTGCTCATCTTTAAAACATAATTAATATTGACACAGCTAACTAGCCGAAAAAAAACTCCTAACAATACGTAGAAATCTATATTTAAAAATATTGTAAAATAATATGAAAGCCTTTCAAACAGAAAAGTTAACGTATTGTTGAAATATATCATATAAAACAGCCTTAAAAATAAATTTTGTTTTCATATATTTGAGCACTCACTAAATTTTTTTAAACTCGTAACAAAATCCTGTTAGGGAATCTGGAAAAAAATTTAATAAGAGCTGCGGAATTTGAATGAACATTTTAATTAAAGAGAGAAAAGTGGATATCAGAGTTGTACATCAGTGTCACATATGGTAGCCTAGATAGGTTCTACTGTTAAGGCTCTTTCGTGGGGAATTTCTTTTTACTGTACAAAGGGAACTTTAACAAACGTGGAACTTAATACTCGTATGTAATTTTCGAACTCAAATTAAATTTTGAAAAATTATAATTTGAAAACATAGTAGAAGTTATTACAAACTAAATGTTAGTACACTTAACCATCATAACAATGAATTTTACTTACATGATAGTTGCAAATGGAACATCAGTTTATTATTAAGGTATTTGCGTTTATTTATACAGTATACAGTTAATATGTAAACCTACAAATAGCACTGTGCGTGTACGAGTAGGGTGGGTGGGTCAATACCACTGTAACACATGGGTAGATGGGTTAATACAACTTTAAGTGTATGGGTAGTGTGGGTGAATACAACAGTAATGTTTGGGTGGGTGGATCAATATAACAGTAATGTATGGGTGGGTGGGTCAATACAACAGTAATGTATGGGTGGGTGAATCAATACCACTGTAACACATGGGTAGATGGGTTAATACAACTTTAAGTGTATGGGTAGTGTGGGTGAATACAACAGTAATGTATGGGTGGGTGGATCAATATAACAGTAATGTATGGGTGGGTGGGTAATACAACAGTAATGTATGGGTGGGTGGGTCAATACCACTGTAACACATGGGTAGATGGGTTAATACAACTTTAAGTGTATGGGTAGTGTGGGTGAATACAACAGTAATGTATGGGTGGGTGGATCAATATAACAGTAATGTATGGGTGGGTGGATCAATATAACAGTAATGTATGGGTGGGTGGGTCAATACAACAGTAATGTATGGGTGGGTGGGTCAATGCAACTATAAGTGTTTAGGTAGGATGGATGTTCTTATATAAAAAAAATATATAAAAACAATATATAAAAACAATATATTCCAATATTCCTACATATTGTTTCTATATCTGTACTTTCCAAAATATTTTAATCTGAAATGAATTCCTCTCTTGAGCCAGTCAACCTTCTTACATCACAAAAGAGAGAAACAGAGGTCGTATTCAAAAGTCGCTGAATGTGTGATGTGTTGTTATTTTTCCAGTTCACCATGGGAATATCAGGTCTAGTAAGACCTGATATTCCCAGGTCCTGATATTGTCATCCCCCCCTTTCCCTCCTAAATCATCAAAGATAAACACATTAATTATTATTACAGATGTATAAATATGTATATTAGTTGTAATTTATTTATTACTGCCGCTGAGGCGTTCCCAACGACCAAACGAAAACCACCTCTGTTTCTTTCCTCTGTGCATACGCAACTGTTCAAGACGCATTCATAACTCCACCTTATATGAGTCCGTTGGTAGTAGAGTGGCTACTGATATGTCATAGAATCTTCCTACAACACAAACCATTTCAGTTGTATTTAAAGAACATTGAACTTCCCTGACTACAAAAATCTTCAAGAACTTCCAGTCTCTCCAAACTTTTTAATGTTTTCGAAACATATACAAGTGAAATTTACATATTTTTAGAGAACTAATAATTAATATATTGTTCTTAATACATTTTAAAGGTATAAAAATACCTTTAAAATTTGTATATTGAAAAAAAAATACAAATCAGCCATAACCAAGGATATACATTATTTTAGAAATATTATAAGTTAACTAACCTCAATACTAAAATATATAATAAATTAAACTCCTTTAATCTTTTTATCCTTAAGTTATTTCCTCCGATCTCCAGGATTTCAGGAAACGAACATAATCCTAGTTCTTTGTACTAAGCCAGCCTTATCTGTGATTCTCTCTTATAATGTTTGTCATTCTGTTTATTGTTTAACTACTTTATACTCAACCTGCTGTTCTTAAATGTACATACAATGAAATATCAATAGTTTTACATAAGTAAAATTTAAATTTAATCTGATGTGGAATAAAGAAAAGGTAATATACAAAAGAATATATAATTTTGAAAGGTTGTTTTTCTCATACGGAATTATTCTGGTATTTTATGAAAAAATAAAAAAGTGGTTTTCTATATAAACTTTAATTTCCATCCAGTTGCCGGATTGTTGACTGGAGGGTTCTCAAGTTCTCGCAAGATATCGGCGTCAAGCAACATTGACCGAGGCTGTTCTTTGGATGGATGACAAGTGATCAGCTCATCCTTGCCTACAGACCACCTGCCCGGTCACGTTAAATCGTTGATCTCCAGGTTAGAGAGGGCTTCTCAGCCCTAACTTCACCTGGTAAAATCAGACAGATTTTAATTTTTACTTAAAAAATATTTTTGTAAAGTTGGTCCAAAAAATGTGCGACCAGGGGAGTTTTAAATCCTATAACCTGTTTCTAAGTGCCCAGCAAAATTGTCCCTGCTAAGTTGGGACGCGATTAATCTCCTTTTAGAGAATATAATGAAATCATGACTCCATCAAAACTCAGTCTTACTGGACCATTCACTAACCGAAAGGCAGCTTGGATCACGAACAGTTACAACGATGCATAGATTCTTATGTACCTTGTCATCTTACAACTACTCGACATTGTATTGAGGGTCCCCCAATGGACCAAAACATTATCTAATATTTGATAAAATAGAGACAGCTGGTGATTTGAACTTCCTTAAATGGAAAAAGAGATTTACAGAAATAATTTAAACTGAGGCGGGTGAATTCAATCATGGGAGCTAAAATGGTGCTTGCCAGAAGTGTGATTGGCATGGAGATCCAAAATACGTAACACAATCGAAAGACTGTCTGTTGCATTCTTACTCTAGGTCGATCTGAGCAAAGAGGAGATTAAGTTATTCAATGTCATAACGGTTTTTACTTTCTTTGCAATGGTTAATATTTCTCCTTGTCCTTTTTTTTATTTTAAAATATAGATACAGTATTTTGTTCTAGAGCTTTTCAGATGGCTATAAATTCAAACAATAAGGACTAGTTTCATACTTAAAGTATCATCATTCATCCCTATTATATTAAATTACTAATATTGGAAATTACCAGCTGGATTTGCTTGGTTTTTAAATTTTAATTGGCTTAATAATTGAAAATGTTGACGGAACGTTCTTGCTTATAACAAAATATTCTGACTTTATTTTGTTATTCGCTGGTGAACCTTTGATATTCTGAAAGTGAATTTACCTGTCCTGGTTGATAGATTCTCTGCAGCCCGAGGGGATGATAAGGTTAAAGGGGATATCTCTTTCTATTTTGCATTTAAAGATTTTATACTGAACATTTTATGGTAATTTGAAAGTTCCTTACACTTATTAAATGGTTTTCCACATTATCTGAAAGAGACCTCTGTTTATCAAACTTATATATTCCTATATATATATATATATATATATATATATATATATATATATATACACATAAAACAGTTATAAACCTTTATGTATTTCAATTAATTATTTATATTCACCAAAATTCAGAATCTTTGAGGCAGAGTAGACCTTCGACTAGGTTTAAAAACAACTTGGACATTCCCTATGTAAGAACAGAAAAGAAGCCCACTATTCATATTGAAACTCTACAATAAGTTTCCTAATCGAGTAAGCTATTGCCTTGTAAGATCTACAAAAGCAGAATTCATAAATGGTCAATTGCCCACCCCTTTTATCACATTAATGCAATTTATCAGCCTGCCTAACTGTAGTATTAACTTGTGATCTCTTATATCAGCGTTTGTTTTTGTCTTCTTTAGTTGTAATTTAGTAACTTTAGTACTTGACTTAAACTTTTAACTTATTTTTCTATATTTTTATGCTCCTATCTTAACCATACTTATTTATTTATTGCATGTGTATTTTGCCTATTATTAATTATTTGACGGTTTATGGTTATTTTTCATTTATTCTGTTTTGTTATTTATTTACTAGTTGTTTCTTGTTATTTATTATTCAATATTAGTTTCTTGTTTTATGTTTCACAATTAACACTCACTTCACAATTATCCAACCTTGCCTATTATTTATATTATTTATTGTATGTAGCTGGCCATTATATTTATCTTTGCATGGACGATTTATTGTAAGACTTTCTCTTGACTATGTCGATTGCATGTTATTTTGCTTGAAATACAATATTACAAATTGATTTCATTTTATCTAATAAGTGTTTTTGAATATTTACGATATTTGGTGTAGTGTATAATTCTATTCAGATAGAGTATATATAGAATATTCTAAATTATGAGATATTTCCTGGAAATAAATTAAGGTGTTTCCTAAGTTTTTAGTGTCATTATTGTTAGTGGGCCTGTAATTAAATATATTTTAGTCAGTCATTGTTTTGTGTTGGCTATTAGGTAAATATTGACCGTTGTACGTATATGGGTGGCTTGGAGAGGCAACAATTGACGAAAATATTTGACATTCAAATCTTTGCATAGAAGGCCACTACATTCACTGATATGTGTAGTAGAGATTAAAATTTTATTTTTAATTGATTAAAAAAATGTACTTTGAATACATAAAATAAATTCTCCGTTATAGCTAAATTATTTTTCTCAGGATTGTATAACTTATTATTTATAATATTTACTAATTCATTCTTCAGCTATTAGCCTACTGATATATATACTATGGGGAAATCCTATTATTTAAACTTTATCAGTTGAATACGATTTTTTTTGTTTAATGTTTGTAAACAGATATTATTTTAATTTAGGTCTTGGCCCAAAGAATCAATAATTTAAGAAAGCTTAAGTCGATAATATTTAATATAACTGCAAGAAACTTTACCCTTATCTATTTCCATTTTATCATAGTAATAATGTATATAATAAGTACTTTAACAAGACATTAAATATTAAACTATTAAGTTTTTATAAATGAGAGAATATTTGCAAAGATATTTGCCAAGAGAAAGAGCTGTCACTATGACAGTTGGAATCATGGAACAATCTAAATCCGCATTTAATAAAACATCAAATTATAAGAGATATGCTTTGTTAAGATGTAGTTTTGTTGATCGAAAATATGAAATTATATTAATGATATAATTGGGTTAAACCGAATTCAATATAGGGTTTTCTATTTGTTTCACTTGCATCGATTATTTCGTTTACTGATTGCAAGATTAATTTAATTTTATAAAAGCCGAAGCTATAATAGATATGCAGTATAGTTATTTTACTATTTAATTATTTATAAAGAACAGAAAATGTTAATTTAGTTAGCATAAAATATTCAAATAGCAAATATTCTGTGCAGTATAGGAACATAATATATGAAAAAGTTGGAAGTAAATTGTTTACTCGATGTATCTTAGATTTATGATAAATATTTAGGCTATGATTATAAATTTAACCTCTCTTGAAACATGCCAAGTTATACACATGAAAAAACTAAAAACCATATAAATAGGATGTAAAAGAGAGGTGAATAAATTAAAAATAATTGATAATCAAAACAACAAATTGGATGAAAACATCAACAAATAAGAAAAACTGTTTAAAAGTAATCTGGCCTCTGAGTGAAAATTGTTTTGAAAGCTGTTTTTTATTATTGATTCGATCACTCGAAATTATTGTTTATTATTGATTTATGATTTATTATTATTTAGATGATTGCGGTAAACTATTCATTAAGTTATCAAATTATATATGTAATTAAGTGAGTGTTTCTCTTAATTAAAACTTTATATTTATTGAATTAGTATATTAAATTATACCTTATTACTAATGGTTTAATGTAGGAAAAACAAGAGACCAAGATCTCGTAATTCAAAAATGTTTTGGGAAGATAGTAAGATATTGCTAGAGACGAGCTACCAAACATTCCTAACCTTAAACATTTTTACATATAAAAATGTAAACAGTTTTTTTATTCAGATACGGTGAATATTCTTCAGTCCGTACAAATCTTTTCCTTATCAAAGGATATAAAAATCATATATCACAAGACAAATTGATAACGTATATTGACAAGATATTGATTTTGTTTTAGTTGTCTTGGGCAAAAGAGCAAACATAAAAATCTCTTCCTTATCAAAGGATATAAAAATCCTATATCACAAGACAAATTGATAACATATATTGACGAACATTGATTTTGTTCTAGTTGTCTAGGGCCAAAAGAGCAAACATAAAAATCTCTTCCTTATCAAAGGATATAAAAATCCTATATCACAAGACAAATTGATAACATATATTGACGAACATTGATTTTGTTCTAGTTGTCTAGGGCCAAAAGAGCAAATATAAAAATCTTTTCCTTATCAAAGGACATAAAAATCCTATATCACAAGACAAATTGATAACGTATATTGACGAGATATTGATTTTGTTTTAGTTATCTTGGGCAAGAGAGCAAACATAAAAATCTTTTCCTTATCAAAGGATATAAAAATCCTATATCACATGACAAATTGGTAACATATATTGACCAGACATTGATCTTGTTCTAGTTGTCTTGGGCCAAAAGAGCAATCATAAAACTCACAGAATATATTCCTGCAAAAAGTACCAAATAATCTTTTCAAGGATAATTTACCTTTAAGCAAATATATCCTAAACGTATATTAATGCTAATTCATAAATACATTTTTATATTTATTAAATTAAACACCTTAAAAATATATTTACCTTTGAAACAAAACAACAGTTGTTAACCCTTGAATGAATTTAGTAATGACTAATTGAGAGGTCTTTGAAAGTTTTGATTTCACGACGTTTCAAACTTCGTAATTAAGTTTTCTTGGCGATTGAGTTTTCATAACCTGATGTTAGCTGTTGAAGCCTTGAAAGGGGTTTCTTTATTTTTTTAATTTCAAGTGAGTTTAATTTAATATTTTACATTGTAATAGGTGTTATGTAAGCATTTAACTATTTTTTTGCAGCTTCTGTTATGTTTTTCAAAGATGAACTTCAACTGTAAACTCATTTTAAATCAACAAGTGGAAACTCATTCATGAATAGTTTTAGAATCATTAAAAAATGGTTTATAGCAAGAATGTATTTATTTTGCCAACCTCGTCTACTGCTAATCATCTTTTTGTCATGTATCATTTTTCACCATATTATACTTTGTATAAAAGTTAAACACATGTTTGATGATTATTATGTTTCCAAATATAAAATTACCTATTTTTATAAAATTCCACTCACTGTCTTACCTATAAAGTTGTCAGAACACTCGAGGACAGTAATTTACTTTATCTCAAAAAATTATCATGATATACGTACATAACTAATGATCATCATACACTAGATCATCATACAATATATCATCATACACTAGATCTCAATACACTAGATCATCATACACTAGCTCATAATACACTAGATCATCATACACTAGATTATCATACACTATATAATCATACATTGATTTTAACACTCGGACTGTGGTTTAAAGAAAATTTTGCATGTTAACACATGAAAATATCTAGTGTTGATATATAGGAAATGTTAATGTTTATAATGCAAATACACCAAAAATGTGTGGCATATGATCTCCACTATAATGTTATACTTACATTATAAAACTATAAGGATGGTGAACTGCTTAACTTGAGCAAAAATATGCATTTTTTATAAATTCATTTAAATTAAAACGTACATAATTAATTATTACTCATATAATACACCAAACCAGAAAAGAATAATACTTTACTCAAATTTAATTTATAATAGAAGAATAATAATAAAAAAGAAACAAACAATAAAAACACCATAATTTACGAGTTTTTACGATATTTTTATGATAAGAAATTTAAGTTGGTAAGGGAATAAAAAAATACACGATTTCTTTATTAAAGAAAACATGTTTGTATAAACAGCTGTTCAAATCAGAAAACATTTCTTTTTGAGAATTGTAATTAGAATATATTAATTATTAATGCTACCAAAGTCAGTTAAATTTTAAAAAGATATCTCAATTAATGGATTTAAAAAAGAAATAATTGCTTTCTAATTTAACGTAAAAGAAGTCTGATGAAAAACTTTTTTTTTGGATTAGGTAATATAAAATTGATAATGCGTTTTTACTGGGCTCTGAAAACTTCAATATATCTGGTTTAGATGGAACCTAAGCAAGTTCTGCATAGGACATGAACGGGTTGTACAAACTATAACCCAATCACCCTTGCATCCTAGTATCATTAATTCTGTTAGATCAATCTACATAACTTAGAATTCCATTAGTATATACTAAGCAAAAGAATATATTTTTCTGTTTTCCTTCGTTTATCAATTGTACATTAAAGTACTATCAACATCAGTAGTAGCTTGGATTGCTTTTTGCCTTTTGTTACCAACAGTAACAGTAACAGAACAATTTATGTATGTAAAAATCTACAATATAAGTCAAATAAATTGTTTACCTATGGCTTGAGATGTATCTGTAGAGTACTTATTAGTAGTCAAAATGTTAATTTGACACATCTAGATGTCTAGTATTGATAAAATCACATGCATAATTTACTGGCGGGCTGATAGAATGTCTGACTGGCTGAATAGTTGACTGACTGACTGCTGGATTAGCAGACTAGCTGACTGTTTGAGTAGTCCACTGGCTGACTGTCTAACTTGTCCACTGGCTAACTGCCTTACTCGTCCACTGTTTGACTGGCTGACTGAATGACTGACTGAATGTCTAACTGGCTGAATGTATGATTGGTTCACTGACTGACTAACTTAACAGCTGATTGAATTTATGACTCAGTAACCGACTGGTGGACTGATTGAATGGCTGACTGACTGGTGAACTATTGATTGGCTGATTGTCTGACAAGTCGACTGGTTGACTGGCTAGCTTGTTGACTGGCTGACTAGCAGAATGGATGACTGGCTGATTGATTGACTCCACTTATTCCCGTAATTCTTACTTGGTTATTTACGTTTTGTATTTATAACTGTCATTTTTTTAAACATTTTTTTCTCAGTTTTACTTATCATTATTCGGATTAACTTAAGTTTTATCCGATAAGTCCCTGACAATTTCATTTAATATTAAACTAGTAAATTAGTATCAACACGGAATTATTTGTTAGTGTTATCTAATTTGTCAAAGTAACAATTAAACACACTCTTTAAAGAGATTTGGAAGTGTAGATCCACACGAGTGAAGAGAGTTTTTAATATGGTAAAATGCATAAATTTAAGATATGTATATTTTTATCCGTATGACGGTAGACCATTTAATATACAATAATATAGGTTACATACTATACTAAATTACACTATTCTATTATTTATTAAATTATAGTAATACTAAGTAATATAATTGTTACTATCCTGCACGATTATTAGTCTGTACAGAAATCATTTTTGACAAGAAAAACGTTTTGGAAAAGAAAAAAATGAAAGTAAATTTTAAAATTTTTTACTTGCTCTGATTAATTTTTTATTTTAATCTGCCAACATAGTGAATTGTTATAAAAAAGGGGTTTTGTATGTTGGTAAAATGATTATAAGGATTCAGGAAGGGTACTCCTTGGTTTCCAGTTGTACCAAGGGTACAAGGCCAGAAGTGTTGTACAAGACTCCACAAACAGGTCTTGTAGTCTCGATAACCCTTTCATGTTACTGTTTCCCCGACATCGGCAACATTCTGCCTAAAAGTCTAATGTTTTTCCTTGCATATTTGAAGATTATTAAATATATTTTTAAGATAGACTTAAAACCCAGTTAATTGACTGGAGATTTGTTTTAATCGATGAAACAGAAATCAATATGAATTCAACATATTGACCTTTTCAATGTATTGTAGCCGGTCTCAAAACTGTGAAGTGTTTCTTGTAAATATATTTATAAATAAAATATATACGTATAAATACTAAAAAGAACATAACCTTAGATAATACTTTTTCTATATATATATATATATATATATATATATATATATATATATATATATATATATATAATACTATAATATGTGTTTATGCAAAGCTATGACTTGTTGTTAAATTTATAATTTAATTTAGTAATAAACGTTTAAGTTATAAAAAGTAACAAAAACAATTTTAAACCAAAAAAATGCCTTTATAAGTATTTCAGTTTTTGAAAATCAATATTCAAATGCCGAATGAAATAGAGAGATCTAGTATGTACTGGACGTGTGAAAAATTTTAATATTTATATTCTCTTGGTGAGTAGTTAATCAAATGGATCACAAACCATCTAATTCTTAATTTTTAAAATAACTTCAAGAAAAACTATTTTATTTCACCACTGACTGGTTTTCATTGATATAAATTTTCATAAAAGGTTAAAACCATTATCATAGCTTTAATTTAATATATATTATTTTATTAAATATTATAAGTAATGTATACTTCACTATGTAAGTAAAAAGGCTAAGTAAAGTAACAGATAACGTCAAATATGTTTTATTTCTCGAAAAATTAAAATGAGATTGTTTGGAAAATTTATGATACCTCCCAAAAGTTTTATACTTTTTATTATATTTAGTAAGGATTTACAAGGCACATTTTTACAACGTTATCAGTCAATTTTATAGAAAGGTCCATTAAATAAATATGAATTTTTGGGAACGTATACTTAAAGTATTTCCTATACATTTTGTACAATTGTAGTCATAAGTATGTGATGTTACTTAACAAGGAATACTCCTAAAAACAAAGAATATTTATTTAAAAGAATGACTAAGTTACATATATGCTTAATATCACTAAGCAGATTCAATTATTAGAACAATTAAAATAAAACTCAATGAACGTTCAAAACGACTAGAATTTATAAATGTCGTATAGGAATAGTTTTACTGAAATTTGTAATGCAAATAATTACAAAATATTATAAATCAAACATTCTTACTCCTAGATAAATAATTAAAATGTTATAACTACATAAATATTAATGTTTTTAGCCATTTAGATTAATACGTTCTGCAAGTGGATAAGCCATGTATTTGTAACCAATATATGTTAATAATTATATTTATGTCTATAGCCACATTATAGTAGGGTATATACAGGGTTTATCAAAAGTCTGGAATGTATTTATTAATTTAAAAACCATTAAAATGAATGTAATGAAACATTGCAGTTATGTACATGTCCTATAAAAAATATTTCGACATATTTTACTTGTTTTTCGTACAGCCAGGTGATGGCCCATGAAGGAGGTCTTAAAAATTTATATGTAAGCCTACCTCGAGTTATACCTCATTTTAAAGGTATTTGTTTGTAAAACCCAAGAGTGCAAACCTGAGGTCAAAAGGATGAATCAGTCAGAAAATACAGCTACTCAAAGCATTTAATGTCAGGGTTAAGCAAAAGTCTGAATGTATTTATTAATTTTAAAACTATTAATATAAAATAATGAAACTTTGTAATTATGTACATGTCCCTATACCAAACATTTATACATATTTTACTTCTTCTGCATATCCAGGGGATGGCCCAAGGAAGTCTTAACATTTTTAAATGTAAGCCTAACTCGAGTTATACCTCATTTTAAAGGTTTTTGTTTGTACAATACAAAAGTGCAAACTTGAGGTCAAAAGGATTACCCATTTACAAAATACAACGATACAAAGAATTTATTGTCATATTACTATTTTTCTCTATATTTATTTAACATTTTCAGGTCTCTGTTGCGAGTATGTTGTCGATTGTTAACAATCGTAACAGAAGACTGCGTTATAAAAATAGCTATTCTATTTAACTAAGATAAAACTAAGAAACATTTATTAAAACACTTTTGACAGTAGGTTTACCTAAAACAGTTTAAGAATATTACTATAAGAATAATTTTTTAATTATATTTTATGAAATCTAATTTCTCATATTCAGTTAGATAAATTAAATCTATACACAGCAATATATACTATATATCTTACCTTTGTCTTAAGCATTGCTAGTTATATGACATAACATTTTTTGAGAGGTTATTATTTTCCGACTGGGTCATCTTTTTGAACTCAAGTTTGTACTCTTGCCATCCCCTGGATATGCAAAACAAAGTAAAATATGTCCATATATTTGGTATAGGGACATGTACATAACCAAACAGTTTAATTATTTTTTCTTTTAATAATTTTAAAATTAATAAATACTTTTGCCTAACCCTGACATTAAATTCTTTGAATCACTGTATTTTTTTAATGGGTCATCCTTTTGACCTCAGGTTTGCACTCTTGTATTGTACAAACAAAGACCCATAACATGAGTTATAATTCGAGGTAGGCTTACATTTAAAATTTTTAAGACTTCCTTCATGGGCCATCACCTGGCTATGCGAAAAACAAGTAAAATATGTCTAAATGTTTGGTATAGGGACTGAAAAGTTATCACATTCATTTCAATGGGTTTTAAATTAATAAATATATTCCAGACTTTTGCCCAAACCTGTATATTCACATACAAAATGAGGGTAGAAAAGATTAATCATGATATGGATATCGTGCAGGAAACAAATCATCCTCTTCATTTCCTCCACGTTAAAAACATTAAAGCAGAGTCTCACTGGAGTTAATCAAGAGTTAACGTGTGCATGACAGCTTTACAACAATGTGTAGTGGAGGGGGTGGTAAGGGGTGGGGGAGTCGTGGTAGGGGTAGATGGGGTACATACACCCTAGTTCGGTTCCAGCTCTCCGCCAGTGAACTTCTCTTTCAAGTCAGGAAGGGAGACTCAGTTGGATATATATATATATATATATATACTCATTTCAGGTAAATATATTCTACATGTTTTTTACAGTCTTCAAAAGTAAAATATGTTTTATAGTAAAATATTCAATTTAAATAAGTAAATTTTATATGTTTAATCAAAATAATATTGGAGGGATAAACTTAAAAAATTACAGTGCATATTATTTATTTAAATTTTTTATAAAATAGGGAATTTCGACGTGTTTTATCTAACAAAAAACTTGTCATACGATAATATTAAAACTTTTGAAAACTATGAAAAATAGGTAAAAAATGAATAAACGAGTATTATTGGTGATTCATTCTATAAAAATTGTTAAACAATATAAACTATTTATTTCATACTCTAAAATTCATAGTACACATTTTTAAGAAAGTTGACTGATTAAAATTTAAAACTCAACTTAAGTTCAAAATTATAAGTTAAAGTAAAAAAATCTATAAAAGATATCCCTATTATAGAAAAGACATTTCTATCATTAAATTACATAGATAATTATTACGTTAGTATAATTATTTCTTTATTATAATTTATCAACAATTCTCGCAGTATTATTGACATTCTTGTCTTATCTGTGCACAACATATTTTAACTAAAGGTTATACATTTGCTTCAAATCATATAGATTGAATTAGTTATGATTTCATTAATATGTTTGTTTACTTATGATTACAAAAATCTATATAATATATAACATTGAGTTTTAAGATATTTGTAATATATAAATACATCTCATGATATATATATATATATATATATATATATATATATATATTAGCTACTCCATTGATTATTTTATTCATAAAAGGAATATCTTAGAAATATGGCTTCCACTAACTCGATTTTGAATATTGAAGAAAACTTTATACAATAACTTTTAACTGCTAAACTGTCATTTTGTAAAGATAGAGTTAAATAAAATGAAAATGTTTTTAAATTCAGACTGTGAAAATATGGTGGTAGTTTCATTACGAGATCATACAACTCCTTAAGTTGATCTTATTATCTATAAATATTATAGTTATAGATAAAATAATTTTATCTCGCTATTTTATTATAAAAAAGCAAAAAAAAAACAAAAAATGTATAGTTATTGTACAATTACCAAGCTGTTATTATTTGTAGGCTGTATAGCATTTGTAGACAATTATAGAAATTGTATATTAATTTGTTTTTAAATATTAAAAAAAATCATAATAAGCAAGTTTATTTAAGCACTATAACTCTTAACTGGTTTCGTGGGATAATTTGAAAAATGTACTGACGAAAATTAACTTGAAAATCCTTAAATACCTCTAGAGAATAAAAAAATATAGATATATTTGAAAATTGTCAGCAAAAATAATATATTTTCATTTACAGAGATTTTAGTGCTGTTTATATGAAATAGTTTTATTGTTGTTGGCTTAGTTTATTTAAAGATTTACCTATGCATTGAAAAACACTAAAATAAAATCTTTAATAGCAATATATTTCGTTACACAACTTATAATAGCGAATTATAGTGTGTAATATTAAAAAGGTCAGTTTTTCTATCAATGTGGTATTTTTAAGAAGATAAACCAATTATTGTAGTTAGTCCAATTTTATATTGATTTAAAACCCATAAGTTATGAATATTATAATCTTTTAAAAAATTACTAAATATTAAAGGGTGAAACACTACACATATTTTGTTTAAAACATCTATATGATTTGTTTAAAAAATCTAATATAGACAATATATTTCCAGAATTTTATTTGCCTTAATACTTCGATTATATAAACTGATTTTAGTTACTATGGGGGTTTTAATTCAAATGTTTAAGTATTGTGTTTTCCTTCAGCAATTCAATGATGTACAGTTTAATAAGTTTGACATATTTAATTTTATGATATTTGCTGTATTTGTACATATATTTTATGATTAGTTGTGTATAAAGATATTTTGATTCCAAAGTATACGTATTCAAATTAATTAATTTAACTATACTGAAGGCACATTTAGAGGTATTTTTAATTATCGAAAGTAATTACAATAGGGGATATTGTTACACATAAATATGTGACTCATTAATAATTTTATATTTAATGTTGTTTCCATTTTGTAAAATATACCTTGAGCTGTTCAAAAGAAAACTTTTACGATAATACTGTCACAAAAAAGCGAAAATATAAAAAAATTTATAGTTATTGTACAATCACCAAGCTTATATTATTTGTAGGCTGTATAGCATTTGTAGACAATTATAGAAATTGTATATTAATTTAAATAAATATTTAAAAAAATCATTATAAGCAAGTTTAATTAAGCACTATAACTCTTAACTGGTTTCGTGGGATAATTTGAAACCCCAACAGAAGAAAAATCATAGTAAATTTGTTTCTAAAATATAAATTACTATAAAACATTTAATCTTAACAATTCTATATGTTTTGTATTAAAATAAGGCGGATTAAATATTGTAAATAAGAGTGTTTTATTATTAATAAATCACTTAAATATCAATTACAAAAATATTCACCTTTGTAAGGTGTCAAACTCGAACAAGTTTTTAAAATTTTTAATTATTTATTTTAATTATTTTTGTATTTTCTTAGTGTTTTGAATGCATAAAGCTATAAGAATCAACAGAAGCTCTGATTAATTATTATTAACAAATTTAATATTTTTTACTGTCTACAAAATAAGTAGTACATTTATTTTTTATAAAAAGTGAAACAATGTTTCGTAAATATTGCACGTAAACTTGTTTATTAAACTTATAAAATACCTAAAATTATATGACGTATACAAATTATTTACCTTAAAAAGAAAAAAAGGGAATGTCTTTTGGTGTCTCAAAAGAACCTAAGTAACTAAATAAGTGTTTGTTTATCACATATTAAGTCAATGTTGGAAATGTTGTATTATTCTAGATTAAAAATATGGCCGCTTGCAAAATAAAATTGAATATTTTATAAACATTTTCTGTAGTTAAAAAAAAAATAATAATAAAGTAAAAGGAAAAATGAGAAATACAATTATTATAGTAAAGTGATTCTTTTTAAATTGTTTATGAATTAAAATTATCATAACATTTTCAATAAAATATGTTTTTTAATGTTACAAACGGGATAATAATACATTTACATCTAATAAAACATTTATAAATTTCGATAATAATTTATACGAGTACACTTCATCATTTTAAAGAAACCTGAGACAAAATTATTTCAGAGAGACGGCGTTTAAGTGCTACGGTGGTAAAAACTTGGCAATAATGAACTTTCATTGAGATTGGCAACTCCATTATTAATACCTTTCTGTTTTAATAGTCCCTAGAATTCGTAAAAATTTGTTACAATTTGTAAACAAAGTAAGTAATATTTTTTGTAACAAATCTGTTACTTTTTAAAGTGAGGCTTTAGATGGTACTTTAATAAAAGTTATAATTGCGAAATAGAAACATGCCTGATTGGCAGTAGTGGCGTAGTATTGTAACCCGTATACTTGGAGATAAAGTATCACAGAGATTATAGGAGATATGTTCTTAAATCATACATGGCGTCCACTCAGTGGTTGCTATCGACGTGGATACTACTAGAGAAATCTGGAGTGTCATTTTAGGTGGTAGTCAGGCTCAGGGTGTTGTGTAGGAGAGATAACTGAAAATAAGTCTTGTCAGTTAGATGAAAATAGATCAATACAACGTGGTTCAGATTCCACGTAAAGCTGTTTTAAGTCCTTGTTGTAGGTAAACTATTGGATTATTAATAAAAGTACCCAAACTTAACTAAGATCGACTAAGGAACAGTAGATCTTAGTTAGTAACAACGACTACACTAATTCATCTAAGCTCATCACACTCATTCCACGCTCATTTTCAGTATTCACCCATATCTGTACGATCGGCGTCTTAATAATGAATAAATGGAAACAGGTTTTGTAACCTCATTTGCACAGAAAAAGGATCGGGATTGGCAAGTTATGATTCAAAATAATTGAATAAGAGAATTGTAAAAACGTATTTCCTACCATGTGTACAACATTGCTAATAAAGTTAACTTCTTCATATAAGTAAAAAACATAAACATTTCTTTAAACACACTTCAATCAATTCATTGTAAAAAATTATTTCATAAAAGGAAGTTTGTTGGTTTGAATTTTATCGTAAAAAACATATAGATTATTTATTTACGATAAGAAGTAAAAAATATCTTGAATTAATATTTATTTACTACGTTGCAGGAGGATGTCTAAACAGGAATAAGGTATAGAATCCTGTCTTTTGATAGAGCTAATGGTCAAGCAATCTATGGTGTCAGGTATTTGAGCCTAAGTTAGAGACCAGAGGTGCAAACTCTAGCCTTCACTACAGCATGTTTTCTTTTTTATTCACGATTAAAACATTCAATTTTATTTACTTTTTATTTACCATGCATTGTATTAAAACTATCCTTCTCCTTAATATTTCCCACAAATCAATAGTCTATGAGAGATAGGAAGATAATGAATAAAAACGTTATCAACATCTCCTTTAAAAAATGCATATCAGTCAAGTAAAACACAAACAATAAAAGTAGAACATAAAACATAAAAAAGTACTAATAAAAATATAAGGTAGTATAGAACATCAAAGTCATTAGTTTATTCCTGACTCTAAAAAATGTTTCTAATATTTAATTGATAAACTTAACAATACAAAGTAAACGTGGTTCAATTGCTGCGTTTTATTACTTCCGGTACTGAAAACTTGAAATGCAATTGCAACTTGTGCTGATTGCAAATTAGACTCAGCTGTCTGGGATCTCAAGGGTTGAGTGAAATTGGTTGAGTTGGAAAGCTCTGAGTACGGGAGATCTACCAAGACGATTCCTTAAGTTATTTCAAGTCATTTGGTTTGTAAGTATATCTATATAATACATTTTGTTAATGGAATTTCGTATACTAAATCTTTATAAACAAAATCGAACAAGTCATTAAAAATTAGGTTAAATCTTTAGAAAATGTTTAGTTTTTGAATTGAATTCTGTAAAAAGATATACTTCATTGGATCATTGTGTTTAGTACTTTGATATTGTGGAATGTAAGAATAATTAAATTGAAAATTCAAAGCTACTTTAAATAACGCATTGTGTTTGAAACAAACTTAAGTATGAGTTATTATACGAAATAATAGGTACGAAGTAATACCACATATTGCTTTATTTTTGTGGTATGTGTTTAAGAATGAATTAACTTTAAATTAAGTTAAATAAAAATAAGAAGAATAAGAATAAGATTATGTTTATTCAGCCTTCAAATTACAGTTACATATTAATAAGTATAACACTCTGAAATACTAGCCATTTTTCCAGTACATATGGCTAGCACATCTTAAAACTTAATTAAATTTACAAAATTAACCAGTCCATTTTTGACAAATGATCTCAGTGGCTCACTGCAGCACGTGTGGTCTCTTTGGTGTTGTGTAATTAGTTATACCTTATACTAGACTCTTCACGTACCAAATATACATTTATAGTTAATACTAAATTCACAAAAAAATTTCAAATATTGCAAAACGAATGTCACTACTTACAATTATATAAACAACCAAATGTTTTTACTTATTTACTATTTATACTGATATATATACTATTTACTTATTATTATTATACTAAGTAACTACTTCTAAAAGATCCCTAATATATATATAAAAGAAAACAATAAGGCAGATATAACACAAAACCTTTTGTGTGTGTGTGTGTGTGTGTGTGTGTATATATATATATATATATATATATATATATATATATATATATATATATATAAAGAATATATATATATATATATATATATTC
Source organism: Stictocephala bisonia (assembly GCA_035578905.1). Classification (NCBI taxonomy): domain Eukaryota; kingdom Metazoa; phylum Arthropoda; class Insecta; order Hemiptera; family Membracidae; genus Stictocephala; species Stictocephala bisonia. The sequence continues at coordinate 872,303 of JAQJVL010000071.1, forward strand.
TTTATTCTATTATATAATCAGATTCAAGTTCAAATTACATGTGTTATTTAGATTATATTATTTATTATTTAAGACCCTACATATTCCGATATACCCAATTATATACAGGGGGTTTCAAAATTCTCGCTCCTGTGAGACATTATTCCATAGACAACAAGCATCTAAAAACTAAAAGTAGGTAATGTTCTATCTCATTTCGTTTACTGTCTGCCTGTACATGTTCTTTACTAAAAGAAATCACAATTTTCAAAAGATTTAACCAAATGTAACCAAACTGAAGTAAACCCTTTATTTTAATAAAATTAATAAAGGAATAATTTTGATCAAGTTTGTGTAGTACGTTTCAAAATGGCGGCCATTTAACATATTTACATTAGAATAGCTAAAAAAGTATTAGTTTTATCAAAATGTTACAAAAGTGACTTTTCTCAGACAATTTAAAACAAAAGTAATGATATATTAAGTGTTTATATTTAATAACAATTAAATACCCTTTTGAGATTATTGAATTTCTGAGCTCCTATAAAATGGGTCAACAGATCAACAATGGATCAAATAACAAATGTTTCAATTTATTTACACTAAACCTATTTAAATTAAAGTTGATCCATTGTTGAGCTATTATCTCGTTCTGAAGACACTCAAAATCTGTACGGTCCGCCTAATTTTACAACAATTAAATTATTTTTTATTCAGTATAAACACTTGATATACCATTATTATATTTGCCTTAAAAATTTTTTGAAAACATCCTTTTTGTAACTTGTTTATAAAACTAATACCTTTTGAGTTATTCTAGTTTACATATTTTAAATGGCCGCCATCTGGGAATTTACTACTCAAACTTGACCAACCATTTTCATTAATAGATAGACCTACGTGGGTAGCTTAAATTTGGTAAAATTTTGTCGATTATTTTGAAACCTATGATGGTTTTAATCAGAAACACACGCAAGGAAGAGAGTAAACGAAAAGATATAGAAAATTGAAAATTAAATTATTTTTTATTTTCTATTGGTTTTGGAGCAATATCCCAAAGTTTGTAGGGAGAGATTTAAATTATATAATATAGATCTCATATCACCATATATATATCACCATAATTTAAAATCCCTATAATTTTGAATTTACATATCTAGAAATATTTATGCAGAAAATATATATTTATCTTATTTACAGACACTTACTTAAGAGTTAATATAATTTAAATCGGTTTATTTCATAGGACGTTGATTTTTATCGTTGGTTACATGTGTATAATTTTGTATTCAGCAGTAATTTATTATAGTAAATAATAATTTGATTATTATTAATAAAGAACAATCATATAAACATTATTAATTATTAACAATATAAATAAACATTCATTTTTTTGTGAATTATAAATGTGATCAATCGTTGTATGTTTTAAACTAATACTAGGTTAGTTAGTTTTAGAACTTTACAATTATTATTTATTCAACCACTTCAAAAATATATCTATCAAATTGGGAGAAATGCCACGAGGTCAAATAAAATAAACAATATAAAACAAGATGAAAGACTCGATTGCATTCCTAAGAAAGTTCTTCAACAATGGACTGCGAGCCAACTTCACTAAGTTCTCACAACTTTATTTGAGTCTTAAAGTTCTTTATGGAGATCGTAGAAATGCAACAATAATAAAAATATATACATTAAAACCATGGTAAGTTTAAATATTTTAATGTAAAAGTTAGAAGAAAGAAATTTGCATCACTTGATATAATTAATTATTTTACAAATATTTTACAATAAAAATAAATTTAATAGCACTCTAAGACAAACGATTGTATTTTATATTGTTATTAATTTTAAAGTCGGCAATAGTTTTCCCCAGGAACATTCAATGGATGCATAATAATTATTAATGATTAAATTTAAAGATAGCTATTTGGTAAATATAACTTTAGAGTCCGTAGTCGTTTGTTTGTAAATTAATTGAAAGGAACCATACCCAACTACATATAATCTCTATAAAATATAAATTTTGGATATACATACCTCATTTAGTTCAGTTCAGAAATTGTTAACCACGGTCCCAAGGGTGCCTCTGAATCACATAATTTTTAATTTGGCATTTTCCTTCATAAATACTGATTGGAAAATAACAAAGAAAAAATATTGTGTATTTCTTGTGGCATATAAAAATAGCATTACATTGTATTGAAAATATAATAAGTTTCGAACAATAAAGCTAATGCATGTTCGTTAAGAGAAACCTAAGAAAAAATAAAAACAAGATGTACGACAAATTCAAAAAATGTCAAGTATCCTGTTCAAATTGTCTGAAATATGTGAGTGGGCACCCCAGTGTGAAAACAATGAGTTGTATAAGATGTGAAGAGACAGAAGGTAGTGATTCCGAGTAAATCGAAGATCCCTTAAATCAACTATAGTCAAATCTATTTTAAAATATTTTAAAGCCTATATTAAATATAAAATAAGTATTTTTAAAATGAGTATTTTGCATTAAAATTGTTTAATTTCTCACCAATTTTTAGTTGTAAGTAAGAATTACATGTACAATAATATTCTTATACAGTTTAAGTTTGTTATGTATAAGAGCTAACCCTTCTAAAAAAAGTGAAAAAAGAAAAAAAGGAGGTTTGCCAACAAGCCCATGTTGAGTTAAGAATGCCCCACTACATGAAATTGTTTACAATCCAACAAGGATGTTAATGTTGGAGATTAAATATACTTTTGTACCAATGATGATATGCTACGACCACAAATCCCCATGTAATTTTGTAAAAAAATAGGACCCAACGAAAATAGCTTATAAACAATATAACAAAGGAAATATGAGACTTAGATGATAGATAGTGTATGTACATTGGTTGCGTGCCCTATTTGTAAAAGTCGGGGAATATCTATTTATTTGCAACATGCCCATTGAACACCGTTAAAGACAGGTATATTAGGGATTATATTAATTGATAGACAAATTTTAAAAGTTGATAGAAAAATAACATAATTTTGATTTAACTACAATCTATATTTTTCGGTGACAACCACGTCAAGTTGATATGTACATTATTCGCAGAGTAACCAGACATTTCGCAAATACTATGATGTAGCACTATCAATGGTATACCTGGTCTCACACACCACCAGAGGCAATACTACTGGACGTGTTTAAGTGGACAGGTGGATCAATCCTACTGTACGTGTATGAGTGGACGCGCGGGTCAATACTATTGTACGTGTATGAGGAGACGGATGGGTCAATACTACTATACGTATATGAGTGGACGAGTGGGTAAATACTATTGTACGTGTATGAGGAGACGGATGGGTCAATACTACTATACGTATATGAGTGGACGGGCGGGTCAATACTATTGTACGTGTATGAGGAGACGGATGGGTCAATACTACTATACGTATATGAGTGGACAGGTGGATCAATCCTACTGTACGTGTATGAGGAGACGGATGGGTCAATACTACTATACGTATATGAGTGGACGGGCGGGTCAATACTATTGTACGTGTATGAGGAGACGGATGGGTCAATACTACTATACGTATATGAGTGTACAGGTGGATCAATCCTACTGTACGTGTATAAGTGGACGGGTGGGTCAATACTACTTGACGTGTATGAGTGGACTGGTGGGTCAATACTACTGTACTTGTATGAGTGGACGGGTGGGTCAATACTACTGTAAGTGTAAGAGTGGACTTGTGGGTCAATACTACTGTACGTGTATGAGTGGACGGGTGGATCAATACCACTGTTCGTGTATGAGTGGACAGGCAGGTCAATACTACTGTACGTATATGAGTGAACAGGTGGATCAATCCTACTGTACGTGTATGTGGAGACGGATGGGTCAATACTACTATACGTATATGAGTGGACGGGCGGGTCAATACTATTGTACGTGTATGAGGAGACGGATGGGTCAATACTACTATACGTATATGAGTGTACAGGTGGATCAATCCTACTGTACGTGTATGAGGAGACGCATGGGTCAATACTACTATACGTATATGAGTGGACGGGTGGGTCAATACTACTTGATGTGTATGAGTGGACTGGTGGGTCAATACTACTGTACTTGTATGAGTGGACGGGTGGGTCAATACTACTGTACGTGTAAGAGTGGACTTGTGGGTCAATACTACTGTACGTGTATGAGTGGACGAGCAGGTCAATACTATTGTACGTGTATGAGTGGACATTCAGGTCAATTTTACTGGACGTGTGTGAGGGGACTGGTGGGTCAATGCTACTGTACTTGTATGAGTGGACGGGTGGATCAATACCACTGTACGTGTATGAGTGGACAGGCAGGTCAATACTACTGTACGTGATGAGTGGACAGGCAGGTCAAAACTACTGTACGTGTATGGGGGGAGGTGGGTGGGTAGGTATTTATAACCTAAAATATAACACATTTTTAGTAAATATAAAATCACAAAACTGACTAAATAGATATGTGGTTGATTATGAACCTTTATATATAGCATCCTCAAAGCTATAAATATAACGAAATTATTATCACTACGTAATTTCAAAGACTTGCTTATTTTAGTTTTCTTACCTGATGCCTGATGACTTTCAACTACGTATTTAAATTAAAATAACAATATTCCAGGGCTAAATAAGAATGAAACGCAGAAAACCACGGGTAGTGGTATCAACCTTACCACTGGAGCTGGGGGAGGCTAGCCACCGGCTACGTCACCACGGCAAACACCACCAGGGTGAGCTGTGGAGGGCCACCACAGTAGTTGGTGACGTCATCAACAGCACCACTTCCCCACAAGTCACGCAGACTGCAATATGTTACACTACCAACGAGGTCAGTTACTAACTGTTCTGAAAACATAAATACTATCCAGATTAATATTACACTTTTAAATACAAACACGAGATATTCATTGAATTTACACTTTATACTTCATAATATTTGTTAACGAAATAACACGGTTTTAAATTTTCATTACGTATTTAGAGTATTGCATTATTTATAAAATGTAAAAATAAGATAGAATATTGTTTAAACTGTGGTTGGAGGGTTTCTAATGATGTTGTCAGCAGCGTGTATTTTTTTATTGTAAGTTAAAAGTCATATTCAGATTGTATAACTCAATTTTTTGATTGTTGCATGTTTGGAAATCAGAGATATTTCTGACACTTAAGAGTTTAACTAACCGATGTCATTGGGAGGGTTTAGGGCTAAGTGGATGCAACAAAAAAAATTATAAATAAATAAAATAGTGATGATTTTTGTTGGTTATGTTTGGTTAAAGTTAATATTGGTCTTGTTTGAAAGTTTTCAACTAATTTAATGCTAAAATTAATGAGTGGTTTTAAATATAGTCAAACTTATCATTTACATTGAACAAAATTTACAGTCACAATCCTTTCTATTACTTCGTTTACAGCCAATATTCTTAACTAAGATAAAAACTGCCTTATATCTTAACTAGGATATAAACTATCAACAAAAACTGTTTTACTGTCTTATCAACTAATCTCTCAACAAAATATTGTTTAAATATGCAACAACCACTAATGTGCTATTACTATATCTCTAAATAATACCAAAGAGAATATTAAAAAAAAAAAAAAAAAAAAAAAAAAAAAAAAAAAAAAAAAAAAAAACAGCTTTCATTTCTTATTAGGAACAATCTTTGCAAATATTAGCTAGTATTTTCTTATTTTTTGTAAATAATTGCCTTATACTATACATTTATGTGGTCTATTAACAATGTATAGTACATTTTATATGTATATCAATATAATATTGTATTACTTGTGTAACAGGTGTTGATCATCATTGGCCTAACCTGTCTGTTAAACCTTGCCTTCATAGCTGTCGTCATGAGTTGTGTTCATTTCTGCAGTAACCCCAATGTCAACGAATTTTCAAGGTAGTGTTGGATAAATATAACTTGAGTAACAAATAAAAACCTGATTTTTCATGCTAATATTATCACCATAAAAAAAACTTTTACAACCACAGAAACGTTCTTCGCATCTGACATGTCACATATGTATTAACAGTCAGAGGACGACGATTGTCATCACAAATATCTATCAAAACTACTGACTGACACTTGACATCACACATGGACAAACATATAACTGTTAACTGGTGAGAGGATGACACTTGACATATGTATCAACAGTCAGAAGACTACGATTGTCATCACAAATATATATCACAACTACTGACTGACACTTGATATCACACATGGACAAACATATAACTGTAAACTGCTGAGAGCATGACACTTGACATATGTATCAACAGTCAGAAGACTACGATTGTCATCACAAATATCTATCACAACTACTGACTGACACTTGATATCACACATGGACAAACATATAACTGTTATCTGCTCAGAGCATGACACTTGACATATGTATCAACAGTCAGAGGACGACGATTGTCATCACAAATATCTTTCACAACTACAGACTTACACTTGATATTGGTCGGTAGCATAGTTGGTTCAATCCCAGCTTCATGTGCTAAAGGTTCTCAGTTCGATCCCAATCAGAGTCAATACATTTTGAGAAGGATCAGCTGATAATCACCGGCTGTTCATTTGTCATTTGGCTATTAATTAATGACACTTTCTAAGGAATAGTCGGCCTTAGTTTGTAACAATGACTACATTCGCTCATCTACACTCATCCCACTCATTCGAAATCCATATTCGCCCATATCTTGACGATCGGCGTCTTATGAATAAATAAAATAAATACAAAATAAGATATCACACATGGACAAACATATAACTGTAAACTGCTGAGAGCATGACACTTGACATAAATGTATCAACAGTCAGAAGACTACGATTGTCATCACAAATATCTATCACAACTACTGACTGGCACTTGATATCACTCATGGACAAACATATATTTGTTAACTGGTGAGAGCATGACACTTGCCATCACACGTTTCTTAACACAAAACTACTGACGGACAGAGGTACGAACCTTGGGATCACCCATGCTTAAAATCATAAGTATTGTTGGTTATATGTACAAGGCTTGACATCAAACATTAACAATTAAGTATTGACGGCTCTGGACACACTTGTATTATAATAGGTGATAATGTCAGAAGTTTACACACATTTGACAGTAAACATGCTAATACACAGATCTTTAGAAATTAAACCATTAAAAAATCACTTAATTTATATTTTAATTTTTATTAGACAGATATAGTATGTTTGAATAGTTTGTAAATATAACTATGCTTATAAGATGCTATGGAGGGTAAACTCTATAAACTCTAGAAAATGTTATGTGTATAAGAAGTGATGTTGCAGATTACCAACAGTGGAATGACAGGGGCGGAGACAGTTATGAGTGGGTTTTCCATGTGATACTATGATCTAAGAGTTTATCGAGCTCTGTGAACCGTTTATACATTTATGCTGGGGGGAGGGGGTTAATTTAATTTTAATTTAAAATGTCTTTTATATAAATATCAATAGAAAATATGATTAGTAATTGAATAATATTTCTGAGAACGTTAAAATAATATTTATTGTACTTGAAAGGAACCTCGCTAACATGGCTACAAACGAATGATAATTATAAATTATACTTTCACCTTTATCGTGAAGAAATATTTTTATATTTTTTATATAATAAACGTTTAAATAGTTTAAATAGTTCATAACGCTGATAATTTAACCTTATTCAAACCAAAATCCAATGATATATTATTCAACTTTTAAGACCCTTGATTATGTTTAGATGTAAATACAATGATGTTTTAATCTTTTTAGGTTGGAGTCCAAGACGTTTGTTGAAGACACTACATCGGATTCAGATCTGGAGGACCTGGAAAAGAACGAAATTCTCAATTTTATCAATATATCTCCATTCAATAGAAATTACAGGATAGAAGAGTACTTAAGTTATCCTGCGTATCCCGAGCAAGTATGTTTCTACCACAATTTTATAAGTGCATGTCTTTACTGTAAAAAATAGTTCTGTAATTTCCTTGCATTAAAATAATTATTGTTACAAATAAGTAGAAGTTTAGATAAATATTAGTAAAATTCTCGTATCCACTTTATTTATACAGAGTGTTTCTTTAAAAACGCAACCCATGATTTGAAGTGGGTTGATTGTGGGTTGAAGTGGCTATTGTATTAACTATATGAATACATATAGTTAATACAATAGGTTCAGAATACTGTTCGAAAGCATCTTGACATAATACAAACGATTTTGTTTCAAAATATTCCTCCACAATAAACACTTTCTAGTCTTTGCTCAAAACCATGTTCCTAACGTCTACTTAATGACATTTCATGAAACCCAAATAAAGTAAACAACACTGCAACAGCGCAAATCAGCTGATAGCCAAGGAAGAAGAATCAAGGCTACCAACCTATGAACTTGTAACTATCTTAAACCGTCAACTTATATGCTTGTAAATAGGGTTGCGTTTTAAAAGAAACACCTTCTAATCTTTTAAATGTTTGAACCTCCATCTTTAATACTTGAGTCTTATATAAAATATATTTATTTATTATTTACTACCAAGTCCAACTAAAGGCCAAGTTTTGTAAAATGTAAATAAATACATATTTTTGCCATACATTAATATATGTGAAGATGCAGAGTTTTGAGTAAAGCTATTTATAGTAATGCAATTTATGTCTTTGTATTCTAGGTTAGTATTCCAAGGTCATCGTCGACGCTGTCTCTACATACACTAGTGCCTTCCTGATATTTGACTGAATTTAAAGCTGTGATACCAGCAGAGGGGTAAAATGGATGTTTTTGTTTAAATTTTAAAACTAGTTTTATGTTAAAATGATTATACGATTGGAAGATTAGGATAATAATGTTATATTTCATTATGTTCTTTAAGATACTAAATTACTATCGTTTTTCCAAAGGGAGTCATTTTGGGGAATATTTTATTTTGTACATAAGTTATTTATTGTTTTATGTGTATGTAAATACACATTTATAAAAATTAAAAAGTCCACCTTTCTATCATTATTGTTTTAAATTAGAACTGAAACTAAGAGGATTTAGGTAGATAATAAAATAAGCTGTATATATCGATATCTGTTTATATGAGACTGAGGTATTTATATATCGGGAATATAACGCTTGGAAACACTGGACTATTACTGATACATAATTGTATAGCTCATATTATAATTTTTTATATGTTCTTTACACGCAGAATTTATAATTAATATTCATGATTATTATTTAGTGGTTTGTTATTTACCTTATTATATTTATTTATATGAAATATACAAAATTAAAAGTATTTCACTAAATTGAATGTTACTAAGTGATTTAGAGTAAAATAATAATGAGTTATGCAGGTACATACTAATGAAAATTTATATAATGGTTGATAGCTACATATTGGTTGATAGCTACATACTGGTTGATAGCTACATATTGGTTGATAGCTACATACTGGTTAGTAGCTACATACTGGTTGATAGCTACATACTGGTTGATAGTTACATATTGGTTGATAGCTACATATTGGTTGATAGTTACATATTGGTTGATAGCTACATATTGGTTGATAGCTACATACTGGTTGGTAGCTACATACTGGTTGATAGTTACATATTGGTTGATAGCTACATACTGGTTGATATTTACATATTGGTTGATAGCTACATATTGGTTGATAGCTACATACTGGTTGATAGCTACATATTGGTTGATAGCTACATACTGGTTGATAGCTACATACTGGTTGATAGCTACATACTGGTTGATAGTTACATATTGGTTGATAGCTACATACTGGTTGATATTTATACTACTTACTGATTGATAGCTTCATACTGGTTGATAGCTACATATTGGTTGATAGCTACATACTGGTTGATATTTATACTACTTACTGATTGATAGCTTCATACTGGTTGATAGCTACATATTGGTTGATAGCTATATACTGGTTGATAGTTACATATTGGTTGATAGTTATGTAATTATTGAAAGTTATAAGCTCATTGATAGCTACGTACTAATCGATAGTTACATATTGATTGAAAATGACACTCTAAACTATTGTTTATCTGTTATGTACTTTTACTAAAAAAATTTCGATTCTCTTGATTCCAAAATATCTTCATTAATAATTATAAGTTTATTCGAAAAATTATATAAATTTTGTTTTAAAGTGTTTGGATTTGTTAAATTTTATAAAACTGATAGTTAAAACTTTAAATTTTAATAATTTAAAAATGGTAAAGTATACAAAGTGTTTTACCACCATAAACCATAATTAATTTTTTAACTATTTTAAACTATCTCCAACAACAAATAATTAATCAAGCCCTATTTCTTATATAAAGCAATATCGTTGCAGTACATAAAACCAACTTTTGTAATTATAGGTTGATATTTATATTTAGTACTCTATTAGATATTACAATAAAAATAGCATATGTACGCAGTGTATATTGTTTGATACAACAAACATATTTGTATAAACAGGGTTTGATCTATGTATACATAACCAAATATACAGTTTTACCAAAATATTGTGTTGATTTTGTTATTTATTTACAAAAATACTTACTTCAACGATTAGAATAGTAGTCCAATGTGTATTTTACTATAATAACTTTTACAAATTTCGGTATTACTTTAAAAAAGAAAGCACTGCTAATTGTTGTGACTTTAATCAATAAAAGTTTCAAAATAGAAAAATGTTTTCTGTTTATTATTGTAACCGAACATTACACAGTTCAAAGTTTAATTTGCAAATACAACTTGAAATTTTCAGTTACGATGTAATTATCTATTACTAATCTAGAACAACTATTCATAAATATTATACGATTTTTACTATTCTTTTAATGGCCCTACATGAAGTCACTAGTAGTTTTCTAGTACAATTAAATAATAGTAAATTCTGTTAACAAATAAAGATAACAAGGTTAATAAATAATATGTATAAAGCTCTGTTTACTTATTTTAAAATATTTCATAAAACGAGAAAATGATTATTCCAAACAGGATGAGACCTATAATATATTTTAAAATAAGCAGATTCGACTACCAAAATAAGAAAATCTCAAATATTTTATTATAACGGAAAAAAAGAAAATTGCCCGTATCACTGGAAATAAATTGAAAACAGATTGATTTGAATGTAATAAAGTACATGGTAAAAAAACAATTTGTTGATTGAAATCAAGAAATTATGCTAATGTAACTGCTGATTTAAATTATGTTTAATAAATGACTTCCAGTTATGTTGATAATTAAGTTTAGTCATTGAAATATTAATTTCAATTTCTCTGAAAGCCTTTATAAATAGTTATAAATACTAAAACATAAGTGTAGCAGTTAATTTGTGTTTGATTAGAAAATCAACAGTGTAATATTCAATTCTAATTAAGAGATGAGAATATTAATTTAAGACCAATGAAATATTTAAACACGTAAAATCTCTGTCACGTTTTATATATTTTTATCTGATAATTTCATAAAGGATTTGAGTAGCAATTTGTGTTTTTCCGAAAAAAAATATAGTTTTATAAATTCGTAAACACTAAATATCCTTTTACATATTGTATACTAGCCTACAGCCCTTGCTTCGTTACGGGGTGGTTCTCTACTCTTGCCCATAATTTCCTCTGTGGTTCTCTATTGACAATAACAACAATGTAAAAGCTCAGTGTTATAGTCTATAAAACCCTAAAGTCTACTTTAAGGTGATGTAAAGTGAGCTGAAATGACCTTAAAAATGTCACAACGAAAATTTAACTAGCCAAGATTTTTTGTCATGTTTATTTTTTTTTGTATTAACAGGTTGAAATAAAATCTTGTAGAAAAAAGGAAACGTTGAGGGGCTGTCTCTACCCCTTATGAATGGAATTTCGATAAGTTCTTTCTTAGCAGGCTCTGTGATACAAAAGCTATTTTCCATGACAATTTCATCAAAATCAGTTGAGTTGTTAGACATACAAAATAAATATATTTATTTATATACAAAACAGCTGTTATTAGTTTACTAATATCAACCCAATTTTATCGTCATGGAAGGATATTTTAGGGGTGGTTTCTACACTGAAAGAGTATTTTATCAAGATGAAAATATTTTATTTTTCCTGTTGAAGCCTATAACGATTATTTATGCTAAATTTCAGCTCTGTAGAATTACGGGAAGTGGGAGGATTAGAGATGAGTGAGTGAAGGCTTTCTCTTTTATATATAGAGATTATGCTTAAAGTAGAGAAATAATACACTTGTCAATACAACATGGAAAACAAGACAATCACTAGAAACTAAACATAATAATAAAGAATCACTTTGATTTTACATTAAATGCCTAGCTCAATAAACGCAATTAATTGTAACCCTCCACATGCACACCTGGGTCCCAGGGACCCATCTTTTCTTTCTTTTTTGAAACACAGAAAAAATACTTAAACTGTAATGTTATCATATTAATTTATTTTTTATAATATCTACTTTAAGAATGTTTTGTTATTGTTTATTTGTTAACTTTTTTTATAAATGTATAGGTAAAAACATCTCATAAGTAAAAAAAAACTGTATAAAGAAATGTTTAATTTTTATAAAACATGTTGAAACACTTTTTAATACAATAAAATTGCTGATATATTCATACTAATATGTGTATAAATCATTATTTGTGAAAAGGAAGTTTAAAATCAGTTTTAAAAACATAAATTCAAAACCAGTAAGAATTCATAGTCCAACATTTTAACCAAACAAACATTGGTCATGATAATGACTTTTAATCTACTTATTTTGCAGTTAGTCCTCACAACGTACACACATACTTGGCCTGTGCTCATCACAAAAGGGCGATGAACACTTACTACAAAGTTTTTAGTTTTTCTGTCCTTTGTCCTGCATAGAGAACAGTGCTTCCGCTTTGATCGCTCAAGAGGTGCATTTAGGGGTGGTAAATATTTGCAACATATCGATATATCGAATTATTAATATATAGCAAACCAAATATCGATCTAACGATAATATCAAAAGAAAAATATTGATATATCGGGTGACCGATGTATCGCATTTTAAATGATATACAGTATCTGTTTAAAATTATGCACTAACTTTTATGTCATGACCAAAAATACACTCATGTATTGTTGTCACTATTAAAAATAGCCTACTGAATATTAAATTTAAATACATAATCTACATAAACAAGCTATGGTCTGTGGGGTCGAGTGAAAAAAAATCAAAATAAGAATAACCATCCCTTTAATTATTCTGTTAATTATAAAAGAATAATGTAATAACATTGTTATTTTCATTTTTCACATTTAAAAATTCCACTAAGCTCTTAAAAACACTAAAAGTTAACCACATCAATTCACTAAACTACATTGTTGTGCGTTAACCTCACGTAAAAATACTAAATAAAGTTACTCTTTTATTTCAAATCATGTTTTTCACGCCTAAGGGCCAACTGAAATGTGTTTTTTTCTGAATCGTGATGATTTAGAGGAGAGAGAATAATGTCAATATTAGTGAAATGATATATTGGAATATGAAAATAACGATATTGCCGATATTATCGATATAAAATATCGATAATAATATTTCGATGTATCGAAACATAATTATTGATATCTGATTTATCGATATATCGTTGTTTGTTGCATCAAGAATAATGATAAATTTGAGTTGAGGTAAAGCCCACAAGTAATACAATTTAGGGCGTTTACAATACAATATTTAAAGCTGAGTGGAGAAAGCGTGGGCATTTAAATCCCTTTAAGCCCTTTAAACGACTGATAACCATCGATATGATAACCTAGTGACCTACTTTCCGCATTCCAATCAAGGCCGCGGCCTTCCCCCTCCCCGACCTCAATCTCCAGGCTGATATGATTTCGTAGACTGTAAGCACTACAAAGTATCATCTACTTTGCAGGCGCTGAGCGCCTCGCTTGAGTGTTCACAAATCTATTTACTAAACAACTGTACATTTTCAACGTTACATATGAACCTAATGAGGTTAACAGATAAATTTATTTATTATTCATTGTACTGCGGTGTTTTTATGCTGAGAGGCTATTTAGTAACATAATAAATATGCAAATGCTGCTACTGACTGTTTTATCGCTGTCTTGGAGTTTTGTCGAGAAATGGAGGTAAATGTTTTATCTTTTTAAAATTTGCACTAACTCTTTTAAAAAGATATCATGGCCAAAAATACACTCATGTTTCGCTGTCACTATTTATAATAGCCTACTGAATGTAAAAATAAAATACATTTATCAACACGAAACAAGTTGTGATCTGTGGGGGTTGAATGAAAACATTCAAAATACGAACATACTTTTACTTATTATGTTAGTTATAAAAAATAAAATAATAACACTTGTTATTTTTGTTTTTCACGTTAAAAAATGCCTTTAGTCTTTCTAAAACCACTAAAAATTAAAAAAATTAATTCAGAAAGGCATTAAAATTAGGCATGTTAGAACCAGCGTTGTTAACTCACACAGAACTTCATTTACCCGTTCCACCCACTTGTCAACAATAAACTACATTTTAGTGCGTTAACCTCACGTAAAAAACTAAATTAAGTTAATATATTATTTCAATGTATGTTTAGTAAACATAAAAGGCAATTTATAAGTGCCTTTTTCGAATCGATTGTTTTGAGGACAGAAAATAACGTCATTATATTGTCATATGATATATTGGTCCAAAATATCGATTTGTCTGATATTATCGAAAGAAAAGATCGATACTAATATATCGAAACATATTTATTGATGTTTCCGATATATCGTTGCCATCCCTAGGTGCATTGCTGGGTTGTGGTGGATTGGCAGAAAGCATTTCTTTCCAAAGAATTTTTCAAATTTTCTTTTTCTTGTCTACCTGCATATCTTGGGATATTGTTTTCCCTTTGTAATAGAAACAGAACAAAGAATAACAAGATACAGAAAATAGAACAAAATCTATGAGCACAATAAAAAGTTACATCCTGTGCACGCCTGGGTCCCAGGGACCCAAAATGCTACCTTATAGCAAATAGAAAATAAACCTAACCTAAAAATAAGACGTAAACTAGTCCTCTCGATTCAGGATGACTAATAGTGCATTTACATGTAACTCAGAATCGTCTGCAACAAGTAACGCGCATGCACTAGAAAAAAGAAAATGTGGCTGGGTCCCTGGGACGCAGGCGTGCACACGTAAGGTTAAGAATAAGACAAAACATAAAATCGGTGTGTAAAGTATTGCAATTTAAATTTAAATATATAAGAAACAAAATTACAGCTTAGCGTCGTCAGACAGCTCATTACTACTTCCTGCTGTAAGTGTTGTCTTGCAGTTAATAATTTAGGTCTGACATTTATTCCTCTTCTGTCCAGTATTCCTCTAAATTTATTTGTACAAAATCTTATATTTTTGTCAGAATGTACTCTTATATAATGATTGTTTTTTTTTCATTACTACCACCTAACATTTATGAGTACGTTTTAATTTGTACTCAATAAATGTAAGATGTATTATTGAGAATTTATTCAGGCTTCTTTCCTTAGGACAATTAAAGACAATTTAAATTATTCACTATGTCCGTTTTTAAAATTGTGTGTATGAAAAGATTTGATGTTTCATATTTCTTTACAAATTTAAAAATAATCTGAAATCCATTAATGAATAAATTCAATTTGTGAAACAATGAAACATGTTAAGAAACATGTTAAAACTCTTAAAATTCCACCAGGAACCAAATGACGAAATTTTCGAACACTTAGCATCACTTATGCATGTATCACTTGAGAAAACTCTTCAGATGCTATCAAGTGAACATTATCAATTGAAAACTTCAAGAATATACCACAAAACCCTATCAAAAATGAAATTGAAAGAACACCTAATTATGAAAACTATTGATTTCAATCTGACCATTTTCTCCTTGCCTTTATTATTGTCTGGCCGCTTAAAACTTAACAAAGTTATTTATAATACAAGTAAATTTGACAAGTACAACGTAAAATTAAATAAAAGAAACATATTTGAAGCTGTTAATTTTTTTTCTAAAAATAATATTTTATGTTCTGATTTTGTAAATTGTTAGTTTTCTGAGCGAAATATTTATTTGCTATTCAAACAATAAAAAAACTTGTTTCGTTCGACAGTTCAATTGCAAATAACTATGTACTTAACTCAAAGTAATAGAATTAATTCATAATGTTGTGTAATTGGAATTCAACTCACGACAAAATATTTGAAGAGATGCTTTTTATTGTTAAAATTTAACGTTATATGTTTAAAGTAATGATGCGTCGTGTCATAAACACGAAATAAACATCTGAACATACATTTAAATTAGTAAGTTACATTTCAATTAAAGATGTATATAACGTCACATTTTTATTAATTGTTATTCAGTGTTTCTGCTCAAAGATATTTGTGAAATTTATTTTGTACATTATAGTGCATTTTTTAAGACTTCACATCAATAATTATGAAAATAGAAATTGGCATTTTCCTATTACTGTTGTCAATAAGATTTAACAGTATCTCGACCATATAAATTCTTCAATGGAAACTGATAAAAAAACAATACTAATAAAAAAACTACAACTCATTAAATATTAGTTAATTTGTGAGTACTAATAATTCTTTATGTCATCTTGAGTTTATGAACTTCATAATTACTTGAGTACGATTAATTTTCTTCTATTCTTAATATTCTGAAACATTTTCATTCCATAGCAGTGAATGTTCCTTAAACGTCCATAATTACTATGTTATGAACAAGTCCTGAAAACACAAGTCAATGCATTATTGCGTTGGTCTCCTGCTTCCAGGAATTTAGTTACAATCTTTTGTTACAGAATGCAATAAGTGTCAATCACTGTTCATGAACTCTTGCAATATGTAGAAGACAACGAGGCAGTTTAATTATTACAGTGACTTTATTATCTTCAAACTTCCCAGTTCCTCTTCCTTATTTGTTTATATGGTTTCACGTAACGGATTTTCCTTAACGAGACAAACGCTTATGTAATTAAATAATTTATTGACGTAATAAAAAATTAATTTAGAAAGTCCACTTAAAATTATTACATTATTTTGAAACGTTTATGGTACAATACGTTGTTTGGTAAAATAATTATTATTAATAAACATTTACTATACTCATGTTATTAAAATACTTCCATGAATTACGGGAGGTTGTCAGTCAACAGAATGTACTTATAGAAGCATACACAAAATATTTTATACAGTACAAGTAAACGTCACACAACAAAAATGTATTACAATATAAGCACAAAATGCACAAATATATTACAAAAATATATTCTTGTGTGAATCCCTCTGGTCTGAGGAAGGTGAGCATGGTTCACCGAAATCGATCACCATAATATTCGTGCATTTTGTGCTTATATTGTAATACATTTGTAATGTGTGACGTTTACTTGTACTGTATATGTACCAAAACGTATTATGCTGATTAAAAAACTATTTTTATATATTTTATAGAACACATTTAAATTCTTAGTTCATGAAGCAAAGATGAGGAATATTCAAGCGGTCTGGCTACAGTTTCCAAAACAGTTTCCATGGTCTGGCTACAGTAATGCCAACACAGTTTTATGGTTTGGTTACAGTAATGTCAACAGAGTTTCTATGACCTGGTTACAGTAATGACAACACAGTTTCCATGGTCTGGCTACAGTAACGACAACACAGTTTCAATGGTCTGGCTACAGTAAACGCAAACACAGTTTCTATGGTCTGGCTACAGTAATACCAACACAGTTTCTATGATCTGGCTAGAGTAATACCAACACAGTTTCTATGATCTGGCTACAGTAATACCAACACAGTTTCCATGATCTGGCTACAGTAATACCAACACAGTTTCCATGATCTGGCTACAGTAATGACAACACAGTTTCCATGGTCTGGCTAAAGTAGCGCCAACACAGTTTCCATGGTCTGGCTAAAGTAGCGCCAACACAGTTTCCATGGTCTGGTTACAGTAATACCAACACAGTTTCTATGGTCTGGCTACAGTAATGACAACACAGTTTCCATGGTCTGGCTAAAGTAGCGCCAACACAGTTTCCATGGTCTGGCTAAAGTAGCGCCAACACAGTTTCCATGGTCTGACTACAGTAACGACAACACAGTTTCCATGGTCTGGCTAAAGTAGCGCCAACACAGTTTCCATGATCTGGCTACAGTAATGACAACACAGTTTCCATGGTCTGGCTAAAGTAGCGCCAACACAGTTTCCATGGTCTGGCTAAAGTAGCGCCAACACAGTTTCTATGGTCTGGCTACAGTAACGACAACACAGTTTCAATGGTTTGGCTACAGTAAACGCAAACACAGTTTCTATGGTCTGGCTACAGTAATACCAACACAGTTTCTATGATCTGGCTACAGTGATACCAACACAGTTTCTATGATCTGGCTACAGTAATACCAACACAGTTTCTATGATCTGGCTACAGTAATACCAACACAGTTTCTATGATCTGGCTACAGTAATACCAACACAGTTTCCATGATCTGGCTACAGTAATACCAACACAGTTTCCATGGTCTGGCTACAGTAATACCAACACAGTTTCCATGATCTGGCTACAGTAATACCAACACAGTTTCCATGATCTGGCTACTGTAATACCAACACAGTTTCTATGGTCTGGCTACAGTAATACCAACACAGTTTCCATGATCTGGCTACAGTAATACCAACACAGTCTACATGATCTGGCTACAGTAATACCAACACAGTTTCCATGGTCTGGCTACAGTAATACCAACACAGTTTCCATGGTCTGGCTACAGTAATACCAACACAGTTTCCATGGTCTGGCTACAGTAATAACAACACAGTTTCCATTTAACGTAAAGTGCAAAGTGTTCGGACGACAGGAGTTGTTTTATTATAGAAGTGCTCATTTATAAGTAAGTTTGAACATGATTAAAACAGGAAAATAATATAAAAATGAGAGTAAAAACCGTTTCATATTAGAGGAAAAATACTAATTAACTGTTCGCTAGAGGGAGTTTCTTTCATTATAAATATGTATTGAATTCTTGTAAGTAATACTGTCACCAATATAAAACTCAAAATGCTTTGAATCCGTTTGAATAGTTTTGTGACTGACCCCTTGTATATATTCTTATTTTAGTGGTTGTTATTTAAATATAATGCAATGAATTGGTTAGAGAATCTACATTTATGTCGTCATATACTGGTTCAGGATTGGAAACTATCCAAACAGACCCCAGTGGCTATGAGCACCATTCTGAAACTGACATCATTAAGTTCTCGAATTACATACAGATTAAATTTTATTTAAAACCAACAAATACATTTAAAAATTCCATTAAATTCCAAATGACTTTTTAACAAATCTCGAATAACAAGTAAATCATATTGGACCTTTAACTGTTATCATTACATAAGTATAACCTGATTACGCATAGTGGCGACCTTGATAAGTTGATTAAAACACATTTAAAATAAAGCCGAACCCTCGTAAAACAACGTATTAGGTATCTTTTTTAAAAATATAACACTTCATCTGTGATATTTAAAATATTTATATTTGAAGGAAAATATTTCGAATTTTCTAAGATTCTCTTCTCGTTTAGGGTGATTAACCAATTAAAATCTCCTGGTAATTATAGGACACAATCTTACTTTGACATATTGTGACGTTTTAGAAGTACCGAATCTAGAGTGTAACATGAATTGTTGTTGAGAATTTATCTCTTAATTTAGGACTTGGAAGGAGTTCTAGATTCACATTATTATTTGTCTTTAAACAGAGTGTAATGATCGTTGTACGTATCTGAGAGGGTGGGTGGGTAAATACCACTGTACGTGTTATGGGATGGTGGGTCAATACAATGTACGTGTCTGGGTGGGGGTAGGTGGGTCAATACCACTCTGCGTGTCTGGGTGGGTAGTTGGGTCAGTACAACTGTGCGTATCTGGGATGGTGGGTCAATACAATGTACGTGTCTGGGTGGGTAGGTGGGTCAATACCACTGTGCGTGTCTGGGATGGCGGGTCAATACAATGTACGTGTCTTGGTGGGTAGGTGGGTCAATACCAATGTGCGTGTCTGGGTGGGTAGTTGGGTCAGTACCACTGTGCGTGTCTAGATGGGTAGGTGGGTCATTACTACTGTGCGTGTGTGGGTGGGTAGGTGGATCAAAACTGTACGTATCTTCTAATACATCAAATCAAGGTAGTTAATATACATTTAGACGTTTATTGTCAGTTCTGAGTCTGTTTAATAATTTATAATGTTTACCAAACATTAAATCAATGGTAATACGGAGTTAACCTCTTTTAGCTTTCTCGAGTAGATGTAATCGTTTATTTTTATATAAAATTTGAAATGCTTAAAATTTACTGTTTATATATGAGTTAAGTATTAGACTGAGTAACCAGATTAAAAAAATTATTTACTAAATATAACAATTGTTAAAAACGGGAACTGTTTGGGAAATTTATTCAATTTTCATATTACATGCAAATTAGTTGCAATTAATGTTTTTATGATTCAATAAATAAAGCCCAACAAATAGAACTCATTATAAATATTAAACAACTAGAAATAAATTACCACTTTTAATAGTGTATGTTCATCTAGATAGCGTAACATTATTTTACTTGTTCGAAACCTTCTTAAATGTAGACCACTTAAACGGCAAGAAATGACTGGTGAATAATACAACAAATAAATAAAGCAATAAATCAATTCAAAACCACTTAGAAAATGACAGCTATCACACAATTGTATAGCAATAAATCTAAATACAAACATACTTTAATATAATTGTTATTCTTAGTTGATATAATTTGACAATGTTTAAAGTCATGCAAAGGAGACAATTA
Organism: Stictocephala bisonia; assembly: GCA_035578905.1. Taxonomy (NCBI): domain Eukaryota; kingdom Metazoa; phylum Arthropoda; class Insecta; order Hemiptera; family Membracidae; genus Stictocephala; species Stictocephala bisonia. The sequence continues at coordinate 893,200 of JAQJVL010000071.1, forward strand.
TTACTAAACTGTCACTTGAATCTGTTGGCTAAACTGAACATTTAGTACAAAACAAGTAACATCTGTAACACAGAGAGAGGTGTTTTTGCGGTTACACTGGTAAAAACGATTGACAATAATGGACCTTCATCAGGGTTGCCAACTCTTTTTATCATAAATAACTTGCTGCTTGGATAAATACCAGTACTTAACCTTTTTAATATTCCCTCTGAGACACAAAATAGTAATTGATTATAGTTTTTCATTTCAATTTTATTTATTATATTTTGTAGGCGTTTGAAAAGTTTAAAATAAATAAATCTCATTGTATTTTATACTTAATATTTATTACATTTATATGCATAAGCCTATTTAGTATGATGTAATACCCATAGTCACAAATGATAAATCCCTCCATTATACAATGTATCTTTTATACAACATTTTATAGATAAACTGATATTTTTAATATTAATTTTTAAAGTAGACTCTTAAAAAGTAGACTAAGGTAAATTTCAATGTATATATAGAAAAGTATCACAGTAAAAAGTCATCAATTTCGGATCCGAAGCAGTTAAAACAAATATTAAATATTTAAGTGGCGTGTATTTTTTGTCTTATATCATATCTCTTTACAAGTTACATTTTATACAAGTGTACGTAAACGTTTTTATGGGACAATGATTCAAACCCCTTTCGAAAATTATCAAGTTTACCTCCCTGGAATCGAACCTGTAACCAGAATCAGAAGCGAACCAGTACTGGAATCAGAAGTGTTTACTATTATATGACTATTTTATATTTAAGTAAATTTACTTCAGTTTTACAAAATTAACTTTCAATTTATATAAATTAGTATATTTGCACTTTTAGTTTTAAATTAGCATTATTATAACATAACACGTGTCTAGATTATTCAGAAGAAAATAAATGTTAAATATCTGTTTTTAATGGAAATATATAGTTGTAACAAGAAATAATTTAAGTTAAGATTAAAAACTATTATGAAAACCATTAATATTTTTATAAAGATTGAATATTCAACCTTTATTTAAAAGTACAATATTTACTTTTGTTTCACTTTCTCTTTAAATTGATAGTTTTAGGGTCTAGAATAGCTATTTTGACTGCACATTTTTAATTTTGACTAGTTTGGACTGTATAATAAGTTAAGAGGAGTACGGTACCTTTACCAATACCACGTCTGAGCTGTGAAGTGGAGACGGAGATGCTGAGGGCTCTCAACATGATGTTCTACGCTGGCTAGGAGATGACGATATTCGACCGTAGCACAATATACATACCCAATATGTTTTGAACAAAAGGGGATAAAAAGAACGCCATGGATATCTTAAAAGTCGGGGTCCGAGCGATAGTCAGTTCGAGCACTTGCAGCGTTCATGTTTCTACCAGGAAGAAGGTTGATAGACAGGCCGAGAGTGAGATATCATAGCCAAAACACCCCACCTGGCGTGAAATTACTTAACTACAAATTATAATACTTGTTATCGCTACTAGGTAGCGTAGTAGGCCTATTTACATTGTTACACACTAAACGAATTAAGTATTTCCTTTCATTATAAACAAGCTTTCATAAAAGTTGAAACTAAAATTACCACAGAACTCCCAGTTTAACATAAGCAAAACACTATACAAAATTTAATAAGAAAATATGAAGGTCTAGAATGATAAAGTCAATAGAGGTCATATGTCAATAGTTAAATATGAAGAAACAATATTGAAGGGACTGGAGGGGCAATATTGGATTCCTTTGGGGACCTGTTGAAATATTGACTGAGTGTTCGACAATGTTACAAGGGTCTGTGTATAGTATAGTATCATTTACTTCAACCCTTAGTATAGTGAATTTAATACAATATTGTTTAAATAAATAATATATATTTACCTACTTCATAAATACAATTATTTAGTGTACAATATGTTACAGATTTTATATCATGTTTCAAATAAAAACGAAGTCTAGTGTACTAAAAATGTTCTTTCTTCTCCTGTATTTACAACGAGACCTCTCTCGCCAGTTGAAATGAGTAACATTCTCGTACGTGAACATAACTCAACGTGTGTAATACAGTTCATTTGGGGGTTTGAACCTTGGACGTTTGACTCCATTCTCGGAGGCCTTAACAAATGAGCTGCTAAACTAGCAAAAACTGATAATTTTAAATAATTACACCAACCACTTACAAAATAAACTAGAATAAAAAAGGAATTAAATACTAGGAACTTTCAAATCACACTTTAATAAATTATTTTAAAGAATGTCCCAAAGAAATTGTACAGATGCTTCTCTTAACAATCTTTTATAGAAAAATGATTTTATTATAAAATATAAAAAAGCAATACATATATGTATATTTGATCAGTAGTAATTTCCTGCAATAGGTAAAAATAAAATGATTTCTTAAAGTTATAAGATGTAACAAACACTCCAGTAAATATTTTTTTTCAGACTGTTTGTTTGTCTGAAGATGTTAACTTTGTTACCAAAAAGCCTAATGAAATTAAAACATTATTTCCTGGAGTGTTTGTTACATCTTATAACATTAAATTTTACATCCAGTAAGAAACGAGCTTGAAGATTGGTATTTATTAAAGACTCAAAGATAATTTTTTTAATTTATAAATAATGTAAAGTACTGCTAGTTACTAAACATATGGATTAAATATTGCGGGTAGAAATAACAATGATCGTATCACAATACTTTACATTTTATTTAATACATGATGAACTGATATAGTGGGAACTGCCACTTTCATAATTATTGTAGGATTAAAAATTTGTTAATATTAAAGTGAACATTTGTTCGTATCAAAAGATCATATGGAAATATCCTGACAATAAACCCTAAAAATACAAAACATAATTTTATTCCATAACAATAAAACACGGAAAGACATAAATGTATTAAAAATCAGTTATCTATTTGCGTGAATTTATCTATTTACCACTAAATTGTGCTGTTAATTAATGAGTATTAATGTTTGATAATATTTTGGGCAATCAACCTTATTAAATAATTTTTGTTATAAAGAACATTTAAGTATCCACGCAATTTTCATTCCTTAATTCATCTCTCTTATTATAAAAATAATGAATTACAGTCAGTATTCTTCCGTTTTATTAATTAATTTGAGTTGTTGAACAAATAAATAGTTGATAAATAGTGTTTTTGATGTATCCTTTGAATGAACTTTATCACTTGAGAAAGATTACCTTCAACATCTTAAATGTCTAAACTGTTAAGTGAAAAATAAAGAAAAACTCTAAAGTTAATAAAAACATTGCCAAAACCTTGTTTTGCAACGTAAATTTTACTGTGAATACGTCCATTAAAATATAATGTAATATATTATTTTTTAACATACATTTAGTAGATCATTACCGACAAAAATGCATAACAGTAATATTATGAACAATAAAAATATCATTTTTCATTTTAATTACATTATTATTTTTTTTAATCTACAAAGACAGTTTTATCAGTCAGTACAGAAAGAGATTTTATAAAAATAACATCATTATCTAAATACAATACAGACCAACAATTAATTAAACAGGAAAGCATATTATAGAGAACATATACTCCTATGTATATGTATATGCACGAGTATAGATGCATATACTCGTGATTAATATTCCTGATGTGTAAATTAAAAAAAAAAAAAAACTATAATTAGACGTGTTCAAAATAGTACCAATTCCTCATCAGTAAATCATAACATTTTATTTTTTCATTACCAAAATGACTTTCTTGGAGGCATTCTTTGAACTTATAAAAATTAATAACACTACCACAAGCAATTACAGATTTCTATATAAAATAAAATAATATACTGTGTAACTAAAATCGTATATAACTGGCTGATGTATACTGCGCACTAATTGCATAGTACTGCATAATATAATAATATTGGTATCAGTTCTAAATATTTATTCAACTGGAAACAGGAATTATCTGTTTGTATTGGCTGATCAAACAAGCGATGCTCTGCTATTGTACCCGTACGTCTGAACTTATTAAATTAAGTTTGTGTTCCCATCCAACCCATTTGAACTACTGTAATTTTTCATTGAGACACTTTTAAATGTAATAAACATTATAATTTTAAAAGTAACATATTTTTTAATTCAAATCTTTGCCAAGAAAACATATTTTTACAATCAATAAATTGCCTATAATTTTTCAAATTTTTTTGATTTTATTCGATACTGCCATTAGTAAAATATGTGGACGCTATATTAGAGATACTAGTTTGTTGTGATTTATATATCTTTTATTACTAAGTCTTTAAAATAAATAAATGATGACTCTACATCTAAGTACAGAGATATTTTAAAAATGATAATAAAATATTCGAAAAAGCCGATCAAGATGAAAACAAACACAAAGGACTTAATGAATTATAATAATTTTCAAATCTTGAAATTACATGATTATTTTAGTTATACCTTAAGAAATCGTAGTGCATGAAATCTTAAGTTAGATGTATGCTCTCTCTCTCTCTCTCTCTCTCTCTCTCTCTCTCTCTCTCTCTCTCTCTCTCTCTCTCTCTCTCTCTCTCTCTCTCTCTCTCTCTCTCTCTCTCTCTCTCTCTCTCTCTCTCTCTCTCTCTCTCTCTCTCTCTCTCTCTCTCTCTCTCTCTCTCTCTCTCTCTCTCTCTCTCTCTCTCTCTCTCTCTCTCTCTCTCTCTCTCTCTCTCTCTCTCTCTCTCTCTCATTCTCTCTCTCTCATTCTCTCTCTCTCTCTCTCACTCTCTCGCTCTCTCTCTCCCCCTCTTAAAATCATCATTTAAGCATATAGATAAAAAATAAAATTTTAAAACATATCAATGAATTAAATACATTAAAAATGTATTTAAGGTTTGAAAGAAAAAAGCTAAACTGAGTTGGCTGGAGTGAGTAGGTAAGATTGCACTTCCTAAGTGCTCTGTAATTACCAAATACCATCATAGCTATCTCGTGATTAAAGTACTCAAGATCCTGCATCATAACTGAAGAGGAAGGAACATTTCGCTTCACTAATGACATTTATAATTGGGCCAGGGATATTAAAGGGAAGAACAATAATATAATTCTAGATGGTTCTTTGATTATTTCTGCAAGTAAAGTAAAATAATTACTCTGGATTCGTCCATAACATTTGGTGGAGTAGCTGTTTATTTATTTTTTTAAATTTAATTTCACTTGCTAGTTCACATGGGCCAGTAGACCTGTGCGGGAACTTTAGTCAACGAGTGAAGTAGTAAACGTTAGCCTTGTTGTGGGTTAAAATCTTATACCTTACCCTCCTATAGATACCAATTTTTGAAAAAAGTTCACCAATCATAGGTAATCTTAGATAAAACCATCTGTAACAAATCGAATGGTAGAGAAAATTACATATAAATATAGTTAACATCATAGTTTTGTTAGCATGTCTTCATTTGTATTTTGATTTAATAATGTTTATTGACCAATTTTAGGGATTAATTGGTGGAATAAATCGACATCTGACCTAGTTAAAATTCTGTGTTTTTTAGAAGTACTTGTATGTGGTGATTAATTAATAGAATCTAAACAAATTAATTTCTTTCTCATTTATATTTAAGATAATTTGAAGAATATTGAAACGTGTTACCAATTACATAATCGATGTAACAAATAATTTTTACACCCGACTGTTAATTTATGTCATAATAAGTTTATTTATTTTAAACCAGTGTAGAAAATACAAAAGCCAATGTCACTACAAAGACCTTAAAAGTGAGTAGGATCAAATCATTTATACACTAAAAATGGTAAAAAATAAATTAATTTTATTTAAAAAAAATTTAATCATACATCTTTATTAAACACACAGTTGTGTTTTTTAACTTACAGCACACATCTTTAAAAAAATATAAATTTAAAAATATGACTCCTTTCAATCAAACAAAATCAGTAACTGTAACAAAGGTTTCAACTGTTCAAATCGTAAGTTTATCAACTTGGAATCTTTTACAGTAGTCCTTAAGAGTCACTGGGCTAATATGAAGGATGTATCACATTTCCGGTCAACATTACATGGAACTGTTGACGGTTCGTAACCAGAAAAATTTTACAAGGTAAGGTGGTTAGCCCTATGCTCAACCCCCAATATGAATGGAGGACCGCACCTACTTATGGTCAGCGGGTCCAATGGACCTAACCGGGAGAAATGCTATGCATAACTCCCGACCTCTCCCCTATCCGCCACCCAGGGGACGCTCCGTATACGCCAAAGTAGGATGGCGCACGGAAAACTAAGATCAAAATCTACCATACACTAGTCCTCCCTGTGTTACTATATGGAGCTGAAACATGGTCACTGACAAGGGAATATGAGAAGAAGCTTATTGTATTTGAAAATAGAGTATTAAGAAAAGTGTTTGGTCCAGTATGCGAAGGAGATGTATAGAGAATAAGAAAGAACAGAGAATTAAGAGAAATATACACTCACCCAGATATAGTAGCATTAGTGAAAAGTAGAAGACTAAGGTGGGCTGGACATGTGTGGAGGCGAGAAAATACCTCCATTATTAATTATATTGAACGATCGAACCCAGACGGTAGAAGACCCCTTGGCAGGCCAAGACTTAGATGGAGAGATCAGGTCCTCAAAGATATTTACAAATTGGGAACTACACCTGAGGCAGCAAAGAACAGAGCAGAATGGAGAGGCATTGTTGGCGAGGCCAAAAACCAACTGGGGTTTCAATGGCCAAAGAGGCAAGGTAATTACATGGAACTGTGCCGGAAATGTATGAATTAAAAATAACAAGGATTTTTTAGAAAAAGTTACTATCTTTACCATCATATTTATGTTTACTGATCATTATTAATAAACTTTAAAATTAACTTCTTCTCAAATATGTTTCAGATAGTTGGAAATGAAATGTGTTACCCATAATATAATTTTTTTTTAGAAATAATTTGGACATAGGAATTTAATTAATAGTACTGTGTTATTTGTATTTTGGGTTTACAAAATACGAAAATCTATGTCAGTAGAAAGCACTTTAGAGCGAGTAGGATTAAACGAGTTATACCATAATAAATAAATTAATTTATCCTAATAAAAATTAAATAATATATTTTATTTAAATACTTTTATGAATTTAACTTAGTAAATATCTCTGATAAAAACATGAATTTGAAAATATTAACTTGTTCCAACCGAATAAAACAAAACTTTAACATAAGTTTCAACTTTTCAAAACGTAAGAGTACCAACTTTTAGAGTAGTTTTTGTGAGTCACTGTCCTGACATGAAGAGTGTATCATGTTTTCGGTCAACATGACACGGCTATGTTACATGGAAATGTACCGGAAACGTATTAATTAAAAATAACACGGACTTAAATATTACTGTCTTTACTATCATAATTATGTTTACTAATCATTTGTAATCAGTTTTTTTCGTGAAATATGACAGTTTTATAAAGCATGTAGCTCCTAAGGAACATATCGTATTTTAATTATAATTAAAACCAATAAAGTAACGTTGTATCACATAACATCTTTTAAAAAGAATTAATGAACCTGTAAGGAAATAATACGTGAAACTAAAATATTATTTCTTACTGTACAATGTGACTTCATAACTGCTTAAAAATTATTGTTAAATGTGTATTTACAAAACATAGATTATTTTACGTATATTTTCATTTAAAAAATGATATATTTACCATACAAATATAAGTTTCCAATAACAAATGAAAATATGTACAAAATAATCAATGTTTTTCAAACGATAAATTGTTAACAATAAAAAAAATAAAATAAATTGTTAGTTAATGTTATAAGATGAAATAAACGGGGGCACCCGAGGTGCGACATGGACTACCTGAGGGTCATAATTGGACACTCGGGGTGCGACATGCAGCGAAAGAGAACCCAAAACCAACACTCGAGGTGCGACATGGCGCTTCGGCTAGCAGTGTGGCCGTGTTGGTTAGGTTAGGTCAAAATATTGAAATGGTGTGATTATCCTAGTAACGTAGGTCCTATTTTGTATATATATATATATATATTTATTTATTTATGGACACAGAGAGAGAGCGCGTCTACAACCCCGCAGCCCTTCGCCGGGCTACCTGAGGTGGCATGTCGCACCTCGAGTGCCACCAAACAAACACTCCATTAGTTTATTTTATTTAGTTTGTATGCCTGAAGATGGTAACTTTGTTACCGAAAGCCATAGCGAAATTAAAAATATTTACTGGAGTATTTGTTTCATCTTATAACATTAAACTATATATCCAGTAAGAAACGAGCTTGAAGAATGAATTATTAGTTAATTCTAGATATTGTGAATATTGTATGATTGTTCAAACAATAGTCACAATCCTTTTTCCCATAGTGATTCATCAAAATATACCAACTCTGATTCTGCCAGTATGGTGGCTCAAAAGGACTGGCTTTCGATTCCCAAACTGAACCAATGGTTCACTTTTCTCGTTGACTAAAGTTCACGCACATACCTATAGATTCATGTTGGTTGGCGAATGGTTTAATTTTTTTTTTTTAAGAAAATGAAAATAAAAGAAAACAAGATGAATAATTTGAAAACGAAACTTGATAGCTCATAACAAAAAACAAATGAAAAAAAGTAATATTAATAAAGGAACAAATGATTTTAAATAAATGATTTAGATTCAATAACAATTTTATAAATAAAAGTCAGAAGCCAAGTGGTCCAAACTGTCAGCACTTTAAGCCTGAGTCTCAGTTGGCGCAGGTTCGAATACTGTCTTAAACTGGAAGAATTCATAAGCGCTTGTAATCCTAATCCCTGATACAGTTATAATAAAAACATGTTGGAAGCTCCGTTTAAATAAAAAAAACTTCTAAATTAAACAAACAAATTCATGTTATAGAATTTAAATAGTTATCAAACCTAGCATAGATTTGCATAAGATTGAACAGAATTGCTTTTTACGTTTTGATTGGAATTAGTTTATCGGAAAATATTGAATATGTAGGTCAATTCCAATTTTATCAATGTTTTTAAGTATCTAATGTTTACCACATAATCACGAAATCTGAAGGAATTTCCATTCGGAAATATTACTATTTGACAAAGAAATTAAAAAATATAAACAGTATTTGACACCAATAACGGTGTATATTTGATTGATCTTATGTAGAATGTTCACCTGAAATAAATGTAACATCACAATCATCAGACGAAAAAAGGTTGGATTAGGTTAGGTAAGGTTGTTAGGTTAGTTTTGTTAGGTAGGTTAGGTTACATTTGTTATAAGTTACCTAATATTACGGATAAAATATACCCTCCTAAACACTAGATAGCTTACCTAACTTAACCTACCTAACCTAATAATACTTAAATAACCTAACCTAACTCAAACAAACCTAACCCTACTTAGCTTAGCCTAACCTAACCGTTTTGTTACATATCTCAGTTGTTATTTGTTGTAGGCATAAATTGTGTCATATTTCAGTTAACAAGAAAAACTACATAATAATCGTAATGCAATAAATTATATTTTAGTGTAAAATGTTGGATCTTTTTTTCTTTTTTATAATAATAAAAAAAACTATATTCTTTTAAATATTCATATGGATTCAAATTATTGGAATTAACATTGACTAGATAAAAAAATTAAAAATACGGAAGTAGGGTGGGATCCGTATTACCAAATCTATCCAGCTTAACACCGTCAAGAGTTTATGAAACTGAAAAAAATAAATTAATTAAGTAGAAGAGATAAAACACAATATTATACACACACTATTTCAATTTTGTTTTCAGAAAGATAGTAATTATATAAACATATACTTAATTATTTGATTTAATAGCAACACATTAATGTTACCAAAAGGCATTAGACACTCTTTATATTGAATATTTAACAAAAAGAAGTAAAAACCATAAAAGGACGTTTTAATTAAAGAGAGAACGCCTGAGATTTATAAGTACTTTTATTCATTGTCACACGTAGCGATTTGGTCAGCTTCTATTGTAACTGCTAACTCTGGTGCAGGTTTATTTGAAAGTGAAGAGAGGACCGTTTTCTTTACAGGTGGACTTTATTCAGAGTGTTACTTTGTTTTTAATGCATAGAGGTACTGTAAAAAAGTATATTTCCAAAGGCATATAAATGTTAAATGATAATTTAACTATAAATTATACTCTGTGAACGTATGCCTTGGGCAATCTGCAGTTTTCTTTCAAGTATACATTTTTATGTTAAAGTAAGGATTTTTCCTGAAATAGTGTTTGTTTATAAATATTATTGTTTTATACTGTTTAATTTATTATCGCATGATGGTTAATTGTTATACGTTTGAGCTGAAATGACGACCTACTTTGAAATACGTAAGTGGGGAGTCGCCGGAGAAGGTCTTTTATACATACGTTGATTTTAGTATATGTCAGTTTATCCATATACGTAGGATATATTAAATACGCGTTCACATATATGAACATGCCATTTATGTTAAAGGAAAAGTAATCGATGCAATAAAATCAACGAATACAAAGAAAATCGTTCATTGTTTATCTGGTGAACATTTTAACCAAATTATATCTTTTTATGGACTCCCATTCCATCCCTACACTTAACTGATCCCCTCACTGGTCAATAACACCAGCCACTTGAATACTTAAGTGTCCGAAACGGCCTTAAGGCCTAATCATGTAGAACTCGAGAAATGTGGTTTACTGGCTGAGTGTGAGTTTAGTCTTACAGTCAATTAATTGTGTGCTTCTTTCAGCATCATTGGAAACCTACCATAATCGTTATGGAAAAATCTATGTTATGAAGTCTGTTTGCAATGACTATGCAACAGCACATCGACCTCTGGATCACACACATGAGCAAACAAATCTCTTGAGGGAAAAGTATACTCTGCAACGCTTAGCCAATAGGAAAAAAACTATATAAACAAATATATAGGAAAAACTATATATATATTTTATGATTATAAAGTTCTCGTGGTAAATTTAGAGAGTACATAAATAAATATTACGTGGCATGTTTAAATCATTATCTACTTTGTAGCCTTAATTAAGCTACTATTTATTTTTGATATGTTGAACAACTTAAATGAGAGATGAAAATCAAACTTCTTCAATGATAAAAATGGTGTTTATTTTTCTTCTTATAACTTCAACAAATAATAATAATAACGAAAATAAAAGAGCATTCTTTTTTTTTATTAAAGGAACACAAATAAATTAAAAATCAAAAACAAATCAAATATCTTCAGACCAGAACCTTTTTTTTATTGATTAATTCTTAATTCAAAAATTTAGAAAATTGAAAATATCTCAAAATTGAAAATTGAAATTGAAAATCAAAATTTAAAATCAAAATCAATATTGAAAATCAAAATTAAATTGAAAATCAAAATCAAAGTTGCAAATCAAAATTAAAATTGCAAATCAAAATCAAAGTTGCAAATCAAAATTAAAATTGCCTCCGGGAGATCTGAAAAGAAATAAATAACCAGCTTTTAGTGACTTGAAACATTTTCCTTTTTTTTACAAAATTTTTAAACAGAAAACAAAGCACTCTCAGAACTGTCACTAGAAGAGTGACTACAAACAAGAACAAGTTTTAACCGCGCATGCTTGGTGGATCTTACCCTATCTACTAAAACCCTACTGAAAAACCTAACTAGAGAAAACTTGTAAAAATTACTTACGTAGCTGTCCTGGAGGTTTTAACCCACAACGTGACCACAAACAAAGCGCGACATACGCACACACACTCACTAGCGACAAGGAAAATTGCCGATCCGGAAAACAAGACTCCGAACGGTTAAAATCGCCGTGAAGAACAAACGTGGTCACTCGCCAAAAGATTACTTAAAACTGCTCGAACGCCCGCAAACCTTCCACCAACGGACTTACCCCCTCCTTACTCTAGAAGCTAAATCAACCAATAAGAACCCTCTAAACCAGGACAACCGAACAAGTAAGACTCACCAAACATGTAGACTTCAGAAAACATGTCGCATGAAATTGACAGGAAATTAACAACGTGAATATACTGGTTATTTAGCTAATTTAAATGGGAAAAAACTACTTTTTTATTTGAAAGGGGAAGATTCTGAATTTTTCTCAAAACTTGGAGAATTTATATTGAAAACTTTTGGTAAAAGAACCAAACACCTAAATCTCTCAGTTCTTACAATATTTAACATTTTCTAGACACAATTCTCTAAAATCATTATAATGAGACAATTAACAATTGTTACAACTTCAAATGCCTTATTAGAGCATATTGTTCGATTATTACATTATACAAAATAGTGTTTTAATTAGCATAATACGTGTTGGTATATATACAGTACAAGTAAACGTCACACAACACAAATTTATTACAATATAAGCACAAAATGCACAAATATATTACAATACAAGTACAAAATGCACAAATATTATGGTGATCGATTTCGGTGAACCACTATCACCTTCCTCAGACCAGAGGGATTCACAAAAGAATGGGATAAAAAAAAATTCACAAAAAAAACGTGACAAGGTGGATAACCTCAATATGTAAGTATATATTTGTTTACTATTTGATGATAGACGATTCTTCAACCCTTCAACTGTTGAAAGCAACTCTAAATAAAAAAAATCGATACCTATAATGTTATATGGAAATATATTCATAGTTATTATCCACCTATAGTTATCGTAAATTAATAAAATACTGTTTTAGCTCCCTTTTCTTTTGATTTTTATTTTGTAGGTTTTGTAAACTTCTTGGCAATGAATTAAGTAAGTGAGGTATTTTATACTGTAACAAATATGAAAACAAATAATGTATCACTTTTATCTGGGTTAACATATTGTAAAACAGCCTATGAGTATATAATAAGTAATACAATCACTATGGTACTTAAACATATTATGTTAAATATATTGATATGATAAAAGTCCAGCTTTAAGATTTTGTATTTCAATCCTTAAATCAGATCTAAGAAGCTACTTGTGCTTGAGGTATTGGATGGTTACCATTTGTGATTAGTAAATGTTCAATGTGATAAAGTAAAAGCTGCAAATAAAATAAATAGTCCTGGACCAAGACAAGAAAGAAAATCCAATTTACTTTTGTCTTCCATTAAGTGGCAAAGTGGTCAGCGTCTGGGGTGGATTAAACTTATATTCTGGAACTAACTCGTCCAGTCTTAACATCCTGGGTTTCCAAGGCCAGCACAATCTGATTCCAGGAACAGTCTTGATGTACTATGATAGCCAAGGATATAATCAATCATCCAACAATATAACTGGTTCAACTGGTCTTTTAAAATATAGGGTTTTACATTAAAATGCATTCTTAATTATCACAGAAAGTCGGAGTCCTTTTTCAAGTGAAAATAGTTAAAAACGTTTTACACCTTCAATATAAATATACTGCTTAAGTAAATCTGACCCAAACTACTCAGAGTAAGAGAACATTCAAGATGAAACTACTCATTAACTCTCATATTATCATAGCAGTACATGTACCATAATAATTGCTGCCTTGATCTATGTAAAAACATTCCATATGATATATTATTTTGTGAACCTCATATTTTTTCATGAAATCCAATAACTATTCCACATGTCATAAGGACGCTCAAATACGAAATCCTTCCGTGAAATATCTTTAAAAATGTATAGGTTAAATGATGGTCATCATCATATAGTTTGTTCCTCTCTTTAAACATTATTTTATTAACCATAAAACTTAATAATTCATGGTAAGTTAACTTTATCCAAAATGTTTATAACTTTATGGCCACAATAGTGCTAGTTCAATTAATTTGCCTGCTATAGTGAATCGATCTACTGGACCGATTCACTGACAGACTACACTACTGGGCTATTAGATCACTACTGATCTACTTTTCCACTAACGGTCTGCCTGACCACACCACCGGTCTGGCAGATCCACCACCGGTCTGTCAGACCACACCACCTGTCTGTCAGACCACACCACTAGGTTACTAGACCGTCACCGATCTACTGGTTGACCACCAGTCTACTGGCTCACCACTGACCTGTCAGACCACATCACTTGACTACTTGACCACTACTGATTTGCTGGTCCACTATCGGATTGCCGGACACACCACCGGTCTGGCAGATCCACCACCGGTCTGTCAGACCACACCACCTGTCTGTCAGACCACACCACTAGGTTACTAGACCGTAACCGATCTACTGGTTGACCACCGGTCTACTGGCGCACCACTGGCCTGTCAGACCACATCACTTGACTACTTGACCACTACTGATTTGCTGGTCCACTATCGGATTGCCGGACACACCAACGGTCTGCTAGACTACACTACTGAGCTACTGGACCACTACCAATATACTTTTCCACTACCAGTCTGCCAGACCACACCATCAGTCTGACAGACCACACCATTAGGTTAATGGACCACACTACCGGTCTACTGGACCACCACTGGTCTGCTTGACCACTATAAACTTTTATTTGCACAAAAAGGCAATATAACTGTTGGAAAAAGGTCTAAACCTTTCTTAAAAATCCTTTTTAAAAATGTGGGTTATACAAATAAATTTGTAGTCTTTAAAAATGACGGTTTAAAGATGGGTAAACTAAAGGACTACCTATCATTTTCCTGTAAGTAGTCGTTCATAGCTGTTGAAGATCTTTCTAGGTCCAACTACCTTATATTAATTAAAGACTCGTATAATTTTTTAAAAAATACATCATTGCTTAGTTTTAATCAGTATCCACGTTTATATTAGTATTGTTTATTTAAAAAGTTCATTAAATAAATAAATAATCAACAAGACTCATAAGGCCACAAAGTTATACTTAATTTTTTTTAAACTCATATTAATACCTGTTGATATTTATGAACATTGTATTTAAATTGGTTCAAACAAGGAAAGGAGGGTATATAAAATTTTCTCACGACTTCACTAAAAATCTCCAATACAAGATACAATTGTACTACTGTTACTGGAATAAATTTGGGGTTATTAAAATTATATCACGTTATTTTATTTTAATTTGTAATAACCTCAGTAAAAACCAATAATACGCCACAAGTTAGAAGTAAGAATAATTATCCATATTTTTTCAACATTGGGAATTAAATATTTTGTTGCAATTTTTATATTTTCCAAAGGAATCTTATTTTTACTGACGTAGAACTTTTATATTTTCACGCTCAGTTATATAAATAACACTTTTGCAAAAATAAGTTCTGAACACGTTTGTAACATGGCGAACATTTGGAATATTTATTTAGGTTCCTGTAATAACTGAAGCCTTTCTGAATATTAGTTCCAACAATACACATGGTTCATAAAGCAATTCTTCACTTTGTTAAGTAATAAATGTCGAATAAAAGACGGTTCATAAACTTTTGCCAAAACTCAGAGAATATTTGTTCACTGTAAAATCCACCTCCTCCTTTAAATTGTTTGAAATTCATTCCAAGCAACATTTATTAACAATTTGGAATTTTCCCTATATATTTAGTTTACCAAGAATTGAGAGTGAGGCTCCGCCTAGACTGTGGCTGTTACGAGAGCACCGACCAATAAAAAGAGGGTGTTCACGTGGACTCTTGATTTAAAAAAATATTGATTCATTGGTCATTCAGGCTCTGGCAGACAGTAAAGTTGACTACAACACAATGTGAACGCCTGTGAATCGGCCTAACGACTACGTCACATAAGTAGAGAGACAGTGGAGCTTCACTTCGATGAACGGAACATGAGTTACTCTTTTTAATGAATTTAAAATTATATGCAATTCAATATTCAAACTAGACAGATGTGTCTTTTTATTCTCCATATCAAGCAAGAAGTCAATAAATTTTTAGGATAAAATAAAACAATCTCCTCAAAACATTAAGGTATTTTGAGGTTTGGTAATTATTTACATAAAAGCCACCAACTGTTTATTTTTTAAGAATTTTGAAAACCCACAAGCTAACCGTATTTTGCGGGATAACAGTTAGCTTGTTATCCCTTCCTCATATACCATCATAAGTATGAACTTATGATGGTAAATGTATTTTTTCACCCAGAACACAAAATACATTTAATGAATAACGATGCATATAATTTATACGTTTACAGCGTGTAATATCTTAATATTTAAAAATACAAATAATTGTTGTACGCAGTTCTGTTGGCTGTTATTGACCGAGTTACAAATCGTTTACGTAACTTACATATTCTTGAAGTTGGTTAAATCCCAGCTTCATTAGTTAGTGGCTCTCAGTTCGATCCAAATCATAATCACAATAAATTTTGAAAGATATCAGCTGATAACCACCAGCTGTTCATTTGTCATTGGCTAATCATCACTTAACATTCTCCAGTTGAATTAATGACACTTTCTGAAGAATAGTCAGTCTCAGTTTGTAACAATGACTACATTTGTTCATCTACACTAGCCTATATCTTGATGATAGGCATCCTGAGAATAAATTAAATAAAATTATATTTAACAAGATCAAAATTATGAATTAGTATATAAAGTCTAGAGGACTGAGAGGAATAACCTTCACAAAGAGATCTCGTCATATACATGTTAGGATAGTCCAAGTTCCCTGAGGAGAAAGACGTTTGACACGTCTCTAGACTCTCGTTCACGTCATTAGATCCATATATTTTGTAAGGGATCTAGATCAACGTAAAATAATTAAACTCTAACATTATTCTTTGTTTACTTAGTTTTTTAACGATGGAAACTGTGCAAGATTATCAAATCTAATAAATTTGTAACAACTTACTCGCATAGAATTAATTTATACAAAACAATAATTAGTTGTTAAGTATGTTAATACAGATTTTCAGTTGAGCACTACAAGAAATGTTGTTCTAGATTTTATCTCAACTGTTACTAGAAGCAAAGAACCTGCCTCACTAACACACACAACATGTTCCCCCTTCCTCTCTCCTGGCGGGGGAAAGGGGTTCCTACAGATGTGATGACGATCATTGTTACACAGTTAATACAATTATATTCTTCTAAATAACTGCTAGAAAAATAATACATACTGAATATCCACAACTTTACTTAATCAAAGTACATTTCTTATATTGTGTCGTGATGAATAGACTGTGCAGTTATTAAACATATAACCGCATATCACACAATGGTGATGACCCTCTCACCCACCCAAAACGTACGATGGTAATGAAACTACCCCCCAACCAAACACGTACTATGGTAATGGCCCTCCTACCCACCCAACACGTACTATGTTAATGACACTCCTACTCACCCAACACCAAAACGTGCGATGGTAATGAAATCTCCTACCCACCCAACACGTACTATGTTAATGACTCTCCTACCCACCCAACATTATTATAATAATGACCTTCCTACCCACCCAACACGTACTATGAAGATGACCCTCCCACCCACCCAACACGTACTATTGTAATGACCTTCCCACCCACCCAACACTTACTATTGTGATGAACCTCCCACCCACCCAACACGTACAATGGTGATGGCCCAACATGTACTATGGTAATAACTTTCCCACCCACCCAACACTTACTATGGTCACTGTCCCCACATGCTCCATCCCGCAAATTGTACAAAAGTCCATCGTCCATAACTCCATCACTGATAGCAAACTCTTTCAATGAAGTTTTTGTACAAAGGCATATATTATTAATGTAACATTTAAGCCAAATATTGTTAACATTTAAACTCAACATTTGAAAAAAATATAATTTATAGAAAAATAATTGGTTGAACTTAAAAAAGGCTTCACACTAGGTTGGTTAGTATCTTTTGTCCACTACACTCCAAACATTTTAGAAAACATATAGAACGGTTTCTTAATGAGTTGCATACCTAGAATAACCAAATTATCCACTTTATTATTATTATTCATTATTCATCTCTAAGACGCCGATCGTAGAGATATGGGCGAATATGAGGGGTGAATGAGTGTGATGAGTGTAGATGAACTAGTGTAGTCATTGTTACTATCTGAGTTCGGCTTAGCTCAGAAAGGACTATTTATTAATAACCAAATAGCCAGGGAAACTATGGGACCTACAGCTTTACGTGGAATTCAAACCACTTAGTGTTGGTCTGATCTTAAGCTAACTCACAAGTCTGACACTCAGTTCTCTCACCCACACATCTGAACCTTGACTACCATTCAACACGGACACTCCAGATTTCTCTAGTAGTGTCTACGTTGACGACAACCATTGAGCAGACGCCGTGCCGGTATTAAGAGAACCGATCATGGAACCTATCACCTACAATCTCCCAAACACTTTGTCCCCAAGTAGCTAAATCACCATTAAGAAATTTTTTGAATTTTTCTTAGCATATATTTATTAAATAAAAGAAGACTGACAATTTTGATACTTTAATTCAAAAGATCTAATAAACATTTTTGATGAACACCCTTAAGTAAAATGAAGTTATAACCACTCACGAGTCCAGTAATTGACATTTAGTAGTATAATTCATAAACATTCCAAAATAATCGTTTCATCTCGTCGGATGAAAACTCAAATTTCCTGAGCTAAATGTCAACAGGTTTATGTAAATTGGCGTGACGTGTTTTACTCACAGATTCAGCTGTTCCGTTTCAATGTCTCTCCCCACTCCCCCTTTCCTCTAACACGTGAAGTAATTTATAATGTAACTGATTCAATGTTAAATACGTATTACGTATGAACATTACTTAAATTCATTCCAACGGTAAGTCTTATCAAATATTTTGTAGTGCCCTGTAGGAAAACTGTTAAGAACTTAGCTTTTATAAACTGTTTTAAAGTGCTATATTGAGTAGCTCTTATGTATTTAATTGGACATTGCAAACTTAATATTTATCTGCCAATATGTATAAATATACTGCGAAATATTGTATATTCGAGTTTAAATGTAATTTATACGTTTATAAGTGTATTGTTGTAATCCTAGTACTTGAAGTGAAAGAGTTTGGACATGAGTTTTTAACAGAGCAGCTTCATGCAACTTATGAGGCTTTTAATCAAAAAGCAATAACATTGTAATCATATTCAATTTAAATGAATAAGCCTAGAGTTGCTAGTTGGTACTTATAGTATACCTAAAATTGAAAATACAGCCATAAACAGTATGGTTCGGATTCCAGTTTAATTTCTTTTGTCACTAGATTTGGAATAACCGGCTTTTCCTGAAATAAGTAAATTTCAGATAAAATTCAGACTAATATCATTCTTATTCCAATCCATACTCTTCATTCTTCGTTGATATAATATTTCATGTTTACAAAATGACACAGAATAATAATCTCATGTATACATTCTTATATATAAAACGTGAAGCCTTTTTTAACCACGCAACTCCTCTCTTGATAAATATAAACAGTTGAGGAGTCAAACAATTTTCCTCTGTTTGTAGAAGTGCAATAAGGTCTTAATTATTCAATATTTTTACCCTGAAGGGTACGAGAAGCCCTAAAATTACGTATTTCGGCCATAAGAATAACATGCAGAGAGATTCAAATGAGTCGTAATGTAACAGCTGATCAAATGTAAATAACGATTTTCAAAAAGTTAAAACAGCTGTTGGAATGTAAACAATGGTGTTTGTAATATTGAGGTTAGATATTTCGTAATGTTAAAACCAGGAAAGGTTGTAAACATGGGTTTATTCAACTTCGATTGTAGGGCTCCGCTATACTGGACTTGAAGGTTACAATGGCTGTCTAATGCAGTTATTTTATTTATTTAATACTCGTCAGCTGTTAAACAAGAACAAACGAAATTAACATGTTTCAAATAGGTTAAATAATACCACTGGTTGTTTAATAAATAGGTATCAACACAAGTAATGTGAGTGAGATACTGTAAATAAATGTATTATTGTGATTTTACGTTGTACAATTAGCCTACTATTATTTGTAGTCGAAAGTCTCAGGCCGAGGTGTAGCGAGTGTAGCGAGTGACGAGTTTGGTACGCGGAGCGTGCAGGGGTGTCCCCTAGTTTTATATTAAAATGCCTCAAACGTCAAAATTAAATTAACTATATGAACATGAGTGTTAACTTTAAGTTAACAGTTTAGTTGGTATTAGTAGGTTCAAACCACATTAGTTTGCTTAGATCAACATAACTGTAAGCCACTTAATACATTAAACTTGACAAAGCTTTAAACCTAGTTACAATCTGTGGCTTTCTCATTAGTTAACATCTTGTCTTTTCTCTTTATTAACAAGTAACATGCTGTAATACGATTCACTGCTTAAGTATCACTAACTTTTATGAGCTTGTATTAAATAAATGCTCAATTTTATTATATGTTTTGCTTATTTCTATTAACTAGTAAACAAGAAAGACCTTTATTTAGTCTCATAGTCTGGGAAAACTGACAATAATCTAAAATGTATTTGAATAATTCAATTCTATTTAAAAAGTCATAATGATCTCTGAATTAAATACAATATACATTAATTGCACTCTAGTAAAATTTAATTTAATGTTTTGGCCTTTCAGTGACAAGGCTACATTCATCAGATACATCAACCTCGTTACTGAAAAGCTTCAAAAATAAAAATGTATAATTACTTAAGTGTTTAGGCCTTTCTTACGTTAACATTATTAGTTTGAAAAAAGAAGAATCATAAGAATGTTACATAATTATTTTATATCATTCGCAATTACGTATTTTTCTTTAAAATAATATATTAAATATATTTCATTATATTACGAATAATATCCACCCATCCTTCCATCAAATAGTTAATTCAACTGTTTTTAATGTTATATTAAACAAAATGTATACAACATTTTACCAGAAGAGATTTTCTAGTATATAAGAAAACAGTATTTGTTTTATGTAGTTAGATATCATAGAAAACGTATTTATACTTAGAAATCTATTAAAAATTGCTTTAAACTTGAAAAAAGAAAGAAAAACATTTTAATCTTATTTTACACTACAATATATGCATTAACATTTCATATAGAAATCATAATAAATTAGGACCTTTCTAAAATTCATCACATACTACTGATAAATTTCTTATATATATTTTCAAAATTAGCGATTATAAACTGAATAAATTAATCAAGTTGATTCATTTTCATATTCAGTTATGGATGACATGTAGTTTAGCAAAACTTGAGCATTATAGCGAAATATTAATTTTAATAAAATAACTTCAATATTTAAAAAAAATAATTATAGTATGCAGACATTATTAAAGTAAAAAGTAACTTCTCACATTAAAACTTATAACATTGTATGTATAAAATCGTACCTAATGTACAAAATCGTACCTAATGTATAAAATCGTACTGAATGTATAAAATCGTACTTAATTTATAAGATCGTACCTAATTTATAAAATCGTACCTAATGTATAAGATCGTACCTAAGTTATAAGATCATACCTAATGTATAAAATCGTACATAATGTATAAAATCGTACATAATGTATAAAATCGTACCTAATGTATAATATCGTACCTAATGAATAAGATCGTACCTAATGTATAAAATTTTACCTAATGTATAAAATCGTACCTAATGTATAAAATCGTACCTAATGTATAAAATCGTACCTAATGTGTAAAATCAGGACTTTGAGCATGGCTTGGATATAGCGTAGGCTGGAAACTAGCCTGGACAGTGACTAATTATCAGTAATGTTAACCTTGTACCGGTTTTCCCCGTAAAGATAAATAGCCTTAGTCTATGGGAAATGACAGAGTAAGGCTAAGAAGAAGATCGGACTATGCTTCAATAAAAATAAAAAAAGGACTTTGGAATGTGCAAGTGCAGTTCTAAATGCAGTTTAAAGAACTTCTATACTACCTAGAAATAGAAAGTCGTACATAAAAAAATTATAGTTTTACCTTCGAATAGTTTTATTGTGGTGTTACTTTTCGAATATAAATTTATCAGTTTTTTAATATTGCACCCCAGTCATAATTCTGAGATATTGGTTAGCCAAATACAATTTCAATATAGCTTTGTTTATTACCCAATTAAAGGAAAACATTTTTACACTTTAAAATGTTCAGAACAAAATTGGGTATGAGATGGTGCAGTAACTGTAGCGTGCATAAACACTGAAACAGTTACGTATAAGACATTTGTTAAAGGCTACTGAATACCGCAAGTTTACTAATTAAAGAAACAACTATGTCAAACTTTCCTCATGTCTAGTGCAGAATGACACCAGTTTTGTATTCAGTTTTCATAAAAAATACTAACTTACCATTGCCTAGAATACTACATGAAAATTAGCTGAAGCCTTCTTACGTTCTGGTCTAGTGTCTACTAAGTCTTGGATCTATCCCATTTAACATTCTCATTGCAGTATGACTTCAGTGAGGGAAGTTATTAAGTTGTATAAATTACAAATTTATTTAATTATAAATGAATTTATTTATTTATTCAGGATGGTAGTACAATGTTTACTTCTTAAATGACAAAGAGAATAGAAAATAATATACATAAAGTGAAGTAATATTTAAGAAAAATATAAAATTTCTTTTTGAGAACATTTCTAAAACTTGCTGTCTGAGATCAAAGACGCCTGAGGTTCATTGTTGGAATACCTTCCCTTGATGGTAGGGGTTGGTTTGACGCAACACTATCTTTACAAGTGTTTTCAGTTATTTTTTACTAAATAAAATAAAGTTCAAGTAACGATTTATGTAGGTAAAACAATATTTTATATACATATACGTCATACGCTGTTTCATTCTTTATTGCGGTTTTTAAAAAAATCACGACTTTAATCGAACATAACTATATAGTAAAACATTACACGAAATAATTAACAATATAACGTGACTTCAGATTTACAAAGTAAAAGATGAATAATATTAGAAATATATAAATCACTCATATGTAAGTATACAATTTAAACGAACATTAGTGTAACTTCAAAAAAATAAGTAACAAGAAACCTTTATATATATATATATATATTGTAGCCTTAATTAAGCTACTATTTATTTTTGATATGTTGAACAACTTAAATGAGAGATTAAAATAAAAATTCTTCAATGATAAAAAGTTTCTTTATTTTTTTTTTATTAACTGCAACAAAATAAAATTGGATTTCTTATATAAATAATAATAAAAACGAAAATAAAGTATCTTTCTTTAGCAGATTAAAGGAACACAAATAAATCAAAATAAATTAAATCAAATATCTTCAGACCATAACCTTTTTTTTAGGCCAACTGTATCAATAAATCTCTTTAAATTCTCAATTTCAAAAATTTACTTAAATTGAAGATTTTCCTTAAATTGACAAATATTGCAAAATTGCCTCAAAATTCTTAATTTGAAAAATTGAAATATTGAAAACTGAAAAATTGAAATTGCCTCCGGGAGATCTGAAAAAAAATAAATAACCAGCTTTTAGTGACTTGAAACATTTTCCTTTCTACAAATTTTTTAAACAGAAAACAAAGCACTCCAAGAACTGTCACTAGAAGAGTGACTACAAACAAGAACAAGTTTTAACCGCGCATGCTTGGTGGATCTTACCCTATCTACTAAAACCCTACTGAAAAACCTAACTAAAGAAAACTTGTAAAAATTACTTACGTAGCTGTCCTGGAGGTTTAACCCAAAACGTGACCACAAACAAAGCGCGACATACGCTCACACACTCACTAGCGACAAGGAAAATTGCCGATCCGGAAAACAAGACTCCGAACGGTTAAAATCGCCGTGAAGAACAAACGTGGTCACTCGCCAAAAGATTACTTAAAACTGCTCGAACGCCCGCAAACCTTCCACCAAAGGACTTACCCCCTCCTTACTCTAGAAGCTAAATCAACCAATAAGAACCCTCTAAACCAGGACAACCGAACAGGTAAGGCTCACCAAACATGTTGACTTCAGAAAACATGTCGCATGAAATTGACAGGAAATTAACAACGTGAATATACTGGTTATTTAGCTAATTTAAATGGGAAAAAACTACTTTTTTATTTGAAAGGGGAAGATTCTGAATTTTTGTCAAAACTTGGAGAATTTATATTGAAAACTTTTGGTAAAAGAACCAAACACCTACATCTCTCAGTTCTTACAATATTTAACATTTTCTAGACACAATTCTCTAAAATCATTATAATGAGACAATTAACAATTGTTACATTATTTTCCCCCTTCAAAAGAAAAAAAAATTTTTTTTTTTGAAACCCTATCATCATCACATCTCTAAAAGGACATAATATTTTCTAACCTTAACAACCATTTCTTTCAAAGCTAACCTAAACCTTTCCTTTTTCAGATCTCCAAACAAAAAGTTTCTCTCTTAAACAACCATCTTACAAACTACTACAACATTTAAATTTGTTATCACACTGTCACTTGAAACTCGGGTCAAGAGCACAAGACCAGTCCATTGTTGACAGTCATTGTTGTCCCCACTCCATTGTCCATCAGCCGTAGAACGGGACCGCAAGCTTGTCCCCTCATCCGAACAGCTGACAGCTTGGCCGATCGATGAACTAGACCGGTTTTGGGTTAACTACGGCCGTCGTCACACTGCATCCTCCAGTCCACAGCAAGTGTCTCACATAAACAACAGTTAACCAAAGAGGCATTAGACAGTGTTGACATACAACGCTCTGTTGCGTGTTCCATGTGATGCGGTGTGTGTAGATCGGAGAGCCATTCAAAAGAATTGTTTTTCTTTTTTTTTTTTTTTTCCTTTTCAATGAAGTGCTTCAAAATGAGTGCTCAGTGTCGTTCCGTTTGGTGAAAACCAGGAGTTTCGCAGTCCATAAGTGCTTGGATACAAAAGAAGAAAGAAAAAAAAGTTGGGTGCGTAAGTCCACTCATATTAAAACAATTCACCAACCAAACAAAACTCAAAATTTTTCCCACTTGCTTCTCCTTTCAGTGTTGTGTTTTGTTTTGTTGTTATTTACAAACAATAGGAACAGGCTGGAAACTGGTATTGGAAATACATTACAATTAAAAAAAAATACATAATTTTTCAACTTACATTCTGTTCTAGAAGCTCAAAATTCTTTCTTGTACTATTTAACACACTTATCATATAACAAGAATACAAATACAGATTAAATTTCAAATACATAATATTCATGGATAATTAACTACTCAATATAATTTACATAAATAAAATTTGTTTACTCTTTGTTTACTTTTGTCCACCAAGCAATTTATTCGAACATAAAAATTTCATTAAACTTTAAAAGTAATCACTTTGACAGTCTTAATCTAACAAATTCTAATCTAACAATTTTAATCTAACAATCATCAAATATCTACATGACATAACATTCTTTTGCTGAAAATTCATAATTAATATACTAATTTCACTTTTCTGAAACTGAAATACAACAGGAGCATTAGTAATCCGTTATTTACAAACAGACATATAACATGTAAACAAAATTAGTCATTCATTATCAACTTCAATAATCAAATAATACATTTTAAATAAATTTCAAATATATCAAGTAACCTTGTTTAACCATCTATTTAATTACACAAAATTTTTTTTTTTATAACCTGAAAATTATTAATTGCTGAAAACATACATAATTAATTAAAGTTCATAACCCTTCATACATTACCAACTCATATTTACCACCTTCAAGAATAATCTTATTCACTTCTTTAGACCTTGACATCTTTTATGTGCACTCTTCGCACTTCTTTGGGATTGGACAGCCTCTGCACCAATATGCTCACTGGACTCAGCTGGGCTAGCACCTGGTACGGACCCTCATAGATGCAATGCAGCTTCTCCTGGAATCCTCGGCTTTGGTCGGACTGCACCCGTGATCTGATGTAGACCTGCTCTCCGATGCGAAGTGGGTTCCCAGGTGGTCCATCCGCCTTGTGTTTGTTGCGATCTCTCATCCTTCGAAGGTTGTCCACTGCTTTCTCTAACTGCTTTAGTCGGTCTTCTTCACTGAGATTCCTCTCCACCAGGTCGTTCAAACTCCACTTGTTGGTTAACGGATCGTTTTTGGCGTGGTTAAACATTAATTCAAATCCACTAAATCCAGTACTCTCACATGTGTTGTTGTTTATGGCTAAATTCAATTCACTGATTTCTTTGTCCCATTTATTTTGTTTGTTATGTGCATAGATTTTTAATATGGCTTTCAAATTGCGTAAAAACCTTTCACTTTTGTTACCCTGGGGCTGATAAGGTATAGTCGTTTTATGAATTATTCCTTTTTTAAAGAAAAATTGTCTTAATTCATGAGCTTGAAAGTAAGACGCGTTATCTGACACTATTATTTTAGGCAGTGAGAACAAGCTGAAAATTCGATCATTTAACAATTCTTGAATTTTATTGGATTTAATTTCTTTCATGGGGAATAACCAATTAAATTTTGTGAAATCATCCACAACAATAAGCAAGTACTTGTTTTGTTTACTACTCCTAGTTAATGGTCCAAATATATCCATGTATAACTTTTCCATAGGCTGCTTCGAGTAACTTGATACTACAGGTCCTTTTAAATATTTATTTGTACTTTTACATTTTTTACACAATTCACACTTTTGCACTAACTTTTTTATATTTTCATGTAAATTAGGCCTATAAAAGTACTGGTTTATTTTTCTAAAAGTGTTAGCTATTCCAGGATGTCCACCATAGGTTGACGTGTGATAATACTCAAACACCATGTTTATTAATTCTTCGGGTAAATAAACCCTATCCTTACTTCGGTTGTTATATTTATACATTAAAACACCATTTTTCAAAAAATATTTTTCATTGTTAGTTTTGTTTCTTATACTACATATAATTTTTATAATTTCCGGATCCTTATTCTGATATTCAGATAACTGTACACATGACATAGGAAAGTCTGTTATGTTAGTTATAAACAGTCTATTGGAGCTGGAGTTGACAATAACAGGTTCTACAGTGGGTGAAACATCGCTACTCTCTTCCTTATCTACATCCATTGTCTGCACTACCGACTGATCATAACAATGAACTAAAATGTCCTCACTTGGAACTTCCTCTTCATTATTGCTAAATATTCTACTTAGATAGTCTGCTAATACATTATCTTTACCCTTAATTATTTCTATTTTAAATGGTAAACTCAGAATTATTTCACACCATCTTGCTAGTTTTCCTAATTTTCTACAATGTGTTAGAATCCAAGCTAAGGCACTATTGTCACACCTCAAAGTGAATGGCTTTACTTCCAAATAACTATAAAATTTCTGTATTGAGGCTGTTACAGCTAAGCATTCCTTATGGTAAATACTCATTACTTTTTCACTTTGATTTAGTTTTTTAGAATAAAAAGCTACTGGCTTAAGATCGGCTCCCTCATACTGTAATAAACATGCTCCAACTGCATTGTTACTGGCATCAGTGTGTAGAATAAACTCTTGCTCATAATTAGGTATTTTTAATACTGGTGGATTGCTAATTATTGTTTTTATTTTATCAAAACTTTCCTGACACTTGGAATTCCATTCAAATTTAACATTTTTCTTCCTTAATTCATTTAAAGGAGCTGCAAGTTCAGCATAATTTGGAATAAATTTAGCAAAATAACTGGACATTACTATAAATCGACTTACAGCTTTGCTATTGGTAGGGGGTTTGGCACTTAAAATTGAACTGGTGCGCTCAGGATCTATTGTAACTTGATTATGGCTGATTAGATATCCTAAAAACTTTATTTCTTTAAATACAAATTTTACTTTTTCTGGGTTAACAGTGAGGTTCCATTTATTGAGTCTTTCAGTAACTTCTTTAATATGTTGTAAATGTTCATTTAATGTCTTGGAATAAATTATTAAATCGTCCACATAATTAATAACACACTTGAATTTCAGTCCCTCCAGTACTCTATTTAAATAACTGGATAACAAAGATGAGCCTAAATGAAGACCAAATGGAATGCGATTGAATTCAAAGCTTTCAAATGGTGTACTAAAACTTGTTATTCTTTTACTTTCTTCCGATAATCTAATTTGGTGAAAACTGCTACATAAATCTAAGACTGTAAAATATTTTGCTCCTTCTAGGAAATGGTGAATATCATGCAAGTCACCCAGCGGTGTGTTTACTTTCTCTATTTTCTTGTTTACTTCTGAATAATTAATAACTAGCCTATATTTGTCTTCACCCTTCGGTACTAAGAATGCAGGGCTATTGTATGGTGATTGACTAGGTCTAATAATATTTTGTTTAAGTAAATCATCTAATATATTTTTCAAAATTTTCATCTTAGCAGGATTAACTGGATATGGTCTAATATTGACAGGAGTAGTATCATTCAACTTAATTGTATATTCATAATCTATTCCACTGCCTATTTTATTAGTGTAAACATTTGGATATTTTTCTATTAAATCAACTATTTCTTCCTTGACTTCACTACAGCCAATATTTACATGCAGCGAAAGAGAACCCAAAACTAACACTCGAGGTGCGACATGCAGCGAAAGAGAACCCAAAACTAACACTCGAGGTGCGACATGCAGCGAAAGAGAACCCAAAACTAACACTCGAGGTGCGACATGCAGCGAAAGAGAACCCAAAACTAACACTCGAGGTGCGACATGGCGCTTCGGCTAGCAGTGTGGCCGTGTTGGTTATGTTAGGTTAAGTTAGGTCAAAATATTGAAATGTTGTGATTATCCTAGTAACGTAGGTCCTATTTTGTATATATATATATATATATATATATATATATATATATATATATATATATATATATATATATGTATGGACACAGAGAGAGAGAGAGCGTGTCTACAACCCCGCAACCCTTCGCCGGGCTACCTGAGGTGGCATGTCGCACATCGAGTGTCAGTTTTATGGATGGCCCTTTGGTTCGCTGGGATTAACACAGGTAGTCCATGTCGCACCTCGAGTGCCACCAAACAAACACTCCATTTGTTTATTTTATTTAGTTTGTATGCCTGAAGATGGTAACTTTGTTACCGAAAGCCATAACGAAATTAAAACTATTTAGTGGAGTATTTGTTTCATCTTATAACATTAAACTATATATCCAGGAAGAAACGAGCTTGAAGAATGAATTATTAGTTAATTCTAGATATTGTGAATATTGTATGATTGTTCAAACAATAGTCACAATCTTTTTTCCCATAGTGATTCATCAAAATATACCAAGTCTGATTCTGCCAGTATGGTGGCTCAAAAGGACTGGCTTTCGATTCCCAAACTGAACCAATGGTTCACTTTTCTCGTTGACTAAAGTTCACGCACATAGCTATAGATTCATGTTGATTGGCGAATTGTTTAATTTTTTTTAAGAAAAGGAAAATAAAAGAAGTCAAGATGAATGATTTGAAAACGAAACTTGATAGCTCATAACAAAAAATAAATAAAAAAAGTAATATTAATAAAGGAAAAAGTGATTTTAAATAGATGATTTAGATTCAATAACAATTTTATAAATAAAAGTCAGAAGCCAAGTGGTCCAAACTGTCAGCACTTTAAGCCTGAGTCTCAGTTGGCGCAGGTTCGAATACTGTCTTAAACTGGAAGAATTCATAAGCGCTTGTAATCCTAATCCCTGATACAGTTATAATAAAAACATGTTGGAAGCTCCGTTTAAATAAAAAAAACTTCTAAATTAAACAAACAAATTCATGTTATAGAATTTAAATGGTTCAAACCTAGCATAGATTTGCATAAGATTTAACAGAATTGCTTTTTACGTTTTGATTGGAATTAGTTTCTCGGTAAATATTGAATATTTAGGTCAATTCCAACTTTATCAATGTTTTTAAGTATCTAATGTTTACCACATAATCACGAAATCTGAAGGAATTTCCCTTCGGAAATATTACTATTTGACAAAGAAATTAAAAAATATAAACAGTATTTGACACCAATAACGGTGTATATTTTATTGATCTTATGTAGAATGTTCACCTAAAAATAAATGTGACATAACAATCATCATACGAAAAAAGGTTGGATTAGGTTAGGTAAGGTTGTTAGGTTAGTTTTGTTAGGTAGGTTAGAATACATTTGTTATAAGTTACCTAATATTACGGATAAAATATACCCTCCTACACACTAGATTGCTAACCTAACTTAACCTACCTAACCTAATATTACTTAAATAACCTAACCTAACTCAAACAAACCTAAACCGATTTAGCTTAGCCTAACCTAATCGTTTTGTTACTTATCTAAGTTATTATTTGTCGTAGGCATAAATTGTGTCATATTCGAGTTTACAAGAAAAACTACATAATAATCGTAATGCAATAAATTATATTTTAGTGTAAAATGTTGGATCTTTTTTCTTTTTAATAATTAAAAAAAAAAAAAAAACACTATATTCTTTTAAATATTCATATGGATTCAGATTCTTGGAATTAACACTGACTAGATAAAAAAAAAAATAAAAAATACGAAAGTAAGGTGGGATCCATATTACCAAATTTATCCAGCTTAACACCGTCAAGAGTTTATGAAACTGAAAAAATTAAATTAATTAACTGGAAGAGATAAAAAACAATATTATACATACACTATTTCAATTTAGTTTTCAGAAAGATAGTAATTATATAAATATATATCTTTGTGTTATTTATTAGTAAAACATTAATGTTACCATAAGGCAATAGACACTCTTTATATAGAATATTTAACAAAAAGAAGTAAAAGCCATGAAAGGACGTTTTAATTAAAGAGAGAACGCCTGAGATTTATAAGTACTTTTATTCATTGTCACACGTAGTGATTTGGCCAGCTTGTATTGTAACTGCTAAATCTGCTACAGGTTTATTTGAAAATGAAGACAGGACCGTTTCCTTTACAGGTGGACTTTATTCAAAGTGTTCCTTTGTTTGCAATGCATACAGGTAATGTAAAAAAGTATATTTCCAAAGGCATATAAATGTTAAATGGTAATTTAACTATAAATTATACTCTGTGAACGTATGCCTTGGGCAATCTGCAGTTTTCTTTCAAGTATACATTTTTATGTTAAAGCAAGGATTTTTTCCTGAAATAGCGTTTGTTTATAAATATTATTGTTTTATACTGTTTAATTTATTCTCGCATGATGGTTAATTGTTGTACGTTTGAGCTGAAACGACGACCTACTTTGAAATAAATAAGTGAGGAGTCGCCGGAGAAGGTCTTTTATACATACGTTGATTTTTAGTATACTGTATGTCAGTTTATCCATATACGTAGGATATATTAAATACGCGTTCACATATATGAACATGCCATTTATGTTAAAGGAAAAGTAATCGATGCAATAAAATCAACGAATACAAAGAAAAAGGTGAACATGTTAACGAAATTATATGTTTTTATGGACTCCCATTCCATCCCTACACTTAACTGATCCTCTCACTGGTCAATAACACCAGTTGAACACTCAAGTGTCCAAAACGGCCTTAAGGCCTAAAAATGTAGAACTCGAGAAATGTGGTTTACTGGCTGAGTGTGAGTTTAGTCTTACAGTCAATTAATTGTGTGCTTCTTTCAGCATCCTTGGAAACCTGCCATAATCGTTATTGAAAAATCTATGTTATGAATTCTGTTTGCAATGACCATGCAACAGCACATCGACCTCTGGATCAAATACTCCAAAGTATGAGCAAACAAATCTCTTGAGGGAAAAGTATACTCTGCAACGCTTAGCCAATAGGAAAAAACTATATAAACAAATATATAGGAAAAACTATATATATATTTTATGATTATAAAGTTCTCGTGGTAAATTTAGAGAGTACATAAATAAATATTACGTGGCATGTTTAAATCATTATCTACTTCAAATGCCTTATTAGAGCATATTGTTCGATTATTACATTATACAAAATAGTGTTTTAATTAGCATAATACGTGTTGCTATATATACAGTAAAACTAAAGGTCACACAACACAAATTTATTACAATATAAGGACAAAATGCACAAATATATTACAACATAAGTACAAAATGCACAAATATTATGGTGATCGATTTCGGTGAACCACGCTCACCTTCCTCAGACCAGAGGGATTCACAAAATAATGGGAATCCCTCTGGTTTGAGGAAGGTGAGCGTGGTTCACCGAAATCGATCACCATAATATTTGTGAATTTTGTACTTGTATTGTAATATATTTGTGCATTTTGTGCTTATATTTTATTACATTTGTGTTGTGTGACGTTTACTTGTACTATGATTATACACAACTCCATCGTGAAGATTTTGTTTTGAAATTAAGAGGAAATAAATAAAATTTACTATTGGAATGGAGAATTCGGCTGTCTCTTAGCTAACAATTATGAATATGAAGGTATAATATGTTACATTAACAGTCAAAATTAACTTACTTAATTAAATAACTTGGTATGATAGTTTTAATGTTTAACTAAGCAGACTCCAACATATCTATGAGATCAATATCATACATCCTGAAATCTTTGGACAATCCCCCCTCCCATTATCCTCCAATCTCATGGGACAATTCCGTGATCCCCTCACTTAGGAATAAAATTCATCTTCCCTTTACTTCCGATTTTTGCCTTGTTTCTTTAATTATACTCAGTGGAATTTCTTTAAATCTAAATTTTCCGTTAGTGAACTTGATTGATGATTGAAAATGTCTAATAAAACAGAACATTTTAAGCATCATTGAGTTAATTTAAGTTGAACAAATCATAATTCTGTATTACATTAAACTAATTAATACAATGAAATTAAATAAAGAGTAGTATTTCTTAAATAAACACACGAACACTAATACAATTCATTTCTCTTATTAACAAATTAGTTATTTATAATTATTTTTAATGCCATTTACAGAATATATATCGTATGTTAGAACCTGTTCAATGTCCGTAACTATAATTTAAAGGGGAAATATATTAGATATAACTTAAACTAACTGTGGTCCACTAAGAAAACTCAACCGTTCCATCCACACCAAAAACACATACACCTAACTATGACATACTATGGTACTATCCACCATTTTATTTTTCACTTTAACAAATTTTAGTTCACTAAGACCTCTTTAATCACCCCAACAAAACATACAGGCAGTTAGTTATCTGTGGTATACTCAGACAAACCAAACCCTCCAACATAACATACAGGTAGTTAGTTCTGTGGTATACTCAGATAAACCAACCACTCCAACATACCATACAGGTAGTTAGTTCTGTGGTATACTCAGATAAACCAACCATTCTAACCACTCCAACTTAACATACAGGTAGTTAGTTAACTGTGGTATACTCAGATAAACCGACCATTATAACCACTCCAACATAACATACAGGTAGTTACTTAACTGTGGTATACTCAGGCAAACCAACCACTCCAACATAACATACACGTAGTTACTTAACTGTGGTATACTCAGATAAACCAACCATTCTAACCACTCCAACTTAACATACAGGTAGTTAGTTAACTGTGGTATACTCAGATAAAACGACCATTATAACCACTCCAACTTAACATACAGGTAGTTACTTAACTGTGGTATACTCAGGCAAACCAACCACTCCAACATAACATACAGGTAGTTAGTTAACTGTGGTATACTCAGATAAAACGACCATTATAACCACTCCAACTTAACATACAGGTAGTTAGTTAACTGCGGTGAACTCAGATAAACCAACCATTCTAACCACTCCAACTTAACATACAGGTAGTTAGTTAACTGCGGTGAACTCAGATAAGACAACTATTCTAACCACTCCAACATAACATACAGGTAGTTAGTTAACTGTGGTATACTCAGATAATCCAACCATTCTAACCACTCCAAGAAAACATACAGGTAGTTAGTTAACTGCGGTGAACTCAGATAAGACAACTATTCTAACCACTCAAGAAAACATACAGGTAGTTAGTTAACTGCGGTGAACTCAGATAAGACAACTATTCTAACCACTCCAACATAACATACAGGTAGTTAGTTAACTGTGGTATACTCAGATAAACCAACCATTCTAACCACTCCGACAAAACATACAGGTAGTTAGTTAACTGCGGTGAACTCAAATAAGCCAACAATTCTAACCACTCCAAGAAAATATACAGGTAGTTAGTTAACTGCGGTGAACTCAGATAAGACAACTACTCTAACCACTCCAACAAAACATACAGGTAGTTAGTTAACTGTGGTATACTCACAAAAACCAACCATTCTAACCACTCCAAGAAAACATACAGGTAGGTAGTTAACTGCGGTGAACTCAGATAAGACAACTATTCTAACCACTCAAGAAAACATACAGGTAGTTAGTTAACTGCGGTGAACTCAGATAAGACAACTATTCTAACCACTCAAGAAAACATACAGGTAGTTAGTTAACTGCGGTGAACTCAGATAAGACAACTATTCTAACCACTCCAACATAACGTACAGGTAGTTAGTTAACTGTGGTATACTCAGATAAACCAACCATTCTAACCACTCCGACAAAACATACAGGTAGTTAGTTAACTGCGGTGAACTCAGATAAGCCAACAATTCTAACCACTCCAAGAAAATATACAGGTAGTTAGTTAACTGCGGTGAACTCAGATAATACAACTACTCTAACCACTCCAACAAAACATACAGGTAGTTAGTTAACTGCGGTGAACTCAGGTAAGACAACTACTCTAACCACTCCAACAAAACATACAGGTAGTTAGTTAACTGCGGTGAACTCAGATAAGACAACTATTCTAACCACTCCAACAAAACATACAGGTAGTTAGTTAACTGCGGTGAACTCAGATAATACAACTACTCTAACCACTCCAACAAAACATACAGGTAGTTAGTTAACTGCGGTGAACTCAGATAATACAACTACTCTAACCACTCCAACAAAACATACAGGTAGTTAGTTAACTGCGGTGAACTCAGATAATACAACTACTCTAACCACTCCAAGAAAACATACAGGTAGTTAGTTAACTGCGGTGAACTCAGATAATACAACTACTCTAACCACTCCAACAAAACATACAGGTAGTTAGTTAACTGCGGTGAACTCAGATAATACAACTACTCTAACCACTCCAACAAAACATACAGGTAGTTAGTTAACTGCGGTGAACTCAGATAATACAACTACTCTAACCACTCCAACAAAACATACAGGTAGTTAGTTAACTGCGGTGAACTCAGATAATACAACTACTCTAACCACTCCAACAAAACATACAGGTAGTTAGTTAACTGCGGTGAACTCAGATAATACAACTACTCTAACCACTCCAACAAAACATACAGGTAGTTAGTTAACTGCGGTGAACTCAGGTAAGACAACTACTCTAACCACTCCAAAATAACATACAGGTAGTTAGTTAACTGCGGTGAACTCAGATAAACCAACCATTCTAACCAGTCCAACATAATATACAGGTAGTTAGTTAACTGTGGTATATTCAGACAATCCAAAAACTCTAACCTCTCGTATATAACTTACAGTTAGTTAGTTAACTGTGGTATAGTCAGACAAACCAACTACTCTAACAACTGCAAAATCACATTCCTGCAACAAACTGTGGTTTACTCAGACATCCCAACCATTCCATCCACTCCAAAACCACACACTCTTCACTTTGGCACACTTAGAACAACTCACCATCTATTCACACACAACTAACCGTGGTCTACGTAGGCAAATCAACCACTCTAACAAATCCAATATCTCAAATAACTATCTATGGTACATACACACAACCTAACCATTCCAAGCACTTCCACAAAACCCACCAAGTAATGCCATACTTAGTTACGGCCTACCACAGTACCTCATTTACTTTCAAGTGAATGATCTTATAATAGTTACTAAGGTTATGGCTGAAACTTGTGTTATAAATACACTCTAATATAAAGCTAAACAAATACACTAAGAATCAATGAAGTCATTCTCTAAAATTAAAAGTAATACTCGCACATTAACCTTAAAAACTAATTATGAATTTGGTGATTTTATAAATAAAGAGTGTAGGAAATATTAATCAACTGTTATTTATTGTTAAATGTGAATGAATGTATCGAGTTGTTTAATACGTTTGGTTACCTAAAGTAAAAATGCGTTGTTCTGAAATAGTTTTCTCTAATTCCCAACCCAAATTAATCAAATAGCCTAATATTAGTTATGGCTGTAAACAAGGTGATATGGTTTTTACTAATCGAAATTTAACTGTTGATTAGAACAGGAGAGTTCGTGGTATGTAAGTTATTCACTATTTAATGAGCGGGAATGTAAAATGAAACTATCTAAATTAATAAAAATTCATCCGATTGTACTCAACGTAATAATGGCTTGTAACTGATCCATTGTTTGTTTTACATTCTAATACTCTGCTGCAACATTTAACATTTAAATAAAAAATATGTTCATTCAAAATTAAGCTCTAAATAATGAATATAATAAATTACTAAACTATATTTTATTACAAAAATTAAACGTACAAGTAAACGTCACACAACACAAATATATTACAATACAAGTACAAAATGCAAAGGTATTATGGTGATCGATTTCGGTGAACCACGCCACCTTCCTCAGACGGTGATTGATAAAAGATTGATAAAAGACAATAGATGCTAATTAAAAAACTGTTTAAAGAAAATTAAAATAATAATTCTGCACAGTAATGCTATATTGATAGTAATATTAAAACCAATAATGTATCACTTTCATCTATGTTAACATATTGTAAAACAGCCTATGAGTATATAATGAGTAATCATTATGGTACTTAAAAAAAATTATGTTAAATATATTGATATGATAAAAGTCCATCTTGAAGATTTTGTATTTCAAACCTTAAATCAAATCTAAGAAGCCACTTTTGCTTGAGGTATTGGATGGTTACCATTTGTGATTAGTAAATGTTCAATGTGATAAAGTAAAAGCTGCAAATAAAATAAATAGTCCTGGACCAAGACAAGAAAGAAAATCCAATTTACTTTTGTCTTCCATTAAGTGGCAAAGTGGTCAGCGTCTGGGGTGGATTAAACTTATATTCTGGAACTAACTCGTCCAGTCTTAACATCCTGGGTTTCCAAGGCCAGCACAATCTGATTCCAGGAACAGTCTTGATGTACTATGATAGCCAAGGATATAATCAATCATCCAACAATATAACTGGTTCAACTGGTCTTTCAAAATATAGGGCTTTACATTAAAATGCATTCTTAATTATCACAGAAAGTTGGAGTCCTTTTTCAAGTGAAAATAGTTAAAAACGTTTTACACCTTCAATATAAATATACTGCTTAAGTAAATCTGACCCAAACTACTCAGAGTAAGAGAACATTCAAGATGAAACTACTCATTAACTCTCGTATTATCATAGCAGTACATGTACCATAATAATTGCTGTCTTGATCTATGTAAAAACATTCCATATGATATATTATTTTATGAATCTCATATTTTTTCATGAAATCCAATAACTATTCCACATGTCATAAGGATGCTCATATACGAAATCCTTCCATGAAATATCTTTAAAAATGTATAGGTTAAATGATGGTCATCATCATATAATTTGTTTCTCTCTATAAACATTTTTTTATTAACCATAAAACTTAATAATTCATGGTAAGTTAACTTTATCCAAAATGTTTAGAACTTTATGGCCACAATAGTGCTAGTTCAATTAATTTGTCTGCTATAGTGAATCGGTCTACTGGACCGATTCACTGACAGACTACACTACTGGGCTATTAGATCACTACTGATCTACTTTTCCACTAACGGTCTGCCTGACCACACCACCGGTCTGGCAGATCCACCACCGGTCTGTCAGACCACACCACCTGTCTGTCAGACCAACCACTAGGTTACTAGACCGTCACCGATCTACTGGTTGACCACCAGTCTACTGGATCACCACTGACCTGTCAGACTACATCACTTGACTACTTGACCTCTACTGATTTACTGGTCCACTATCGGATTGCCGGATCACACCAACAGTCTGTCAGACTACACCACTGGGCTACTGGACCACCAGCCATCTACTTTTCCACTACCAGTCTGCCGGACCACACCATCGGTCTGACAGACCACACCATTAGGTTAACGGACCACACTACCGGGCTACTGGACCACCACTGGTCTGCTTGACCACTATAAACCTTTATTTGCACTAAAAGGCAATATAAATGTTGGAAACAGTGCTAATTCCTTTGTGGTTACACAAATAAATCTGTATCCTTTAAAAATTACGGTTTAAATATGGGTAAACTAAAGGACTACCGTACCTATAATTTTCTTGTAAATAATCGTTCATAGCTGGAAGTTCTTTCTAGGTCCAACTACCTTATATTAATTAAAGACTCGTATAATTAAAAAAAAAAAATACATCATGGCTTAGTTTTAATCAGTATCCACGTTTATACTAGTATTGTTTATTAAAAAAATTCATTAAATAAATAAATAATCAACAAGACTCATAAGACCATTTTATTTTATTTTTTATTTATTTATTTATTGCATTGACAAGTACAATATACATGTATCGCAATCGTCACTCTTTAAAAAAAATCCATATTTACACAATCATTCCACAATTTCCACATTCATACATACAAAAGTGTCACATTCATTCATTGCTCTTCCAAACACAAAGCTTGCAGCAGTTTCATTACCGGTGTCAGTCAGGCCAAATCATTGGTCTCCCAGTTATGTGCTAAAAACTCTCCTACACTGTAAAAGGCCTCAGATATCAGAACCCTTTTTAAACTTGCCTTAAACGCCTTGAGCGAATTGAGGCTTTTATATTTGGATGGTAAACTGTTGATTAAATGTACACCAACCTGTGAAGGAAGGTGTTCAAAAACGACCGTTCTGTGTTGCCCAGTTCGGAAGTTTTCCCTACCTCTAGTTGCATGAGCATGTATGTCTGTGCCTCGTGTGAGAACACATTTTGACCTGCAATAGTAGGCGTTTCTAGTATGTATATGAAAGGCAGGGTCAACATTTGTAATGTTTTGAATGCGGTTTTGCATGATCCTCTCATTTTTAATTTATATATTATTCTTATTATCTTTTTTTGTAACCTGAACAATCTTGTAAATTCGTTGTTTTTACAACTGCCCCAGAGCACCACTCCATAGGATAGGTGAGGATAGATAAGTCCATAATACGCTGTCAGCATTACTTTAATTGAGCAGAACTTAGATAGTGTTTTCATAGCATAAATCCCAGATGTCACTCTAGAGCAAACGCTATCAATATGATTATTCCATGTTAAACAGCGGTCCAAGTACATACCAAGAAACTTGGTCGCTTGGACTTCTTCGACCTCTGTTTCGTCTACCATCACTCTGATACTATACTCCGAATGTGATGGGCGTAGACAGAATTGAATGAAATTTGTTTTTGTTGTATTTGTTCTTAAATTAATGTTAGTCAGATGTTGCGTTAGTCCGCTTAATTCCGTAAATGTATTGATTTCCAAGTCAGATTTAGATTTTTCACTAAAACCAATGGTCGTATCATCAGCGTATTGGACAAGTCTTCCGTGCCGTAGAGATGATGATATATCATTTACATAGATCAGAAAAAGTAAGGGGCTGAGTATCGATCCCTGGGGGACACCAAATTTAAGTTGATTGATTTTTGATAACTGGCTGGATACTTGGACTGTCTGCGACCTTCCATGTAAATACGAGTTAAGCCACGAAAGTGGCACTCCTCGTATACCGTTAGCTTCTAGTTTGTTCAACAGGATGTTGTGGTCAACACAGTCAAATGCCTTAGACAGATCTAAAAAGACGCTTAAAGTGAGTCTGTGATTTTCTAATCCCTCAACCACCCTCTCAAGCAGACAAACAATTACATCTATTGTAGATTTTCCTTCTCTAAAACCGAATTGATCTTTAGAAAGAAGATTGTATTTTTGTAAAAATTGACTTAAACGTGCTAAGAAGACCTTCTCAAAGACCTTACTTAGCACTGGAAGAATGGAAACAGGTCTAAAGTTGCTGATAGAATTTTGATCTCCCTTCTTAAAAATAGGAATGATTTTAGCCATTTTTAGGGAAGAAGGGAAATGTCCAGACTGAAAGGAAAGGTTTATTAGATGTGTCAAAGGCCCCAGCAAGTGTTTGTAGAATTGTTTAAATAGCCAAGTTGACAGGTAATGTATGTCGTTTGATTTCTTTGTAGAAAGATTTTGTATCACATTATCCAGTTCTTCCTCTGAAACTGGTGTCAGAACCATTGAGTTTGGACATCGAACGTTGTCAGGAGGTTGAGACGCTGCTGGACGTTTGACCGTCCCAGCGACTGAGGCAAAGAAATCATTGAATTCGTTGGCGACTCTAGTGGGTTCGGTAATTTCGGACCACAAAGTTATACTTAATTTTTTTTAAACTCATATTAATAACTGTAGATATTTGTGAATATTGTATTTTAATTGGTTCAAACAAGAAAAGGAGAGTATTTAAAACTTTCTCACGACTTCACTAAAAATCTCCAATACAAGATAAAATTATACTACTGTCACTGGAATAAATTTGGGCTTATTAAAATTATATTACGTTATTTTATTTTTATTTGTAATAGCCTCAGTAAATATCAGTAAAAACCAATAATACACCACAAGTTAGAAGTAAGAATAATTATCCATATTTTCCAACATGGTTACTTTAATTATTTGGAATTACATATTTTGTTGCAATTTTTATATCTTCCAAAGCAATCTTATTTTTAATGAAGCAGAACTTTTATATTTTCACGCTCAGTTATATAAATAACTCTGATACAAAAATAAGTTCTGAACACGTTTGTAACATGCCGAACATTTGGAATATTTATTTAGGTTCCTGTAATAACTGTACCTTTCTGAATATTATTTCCAACAATACACATGGTTCATAAAGCAATTCTTCACTTTGTTGAGTAATAAATGTCGAATAAAGTACGGTTCATAAACTTTTGCTGAAACTCAGAGAATATTTGTTCACTGTAAAATCCAGCTCCACCTTCAAATTGTTTGAAATTCATTCCAAGCAACATTTATTATCAATTTGGAATATTCCCTATATATTTAGTTTACCGAGAATTGAGAGTGAGGCTCCGCCTAGACTGTCGCTGTTACGAGGGCGACGACCAATAAAAATAGGGTGTTCACGTGGACTCTTGATTTACAAAAATGTCGATTCATTGGTCATTCAGGCTCTGGCAGACAGTAAAGTTGACTACAACACAATGTGAACGCCTGTGAATCGGCCTAACGACTACGTCACATAAGTAGAGAGACAGTGGAGCTTCACTTCGCTGAACGGAACATGAGTTACTCTTTTTAATGAATTTAAAATTATATGCAATTCAATATTCAAACTAGACAGATGTGTCTTTTTATTCTCCATATCAAGCAAGAAGTCAATAAATTTTTAGGATAAAATAAAACAATCTCCTCAAAACATTAAGGTATTTTGAGGTTTGGTAATTATTTACATAAAAGCCACCAACTGTTTATTTTTTAAGAATTTTGAAAACCCACAAGCTAACCGTATTTTGTGGGATAACAGTTAGCTTGTTATCCCTTCCTCATATACCATCATAAGTATGAACTTATGATGGTAAATGTATTTTTTCACCCAGAACACAAAATACATTTAATGAATAACGATGCATATAATTTATACGTTTACAGCGTGTAATATCTTAATATTTAAAAATACAAATAATTGTTGTACGCAGTTCTGTTTGCTGTTATTGACCGAGTTACAAATCGTTTACGTAACTTACATATTCTTGAAGTTGGTTAAATCCCAGCTTCATTAGTTAGAAGCTCCCAGTTCGATCCAAATCATAATCACAATAAATTTTTAAAGATATCAGCTGATAACCACCAGCTGTTCATTTGTCATTGGCTAATCATCACGCAACACTCTCCAGTTGAATTAATGACAGTTTCTGAAGAATAGTCAGCCTCAGTTTGTAACAATGACTACATTTGTTCATCTACACCAGCCTATATCTTGATGATAGGCATCCTGAGAATAAATTAAATAAAATTATATTTAACAAGATCAAAATTATGAATTAGTATATAAAGTCTAGAGGACTGAGAGGAATAACCTTCACAAAGAGATCTCGTCATATACATGTTAGGATAGTCCAAGTTCCCTAAGGAGAAAGATGTTTGACACGTCTCTAGACTCTCATACACGTCACTAGATAATAGATTTTGTAAGGGATCTAGATCAACGTAAAATAATTAAACTCTAACATTATTCTTTGTTTACTTAGTTTTTAACGATGGAAACTGTGCAAGATTATCAAATCTAATAAATTTGTAACAACTTACTTGCATAGAATAAATTTATACAAAACAATGATTCGTTGTTAAGTTTATTAATCCAGATTTTCAGTTAAGCACTACAAGAAATGTTGTTCTAGATTTTATCTCAACTGTTACTAGAAGCAAAGAACCTGCCTCACTAACACACACAACATGTTCCCCCTTCCTCTCTCCTGGCGGGGGAAAGGGGGTTCCTACAGATGTGATGACGATCATTGTTACACAGTTAATACAATTATATTCTTCTAAATAACTGCTAGAAAAATAATACATACTGAATATCCACAACTTTACTTAATCAAAGTACATTTCTTATATTGTGTCGTGATGAATAGACTGTGCAGTTATTAAACATATAACCGCCAATCACAATGGTTATGACCCCCTCACCCACCCAAAACGTGCGATGGTAATGAAACTCCCCCCCCAACCAAACACGTACTATGGTAATGACCCTCCTACCCACCCAACACGTTCTATGTTAATGACCCTCCTACTCAACCAACACCAAAACGTGTGATGGTAATGAAATCTCCTACCCACCCAACACGTACTATGTTAATGACTCTCCTACCCACCCAACATTATTATAATAATGACCTTCCTACCCACCCAACACGTACTATGAAGATGACCCTCCCACCCACCCAACACGTACTATTGTAATGACCTTCCCACCCACCCAACACTTACTATTGTGATGAACCTCCCACCCACCCAACACGTACTATGGTGATGACCCTCCCACTCAC
This sequence comes from Stictocephala bisonia, assembly GCA_035578905.1. Taxonomy (NCBI): domain Eukaryota; kingdom Metazoa; phylum Arthropoda; class Insecta; order Hemiptera; family Membracidae; genus Stictocephala; species Stictocephala bisonia. Next base: position 936,195 of record JAQJVL010000071.1, read on the forward strand.
CCAACACGTACTATTGTAATCAGCTTTCCACCCACCCAACACTTACTATGGTGATGAACCTCCCACCCACCCAACACATACTATGGTCACTGCCCCCACTTGCTCCATCCCGCAAATTGTATAAAAGTCCATCGTACATATCTCCATCACTGATAGCAAACTCTTTCAATGAAGTTTTTATGCAGGCATATATTATTAATGTAATATTTCAGCCAAATGTATACATTTAAACTCAACATTTGAAAAAATATAATTTATAGAAAAATAATTGGTTAAACTTAAAAAAAGGCTTCGCACTAGGTTGGTTAGTATCTTTTGTCCACTATACTGTAAACATTTTAGAAAACATATAGAACGGTTTCTTAATTAGTTGTATACCTAGAATAACCAAATTATCCACTTTATTATTATTATTCATTATTCATCTCTAAGACACCGATCGTAGAGATATGGGCGAATATAAGGAGTGAATGAGTGTGACGAGTGTAGATGAAGGAGTGTAGTCGTTGTTACTATCTGAGTTCGGCTTGGCTCAGAAAGGACTACTTATTAATAACCAATTAGCCAGGGCAACTATGGGACCTACAGATTTACGTGGAATCTGAACCACGTAGTGTTGGTCTGATTTTAAGCTAACTCACAAGTCTGACACTCATTTCTGTTACCCAACATCTACTGTTACTGTTACAACATCCGAACCTTGACTACCATTCAACACGGACACTCCAGACTTATCTAGTAGTGTCTACGTTGATGACAACCATTGAGCGGATGCCATGTCGGTATTAAGAGGACCGAGCATGGAACCTATCGCCTACAATCTCCCAAACACTTTGTCCCCAAGTAGCTAAATCACCATTAAGAAAGTTTTTGAATGTTTCTTAGCATATATTTATTAAATAAAAGAAGACTGACAATTTTGATACTTTAATTCAAAAGATCTAATAAACATTTTTGATTAACACCCTTAAATAAGTTATAACCACTCACGAGTCCAGTATTTGACATTCAGTAGAATAATTCATAAACATTCCAAAATAATCGTTTCATCTCGTCAGATGAAAACTCGAATTTCCTGAGCTAAATGTCAACAGGTTTATGTAAATTGGCCTGAGGTGTTTTACTCACAGGTCCAGCTGTTCCGTTTGAATGTCCCTCCCCACTCCCCCTTTCCTCTAACACGTGAAGTAATTTATAATGTAACTGATTCAATGTTATATACGTATTACGTATGAACGTTACTTAAATTCATTCCAACGGTAAGTCTTATCAAATATTTTGTAGTGCCCTGTAGGAAAACTGTTAAGAACTTAGCTTTTATAAACTGTTTTAAAGTGCTATATTGAGTAGCTCTTATGTATTTAATTGGACATTGCAAACTTAATATTTATCTGCCAATATGTATAAATACACTGCGAAGTATTGTAGATTGTGAGTTTAAATGTAATTTATACGTTTATTAGTGTATTGTTGTAATCCTAGTACTTGAAGTGAAAGAGTTTGGACATGAGTTTTTAACAGAGTAGCTTTATGCAACTTATGAGGCTTTTAATCAAAAAGCATTAACATTGTAATCATATTCAATATAAATGAATAAGCCTAGAGTTGCTAGTTGGTACTTATAGTATACCTAAAATTGAAAATACAGCCATAAACAGTATGGTTCGGATTCCAGTTTAATTTCTTTTGTCACTAGATTTGGAATAACCGGCTTTTCCTGAAATAAGTAAATTTCAGATAAAATTCAGACTAATATCATTCTTATTCCAATCCATACTCTTCATTCTTCGTTGATATAATATTTCATGTTTACAAAATGACACAGAATAATAATCTCATGTATACATTCTTATATATAAAACGTGAAGCCTTTTTTAACCACGCAACTCCTCTCTTGATAAATATAAACAGTTGAGGAGTCAAACAATTTTCCTCTGTTTGTAGAAGTGCAATAAGGTCTTAATTATTCAATATTTTTACCCTGAAGGGTACGAGAAGCCCTAAAATTACGTATTTCGGCCATAAGAATAACATGCAGAGAGATTCAAATGAGTCGTAATGTAACAGCTGATCAAATGTAAATAACGATTTTCAAAAAGTTAAAACAGCTGTTGGAATGTAAACAATGGTGTTTGTAATATTGAGGTTAGATATTTCGTAATGTTAAAACCAGGAAAGGTTGTAAACATGGGTTTATTCAACTTCGATTGTAGGGCTCCGCTATACTGGACTTGAAGGTTACAATGGCTGTCTAATGCAGTTATTTTATTTATTTAATACTCGTCAGCTGTTAAACAAGAACAAACGAAATTAACATGTTTCAAATAGGTTAAATAATACCACTGGTTGTTTAATAAATAGGTATCAACACAAGTAATGTGAGTGAGATACTGTAAATAAATGTATTATTGTGATTTTACGTTGTACAATTAGCCTACTATTATTTGTAGTCGAAAGTCTCAGGCCGAGGTGTAACGAGTGTAGCGAGTGACGAGTTTGGTACGCGGAGCGTGCAGGGGTGTCCCCTAGTTTTATATTAAAATTCCTCAAACGTCAAAATTAAATTAACTATATGAACATGAGTGTTAACTTTAAGTTAACAGTTTAGTTGGTATTAGTAGGTTCAAACTATTTATATACAAACATTAGCTTCCTTAGATCAACATAACTGTAAGCCACTTAATACATTAAACTTGACAAAGCTTTAAACCTAGTTACAATCTGTGGCTTTCTCATTAGTTGACATCTTGTCTTTTCTCTTTATCAACAAGTAACATGCTGTAATACGATTCACTGCTTAAGTATCACTAACTTTTGTGAGCTTGTATTTAAAAAAATGCTCAATTTTATTATATGTTTTGCTTATTTATATTAACTAGTAAACAAGAAAGACCTTTATTTAGTCTCATAGTCTGGGAAAACTGACAATAATCTAAAATGTATTTGAATAATTCAATTCTATTTAAAAAGTCATAATGATCTCTGAATTAAATACAATATACATCAATTGCACTCTAGTAAAATTTAATTTAATGTTTTGGCCTTTCAGTGACAAGGCTACATTCATCAGACACATCAACCTCGTTACTGAAAAGCTTCAAAAATAAAAATGTATAATTACTTAAGCGTTTAGGCCTTTCATACATTAACATTATTAGTTTGAAAAAAGAAGAATCTTAAGAATGTTACATAATTATTTTATATCATTCGCAATTACGTATTTTTCTTTAAAATAATATATTAAATATATTTCATTATATTACGAATAATATCCACCCATCCTTCCATCAAATAGTTAATTCAACTGTTTTTAATGTTATATTAAACAAAATGTATACAACATTTTACCAGAAGAGATTTTCTAGTATATAAGAAAACAATATTTGTTTTATGTAGTTAGAAATCATAGAAAATGTATTTATACTTAAAAATCTATTAAAAATTGCTTTAAACTTGAAAAAAGAAAGAAAAACATTTTAATCTTATTTTATATTACAATATGTGCATTAACATTTCATATAGAAATCATAATAAATTAGGACCTTTCTAAAATTCATTACATACTACTGATAAATTTCTTATATATATTTTCAAAATTAGCGATTATAAACTGAATAAATTAATCAAGTTGATTCATTTTCATATTCAGTTATGGATGACATGTAGTTTAGCAAAACTTGAGCATTATAGCGAAATATTAATTTTAATAAAATAACTTCAATATTAAAAAAAAAAAAAATATAGTATGCAGACATTATTAAAGTAAAAAGTAACTTCTCACATTAAAACTTATAACATTGTATGTATAAAATCGTACCTAATGTACAAAATCGTACCTAATGTATAAAATCATACCGAATGTATAAAATCGTACTTAATTTATGAGATCGTACCTAATGTATAAAATCGTACCTAATGTATAAGATCGTACCTAATGTATAAAATCGTACATAATGTATAAAATCGTACATAATGTATAATATCGTACCTAATGTATAATATCGTACCTAATGAATAAGATCGTACCTAATGTATAAAATTGTACCTAATGTATAAAATCGTACCTAATGTATAAAATCGTACCTAATGTATAAAATCAGGACTTTGAGCATGGCTTGGATATAGCGTAGGCTGGAAACTAGCCTGGACAGGGACTATTTATCAGTAATGTTAACCTTGTACTGGTTTTCCCCGTAAAGATAAATAGCCTTAGTCTATGGGGAATGACAGAGTAAGGCTAAGAAGAAGATCGGACTATGCTTCAATAAAAATAAAAAAAGGACTTTGGAATATGCAAGTGCAGTTCTAAATGCAGTTTAAAGACCTTCTATACTACCTAGAAATAGAAAGTCGTACATAAAAAAATTATAGTTTTACCTTCGAATAGTTTTATTGAAGTTATACTTCTTTGCGCCCGTTAGACACTTTGGGATGGGATGTTGGTCGAGAAACCGCGTCACGCTGAAAAGTAAGAACAAATTTTTAAGAACTATCGATTAATCGATTGTTAATCGAAGAAATTTAATCGAAGAAATTACTGATAATGATAATATAGGTGTATAATATAATAATGAAGTCACGTATAATATACTGAAGATAAATATATTGAATAATATTGAAAAATGTCTTATATTTCATTTATATATCCTGTCTGTTTGTGTGCGTTTATTGTGGTGTTACTTTTCGAATAAAAATTTATCAGTTTTTTAATATTCCACCCCAGTCATAATTCTGAGATATTGGTTAGCCAAATACAAGTTCAATATAGCTTTGTTTATTACCCAATTAAAGGAAAACATTTTTACACTTTAAAATGTTCAGAACACAATTGGGTATCAGGTGGTGCAGTAACTGTATCGTGCATAAACACTGAAACAGTTACGTATAAGACGTTCGTTAAAGGCTACTGAATACCGCAGCAAGTTTACTAGTTAAAAAAACAACTATGTCAAACTTTCCTCATATCTAGTGCAGAACGACACCAGTTTTGTATTCAGTTTTCATAAAAAATACTAACTTACCATTGCCTATAATACTATTTGAAAATTAGCTGAAGCCTTCTTACGTTCTGGTTTAGTGTCTACTAAGTCTTGGATCTATCCCATTTAACATTCTCATTGCAGTATGACTTCAGTGAGGGAAGATATTAAGATATATAAATTACAAATTTATTTAATTATAAATGAATTTAATTATTTATTTAGGATGGTAGTACAATGTTCACTTCTTAAATAACAAAGAGAATAGAAAATAATATACATAAAGTGAAGTAATATTTAAGAAAAATATAAAATTTCTTTTTGAGAACATTTCTAAAACTTACTGTCTGAGATCAAAGACGCCTGAGGTTCATTGTTGGAATACCTTCCCTTGACGTTAGGGGTTGGTTTGACGCAGCAATGTCTTTACAAGAGTTTTCAGGTATTTTTTACTAAATAAAATAACGTTCAGGTAACGATTTATGTAGGTAAAACAATATTTTATATACGTCATATGCTGTTTCATTCATTATTGTGATTTTAAAAAAATCATGACTTTAATCGAACATAGCTATATAGTAAAATCTTACAAGAAATAATCAAAAATATAAAGTAACTTCAGATTTACAAAGTAAAAGGTGGATAATATTGAAAATATATAATTCACCAATATGTAAGTATTCAATTTAATTGAACATTAGTGTAACTTAAAAATAAAATAAAAAGAAACCTTAATATATATACACATATACACCTATGAAGATGGCATAAATGCCGAAACGGGTCGTGTTAATTTAATAAAAATCTATTTAAGGGTGCTCAGTTATTATTTTTTACTATAACATTAATATATATTAAACAGTTATTAATTATTAAACAGCTACGTTTGACAGAACGTCATCAACTCATTAGTGACCTGGATAGCCAATATCTACAATAAAAATTATTTTTGTTAATTTCGAACAGTTCATAATACGGTCTTTTTCCATAAGATCAGATGAATTAAATAAAATACAATTTGGATTTTTACATATTCCGAAACGATGAAAATACTTTCATGTCCTGCTTTTAGACGAAAAGCAGCAACAGAATTTGTTTTGGGGAAATCTAAAATATCATTTAAATTCTCCCACGATTTGTCTTTTATTTAGTTTTTAAGGTAATTTGGAAATTAGTTTTTATAGAATATTAATGTTGTTTTTTGCTCAATAGAAAGGAGTTGTATTGTTTTGATATGGTTTGTAAGCTAGTTTGTCAGCTATTCATTTCCTTTGATGTTACAGTGTAAAGGAATCCATTGAAAAATAAAATTTCTATTTTGATCATTTAAATTTTTTCTGCATTCCATTAGTTCTTCTGATTCCAATTCTGATTTAATGATTTTTAGTTCTTCTGTATCATTGAAAATCACTTCAATTGCTGATTTAGAGTCACAAAGTAAGACAATGTTTTTATATTGCATACATTTATTTATTAACTTATTAAGAGCTAATTGTATTGCTAATTGTAGTGTTTAATACTCGTAATTTGAAAATAGTTTGAAAGAACTCCAGCACCTAAAGAAGATTGTTGAGTTAGTTTTGATCTACCTAAAACAAAATACTAGAAAAAGTAACCTATCTATCACTTCCTTATCAACAATATCAACATACAAGTAAAGTATTTATGTATCCTAGTATACAATCTTAGTAAACAAATGAAGTATTTAATATCTGTACTATTTGTTAAATAATAATTTGCATATCTGAAAGGAAAATTCAATTTAATTAAAATATATTTATTATTTTCGAAAATTCACAATTTATATGAGCAGTTTATATTTGTCTCTCTAGCTCAAGGCTAACTGAGAGAAAAACTATAATATTTTCTTTACAATTATTAGTGTTACAATTATACGTGAAACATATATATAAACATATATATTATAGTACACCTTTTTTTTGGGGGGAGGGGGGACTTCTTAAAATCAAAAACAATATAACAATAAATCATATAACAATAATTATAAAAATTTGAAATAAATAACATATCAAACGGTGGGATAAATGTTACATTGGACTCTTATATATTCAAGAAAATAACTCAATAAAATATTTAGAATCAACAAAAAACAAAAACAAGAAGAAACTAATTTTAAATTCTAAAATTTACAAAGACAATTATACTACAAAAATGATTAAGTACGTGAAATAATTAAAAAAAATAATAAATCATACAAATATGTTTCTCGCCTATCGTTCAAAGACACAAAAACAAAATCTTAAACTAAAGGTTAATTTTAAAAAGTGTTGCTATCTTACTGATTCATAGTTTCTTGTAGTATGCCGATTTCACCCAATATTTAGACACAATGTGTGACAAATGGACATGTACAGGATGGGAAGGTCATCTTTCACATTGCAATATTCGTTCGTTCATGAATGTAGCTTATTTCATTAGTGTCCTCTCAGTGCTTGACCAGATTGCTTTATATATTCATGTTTCACTGTTTAACCATGTTCACCTATTCTTTATTAAATATTATTATTTTTAACAGGAAAACCCTAAATTTGTATTTTTTAAACTACCAGGTGTGTATGAATACAATTTTGTGATGAGTGCTGTGAAAATTCTGCTCCTTGCCATCCGCCAGTTCCAGAGTCAAATGGATTATTTATTTTTTTTAGTGTTGTAGTTTGTGGAATAAGACTACACAGTCTCTTTATTTATATAATTTGGGATTAATATTAGGTAAGAAATTTATGTTATATTATTATAAATAAAGTACTTTTAAAGCTTTATTTTTATTTCAGCATTTTTCTTCAAGGTTTGTAGTTCTCTAGGTAGGGAATTAATCAGTGAAGGGATTCTATAAGTAGGCACACACTTGCCATAGTAGTTTATGTGTCTTTGAACAACATACTGCCTGTTTCTCAAATTATAATCTATAGGTTGTTGAATTCTATATTTTATGTTAAGATAATTTCTAATTAAATCAGTATATCTGCTAGAGCAACAAAGTCCAAAAAACCAAGCCATTCCAATGAAACATTATTAAACAGTAATTTTTAAATTCTATGGATGCCATTTTTTAGTTTCTTTAATATGTATTCTGGTGCTAGATAATAAAGAGATATCCCATATTGAAAAATAGATTGTACAAGAGAAAAATATATTAGCCTTTTTGTGCTTATGGGAAAGAAATTACTATTTTTTCTGCATTTAAAAAGGACATATCTCAAATTGTTAACTAAATATGCTATATGTGATCTATACTTCATATCTGTGTCCAATATGATTCCTAAATGTTTAAATTTAGAATTAAAGACCAGAGGATTACATGAACAATCAGGCCCACCCCTAAAACATCTATGACTATGACAGTTCAGTTTGTATAAATCTTGTTGCACCTTAATATTAATCCTAGGATTTTTAAATATTATTGATGTACTTTTCTTAGCATTTATTTTTATGTCGTTATTAAAAAAATACTCAATTAGCAAATCCAAATCCTGATGTACAATGTTGCTACCTCTTATTAAATCATTATGTGTAGTGAATATAATATTATAATATTATCGTCTGCATATTGTAGCATTTTACTGTTAATCTTTAAATAAGGCAGATCACAGATATATATGTTAAATAGCGTAGGTGAGATAATACTACCTTGAATTGCTTGAATACCACACTCTTGACTGATGCTGTCACTAAAAATATGCCCAATAGAAGTGTACACTTTTCTATCTTTAAAATAATTTACAAACAACGTAAACAATCTGCCACAAATGCCATTTTTATAATTTTTTAAACATTATTTTATAATTTACCACATAAAAAGCTTTTGTAAGGTCCGTTGCTACAGCAATCAAAAATTTGTTTTCATGAAGTGACCCATTAATGCAATTTGTTAACACTTCCAACAGATCAATAGTAGACCTACCAGGAATAAAACCAAACTGATTTCTACCTATTATTTTACTGTCAGTTAAGTATTTATTTAACTGTTCATTAATGAAATGTTCAAGACTTGTTAATAATTGTTTTTGTATTTTAAAATAAAAGTATTTTGAAGATCACAGAAATTGAACCAATAGGCCTATAACAATTTAGGTCTTGTACACTTCCCCTCTTATGAATAGACCTAATGAATGAAACTTTCATTTCATTAGGTATGTTTCCAGTGATTACGATTCTTTTTAAATAAATGAATTAATACTAATTTTAAATAGGCTATATTGTTTTTAATGTCTTGTGGTCCGATACCATATGGACCTGCTGATGATCTAATATTTATTTTATTTAACAATGACAGCAGCATTTCATTACTCATAGGCCTAAGGAACATACTAATTTTATTTCCTATATTACCCTCATAAAATTTGTCATCTAGATCAAATTTCTCCCCTGTCATTTCTGTTACTATGTTTTGGGTAGTTTTGTGAAAACTATCATTAAAACTATTTTATAATCTAAATAGCTCAATGTCACTGTCAACCTTGAAGTTATTTTTAATTGTGTCTAATACAGTAGTGTTCCTTTTTTTGTTAATAGTCTCATTTATATTATTCCAGCATAGCGTTGTGTCTTTTACATTATCTAGTAATAGTTTAGAGTAACAATGTAGTTTCAAGGGCAAGCTGGATGTCAACACATCGATACTCGGACCTGCTTCTTTATTTATTCATAAGGCGCCGATCGTGAATATAACCGTTATTCAGTTTGTCGAAAAAGTCTTTGTAAGAGTTTAATAATCTCAATAAGCTTTAATCAGAGTTTTAAATCTCTTTTAAGATTATAATCATATAAATGGTTAGATTATGTTTATACCCATCCTAATCCTCTTTGGAATCGTATAGATAGATTCGTATTATGTTTTTATTGATTCGGTTTAGAGGACCTGTAAATAAAATATTACATGAGGAAGACAAAGGTTGTTGGACATTTGCCGTCATTACGTGAAAATTACCAATCACGACGTTTCGATTTGGTAAAACCCGTACCTTTTTCAAGTGCTAAAAACTAAATTACATCTACACAAACATGTTATAAGACTACGTTCTTAAACTAATAAATTTATCTACATTTTAACCTATATCATAGAATGGGGTACAACAAAATGAACTTCTGCGAAATTAAAAAAAATGTTGTTCTGCTAAATCTTTTTTATATTTAGTAGAAGTTCATTTTGTTGTACCCTATTCTATGATCTAGGTTAAAATGTAGATAATTATTAATGTAGATAAGTTTATTAGTTTAAGAACGTAGTTTTATAACATGTTTGTGTAGATGTAATTTAGTTTAGCACTTGAAAAAGGTCTGGGTTTTACCAAAACGAAACGTCATGATTGGTAATTTTCACGTAATGATGGAAAATGTCCAACAACCTTTGTCTTCTCCATCTGATAGTCCATCATTAACAAATTTCAAAAATATTACGCATATTTATTTCCTCTTAAGACACAGATTTTTGAAATATGTGCAAATGTGGACTTCCACTGAGTGTTATGGGTGCAATATGAGCCGATGTAGACTCTTTTGACAGACTAAGGCATTTGAAAGTGTCATTAATCAATAGCCCAATGAAAAATAAACAGCTGGAAGCAATCATCTGATCCCTTTCCAAATTTCTTGAGACTTTGATTGGGATCGTACTGAGAACCTACGCTATCGAATAGTTATAATATAACGAACCATCTCTTAAATTATTGTCTAATGTTAAAATATTTATGGTTTCCTCACTGATACTTACGTGTGTAATATTCGACAGTTTTTAACATTCTTCTAAGTGTACAACAAATAAATTTATGATGATAATGTCCTAGAGGCTGATTATAGAAGGAATATTTTATGATTTACTATATGATATGTTTTATATAATATGAAATGAAATGACACGACTTTATTTTTAAGGTGAGGTTAGGACTGGACAGTCCTCTCTACCACCTAACCTTATCACAAATAACAAAAATAATCATAAAAATAACACAAAACATTACTATTAATACACTATAAAGCAATTGCAACATATACGTAATCAAAAATAAAAAAACAAAACTCGACATATCAAACATAAAAAATAACTTTAAAATCATAACTAACTAATGAATATCTACACAAAATAATACAAATCTTCAAAAAACAAAATCATCCATCACTCATACATACCACCCGCAAACCATGACCACCAAACGCACCCACCCGCTCCGTCTACAGGTCCCGCAAAAATAGGTTCTGAATAATATAATAGAATAAAATAAAACTTATTTATACATTTTTAGGAAATTGTACGCCGATAAAAATGGTATCACAGTAAAATAAGAAGAATCATATTATTTAATTAAGATTGATTATCACTTTTGTATCTGATAATGATTAAATAAAGTAAAATTGTTATATTAAATATGAAGTTCACGATTTAAAATTCATGTCAAATTAAAATATTAATGTTAGTTAATTTAACGTATTAAGTAATAAATAACGCTATATTAGTTAAACATATTTAAATAATAGGTCCAAATTTAATGAATGATAACAAACGACTAAAATTATTTGCTATTTTCAAACAAGAATGTTTACATAACTAAGATAACTACAGGTAAGATGAAGCCTTGTTGAAAATTTTTCAATAAAATCCTTGTACCTTAATTAATTTTTCACTTCATTAACATTAGATTCTTAAATATTTTTGAAATTTATAAAAGGAAGATTATAATTTAGTATTTTGGGCCTCCCACAGGAGGCCGAAGAACTTTACAATTGTTTAAGAATTATTAGGACAATTACGGGGAGAGTAAGAAGTTTAACTTGTCATCCACTTGGGTGAAAACGTTAAACTTGAAACAGGATATTACAAAAGTTTCAAGTTAAGTACTAAACCCTGACAGGAAACACACAAAGGTCCTTCAGAGTAATTAAATACGTGGCAATACTGGGAAACCCCTTCCATCCTCGTCCTCTCCTTGTAGTATAGGGTCTTTTTTGGCATACAAGAAATTTAACAGACTTTAAAACTGATTATGGTCTTTATAGGAGATTTATTCGTCTGTCATAAACCTCACATGCCATAAAATATGATTCTTTACGATTGAGCAATAGGAAATATTCTCATTGGAGAGGTAAAAGGAAAAGGGATTTAATTTGGAATGTAACAAATTTAAAAACATTTTTATATTATAAATCTTAAATGTAAGATATGTGTCCATTAAAGTAGCTAGGACTCAAGTTTCTAAATTTTAATGTTAGTTTAAATCATCGATAAAAGTCATATTATATAATATTATTAAAAAACCTCGGATAAATTCATGTCTGGTTTCCAATAGTTTTTCGTAAAAAATGAAAGACGATTAGACTTTGGAAGATTCAGAACTACATAGATTTGAAATTATTAGATTGAAGGTCGCTTTACCGGATTTTACACTGTATATTTAATTTATTCCTAATTTGTCTTACTTAATTTAATAATTCACTTTTAAAAGCAATTGAATTATTTAATCTTAGAACTTAGGCTTAAGCGGCCGGTGTCATAGCTAGAATCTAACGTTTCTACATTCATACATTTTCCGGTAACAACCACGACAATGTGCTATGTATATTATTTACAAAGTAACCAGACGTTTCCCCCATTCTGTGATGTGCCATTCTCAGTGGTATCTCTGAGACTGAACGGTGAATGACCTTCCAGCTTTCAGTCTCAGAAATACCACTGAGGATGCCACATCACAGTATGGTCGAAACGTCTGGTTACTTTGTAAATAATGTACATAGCACCTAGCGGTTGTCTCCGGAAAATGTAGATTCGAATTATTTAACACTACAGATCGTAAAATGATAATTTATAGGAAAATGCGTGCAAAATAATTGTTATAAATAACAAATATATGGTTCCAACTGATAGTCATTAGAGAGCTTCAACAACGAAACATGGTGCATTTTTGGGTTGGGTATTAATAAATTGTATTATCAAATTATCGAGGTTCAAACATTGGTTACAGAAAAACAGTTACCGCACTTAAGAGTGTCGTAGATTTCATGATGAACTGAGTCTATTTTGAGAGCAGTCAATTTGATATATTTGTGGGTACATTCACAAAAATAACAAATAATAACTTATTGATTGTAATTTTTAATTAGCTAAGCAGATTAAACATTATTTAAAGATCTGGGATAAATATGTTTGAATAAGCGGTGATTGAAACGCTGGTTAGCTGGGAACGGGGGAACAAAGAGATCAATTTAACAAGAAGAAAATGGGGAAAAAAGAAGGGGAAATTATCCTTTCTCCATCTCAGAAAAAGTCCTAATTTCACCAGTAATTCATACTAGTAACTTTAATACAATGAATATGACATCAGGCGTAGAAATGAAATATTTGGTATTTTAAAATATTCCGTAGCTATTCTGAAAAGAAAATTACTGTGAAGAAAGAAAACTATTATGAAGAATAATATTTAAAATCTTATTTACGAAGATGTTATGGGAAGAGCGTTAAGGCATTAAAATGTGAAGAGATCAAATGCAATATTAAGTATTTTATTTAACATTTGAACTAAGAATTATATTCATTTACTGAAAAACAATGGAAAGAAGAAAAACATTTTGTTTATACCTTACATAAATGTAGAATACAAATAATACACAATAGCATGGCTAACTGATTTGTCTGTTGAAAAGGTAAACGCAATTTAAATCAGAGTGGAAAAGCGTTGGTGCAAAAGAAGTACTTTTACACATCACAAACGACAGCTCAGCTGGTCTACATTGTTAGCTTCCCCAGTGTAGTGTTTATACTGTCAAAGAGCATCTGATTGGAAATTGGTGTTGATTGAACTTTAACTAGGTAAATGTTATTCTTCACATAAAACTTAACATGGGGTTTTTATGTCGACAGTAAGTATTTTTTAAATAATTTAAATTTGCAAAATTTGTTTTAAATAATAGTATCTTAGTCAGCATTTAAAAATATGTTTTATAATGAATTTTGGACGTTTCCGTTAATTCACTACTACTGATTTGTTTAGGTTATGTTAGATTTGTTTACGTTACGTTAGGTTTGGTTTGGTTATGTTAGGTTTGGTTTGGTTATATTAGGTGAACCTACGTTATTGTTCTGTAGTGAATTAATGGAAAAGGACCTGAATTTTAATACTACTAATCAATTTCTAAAATGTATACAGATATTAATGTTTTTAACTGTCAATTCCACGTATTATGTTTCTAATATTTACGTAGTACCTTGGTAATACGACGTACTTCCTTTATATGATTATCAGGATTTGGTTTGAAATGTTCTTAGGAATTCATACATTGAAATTTACTACGATCATGTTCCATACTGTTCCCCTTCACCTGGTGGCTAAAACCAAAACGAAACCTTGGCTAGCTAGGAGAGGGCTAGGTAGTCAGTGTTTAAATTAACATCAACAGATCAGTGAAAAAATGGCAAAATGTTTTAATCAACTCTATTTCTATAAAAAATAAAATAGTAGCTTTTTCATTAGCATAATACGTGTTGGTATATTTACAGTACAAGATAATTCCAAAGACCACAAATATATTGTAATATAAGCACGAAATGCACAAAAGTACTACAATACAAGTACAAAATGCACAGTACAAACTTCCAGTTCAATTCGAACAGCTCCCGACGCCCCAACATTATGACTATACTGACAACAATACGACTTGGGTGAGAAAGGACATCTCTTAATCTTAAAACACAGGCTTAAGCGGCCGGTGTCATAACTAAAATCTATATTTTCCGGTAATAACCAATTCAAGGTGAATGTACATTATTTAAAACGTAACCAGACGTTTTGCCCATACTGTGATGGGGCATCCTAAGTGGTATCGCTGAGACGTGGTTGTCACCAGAAAATATTGATTCTAGTTACGGACATTGTTGATTTAGATATTTCATTGGTAAGAAATCTAACAAAACAGATATAATACATTTGTATTCAAAAGTTACCTTACTTATTTTTTAAGATATTGTACTGAAAGATTACCCGAAATATTCATTTGGTTTTATCTACAATGGAATATTAAATTTTTTAAATTATAAATACGTTTTCATATTCTTAAATTAATTTATTAAAGTACGATACTTAAAGTTGAAGTAAAAAGTAACTCAATGTTACTTAATGAGTATTCCTAAAGAAATATCAACCTAAATAAGCAATAAATAACACACTCATTTATCCATTTACATGACAATCGTTTGACTTACAAATTAAAAATATTTTGTCTCAGGTCTACTGATTATAAATCCAACATATTTCATAATCCACATTGAATAATTAAACAAATTACAGTACCTGGAAATAAGAACTATCAAAGTAACTGAAAATGCAAAACGATATCATTTCATCAAAAGTGATCGCTTGAATATTTAACATCTTAAAACGTTTCAACAACTTGAAGAATCGTTTTGA
Organism: Stictocephala bisonia; assembly: GCA_035578905.1. NCBI lineage: Eukaryota > Metazoa > Arthropoda > Insecta > Hemiptera > Membracidae > Stictocephala > Stictocephala bisonia. The sequence goes on from JAQJVL010000071.1 coordinate 951,586, forward strand.
GATGATTACATTTACTTAAGGCTTTCTAACTTGGACTACTTATACAGTTTTCCCAGCTAAATAGCGAGTCATGGATTAAGGATTATCTTTTAAATGTTCAATATTTGTGTTATGCTCCACACTTAACGTACATGGTCAATAATTACTATATATTGGTATATATGAAATGAAGAACTGAAATTTATTTATTTAAGATCTCAGTTCTTGTCTTACATTTCGGACATGACCAAACTTATAACAAAAGACGACTGAACTGAATCCATACAAAATAACATAATCTTACAGCAATGAATAACAATATATGAATGAAGGTGAATTTGACTTTATGACGTGTGAGGTACTTTTATGACCAACAAATAAATCTCCTGTAAAGGCCATAATCAGTTTCAAAGTCTGCTAAATTTATTGTATGCAAAATAAGGGCGTGTGACTAGAGTATACTTCGATATGGGAGCGTGTGATTAGAGTAGACTTCGATATGGGGGCGTGTGACTAGAGTAGACTTCGATATGGGAGCGTGTGATTAGAGTAGACTTTGATATGGGAGCATGTGATTAGAGTAGACTTCGATATGAGGGCGTGTGACTAGAGTAGACTTCAATATGTGGACGTGTGACTAGATCATACTTCAATATGGGGGCGTGTGACTAGATCATACTTTAATTTGGGGGGCGTGTGACTAGAGTATAATTTAATATGGGAGCGTTAACATGTGGATATACTTCGATATGGGGTGTGTGATTAATCGCGTCACACATACTACTTCCATAATTGACTACAGTCAATATTTCACACTCACACGTTCTCTCATACCTCACACAGCTTATTCCTTATCTTCATAGTCTTGTAAGCTTTGTGGTTATGACCCTCCCGTTCACCCATACACGTACAGTGGTAATGGCTCACCCGCCCATCCATACACGTACAAAGGGTAATGGCTCACCCACCCACCCATACACGTACAGTGGGTAATGGCTCACCCATCCACCCATACACGTACAGTGGTAATGGCTCACCCGCCCACACAGCCACATACAGTGGTAATGGTTTGAAATACTACAAAGCCAGGATGAGGTGGGAGGGGGTTTCCCAGTATTGCCACGTATTTAATTACTCTGAAGGACCTTTGTGTGTTTCCTGTCAGGACTTAACTTGAAACTTTTGTAATATCCTGTTTCAAGTTTAACGTTTTCACCCAAGTGGATGACAAGTTAAACTTCTTACTCTTCCCGTAATTGTCCTAATAAATCCTAAACAATTGTAAAGTTCTTCGGCCTCCTGTGGGAGGCCCAAAATATTATATTATAATCTTCCTTTTATTAGGTTTTCAAATGAAAAATATTCAAAAATATGATATTACAAATATAAACACTTTTTGTGATGTTCACAAGAAGGTTTTGTCTGAAAAATGGATCCTAGATTGGTATTTATTTGAAAATGGAATGCAGTAGTATATTATAATTAATTTTAGGTGGCCTGTTATTTGAATATTTTTCAAAACGTAAAAGTAACTATAAAAAAATTGTGTGGTTAAATAATTTAATTATATAAAATTAATAATATAGTTTAATAAAAGTTATAAGTAGTAATAATTACTTAATAGTATATTCCTTTTTTTCACTGTGACGATATGTTCCACTAGCCTAGAGTTTCCTTTGAATTCGCGTAGCAAAATTTAAAATTTTATAAAATATTTTGTCAATAATTAGCATGTTTTTATTATTTTTACATGTCGTCTTTAATGACTTTACATGTTTTTTTGTGTAAACCTGGAATAATATCATAAACTGTCAATAGTAACTCATATTGAATGTTAGTGACAGAATTATAAATATTGTAACATTAAAGTATTTTATGCTTCATTATTAATGTATAATGAAATAACATTTGTATAATGAAATTTGTATAAAATTTGTATAATGAAATGAAATTATTGTATAATGAAATAAAGTATTAATAATGTTCATTATTAATGTACATCATTAATGTAACATTAAAGTACTTTATACACTTCAATACCAGTGTACGTGTTAACTATAATAATTTGTTTGTAGTTTAGTTGGTTAAACCCTACTTCATTATTAACAAAATTTCTTAGTTCGATACCAATCACAGTCACAAAATATATTGAAAAAGATCAGCTGTTAACCACCGGCTGTTTATTTTAATGGGCTGCTGATTAATTACCTTTCAAAGGAATGGCTGGCCTTAGTTTGTAAAAAAAAGACTACAAGAGTCTTAATAATAAATAAGCATGTATTTTTTTTTGTCAAATAGAATGAAGGTGGTATTGACGATTGGCATCTTATGAATAAATAAACAAGTTGGCCAGTAAATCGATGTATTGATTCTCCAGCAATTACAACCTTCCTTGAATGTTGCTTTCAGTTATGTAAATTACTTAACAAATTATTTGGATGAAAAATGTTTTTTTTTTAACTTGGGTAAGTTAGTGTTTTTAGTAAGGAAATGATAGATTTAATACGTTTTATATTTTAGTAAGCTTATTTCTTGAGGGTTTTTAACTTAAGTACACAAGCGTTCATTTATGTCTGTGTACTTCATATTGTGATATATACATTTCAAATTATATTTAACTTCAACTTGGGATAATCTTAAGTCACTTTACATTTTTAATTATATCAAGTAATGTTTTTATTGTAAGCTCATGTTCGATTATACTCATAAAGTCATGATTTTTTCGAAACCACAATTCATTAAGCAAATAAAATGTGTATCATATATAAAAAGTATATGTACAAAAAACATTGTTTTATATACATACATAGTTACTTAAACTCTATTTTATTTAGTAAAACACGCCGAAAAACTCTTGTAAAGACGGTTTTGCGTCAAACCAACCCTTACCGTCAGGGGAAGTTATTATTCCACCAATGAACCTCAGGCGTGTTTGATCTCAGACAGGAAGTTCCAGAAAAGTTTTAGAAAAAGACATTTTATATTTTTCTTAAACACTACTTTGCTTTAAATAGATTATTTTGTACTCTATGTCAGATGTAATTTAAGAAGCAAGCAATGCATTAAGAACTACCATCATGGATAAATAAAAAAATTCACTTATAAATAATTGTGTATATAATCTATATCACTGTATCATTTTGACTCCCTGAAGTCATACTTCAATTGGAATGGTAAGAGGGAGAGATCCGAGACTTGTTGAAGATAGTGGACCAGAACGTAATAAGGCTTCAGCTAGGTTTCATGAAATGTAATGGACAATAGTATTTAAGTATGTTTTATGAAAGCATAATAATTAAATAGTTCCAAAGAATTGCCCAAAACTTTCCTCTATATTAAACACTAAAAAATAAAAATTTTGAAAATCACCAGTTTGATTCCCAAATAGGTTTTTGCCAAAACTCAAAACATGCAATTTTCACTAAAATATTTTGAATTTTAATTCACATATTTTCTTAAAATTTAATCAAAATTGGTTGAGATGTTTTCTGAGAAAATTCCATTTTCGGATGCCTGTAAAAAAATTCAAAAAGTTGAAAAATAATCTGGAGATATGGGCTAAATACATCTACATATCAAATTTCATAAAAAATGATCAATCCGTTTGGTCACCAATGAAGTGCACATACATACAGACAGACACACATACGGACAGACATCAAAATGCTTTTCGAAAAAAAACCACTAATTTGGGTTCAAGGGACCCTACAATGGATTTTTAAACTAACTTGTAAGAAAATCATGTTTGGACGATCACAATATGTTCTCTATGTTAACACATATGGAAGAAAGTAGAAACGCGTGTATCTCTGCAACAAATATAAGAAAAGTTTAACAGTGAAGATTTGATCAGATTTAGTGTATTTTATAATTAATTAGTCAAAACTATTACGAGTCCGAAGCAATTTGCGATATTCAGTAGCCTTTAACGAACGTCGTATACGTAACTGTTTCAGAGTTTATGCACGCTGCAGTTACAGCACCACCTGATACCCAATTGTGTTTTGAATAGTAATTTTTTTTCGGTTTAAAGTTTTGATTTGTTTTCCTCTAATTGGGAAATAAACCAGGCTAAGGAGTAAAACGGATTTGTCTAACTAATGTATCTAGGATAATAATGTTGGTTGAATAATAAAAACTGACAAGTTTTTATTCAAAAAGTAATCTATTAAAATACAAGTATTTGAAGGAAAACTTAATAATAATAATTATTAAAGAAACATTTGTAAGATATTTTGGTTTGTAAATTATATACATTTCTGATTAGTACATTTGGAAGTGCTCTTTCCGCCAAAACGGAACTTTATTTTTCCAAATGGAGACCAATATCCGGATCCTTCTTAGCCTCACACTGGTCATTTTTATATACAGATTTCTTTTTGTACGTGGAGCTTTTTCAACCAGATCTAGGAGTATATATGGTAAAGTACAAGGGTAACAACTCTGAAAAATACTTCGAGTCCAGGTTGGGTTTGAAACTATGTATCTCTAACCCAGGCTCTGAACCCTGGCACCTCAGACGACATTTTGTACTACATATTGTAATACGTTTTTGTCGTTTAACGTTTCTTTGTAGTGTAATTATGTGTAAATACTAAAATTACTCTCTTTTTAAAGGTTATATATAATTCATTAAAATTAATTGAGTAAGGAAACAATCAACTCGATCTATTTTCAGTTTATAGTCACAAAATTTATTTAAAAAATAAATTTGTATCAGGAATACGTGTTTTATAATGTTGTAATGTTGTGTGTTATAATGCATCATTTTGAAATACCTACTACATTTGCGTTTCCGTTTGTTGTTAGTAAGTCTAAACTCTTTTCTGACATAGTTAAAAAAACCACGACAACTAATGGAAAATACTTTATCTATCATTACTAATTATGGAAACCAAGTACTATTTTCTTGATAGAACGACTAAAATATAATAACTATGTTCAGATTGAAAGTTATTTGACATCTTGTTTATTAAAAAAGGAAAAAGTAGTTAATATATAAAATTATTTAATGACGAATGGATAACAGTCATAAAAAAATCTATGAAAGGACTTTTTAAGGATTTACTTTAATAATTGAATATAATATTCTTATTTTTTCGTTTCAATTAATTTTGTATCACGTTTCTACATAACATTCACTAATCATAATTATATATAGTATATATTCATATGTTTTTTATATGAACACCAGAGCCATCTATCTTAAAGGCTGTATCATCATTGTTGCATTTCTCTTTCATTCAATCATCAGCCCTCAACCTTCTCCAATTTTCTCTCTATCAATCTCCTCAACTCATTTACAGCCTCTTTCATATGTCTCTTGTCTGAAAGCTGCCTTGATATCGGAGGCGTTTTACAGCACAGATGAGTTTTTGGCACACCAATGGGAGACCTAGTGAATGGCTGACTGACGTAGGTGCTGGAGTGGATTAGTCCAAACGAATGAATGATTTGACTATTGTAAGTATGATTGTGACTATGTATTGAGTGAATGTTTTATGTGAAACGCTGAAACGTTTTATATATATAAACTTTATATACATAAAGTTATATATATATATATATATATATATAACTTTATATATAACTTTAATACTATATACATAACTTTAATAAATTTGTTTGCAAACGACGATTTCTATGCAATATTTGTATATTGTTTCATGAAATAAAACATTTATTTATTTATTTATATTTTAATGTTTAAACTCAACATTGTATAAAATCTCTCTTTTATTTATATAAATTAAGTTTTGTAACAACCGCAAATCTTTTTACCAACACTTTACTTTGAATTTGAAGACATTATCCAGCGTGTAGCCTAGAAGCGGTTGTTCTGGCCAGACAGAAAGAAGAAGTCACTACTCTGTATGATAACAACAAAATTGTTATACTGTAATACACTAATTGTATTATCAACACTAAAAATTGTACAATCATTTAACATTTAATCCCATTCTGTACATCTGTTTAAAACCACATTCATATTTAACCTAGGCCTACTTTCTCTTCTCATTCTTATCTCATTCCTGATTTTGTCAGGCGGTCCACCATTTCACACAAATAAAATAAACATTTTTATTTTACGAAACCTATTAGTAATAAAATTGTGTAGTATCTGAAAATGGAACTTCGTTACTGAATGGCCTTAAAATTAAAATAAATCATTTTAATGGAGTGTTGAATCTTTTCATAAAATGAAATTAATTAAAATGAAATAAAATGAAATGCTGCTAGTAACATTTTAAGTTTAAAATAAATGTATACTATCTGTATTCCAGAAAACATTATGACTGTTTAATACTAATGAAACATTTAAATCTATCTTAGTTAGTGTTCCTCAGTCTATGAGACCGAGTAATGTTTGTTTACTAGGCCATCAAAATAAACAAAATACGTAATAAACTTATGAACGTTATAAATGCAAGCTAACAAAAGATTGTAAGACTTAAGCAGTAAATCCTATTATTAATGTATGTTACTTCATGATAAAGACAAAAGACAAGATGTCAAGTAATGGGAAAGCCACAGATTGATAAAGCTTTGACAAGCTTAATGTGTATTAAGAGGCTTACAGATAAGTTGATCCAACCGAACAAATTTATTTTGGTTACAGCACAAATAGACTCAAACTACTAACACCATTAAAATAGTTATCGTCATGTTATATTTAGTAAAAGTTAGCGTTTGGAGAATGTCAACATACAATTTTTACATGACATTACTATTCCGCGTGTTTTGGTGCACATGAAGTAGTGCCCTTCCATACACCTACCCACCTATACACGATGAGTGGTTAAGACCCACCTACCCTTCCATATACGGTCAGTGATCTCGACCCACACGCCCTTCCATACACGGTCAGTGGTTTAGTCCCACCCACCCAACCATAAACGGTCAGTGGTTTGGATCCTCCCACCCACCCATACACGGTCAGTGTTAGGGAACTACCCGCTCCCCCATACATGTTCAGTGGTTTGGACTTGTCCACCCATACACAGTCAGTGGTTTGGACCGACCCGCTCACTCATATACGGCCAGTGGTTTGGACCCACCCACCCATACACGGTCAGTGGTTTGGACTCACACACCCTTACATACACGGTATCTGGTTAACACCCACCCGCCTCCCTATACGGCCAGTGGTTTGGACCCACCCTCCCATACCCGGTCAGTGGATTTGACTCATCCACCCATATACAGTCAGTGGTTTGGACCGACCCACCCACCCATCCATACACGGTCAGTGGTTTAGAACCACCCACCCATCCATACACAGTCAGTGGTTTGAACCCAATCACCCACCCACCCATACATGGTTGGTGATTTTGTCCAACTCGCCCACCCATACACACTCAGTGGTTTAGACCCACCTACCCATCCATACACGGTCAGTGGTTTGGAGCCACCCACCCACCCATACACAGTCAGTGGTTTGGACCCACCTATTCATCCATACACGGTCAGTGGTTTGGACCCACCCACACTTACATGGTCAGGGGTTTGGATCCACCCACCCATGTTCCATTGGACCATGTTCTTAATGCCTTTTTTTGTATTTTAAGGTACAACTAGAGGCCCTCACCTAGGAACTCTTGTTTTCATATTTGTTCAATAATTATAATCTTAAAGATTTTTTAATTAAGGTCCATAATACACATGAAAGTACTATGCAAATAACTCGTATACAAACACTTTCCCTTCAAGTACTAGGACTACAACACTACACTTATAAGCTTATAAATTACATTTGAACTCAAAATTTACAATAATATATACTATATCTAATTTCCTTGGCAGACTTTTATTTAATTTGAAATTAACTACAAGTGTGAGCCATTCAACTTATCAGTAAATACACGTTTATAAAAGTTAAGTTCTTAAACATTTTTTATAGGACACTACAAAATAAATTGACATGACTTAACGTTGGAATTAATTTATATCATTTTCATATATAGTACGTATGTAACATTGAATCAGTTACATTATAAATTACTTCACATGTTAGAGGAAAGAGGGGAGTGGGGAGGGACATTCAAACGGAACAGCTGAACCGGTGAATAAAACACGTCACGCTAATTTACATAAACCTGTTGGCCTTTTGCTTGGGAAAATTGAGTTTATACCCGATGGGATGAAACAATTATTTTGGAATGTTTATGAACTATAGTACGGATTGACTGTTACAGACCTCGTGAGTGTTTGGTACTTTATATATATTAATAAAGAATATTTGTTTTGAACTAATTTATAATTAACTATAATGCTACATATTTCATACATTTGTTAAATTTGTAAATTTGACATCGTTAATCAAATATGTGAACAAAATATAATTAATTTTAGTGTTTTATTCATGTTTTTACATTAACCTTAAGCTGGTTATTATCTTTCTAAATTGTGTAAAACTCCATCATAATGATCATCCACAGTATCTGAAAGTAACATCGATCGCTAACGCTTAAAAGCCATCTTCAAAAAAAGCTGCTGAAATTAAAACCAGTTTAAATGTATTACATCATACTGCCAGAACAACTCGGGGAGCCATCGCACACGTCCTGCGTACAACAGCTTTGTCTCTGGTATATTCCACTGCTGAACACAGTGCTCCCGTATGGCTAAATAGTGCACATACAAAATTGATTGATGTCCAACTTAATAGAACCACGAGAGCTATTAGTGGTACTCTCATGGCAACTCCACTACCTTAGCTCCCGGTGCTGTGCAATATAGCTCCTCTAGAAATAAGACGTCAGAAGGCACTACGTAAAGAATTCAATAAGATCTCGAATGCCCCGCATCTCCCCATTACCCAGGATCTCCCTCGTCAGAACGGCCGCTTAAAATCTCAAAACCCACCTCTACGTACTGCTTCCCAATTGATCAGTTCAATTTTGTTGCCGAATAAAAGCTGGACCATAGCGTGGAACAGTTTTGATGGACGGAATAAGTTTATTATTAATGCTCCATCATAAGACGTAATGAACCTCCCTCCGAGGGAATGGACACTTTTGAATCGGTCTCGAACTGGCGTGGGCAGATGTAACTACTAGAAGTATAAATGGGGAGTGGCACTAGATCAGTCATGTGATTGTGGGGGGGTCTTTTAAAACAATGGATCACATAGTTTCAGAATGTCCCCTGCGTTCTTTCACGGAGGGATTGGCAGGGATAAACAAAATAAGTGAGGCAGGTCGTAAATGACACGATGGATTGGATTTAGCTTTGTGACCGGAGATCACTTTTATTTTATATTATATATTGCATGACTTTTGGATCTTAATCCAAATATATATCATAGTTAAAAAAAATAATACTCAATGGTAGCTGACAAAAAACCATACGATATATATATAAAGTTGATTATTCATTAAATAAGTGCATCCGATGGAGTGAACAGTTGAAATTGCGTCAGAGATCTCGCTACTAAGTACTTACGGATCCTACAGGATTCTTCAGTTACTAATGTTATCAAAGAAGAATAACGAATCAGCTTTACGCGTGAACAAAACCACTACTATCTTACTAAGGTTTGGAGACATGTAATTGTCTTTAGCGCACCTTACAGCCTAAGCGATACAAGATTAAAGTACCAGATGCGCACATATATCAGTGATCAGCATAGAAATTTTAATATTGTCATAGAGCTGAACTGTAAAATCCAGTACAGGTATAATGTCATTAATAAATGGAAAAAACAAAGGTCCAAAGTTAGACCCTTGTGGTACTCCTTAACTAGTAACAAAGTTCTCTGAATACACACTTTCAAAATCAGTGGAACTGGTGTTGTGAATGTGTGAAACTGTGTCATACGTCTCGCTCCAAATACTCTTAGTGACTTTCACAGTCGAAGTCCTTGTTGGGAGAGTAGACACATCTCCTTAGGGAGCATCGACTATCCTTACATGAAGATGACGAAATCTCTCTGTGAAGATTTAATCCACTCGACCCTCTCAAAAATATCAAGGAACTTTATTAATTCATCCTTCCATGTTGTTAAATGCTTTATTTGTTCTTAAAACATCGATAGTCAAGATATGGGCCAATGTGGATTTCGAATGAGTGTGATGAGTGTAGATGACCGAATGTACGGTAGTTATTGTTACGAAATGAGGTCAACTATTTCTTAGTTTGTCATCAATTACCAGCCCAATGACGAATGAACAAGACGGTGGTTTTTAAAGATTTCAAAATGTACCATAAATCTGTTTGGTTCAAACTGAGAGCTGCTAATGAAGTTGGTCTTTAACCTACTTCAGAAATATATAAATTACATAAATATTTGAGCAGCCAAATTTTAATTCAAAATAATTTGTATGGTATTTTTATCATATTTTTTATTACCAGATTGTGATAATTAGTCAGTGTTTGCCTTTTTAAAGAATGAACTACCAGCGTTTAAACTACTAAAGGTTTTCTTGGATATTTAATAAGTAATAATCTAATTCCAGTCTCTTTCTTTATTTTCACCCAACAAAACTGGATAGTTGTTTTAAAGATAAATATTTAAATGTTATTTATAATAATAGACATTTTTTAAAGATATGGTGATTTTACATTTTAAAATTTCCGAGTAAAAAATCTAAGTTTTTGGGAGAACGAATAAAATGCTATGGAATATTGGAGTATTTTTTCTAATGAGTATTTTTTATACTATACATTGAATAGTTAAATACTTTATTTTACAGTTTTGTTATTTTTCAAATTTACCAAATATTATTTTAAATATTTCTATGTCAAATAGTTTACATTACTCTTTCATATCGATGAATTTCTTTCCACATGTTTTTAATTAAAATATCATTGCAATGTGTTAAAAATTAACCAATATTTGTAAAGGCACCTGATGTATGTTAATAATTTGTTCAGGAAGAGTTTATTTCACTATTCAATACATTTCGTAAACACGTTGTTTTTTATTTCATCACAGTTTTCAAATAATACTAAACCAAAATCTGAGGTTAAATAAACAGCCACATTTGGCTGTTTGAAAAACTTGGCTGTCGAAACTTCAGCAAAATATTGAGATTGAAATCGGAAGCTCAAAAATACAGTTAGTTTCATGTATTAATATATGAGATGTCGGTCAGTAACCGATGACGTTAAATATAGAACAAATGCTTATCGAGAGTAAAACAAAGGGGTCTAATGTTAATATAGAGTAACATTGGCTGAAAGATGGTTACAAGACTTGTTCCAGAGAGCCTTGTAATACAAGTTTCGCCTTATGCCAGGAGTACATACATCTACAAGGCTACATATTACAAGTTTAAAAATTATAATTAGAGAAAACCTTTGTCGTAATTCATTTTTTCTTGTAATATTCAAATAGTTGGATGTGAAAATGAATAGGTGTAACATAAGGATTGGATAATAAAGGTTGACAACTTCACAATAAACGTTGCTTGGAATAAATTTGAAACAATTTTAAGGAACTGAATTTTAGGGTTAACAAATATTTTTTGAGTCACATCATATTACCTCGTTCTGCCTTATGTATTGCAAAAGTTTATGAACAGTCCTTTAGTCGACATATATTGCCTAACAAAGCAAAGAATTGCTTTATGAAACATGTATATTGTTGAAAGTAATATTCTGAAAGGCACAGTTACTGCCCAACAAAACAAAGAATTGCTTTATGAAACATGTATATTGTTGAAAGTAATATTCTGAAAGGCACAGTTACTGCCTAACAAAGCAAAGAATTGCTTTATGAAACATGTATATTGTTGAAAGTAATATTCTGAAAGGCGCAGTTACTGCCTAAAAACGCAAAGAATTGCTTTATGAAACATGTATATTATAGAAAATAATATTCTGAAAGGTACAGTTATTGCACAACAAAGCAAATAATTGCTTTATGAAACATGTATATTGTTGAAAGTAATATTATGAAAGGCACAGTTATTGCACAAAAAAGCACAGAATTGCTTTATGAAACATGTATATTGTTGAAAGTAATATTCTGAAAGGCACAGTTATTGCACAACAAAGCAAAGAATTGCTTTATGAAACATGTATATTGTTGAAAGTAATATTCTGAAAGGCACAGTTATTGCCCAACAAAACAAAGAATTGCTTTATGAAACATGTATATTGTTGAAAGTAATATTCTGAAATGTACAGTTATTGCCCAACAAAACAAAGAATTGCTTTATGAAACATGTATATTGTTGAAAGTAATATTCTGAAAGGCACAGTTATTGCAGGAACTTAAGTAAATATTCCGAAAATTTGGCAAATGTTTGGCATGTTAAGAACTAATTTTTGCATCAGTGTTATTTATATGATTGAATGTGAAAACATAACAAGTATTTTGTCACAGAAAACTATATTCCCTTGTAAGATATAGAAATAGTTATAAAATATACTATGATTCAAATTAATTAAAGTTAGCACGTTGGAGAAATGTGGTCAAATATTCTTACTTACGACTTACGGAAGATATTGTTTTTTTTTAACGATATTTATTGGGGATACTACAAGTAAAACGCAATATTATAAACGTAATATAAGTTGAATAGCCCAAAACTTCTTCCAGAAACACCTTTTATCTTACTTTGAAGTTGTTTAGTGAAGTGTGAGATAGTTTGAAATGCTCAACTTATCTTGTTCAAAGATATTAAAATAAAATTATTACTTGGAAACATCTATATTTGTTATTATGAGTTGAAAAAAAAACATGGAGTGTAAATTTGATAGCATCTTTAAGAAAACGTACTATAATACATGATCCAACGTCTTTTTGGCCTTAAGTGTCGGGTTGAATAATTTAATTCATATACATAGTCTATATTAAAAAAAACTATTCTTATTTAAATTAATTATTCTTTGGATAAAAGCTAAACTTCCGAAATTTATTAAAATCAAGTCATAATGTATTTTAAACAAAAATATTTACTTTATCTAAGATAGTTGTATTTAGGAAGAACTTCAACAGATATGAACATCCATTCACGTGGATATTTAATTATTTAGTTTACACATCTTGAAACCAGGATAAAAGAAAACATAATAATAAATAAATAAAATTCATTTGTGTGACCCACGAAGAAAAAAATTTTAAATAGTTATATTACCTTTTAAATGAACAAAATTGTTTTAGAGGTCCAGTATATGACCTATGGTACAAATTTACACGAATTTGCCATTCTTATCTCTTGGAGAGCTACATTTATAGTATTTTCTTACTTTAGTTCGGACAGTTCAACAAATTTACTTACTTAGTGTATTCCTACTGAAGGTCCTGTTTACGCTTCTAAGAACCCCTGGTATTCAAAAGACTAGTTGCACCGATGATAGTTGTAGAGCATTGGTTACATCCTTTGGCTATCCTAGGGTATCATGTTCCTATCAAAGTACATCAAGAATGTTCCTGGAATCAGATTGTGTTGGCCTTGGAAACCCAGGATTGTTAGACTGGACGAGTTGGTTCCAGAATATAAGTTTAATCCACACCAGACGCTGGCCACGTTGACACTTAATGGAAGACAAATGAGAAATAAATTATCTTTCTTGTCTTGGTCAGGGAATACTTATTTTCTTTGCAGCTTTTACTTTATCTAATTGAAAATTTACTACATATCCCCAGTAACCCATCCGTTTCCTTAGGTAAGGGTAGTTACTTAGATTTTATTTGAGGATTAAAAAACTAAATCTTCAAGTCTTAACTTCTATCATATTAATATATATTTTTTAAAGTACTGTATTGAGTGTTAATTAATTACAGATCGACTGTTTTACAGTATGTTAACCCAGATGATAGTGATACATTGTTTATTTGTCTATTACTAACAATATAGCATTGCTTCTGCAGAAACAAATTTAAAAATCTTTGTAATAAAATCTAGTTTACTAATTTATTGTTTTAATTAATATTTGGAGCTTATTTTTTCGTATAAATATTTTTTATCAATGTATTACATTTTCGATCAAATACTTAACATACAACAAGTAATGGATTAATTGCACGCCTTATTTAGTTGAGTACAATCAGATATTTAATTAGTTTAGATAATTAAACTTTACAGTCATGCTCATTAAATAGCGAGTAACTAATTAAATAAAAACCACGATATCACGTGTTCCGATCAACAGTTAATTCCAATTAGTTAAAACCATGCCACCATTGTTACAGCCACAAGTACAATTATTCGATTAATTTGGGTTGGGAACAGGAGAAAAATATTTCAACACAACTCTTTTATTACAGGCACTTAAACATATTTCACTTTTCCGTAAACTCATACATACTCAACAGATAATGTCTGCGTTTCCGGCCACTTATCCGTACACTCAGACATACTCAACAGACAATGTCTACGTTTCCGGCCACTTTTATTTATACAATCGTCAAATTCATCATTTGTGTTTTAAGTTAATGTGTAAGTATTAATGTGTATACTTCATTGGTATTTATGATATAGCAATTCCAGACATAACCTTATTAGCTGATATAAGAGCAATCACTTGAAAGTACATGAGACACTGTGGCAGGGTGGTAACTGAGTATGGCATATAGAGATGTAGTGGTTAGGTTGTCTGAGTGTACCACAGTTAGTTGTATGTGAAAAATTGGTCCGTTGTTTTTAAGTATGCTATAGTGAAGGGTTTGTGTTTGATGATTTGATGGAATGGTTGGGTTATCTGAGTGGACCACATTTAGTTATTAATATGTGATGTTGGAGTGGTTACAGAGGTTGTGTTGTCTGAGTGAACCACAGTTAGTTATTAATATGTGATGTTGGAGTGGTTACAGAGGTTATGTTGTCTGAGTGGACCACAGTTAGTTATTAATATGTGATGTTGGAGTGGTTACAGAGGTTGTGTTGTCTGAGTGAACCACAGTTAGTTATTAATATGTGATGTTGGAGTGGTTACAGAGGTTGTGTTGTCTGAGTGGACCACAGTTAGTTATTAATATGTGATGTTGGAGTGGTTACAGAGGTTATGTTGTCTGAGGTGGACCACAGTTAGTTATTAATATGTGATGTTGGAGTGGTTACAGAGGTTGTGTTGTCTGAGTGAACCACAGTTAGTTATTAATATGGTGATGTTGAGTGGTTACAGAGGTTTATGTTGATCTGAGTGGACACCACAGTTAGGTTATTTAATATGTGATGTTGGAGTGGTTACAGAGGTTGTGTTGTCTGAGTGGACCACAGTTAGTTATTAATATGTGATGTTGGAGTGGTTACAGAGGTTATGTTGTCTGAGTGGACCACAGTTAGTTATTAATATGTGATGTTGGAGTGGTTACAGAGGTTGTGTTGTCTGAGTGGACCACAGTTAGTTATTAATATGTGATGTTGGAGTGGTTACAGAGGTTGTGTTGTCTGAGTGGACCACAGTTAGTTATTAATATGTGATGTTGGAGTGGTTTACAGAGGTTGTGTTGTCTGAGTGGACCACAGTTAGTTTTATTAATATGTGATGTTGGAGTGGTTACAGAGGTTATGTTGTCTGAGTGGACCACAGGTTAGTTATTAATATGTGATGTTGTTGAGTGGTTACAGAGGTTATGTTGTCTGAGTGACCACAGTTAGTTATTAATATGTGATGTTGGAGTGGTTACAGAGGTTATGTTGTCTGAGTGGACCACAGTTAGTTATTAATATGTGATGTTGGAGTGGTTACAGAGGTTATGTAGTCTGAGTGGACCACAGTTAGTTATTAATATGTGATGTTGGAGTGGTTACAGAGGTTGTGTTGTCTGAGTGGACCACAGTTAGTTATTAATATGTGATGTTGGAGTGGTTACAGAGGTTGTGTTGTCTGAGTGGACCACAGTTAGTTATTAATATGTGATGTTGGAGTGGTTACAGAGGTTATGTTGTCTGAGTGGACCACAGTTAGTTATTAATATGTGATGTTGGAGTGGTTACAGAGGTTATGTTGTCTGAGTGGACCACAGTTAGTTATTAATATGTGATGTTGGAGTGGTTACAGAGGTTGTGTTGTCTGAGTGGACCACAGTTAGTTATTAATATGTGATGTTGGAGTGGTTACAGAGGTTGTGTTGTCTGAGTGAACCACAGTTAGTTATTAATATGTGATGTTGGAGTGGTTACAGAGGTTGTGTTGTCTGAGTGAACCACAGTTAGTTATTAATATGTGATGTTGGAGTGGTTACAGAGGTTATGTTGTCTGAGTGGACCACAGTTAGTTATTAATATGTGATGTTGGAGTGGTTACAGAGGTTGTGTTGTCTGAGTGAACCACAGTTAGTTATTAATATGTGATGTTGGAGTGGTTACAGAGGTTGTGTTGTCTGAGTGGACCACAGTTAGTTATTAATATGTGATGTTGGAGTGGTTAGAGAGGTTATGTTGTCTGAGTGGACCACAGTTAGTTATTAATATGTGATGTTGGAGTGGTTACAGAGGTTGTGTTGTCTGAGTGAACCACAGTTAGTTATTAATATGTGATGTTGGAGTGGTTAGATAGGTTGTGTTGTCTGAGTGGACCACAGTTAGTTATTAATATGTGATGTTGGAGTGGTTACAGAGGTTGTGTTGTCTGAGTGGACCACAGTTAGTTATTAATATGTGATGTTGGAGTGGTTACAGAGGTTATGTTGTCTGAGTGGACCACAGTTAGTTATTAATATGTGATGTTGGAGTGGTTACAGAGGTTATGTTGTCTGAGTGGACCACAGTTAGTTATTAATATGTGATGTTGGAGTGGTTACAGAGGTTATGTTGTCTGAGTGGACCACAGTTAGTTATTAATATGTGATGTTGGAGTGGTTACAGAGGTTGTGTTGTCTGAGTGGACCACAGTTAGTTATTAATATGTGATGTTGGAGTGGTTACAGAGGTTGTGTTGTCTGAGTGAACCACAGTTAGTTATTAATATGTGATGTTGGAGTGGTTACAGAGGTTATGTTGTCTGAGTGGACCACAGTTAGTTATTAATATATGATGTTGGAGTGGTTACAGAGGTTATGTTGTCTGAGTGGACCACAGTTAGTTATTAATATGTGATGTTGGAGTGGTTACAGAGGTTGTGTTGTCTGAGTGAACCACAGTTAGTTATTAATATGTGATGTTGGAGTGGTTACAGAGGTTGTGTTGTCTGAGTGGACCACAGTTAGTTATTAATATGTGATGTTGGAGTGGTTACAGAGGTTATGTTGTCTGAGTGGACCACAGTTAGTTATTAATATGTGATGTTGGAGTGGTTACAGAGGTTCTGTTGTCTGAGTGGACCACAGTTAGTTATTAATATGTGATGTTGGAGTGGTTACAGAGGTTGTGTTGTCTGAGTGGACCACAGTTAGTTATTAATATGTGATGTTGGAGTGGTTACAGAGGTTGTGTTGTCTGAGTGAACCACAGTTAGTTATTAATATGTGATGTTGGAGTGGTTACAGAGGTTGTGTTGTCTGAGTGAACCACAGTTAGTTATTAATATGTGATGTTGGAGTGGTTACAGAGGTTATGTTGTCTGAGTGGACCACAGTTAGTTATTAATATGTGATGTTGGAGTGGTTACAGAGGTTGTGTTGTCTGAGTGAACCACAGTTAGTTATTAATATGTGATGTTGGAGTGGTTACAGAGGTTATGTTGTCTGAGTGAACCACAGTTAGTTATTAATATGTGATGTTGGAGTGGTTAGATAGGTTGTGTTGACTGAGTGAACCACAGTTAGTTATTAATATGTGATGTTGGAGTGGTTACAGAGGTTGTGTTGTCTGAGTGAACCACAGTTAGTTATTAATATGTGATGTTGGAGTGGTTAGATAGGTTGTGTTGTCTGAGTGAACCACAGTTAGTTATTAATATGTGATGTTGGAGTGGTTACAGAGGTTGTCTTGTCTGAGTGAACCACAGTTAGTTATTAATATGTGATGTTGGAGTGGTTACAGAGGTTGTGTTGTCTGAGTGGACCACAGTTAGTTATTAATATGTGATGTTGGAGTGGTTACAGAGGTTATGTTGTCTGAGTGGACCACAGTTAGTTATTAATATGTGATGTTGGAGTGGTTACAGAGGTTATGTTGTCTGAGTGGACGACAGTTAGTTATTAATATGTGATGTTGGAGTGGTTACAGAGGTTATGTTGTCTGAGTGGACCACAGTTAGTTATTAATATGTGATGTTGGAGTGGTTACAGAGGTTATGTTGTCTGAGTGGACCACAGTTAATTATTAATATGTGATGTTGGAGTGGTTACAGAGGTTATGTTGTCTGAGTGGACCACAGTTAGTTATTAATATGTGATGTTGGAGTGGTTACAGAGGTTATGTTGTCTGAGTGGACCACAGTTAGTTATTAATATGTGATGTTGGAGTGGTTACAGAGGTTGTGTTGTTTGAGTGGACCACAGTTAGTTATTAATATGTGATGTTGGAGTGGTTACAGAGGTTGTGTTGTCTGAGTGAACCACAGTTAGTTATTAATATGTGATGTTGGAGTGGTTACAGAGGTTGTGTTGTCTGAGTGGACCACAGTTAGTTATTAATATGTGATGTTGGAGTGGTTACAGAGGTTGTGTTGTCTGAGTGAACCACAGTTAGTTATTAATATGTGATGTTGGAGTGGTTACAGAGGTTGTGTTGTCTGAGTGAACCACAGTTAGTTATTAATATGTGATGTTGGAGTGGTTACAGAGGTTATGTTGTCTGAGTGGACCACAGTTAGTTATTAATATGTGATGTTGGAGTGGTTACAGAGGTTGTGTTGTCTGAGTGAACCACAGTTAGTTATTAATATGTGATGTTGGAGTGGTTAGATAGGTTGTGTTGTCTGAGTGAACCACAGTTAGTTATTAATATGTGATGTTGGAGTGGTTACAGAGGTTGTGTTGTCTGAGTGAACCACAGTTAGTTATTAATATGTGATGTTGGAGTGGTTACAGAGGTTATGTTGTCTGAGTGAACCACAGTTAGTTATTAATATGTGATGTTGGAGTGGTTACAGAGGTTATGTTGTCTGAGTGAACCACAGTTAGTTATTAATATGTGATGTTGGAGTGGTTACAGAGGTTGTGTTGTCTGAGTGAACCACAGTTAGTTATTAATATGTGATGTTGGAGTGGTTACAGAGGTTATGTTGTCTGAGTGAACCACAGTTAGTTATTAATATGTGATGTTGGAGTGGTTACAGAGGTTATGTTGTCTGAGTGAACCACAGTTAGTTATTAATATGTGATGTTGGAGTAGTTACAGAGGTTATGTTGTCTGAGTGAACCACAGTTAGTTATTAATATGTGGTGTTGGAGTGGTTAGAGAGGTTGTATTGTCTGAGCGGGCCTTAGATAGGTACTTATGTGTGATGTTGTAGTGGTTAGAGAGGTTGTATTTAATGGGTGGTGGGAGGTCTCATGGGGATTGGCTGCAGATATTTTCGGGGGATCCTCAGGGCTCCATATTAGTGTCCATATTAGTCCATATTAGTGCTTTTCTCTTTTCCGTGTACTTAGACGACTTACCTTTGAATGTTGATTCTAATATACGAGTTAGTTTGTTATGCAGATGACACTATGGCCATTTTTCTGATCCTGATATAAATGCCCTTGAAGTTAGAATGAATGAGGCGTACATCAGTTTAAACAAGTGGTTTCAGGCGAATTATCTACATTTCAATGAACATAAGACAAAATTATGCTGTTCTCCTCTAATTCCCGTCACTTTAATTTGTTCAGTGTGAGTGGTATCAGACCATCAGAATCTGTTTTGCTGCTGGGTATTACTGTGGATGAACGACTAAATTGGTCAAAGCATGTAGATTGCCTCTGTGCAAAATTGTCATCCATGAGTTTTGTATTCAGAGTATTAACATCTGTGTTCTCCAGGGAAATCCAGCTTCAGGTATATTATGCCTATGTTTATGGCCGAATTAAATATGACATTTGCTTTTGGGGCTCATCAAGTGACATAATCTGAGTTTTCAGGTTCCAGAAGAGAATGGTTAGAATTATGTGTAGAGTAAATTTTAAACACCAATACAAGCCTCTTTTACAAGAACTAAATATTCTGACACTACCGGGCATTTATATCCTTGAAGTGTTGACTTCTTTAAAACGAATAGTCACTTATTCATAGAGAACAGAGCTGGTCACTTGTAAAGAGACAATATGATGTATCCCATTCACAGGCTTACACTTAGAGAGAAGGGTCTCCATTATTCTGCTTTACGATTGTTTAATTCCCTACCTCAACAACTAAAATACATTTAGAGCTCAAAAGCATTCATCCTTAAACTGAAATCTTTTTTGATTGAAAAGTGCCAATACTCAGTAGATGAATTCCTGTCAGGGTGTGCTGGTTAGGAATGTGGGAACAAATATTTTATAATTTTAAGTATGTTTGTATAGTTTGACTTATTTCATATAACTCATATTATTAACGAAATAAAATATTCTGATTCTGTTGGAAGGATTAGAGAGGTTGTGTTGTCTGAGTAGACCACAGTTAGTTATTAATATGTGATGTTGGAGTGATTAGAGTGATTATCTTGCCTAAGTGAGCCTTAGTTAGTTATATGTGAATTTGAAGTAGCTTGAGTGTTTTAAAAGAAAACTGTAGCTGGCCTAGTACGTTCATCGCCAGTTATAAATTATATTCCTATTAAAATATAATATGTTGCAGTACCTCTAACATTACAAACAAAGTAAAGAGTCAAATAAACTCCCTCCTCCTGATTATGAAACTGTAGCTAGCCTATTACGTTCATCGCCAGTTATAAATTATATTCCTATTAAAATATAATATGTTGCAGTACCTCTAACATTAAAAACAAAGTAAAGTGTCAGATAAACTCCCTCCTCCTGATTATGAAACTGTAGTTAGCCTATTACGTTCATCGCCAGTTATAAATTATATTCCTATTAAAATATAATATGTTGCAGTACCTCTAACATTACAAACAAAGTAAAGTTTCAAATAAATTCCCTCCTCCTGATTATGAAACTGTAGTTAGCCTATTACATTCATCGCCAGTTATAAATTATATTCCTATTAATTTATAATATGTTGCAGTACCTCTATCATTACAAACAAAGTAAAGTGTCAAATAAACTCCCTCCTCTTGATTATGAAACTGCAGTTAGCCTATTACGTTCACCGCCAGTTATAAATTATATTCATATTAAAATATAATATGTTGCAGTACCTCTAACATTACAAACAAAGTAAAGTTTCAAATAAACTCCCTCCTCCTGATTATGAAACTGTAGTTAGCCTATTACATTCATCGCCAGTTATAAATTATATTTCTATTAAAATATAATATATTGCAGTACCTCTAACATTAAAAACAAAGTAAAGTGTCAAATAAACTCCCTCGTCTTGATTATGAAACTGTAGGTAGCCTATTACGTTCATAGCCAGTTATAAATTATATTCCTGTTAAAATATAATATGTTGCAGTACCTCTAACATTACAAACAAAGTAAAGTGTCAAATAAACTCCCTCCTCCTGATTATGAAACTGTAGTTAGCCTATTACGTTAATCGCCAGTTATAAATTATATTCTTATTAAAATATAATATGTTGCAGTACCTCTAACATTACAAACAAAGTAAAGTGTCAGATAAACTCCCTCCTCCTGATTATGAAACTGTAGTTAGCCTATTACGTTCATCACCAGTTATAAATTATATTCCTATTAATTTATAATATCTTGCAGTACCTCTAACATTACAAACAAAGTAAAGTGTCAAATAAACTCCCTCCTCTTGATTATGAAACTGTAGTTAGCCTATTACATTCATCGCCAGTTATAAATTATATTCCTATTAATTTATAATATCTTGCAGTACCTCTAACATTACAAACAAAGTAAAGTGTCAAATAAATTTCCTCCTCCTGATTATGAAACTGTAGTTAGCCTATTACGTTCACCGCCAGTTATAAATTATATTCATATTAAAATATAATATGTTGCAGTACCTCTAACATTACAAACAAAGTAAAGTTTCAAATAAACTCCCTCCTCCTGATTATGAAACTGTAGTTAGCCTATTACATTCATCGCCAGTTATAAATTATATTTCTATTAAAATATAATATATTGCAGTACCTCTAACATTAAAAACAAAGTAAAGTGTCAAATAAACTCCCTCCTCTTGATTATGAAACTGTAGGTAGCCTATTACGTTCATAGCCAGTTATAAATTATATTCCTGTTAAAATATAATATGTTGCAGTACCTCTAACATTACAAACAAAGTAAAGTGTCAAATAAACTCCCTCCTCCTGATTATGAAACTGTAGTTAGCCTATTACGTTAATCGCCAGTTATAAATTATATTCTTATTAAAATATAATATGTTGCAGTACCTCTAACATTACAAACAAAGTAAAGTGTCAGATAAACTCCCTCCTCCTGATTATGAAACTGTAGTTAGCCTATTACGTTCATCGCCAGTTATAAATTATATTCCTATTAAAATATAATATGTTGCAGTACCTCTAACATTACAAACAAAGTAAAGTGTCAAATAAACTCCCTCCTCCTGATTATGAAACTGTAGTTAGCCTATTACGTTCATCGCCAGTTATAAATTATATTCCTATTAATTTATAATATCTTGCAGTACCTCTAACATTACAAACAAAGTAAAGTGTCAAATAAACTCCCTCCTCTTGATTATGAAACTGTAGTTAGCCTATTACATTCATCGCCAGTTATAAATTATATTCCTATTAATTTATAATATCTTGCAGTACCTCTAACATTACAAACAAAGTAAAGTGTCAAATAAATTTCCTCCTCCTGATTATGAAACTGTAGTTAACCTATTACGTTCATCGCCAGTTATAAATTATATTCCTATTAATTTATAATATCTTGCAGTACCTCTAACATTACAAACAAAGTAAAGTGTCAAATAAACTCCCTCCTCCTGATTATGAAACTGTAGTTAGCCTATTACGTTCATCGCCAGTTATAAATTATATTCCTATTAAAACATAATATGTTGCAGTACCTCTAACATTACAAACAAATTAAAGTGTCAAATAAACTCCTCCTCCTGATTATGAAACTGTAGTTAGCCTATTACGTTAATCGCCAGTTATAAATTATATTCCTATTAAAATATAATATGTTGCAGTACCTCTAACATTACAAACAAAGTAAAGTGTCAAATAAATTTCCTCCTCCTGATTATGAATCTGTCCTGTCGTCATTTTCAAATAAAACCCCCACCTGTGTTGGTGGTTACAACATACGCTGGCCAAATCACCAAGTGTGACAGTAAATAAAGGAACTTCTAAATCTCTGGCGTTCTCTCTTTAATTAAAACGTTATCTCATGGCTATTACTTCTTTTTATTGAATATTCTTTATTAAGAGTTTTTTCAGTAACCTTTTTTCCAAATAATGTATACTATTTATATCCGTGTTCAATAATTGTATGATACATCTTCATTCACTCATTTAATAAAGCTAACTATAATTTACAGTACAACCTACGAGTATAGGAGCTTTACTCTGAATTAACTTTAAACACTTTTTATAAGCCAAGGATTACTCCTCTTTTTTAAGAACTAACATTATTCTAATATATATTTTTCCCTTTTGTCTTTAGTTCTACTTTTTCTTCCCTGAATCAAAACAGACTGATACAGGTTTCTTTGATGACAAAGTTTCTAAAATTTGTAGTAAAAGCTACCTCTTTTTACAAATCCCTGACATTAAAACGTAAAAGTTGCAAGATACGTAATTTATTCAAGAATCCACCCACTTCCTTTACATGTAGTTGACATCATTCAGTATATATCTGGCAACTATTTATATTCAGACTTCACCATCAGTATCTGGGCTTATCATTTATATATCATAACTTCCAACCCCAGCTTAGGGTATATTTATGATATGTAGATAATATTTGGAGATTTCCAATGCTTTGAGTTTTTAAGAATCAAACACAAACATTTGTTTGAGTTTTTAAGAATCAGATCAGTCCTTTCTGAGCTAAGTCGAACTCAGATAGTAACAATAACTACACTCGTTTATCTACCTACACTCATCACACTCATCCACGCCTCATATTCGCCCATATCTCTACGATCGGCGTCTTAGAGATGAATAATGAATAATAAAATTCATGTACAATCTATTAATTAATTAACACAGTATACTTGTTATTAGTGTTGTAAATAGAATTGTATACAGAATTAGTATAAGTAAAACATAGTATACTTACTAACCTAGCCTACATCTAAAAATATTTTTTTATATCCTTAACCCATACTAAATCAGTAAAGACTTAATACTACATACTAAATAATAAAGATTGCTGTTAGGTACTAAAGTACTTTTCTGATTTAGTATCGGTTAAGGATGATAAAAAAAAATGTTTTAGATGTAGGCTAAGTTAATAAGTACACCTGAAGACGGCAGGGGTTTGTTATACCTATCGAAACGTTATGTTTGTTTCTTAACCACTCAAAGCATTAGAAATCTCCAAATATTATCTACATATCATGAACAATCAATGCTAATAAATAACTTTCAAACAACGATACATTTATGATTGGAAAACTCTAAAACATACTAAGCAGCAATCTGATTTATTCTTCTAAGCAACCGACAAAAATAAAACACTCTCTCCACATACACATAATTCACCACCTTTCCACAATATCAGACAGTTCACGTCTGGGGTTCAGTCAAATAGAGGATCTATTGTACTAACTTCATCGTAATAAAGATATTTCTAACAAACTACAAAAACTGACTTCTTCCCTTTACTAAAAGCAATCTTATTTTTACACCAATTTGAGGTTTAAATCAGTTAATAAATCCACAGGCTAGTTAATAAAGCTTTAGACTGTAGAAGTAAAGTCCAACATTTGAATCCCAAACTTAGCTTGTTCATACAGTCCCCGCACAGTCCTACAGGCCCATACGAACTAAGAGAGTGAAATTAAAAAAGTAATTACTCAACCCAGAAGTACGGACAAATGAAGAAGAATTATTTTATTCTTCCTCCAAAAAACAATGAAAGAAATATGTGTAATAATTTTATTGTTATTTTCTTTAATATTCCAAGCCTAATTTTGAATTCCATTAGTGAAGTTGATTGTTCCTTCCTGTTGAGTTTAAGATGCAGGATCTTGAGTATTTTGATCTCGAGGTAGTCGTGATGATATTTGGTAATTTCAGAACATCTAAGAAGTTACCAAATTACTTACCAAGTCCTCAGCTGTTATCAGAAATCCCACTTACTCCAGCCAACTCAGTTAAGCGTTATATATCTTAAATGTGTTTAATTAATTCATGTGTTTTTAACTTTTACATGCTAAAAGTAACAATTCGTTATTTGTTAGTTGAACAATAATAATTTAGCTAAGTGTATAACTTTAAGATTTTGTTTTAACTAATTGATGTTACAGTCTTTTATTAATAATGAATTAAAGTATTAGATGTATAATAATACATAATAAAAATAATAATTTTTATACGTTAGATTTCACATTACGTGTAGGGATTTTTTACGTATAACACTATGATTTTTTTATTAATTGTAAATAGAACATATATTCAAATGGCTGACCGTTGGAAGTGGGAGAATATATCAATTTAAGGTTCCATCTGGGTTTCTTCTTTAAGATATAACTGTTATAACTAAATTATTCTAAGGTTTTAAACTAATTAGATTTAAATGAAACCCTCAATAGGTATTCATATTTTAGAACGCTTTTTAAAATGTTTAAATTATATGTTTAAATGATTTAGTAACTTAGATATCCTTGTGTGTAACTTTAAAAATTATAATTTTACAAAATACAATTACATTTAAAAGTGACTCAGAAAAGAATTAAATCTATTCAAATGGGTTTCATAGTAACAAAAAATTCCTTCCATAACTTTCGACCAATATTAGCGTGCATGTCTTGTTTGATCTGCCCCAACAAACAGATTGAAAATCATTATTCCTCTCAGTTGAACAAATATTTAGAACTGATACCAATATTATTATATTATGCAGTACTACGTAATTACGTACACAGTATACATCAGCCAGGAGAGAGGGTTTATATATACGACTTTAGTTGGATAGAACATAGCTTTAATGTAAATAAAAATACGTAATTGCCAGTTTTATTGGTTTTGCTATGTATCATTTTATAGAATGCATTGTTTAAAGTCATGGGGTATGCAAGAATAACACTTTAGAGCTTACTACTTAGGAATTGCTGCTATTTTGAATTCAGCTTGCTATATTTTAAAATTTACAACTCAGGAATACAATTCACGAAAGTATGTTTTTTCTCATTAACATGTTCTCCTTAATATAAATTCCTTGTTGGTCTATTTTGTGTTTAGGAAATTATGTAATTTTTATAAAAGATCTATATGTTCATACTGATAATGTCCATATGTGGTAATTAATGGACATTAATTAAATAAATAATTAACGGACGGATTCGTCGTGAACTTAAGTATGCAAAATATTTTTGTAGGAATGTTTTAATAGAGATTTTAATCTTTTTTACCTGACAGTTAGATTTTGAATGTAATCTTTCTCAAATGCTACAGTTTGAGGAAAACTATTGATGAAAGATACGTTTTATCAATTAATTATTTGTTCGAAAACCCAATGTCAATGCATTAAAATACAGCAATAATGTAATTTATTATTTCCAGAGTAAAATGATGAATTGTTCAATAGTAAAGCCTTATTTATTACTACCAAATCGTTGTATTAAATATTTAATTATATATGTTGGTAATTTTTAAGTACTGATTCAGGATACATTTATATTTTTATATGTTTATCGTTATAAAATAAAATAATATTTAAAAATTTTTAGAAACTACTTATCAAGATATCAGCAAATTTTTTTAGTAGCGTCACTTATCACAACGTAATTTTAATACTGACAAATTTGTAATCCTGATTAAGGTGCCCCTTTCTAAACCTGCCAAGCCCCCAACGGAAATTTTATGGCCCATTTTAAATTTACAGCCAAACCATTAGTGGGCTAAAACATGTTTTATTTTTTTCAGGAGTACGGCGCGTATTAATTATTATAATAAATTCTAGTAGAAACTATACGATTATCAAAGATCCATTATTTTGGAACAATAAGTTGGCATTATAAGTGGTATAATGCATAATCGTTCATAGTGACACTTAAGTCTCAACATTTTAAAATTTGTATTTACTTAATTTACCAAACCAAATTATCTAAGTGTCCACTTTAACAGTTCATCACATATTGATTGAAACTTTAAGTATTATGATACGATGATTTTACCGACAAAATCCTTGGAATATAAAAACAAATTTTTTTTGAGTTTTTCATAAAGCGAATCGATCCTCTGTGTTAAACGACCCTCTGAGTCGGCACTGGTGGTGCAGTGCTGTAACTCAGCTACTTGGGGACAAAGTGTTTGGGAGATTGTAGGCGATAGGTTGGATGCTCAGTCCTCTTAATGATGATGACAACATGGTGTCCACTCAATTGTTGTCATCAATATCTAGACACTACTAGAGAAGTCTGGAGTGTCCGTGTTGAATGGTAGTCAAGGTTCGGGTGTTGTGTAGGGAAGAGAACTAAGTGTCAAACTTGTCAGTTAGCTGAAAATCAGACCAACACTACGTGGTTCGGATTCCACGTAAATCTGTAGGTCCCATAGTAGCCCTGGCTATTGGGCTATTAATAAATAGTCCTTTCTGAGCTAAGTCGAACTCAGATAGTAACAATGACTACACTCGTTCATCTACTCATCACACTCATTCACGCCTCATATTCACCCATATCTCTACGATCGGCGTCTTAGAGATGAATAATCAATAATAACATTCATGTACAATCTGTTAATTAATCGAGAGGATTGAAAACGAATGTGAAATTCAACGCGCAACATATAACCCACCTGTTTAGTAACTTGCAGTATACTAAGTTATCTATAAACAATAAAATACTATTTAAGTAGTAACTTAGTAAGTAGTAAGTTAGTAGTTAAATAATGTGGCTTCAGGTTATATATCAGTTGGCTTTTATTTTTCACGGTACAAAAAGTAATTAATTATGTACATTATGTTATTTAAATTCCTTAGAATAATATACTTGTTTGTATATAAAAATAAATGTTGGTTAAGAGAAGCACCATCTGCAACATTTCTAAAAGTTATTCTTAAACATGATTTATCTTAGAGTGAATTTACAAATCCAGATCTATAATACATTTATTAATTTCCAGATAACTTTTCAATGGCTTAGTGAAATTATTTAAGATTTTCAGTTTTTTGCAAATGTAGACTATCACCTTAGTGTCTCAGGCCTCTCAGAGCGGAGTCCAACTTCCAGTGTTCGAACTCTCAACTGAGCGGACGGCCTGTATTACACACCTTGGGTTATGTTCACACAGAGGGGTGTTTCTCATTTCACCTGGCGAGTGAGGTCTCGTTACAAATAAAGAAGAAGAAAGAAAGTTTTCAGAACCTTATAAAGTGTAAGTTTTTATTTGAAACATAGTATAAAGTGTGTAACATATTGTACATTAAGTAATTTTGTTTATGAAGTATGTATATATATATTTTTCTTTAAAAATACTTTATCAAATTCACTATAACTAAGATTAAAGTAAATGAGACGGACCGTTGTAACATTGTAGAACACTCAGTTAATATTTGAAAACGTCCCCAAGGAATCCAATATTGCCCCTCCAGTCCCTTCAATATTGTTTCTTCATATTTGACCATTGACATATGACCTCTATTAACTCTATTGTTCAACATCTTCATATTTTCTTTATTAGATTTCATCTAATAATTTGATTAAATTTAATTGGGCGTTCTGTAGTAATTTTAGTTTGAACTGTTAGAAATGTTGTCAATATATAGATAAAGTAATTTAATACTAAAACCCCTAATTAAAAATAAAGGGTTATGATTTGTGCACTGGTGGCGCAGTGCTGTAACTCAGCTACTTGGGGACAAAGTGTTTGGGAGATTGTAGGTGATAGGTTGGATGCTCAGTCCTCTTAATGATGATGACAACATGGCGTCCACTCAATTGTTGTCATCAATATAGACACTACTAGAGAAGTCTGGAGTGTCCGTGTTGAATGGTAGTCAAGGTTCGGGTGTTGTGTAGGGAAGAGAACTAAGTGTCAAACTTGTCAGTTAGTTGAAAATCATACCAACACTACGTGGTTCGGATTCCACGTAAAGCTGTAGGTCCCATAATAGCCCTGGCTATTGGGCTATTAATAAATAGTCCTTTCTGAGCTAAGTCGAACTCAAATAGTAACAATGACTACACTCGTTCATCTACTCATCACACTCATTCACGCCTCATATTCGCCCATACCTCTACGATCGGCGACTTAGAGATGAATAATGAATAATAACATTCATGTACAATCTGTTAATTAATCGAGAGGATTGAAAACGAATGTGAAATTCAACGCGCAACATATAACCCACCTGTTTAGTAACTTGCAGTATACTAAATTATCTATAAACAATAAAATACTATTTAAGTAGTAACTTAGTTAGTAGTAAGTTAGTAGTTAAATATTGAGGCTTCAGGTTATGTATCAGTTGGCTTTTACTTTTCACGATTCAAAAAGTAATTATTTATGTATATTTTGCTATTTCAATTCCTTAGAATAATATACTTGTTTGTATATAAAAATAAATGTTGGTTAAGAGAAGCACCATCTACAACATTTCTAAAAGTTTTTCTTAAACATGATTTATCTCAATGTGAATTTACAAATCCAGATCTATAATACATTTATTAATTTCCAGATAACTTTTCAATGGCTTAGTGAAATTATTTAAGATTTTCAGTTTTTTGCAAATGTAGACTACCACCTTAGTGTCTCAGGCCTCTCAGAGGGGAGTCCAACTTCCAGTGTTCGAACTCTCAACTGAGCTGACGGCCTGTATTACACACGTCGAGTTATGTTCACACAGAGGAATGTTGCTCATTTCATCTGGCGAGTGAGGTCTCGTCAGAAATAAAGAAGAAGAAAGAAAGTTTTCAGAGCACTATACGGTGGAAGTCAGTTTTTTTTTGAAACGTGGTATAAAGTGCAACATATTGTACATTTAATAATTGTGTTTATGAAGTATGTATATTTTTTTTTCTTTAAAAATACTTTATCAAATTCACTATAACTAAGATTAAAGTAAATGAGACGGACCGTTGTAACATTGTAGAACACTCAGTTAATATTTGAAAACGTCTCCAAGGAATCCAATATTGCCCCTCCAGTCCCTTCAATATTGCCCCTCCTGTCCCTTCAATATTGTTTCTTCATATTTGACCATTGACATATGACCTCTATTAACTCTATTGTTCAACATCTTCATATTTTCT
Organism: Stictocephala bisonia; assembly: GCA_035578905.1. Classification (NCBI taxonomy): domain Eukaryota; kingdom Metazoa; phylum Arthropoda; class Insecta; order Hemiptera; family Membracidae; genus Stictocephala; species Stictocephala bisonia. The sequence goes on from JAQJVL010000071.1 coordinate 981,867, forward strand.
TTATTAGATTTCATCTAATAATTTGATTGAATTTAATTGGGCGTTCTGTAGTAATTTTAGTTTCAACTGTTAGAAATGTTGTCAATATATAGATAAAGTAATTTATTACTAAAAACCCTAATTAAAAATAAAGGGTTATGATTTCAATTTAACAGTTTATTTAAATAACTTTATTTTAAATACATTTTTTAAATTAAAAACTTAATTGAAAAAAAATAATACGATTGAAAAATCATATTTTTTTCTAAAATATTATTAATATTCATTAGAATATAAAACTACAACTTAAATTATTAATTGTTAAAACTAGAGATTCTAATTAAAAAAAACAATTATTTAACATGTTCTATTTAAATTTTGTACAAAGTAATATGGTGTGTAATGCTGATGTATGCCAAAACATGCTTAATCTGTATTTATTGAAGTTTAAATTAAAATTCTGAAGAAAATACGAGATAAAAACTTTTTTGTTTTCACCGCTTCAAATTTAAAACCAAGGAGCATTTTATGTAATACGTTTTGATTCATGTTTTTAAGTTTACTCTGTTTAACCTATATTTTTAAAAGTAATCCAAAAAATGGTATTTTAACTATAAAGTTTCATATCATTTAATGGAGGTATTTATCCTACACACTAATTAAGCTTACGGGTATAAATGTAAAACATATTACGTATACTATAAATTATAATTACTTATTTTATACGTAACAAATTATCAATTGGCTATTTCTTTATATGATTACAGATTTATATGACTAGCCAATAGCTCTTTCTTCGCTACAAGGTGGTATTCTACGCTTGCTTACGATTCCGTCCGTGGGTCTCTCAAAGCCATCACGTCAATATAAAAACTCATCCTGCTGCGTTCTCATACATATAGTAAAGAAAACCTTATTAGTCTGCTTTAGGGGAATGCAAAATAGTGCAATAATGTCCGAGTTAATGGATATTACCTTAAATATTTCGAATCAGCAAAGAATTTTTATAGTATTTATATTTGTTTTGTTGTTGTTTTTTTATCAGCAGTTTAAAATAAATTATTTATAAAAAAAGTTACTCTTATGAAATATATGCACTTTTAGGAGATTTTTCTACCACTTAAGAGTGGAATTTGCTTATTTATTATTGGGTCTTTGTGATACAAAAGGCTGCTTCGGTATAAATTTCAACTAATTTATCCAGTTGTCCCCGAAATCTCATCATTAATGAGTACATATTTTTTTGATTATATTGTATACAGTGTGGAAAATAAATATGGGAACGCTTTCACAAATTTTTTATGACTTCACTTGTAAAAGTGAAATTTTGTACATTATCATGGTTACAAATAAGATACTTTGACACCATTAGTGACATTTCATCATTTCAGGGGGACGGCCCACGAGGAGTTGAACGAAAATCTTCAACGGAAGCCTAGGTCGAGTTTGGTATCAAATGAAAGGTATCAAGAGAAATTAATAGCCGCCAAACTTCGAAAGGTTTATACTTTCTAGAGTAGCGGTCATTTGAATTAAAGTAACTAATTTGAGCAATGTAATTTCTCCACTATTTAATGATTTTAAGTTAATTATTCAGATAAAAATTATACTTTTTAGAACACAGTTACTAAAAAAAAGTTAATCCATCAAATTATCTGCAGAAAAAAATAACATTCTTGTTAAATCATTTCCAATTTTTTCACCATGTATATTTAGATTCAAAATATACATAGCTGTACATTGAAAACTTTAAAGCTTTAACCCTAATTTTTTAAAAGTATTTGAGGTCTTTGCAGATTAAAAACTGCAGACTAAAAAAGTGGATTTCCTTACTAATACCTACAAACAATTCAAAAATATTAGTTATATCTAAGGTATAATTACTTGATTAACTAATCGATTGGATGACAGTGATTTTAGTTTCTATTGGTTGATTATTTTCTTTTGGCCCTTGACATTTTATGTTCTATAATGATTATTATTTCTTCTTCAATAAAGGTTTCATTTTTTAATTACAGTACAAGTAAACGTCATACAACACAAATAAATTACAATACAAGTACAAAATGCACAAATATTTGTATTGCACTTGTATTTGTGCTTTATATTGTACAAATCAAAAGAAAAGTACCGCCAATAACGGACGGTTATGTATACTTATGGCTTCTCAACTTGGCCGATTTCCACGAGTTCCCCGAAAACCAGATATGATATATTTGCATATATGTCTATTTTAAACTAATGTTTAACTGCATTATTTATGCAACAAAACTATTACTAATGCTTTATTCTACTCAGTTTACTGGTTACATAACTTATTTTTGCTCAGTAAATATAATGAACTGAATCAATCTCTTGACATGTTTCAAATATTTTAGTACTCTCGTAATTTGGTGTTTTACATAGATACATTAATATTCATTGAACATTTGTTTCGTAACCGAAAGAAACTCAAAAAAGATAATTTACTAAATTAAAAAAAAATTTTTTGTTTTTTTAACAAAGGTTGTTGGATAAACTTTTTACTAAACAAAACAGGTAACATATAAATAATAAGGAAGCCATTTATCATTTAATATGTTATTTAGATAGATACCTTTTAAACTTTACAGAACTATACACATAAATATTACAAATTAAAATATAACTTTTTTAAATTAAGTATTATAGTGTATCTCTGAGGGAATACAATAAAACGTCAAGTAGTGGTATTTATCAAAGTAGAACGTTATTTATGATAAAGAGAGTTGGCAACCCTGATGAATGTCCATTGTTGTCAATCGTTTTTACCACTGTAATCACAAAACGCCGTCTTTGTGTGTGACAGTTAAATGTTTTTTTTTGTACCAAATGTTCGAATAAGCCGAGATTTCCCAACAAAGTAAATATTTAGATTACTATTGTTTCCTTTGTATGACTTTTTAAACATTTCAATTTTATCTAAGGAGAATAGCAGTACTATTGAAATGATATTGTATTTTTATTTATTACAATATGATTTTGCGATTTCTTGTATTGAATTGTGATTTGCTATCGATTTTGTTGTTTCAAAGTTTTATTCTTGGCCAACTATATCTTGCAGTGTAGTGATGGTCTTAACACTTACAATTTTCTCGAAAAACTTAAAATGATTTAACGATAACTCTACATGCATATCTACTTAGAGTGGTTAGTAGTTATTTTTAACTCTTTAACCTTTTCAATATAGGTTCTATGTTGTGTTTTTAGTTTACCTCATATTTCATAATGCTATTGGATCAAACTCACACGAAACATGAAAAAATATAAGTAACAATTATAGTTGATAACATATTTAATAACCAATAAACTTTTTAGAAATTGCATATAGAGATTTATAAGTATATTGAATTTTATATAAGAATGAGATATTACATAAAGAGGTGAAAGTTATAAGAGGTTAACTCCGTGTTACCTTCAATACTTCTAAAACACTATAAATTATTAAACAAGCTGAAGACGGGCGATAAACTTTGAAATGCATTTTAACTTTGGCATTCAACAGACTTAATGAGATCTTTATTATATTATCAACATCATATACTTATTAATTATATGAAAGTTTCACTCGTTTCAGACGTGAACAGAAGTACGAGAAGTAGTGACATTTCTGAACTTCAAATTGTAGTTTTCCTGCCAGCATCTTTAAACATTTAGACACATATTTATATTAAAATAATTTTTTGTATTTACAGTATATTATATTGAATGGAAAACAATAATTAATATTGGTAATAATAAGATTATGAGGTGAATAATAACTCAATTGGCTTATGAATGTAAAAAATCAATAGAATAAAAACTTATTCTGTTTTATGTATGTGAAGTTAAAACGATTAAATAAAACATAGGTAAGCTTATTATGACAATTTGTTTAGTTTATTTATTAACATTTTAACAAATGCAGAGAACATGCTTCCTTGTAAATTGAAATATAACGAGTCAAAGCTAAATGATATTGGATTATTAAAATATATTTAAATGATCCAAAAGTATTGGCCCACCCACCCCCCCCCATACACAAGCAGTGGCAATGACCCACCCGCCCACCCATACACGTACAGTGGTAATGATAATAAAATGTATAAATAAAAAATTTATACATTTTAAATAAAGTATTAAGATAAATATTACTACCTATTTACTTGACATTGAAATTTACATTAACCCAAAAACACTCTCAGAGAGATAAAGTGGTATTAATCCACAAACCCACCGAGCCACGAGCATGGTATTGACCTACCCTCCCAGACACGTACAGTTGTATTGAACAATCACCATCTCAGACACGTAGAGTTGTACTGACCTACCTACCCTCCTAGACACGTACAGTATATTGACTCATTGATGTCATTTGTAGGATGGCACTCATAGCTACCATTGTCTGTTTGGCAAGTTTCTAAGCCTGAACCAGTATATGTCATCATAAATGTAGATCCTCTTACCGATTCATTGCATTATAATATAACAAAAAACACTCAAAACGAATAATACCATTTCTTAGAAAAAAACCTTTTTAAAAAGAAAACTCGAGAATGACAAGATTTGAGTCACAATTTAAACGGATACAAAGCACCATGATTTGTATATTGGTAACAGTTTATTATTGTATTACTAACAAAAAGTCTATGCATATTTATAAGAAAATAAACTCCCTTTAGCAAACAATTATAACAATTTTCCTCTAATATAAAACATTTTTTATTCTCATTTTCTATTATTTTCCTGTTTTAATCATGTTCAGTCTGACTTATAATAAAACAAGTGTATAATAAAACAACTCCGGTTCTGCGGCTCAAACACTCTGTACTTTACGTATAAATGCAAACTGTGTTGGCACTACTGTAGCCAGACCATGGAAACTGTGTTAGCCTTACTGTAGCCAGACCATGGAAACTGTGTTGGCACTACTGTACCCAGACCATGAAAACTATGTTGGCATTACTTTAGACAGACCATGGAAACTGTGTTGGTATTACTGTAGCCAGACCATGGAAACTGTGTTGGCATTACTTTAGACAGACCATGGAAACTGTGTTGGTATTACTGTAGCCAGACCATGGAAACTGTGTTGGCATTACTATAGCCAGATTATGGAAACTGTGTTGGTATTACTGTAGCCAGACCATGGAAACTGTGTTGGTATTACTGTAGCCAGACCATGGAAACTGTGTTGGCATTACTGTACCCAGACCATGAAAACTGTATTGGCACTACTTTAGACAGACCATGGAAACTGTGTTGGTATTACTGTAGCCAGACCATGGAAACTGTGTTGGTATTACTGTAGCCAGACCATGGAAACTGTGTTGGTATTACTATAGCCAGACTATGGAAACTGTGTTTGCGTTACTGTAACCATACCATGGAAAAGTTAAACAATATAATCAAATAAGGCAGAGGAACAGTGAGGTGTGAAGATAATTAAGTCACTGTAATATTAAACTGCCTCGTTGTCTTCTACATATTGCAAGAGCTTATGAACAGTGATTGACACTTGTTACTTTCTGTAACAAAGGATTAGAAGTACATTCCTGGAAGCAGGAGACCAACGTAATATTACATTGACTTGTGTTTTCAGGATATGTTGATAACATGCTTATTAAGGACGTTGAAGGAATATTCACTGCCGTAGAATGAACATTTTTACATTATGATGAATAGAAGAAAATTAAACGTGCTGAAGTTTTTATGAAGTTCATAAAATAAAAAGGCACAACGAGTTATTAGAGCTCACAACGAGTTATTAGAGCTTACAACGAGTTATTAGAGCTCACAACGAGTTATTAGAGCTCACAACGGAACTAACATTTGTGTTTCTTTGTTGTAGAATTTGTTTTCTAATTGATATTGATGTGTGGTATATTTACACGGACGTATTTATTATGTTTAACTGTTGTTAAATCTTACAAACAAAACAACATTATTTGAAAATTGCTACATTTTGTCATTTACAGAAGAAAATCTTAAAAAAGGTAAGCAAGTTTTAAGTTAAATTAGATTCATACAAATGTATAAAACAATGCTCCGAAAACATTTGCACTAGAAATAATAAATAACAATTAAAATAAAATTAGGCATATGTTTTGTGTCATCATTATTTAAAATGAAAATGTTGTTTCTGTCATATCGCATAGTTAATTTGTGACATTTAACAGTTGTAAAAATGTGTCTGATGAAGTATCTATCGTAACTACGTATGAACCTAAAAAGGATCGTAGGTAATCCTAAACAAGGTCTGTAAAAGTTGGAGTGATGATCAAGTAAATATAGGACACAACAGAAAGAGCCAATACCAAGTCGAGGGCAGGATTAAGTATAACATTCGGTTAAATAGGTTTGTGTTTTATGCTATGCATATTTCCATGAACATTTTCTACAATGAACATCATTTGTTTGCAATTCGAGAGAGGTGCCTAAAAATATCAGAATAGTACTGCAACAGGCAGACTTTATGAATGGGTAAAGTTTTGTAGTCTTGGATGGGCAAGACGTTTAATTTTTGGCTCTCACGAATAGTGGGAAGCAGTAGTGAACATGTTCGTTGTAGATTTCATACAAAATTTACTAAGTAAATTATCTGAAATTTCTGATATTCATGTCAAGGAGGCACCAAGTAAATACTTTGTATTTTAAATATACCACCTTAGTTTTATAACCATACTTCGTAAAACTTAAAACTGAAAAATTGTGTTTTTTTTACAAGCATGCAAGCATTAATTTTTGTATACAGGATAATAGGATATTATCTAACTCAATATCCATCTAAATACAAAAAAAATAACAAACTGTCTTAGTTGTAACATCTACTTAAAAACTACGATATTAAACAAATCATGCAAATTAAAAAAATCAAGAATTATATATTGTCCAAAATAAAAAAAAAGACATTTTACGTGTTATGTAAAGAACATAATTTAATTATTTAAAAGTTCACTCAACGTGGTGTCAAATCAGATGCTCTTCAGCAGTACAAAAGCTACGCTTTGAAAGCTAACAATGTAGACCAGCTGAGCTGTCGTTTGTGATGTGTAAAAGTACTTCTTTTGCACCAACGCTTTTTATCACTGATTTAAATCACTTTTACCTTTTCAACAGTCAACGATTTTACCAATGCCTTTGTTGTGATATTTTTTGTTTCATATTTAAGTTGTATATAAAATTTTTTTTACGTACTGTCATTATTTGGTGGGACTGTCATGAATAAAGTAAATGTTTAGTAAAAATGTAAATATTCCATTTTAACAGGATCACTCGAAACAATAACGAAATACATTCATCAAGCAAATCTTATTACAATGAAAATAATAATATTAGTTGAGTGAATTGTTGGCCTCATAAAACAAACTAGTATAAAATAAAAATAAGACAATAAATTTATGAAAGGTATTTGTTAGTATTACATCTATTACATGGGTAGATAATATTTGGAAATTTACAATGCTCCAAATGTTTGTTAAAAGTGTTGTTGAACATTTTCATATTTTGTAATTCTTTTGTTTTTAATATTGTGTTTTGTTATATGTGATAGTTAAGAAAAAAAATTTACTATCTTAAAAGTTAACCGTATTATCTATGCATGTAGTCTTATCTTGTATTATTATGGGTTGAGGGGGAGAAATAGGTTTAGATGTAGGCTAAGTTAGTAAGTACACCTGAAGACGACAGGAGTTTGTTATACCTGTCGAAACGTTGGAGTTGTTTCCTAAACACGTGAAGCATTAGAAATCTAAAAATACTATCTACCTGTCAAGTTTATAAAAATTAATCAATTACCTGCAAATTAGATTGACCAATTACTTTGAAGCATATCATAAGTGCAAACATTTGAAACAATCCTATTTCGTAAGCTTAAGCGGTTGGAGTCATTATTATAACTAGTTCTTCCGGTGTCAACCGCGTCAAAGGACTATTTACAATATGTACAGTTCCAGACGTTTCGCCCATGCTACGATGTGGCATCCTCAGTGGTTAGGCTGAGAGCTCTCAGCTGTACATATTGTAAATAGTCCTTTGACGCGGTTGACACCGGAAGAACTAGTTTTTAATAAATTTGAAACAAGTAATTAAAGACTTATTATTAACACTCAAGCATTTTCATAACCAGCAATAAAATCATTGGTTGATAGGTGGACAGCATTCCTTAAGGTGAAGTGTAAGAACATTCGTCTTTTTTGTAGTTGTTTTTGTTACAAATTAAGAAATCTTTTATTTTATTATATCCATCACCAAACACCTTTTAAATTGTTCGTTTTTCTGGGCTATGGGGTTGATTTGGATTTAAATCTAGGTATGAAAATCCGACATAGCCTGTACATATTTTACGTCGAATAGGCTGTTGTTGAATTCGATTTTTCATACCGTACTATTCTTATGAGCATTTGCTATTGTTAGTCATCTTAAGTAATGTAATTTGCATAATGGTTATAACGTGGGAATTCAAATAAATAAATAAATAGGAATGACTGTATAGTCTGGGTAATAACTGAGTTTAAATTACTGCTAGATAGTGCTACTTATTAATATAGCCGAATGGCCAGGGCAATTATGTAACCTATAGACTTTAGGTTTAATCCGAAATACATACAAATTTTTAAGATATTTAAAAACGTAATACCTTTAAACAAAACCCAAAAACTGGCCACTGCCAACATGGACACTCTTGATTTCTCTAGTAATGTTTATGTAGATGGCAGCCATTGAGTGGTTGCAGTCGGTATTTATAGGACTGTAAAAGAATCTATCACATAAAGTTTCAACAGCCCTGTGTCCCAAGTAGTTGGGCTACAGCACAATAAAAAGGTGCTGGCGTACATAGTAAAATTTATACAATAAAAAGTCTTTCAATGGAATAATACTATTTAAGAAAAAACATGAGCACAATAAGTAAAAAAAGTATGAACATATTTTATTGGAAATGTGTGTTTACATAGCAATGACCTAAATGATTAGTACACTGATGACTTGTATATTTTTATAAAATCTATATTGGTTTGCTTCTTTATCTAACAAAAGAACAAGATAAAAAATTTTAGTAGATTTGAGAGGTATTTCCATCTAAAACACTTATAGCAAGTCTTTCAGGCTCAGCTACGCACCTAGCTTTTAAACTGTAGTGGAAAATTATTAAAGGTGTTTCGGAGAATTATTTTCAGATTCAAGCTTCAATAAATTTAATATACTTTGATATTACCTACAAAGAATATAAACTTCAATAAATATATAGCCAGCTGTATTACGTCTTTCGCCAAGTTTAACACTCTTACTTATTATCTAAAATTTTAACCAATTAAATTTCTTGAATGTTCACTTTGTATAAATTACTTTAATCGGAACATAATTTGTCTGATCTCTCCAAGCTTCAAGCAATGAACCTGTCTGTAGTTTGTAAAACAGGAGTCATAATGTATTTTGAAGCACAGCTGAGCCAAAATAACACAGCCCCAAACCACGCAGCTTGCATTACATAATAAATTATATAAATGAGTTATTCACATATTTTAAATGGTTCTTGATGGGATTCTAATTTACCTCTTAAAGCAAGTAAAGGTTCTGAGTGTTAACTAATATAATTTATATCCTGTATTTTTTATTCTTACATCACTTCAGTAAATATTCGATAGACTTTCTTTTAAAATTTCAATTTTATATCTAGTAATACACAGTGTGATCCCTCATATTAACCTAAATATATTCACAAAAATTAAATGTGTTGCATAGATGAATTTACTGTGTAGCATAGATTATGCTTAAAAAATGTGTTGCATAGATTAATGCAAAAAATTACATAGATTAATGCAAAAAATGCACAAAAATTAAACGTGTTGCATAGATGAATTAAATACACAAACAGGATTTACTTAAGGTAGACATAATTTATAAGGTTTTCATTGAATATGTCTAGTTAATGTTTAATGGAAAAAAGTTAAATATTTTGTAATAAATATACTAAAAATAAATGAGAATATTAAAATGTAAACTCGCACGAAAAAAATCATATAAGTTTAACTATATTATATCTCATATTATAAAAACTTTTGCTTAGCAAAACAAAAAATGTACAGTCTCTGAATGGTCTTATAACAATCACACTTACTAGTTTTACAAAATTGAAGGTAAATATTCCAGATAAAGCTGGCAAGCCTGACGTTCATAATCGTTAAATCGTTATAATGTTTACCACAGTAACAACAAAATCATCTGACTAGGAGTTTTACATTTTTGAAGGCACTAATTAATGTTTATTTCCGTACAAAATCATAATATGATTTAGTAATATATTATTGAATTGCATTCTTCGTTTTCACGTAATTCTTGTTCAAGAGAATAGAACATACCTGCCTTGTTCTAAGATGATGTAGGATTTATATTGTTGAAGTAATACATCAATCGTTATTGTTTTTTCTGACCATCTGATCAGTTTAACTAATCTTTACCCACCATTTGTAGTAAATAATTTAATAGTCTTAATAATATGTAAACTGATTTGTAAATTACTTAAAATAAGTGATAAACCATATAAAAACTATTTAGCATGGTTTTATGAACATTTTATTGTTGTAAATAACTGAATTCCAACTATATTTAAACAGTTATAAAACTGCAAATAACGACATAATGAAGAAATTGTTTATTTAAAAAATATTTTAACTTGTTAACTCATCTATAACAAAAGAAAATAGAGTGTAGACATAAAATATTATGTACGTAAACATATAAAAATAGATATAGGATTTTTTTAAAGAAATAAAAATAAACACTGTTTTAATATTATATTAATTTTTTATTTATTAAAACATCTCGTGGCTTCAAAACCTAAGGTTGGTATTGAGCTTGAATATATAAAATAAACTATTCACCTCTTTTATATTAAATTTATTTTGTACAATTACATTTTATATTAGACAACATGAAATATACTTTCGCAATTAATTAAGAAATAGCTAAGTTATGCGTTTAAATCATGAGAAACAATAACTAGGAAACTAATTAAATTTGGAGGTAATAACTTGTGGTGGTAATAATAAGGTGTATTGTTGCTACCAAGCATTTAAAATTATATATTGTTTCCAACATAGTTTACTGTCGAAGATACGTCAGTAAGACTTTTATTGTAATATAATGAATTAAACTTTCGTTGCTTTGTTGTAACATATAATGTATTTTTAGGTAATAGGTATTATATTTATTACCATATGCAAATGTAAATAATATATTTTTTGTTTTAATTAACCATATTCATGTCTAACTAAACAAAGGTGTATTCGTTCCAACAATTATTAAATTTCTTACTTAGGAATAAATGGATTTTTAATGATTTCATTATTAGTTATAGTTCTTTTATAAATTTAATTTATTTAACTTACTTTATATATATCTGTGATGAACTAAACTATTTGAATTCGGAAATAGAGTACAACTCTCGTATTGGTTGACACTTATAATTTAGAAAAATACAATTTCCCTCTAGAGGATTATTATTTCAATACATCATTTCAATATATACACAAATCACTTAAATAGAATCCGTTAATTTCATAAAAATTTAAATGGATTATAATTTTGATGTATTAGAACAACTTTTTGAAATAATTTACTAAAATTTAATATTTTTTCTGTGCTTTTATGTTTTGTTATTATGTGTTGATTTAAAGAATATTATTGACAAATGTTAAGTATTTTACAGTTTATTGTTGAAGGAAAATAACTGTACAGTATATTTAATTTGTGTTCCAGTAAAAGTTTATAAGTACCTAAAACGTTTAGTTTAATTATTATTTCCACTAAACTAATTAATCTCTAGTAAAAATCTATAATGAGTAGAAAAGTGTAATTGTACTTTACAAAAATATTATCATAGCACCCGTAATATTCCAAATATTTTATTATTGTACTAAAACGTTGAAACGGTTTTTACAAATAAGCACATTTATTGGATAATATACTATTTATGTCTACATACATTAATAATTTACCTTGTATAAATATTATTACTTCGAAAAAAGGTGTCAAATTAATTCAATATTTCCAAACAATATAACATTTAAAAGTAAGTTCTGTTCCTTGGTTAGTTATAAGATACCCTTTTTAATTGAAAAAAGTAGCCATCCGTTGGTGAACCCTCAACAAAGAAGTATACATGTTTCCGTGTGTGGTTGTGAACCAAATTAATTCTCTTCTCGTTACTTTTCCCCGTTTAATTAAAACGTTCTTTCTTTCACTGATTTAATTTTGTTTATCACATGTTCTCTACAAAGCCTTAATATAACGTGCCGACATAAAAAATTTACTATAGTAACCGCAATATTTGACTATGAAATTTCAATTTGTTGCAAGGTTTTAACGCTCAAGTCTGAATTGATGTAATAAGACAGTTCTATGAAGTTCTTTTTTTCATTTTAAACATAAAATGCCTAACTATAAATAAATCTAATAAGTCAATATAGTGTTGTAATGTATTGTTTTATATATACAGTTTTGTTGTATAGGACTATATATATGTAGCAGGCAATAGTTGTATAAGAAAAAGCATCAGCTTCAATTTATGCTCTCTCTCTCTCTCTCTCTCTCTCTCTCTCTCTCTCTCTCTCTCTCTCTCTCTCTCTCTCTCTCTCTCTCTCTCTCTCTCTCTCTCTCTCTCTCTCTCTCTCTCTCTCTCTCTCTCTCTCTCTCTCTCTCTCTCTCTCTCTCTCTCTCTCTCTCTCTCTCTCTCTCTCTCTCTCTCTCTCTCTCTCTCTCTCTCTCTCTCTCTCTCTCTCTCTCTCTCTCTCTCTCTCTCTCTCTCTCTCTCTCTCTCTCTCTCTCTCTCTCTCTCTCTCTCTCTCTCTCTCTCTCTCTCTCTCTCTCTCTCTCTCTCTCTCTCTCTCTCTCTCTCTCTCTCTCTCTCTCTCTCTCTCTCTCTCTCTCTCTCTCTCTCTCTCTCTCTCTCTCTCTCTCTCTCTCTCTCTCTCTCTCTCTCTCTCTCTCTCTCTCTCTCTCTCTCTCTCTCTCTCTCTCTCTCTCTCTCTCTCTCTCTCTCTCTCTCTATCTCTCTTTATCTACCCTCTATATCTCTAACAATACTAGACATTTTAAATATTAAGTTAAATAAATATGCATATTATTCGTGTTGAGACACACAAATTAGACAGTGGATAAAGGATCATGTGGAAGTATCTTGGGTATGGGGGGGTCTTGGGATCATGAGCAAGTTTCTTGGGTATTTAGGACTTGGGATCTTGTGTAAAGTTATGTACTTCGGACTTGGGTCATGAGTAACTTTCTTGGGGCTTTGGATCATGGTTAAGCTTCTTGGGAACTTAGGACCTAGGATCAAGTGTAAGATTTTTTTTTTTAAACTTCACTCGCCAGTTCACATGGGCTACAAGCCTGTAAGTGAACTTTGTTCAACGAGTTAAGTACCGACCGATGTCTCACTGGGGATTCAAACCTTAGACCTTGCCCTCCACAGTCCGAAGCCTTAGTCTGGGCTTCTTGGGACTGAGCCACCACGCCGGCAAGCTTTTTGGGTACTTGGGACTTGGAATCATGTGTAAGGTTTTTGGACTTGGAATCATGTGTAATGTTCTTGGAACTTTGGATCATGTGTAATCTTCTTAGGTACTTGGGATCATGTGTAAGTTTCTTGGGACTTTTATCTTTGGATCATGTGTAAGTTTCTTGGGACTTTTGTCTTTGGATCATGTGTAATCTTCTTAGGTACTTGGGATCGTGTGTAAGTTTCTTGGGACTTTTGTCTTTGGATCATGTGTAATCTTCTTAGGTACTTTGGATCATGTGTAAGTATTTTGATACTTAGTAAAAATTAAAATTACTGTGTGTTGTAATTAGATGTGTTGTAATTTTGTTTGTAATATATTTAGATGTTACTGTCCATTACGTAAAATATTTTTATATAATTGTATACTTTGTTTGAGTAAAAAAACAAAATGCATAGCGTTTAATACTTGAAAATGTTGATGTATTAAAAGTGAGAAATGAATGAGCTAGCCCAACTTTTTAAAATAAAAATTATATAAAAAAACACTTTTCATCGTTGAAAAACATAGCCAAAATCATTCACTTCTGAGTGTATCACAATGCTCCACCCAGCTATCCAATTTCTCAATCGCCCCCATTTGATAAAGAGCTCACTGTTATCCGATCACGCAAAGCCCTCTGTTTGTTCAAAACTAGTTTAAATGGTAAAGTTATAACGATAGCTATGTTTGTCCCCTATATTTTTAAGGTGTTAGTTCGAAATGTTTTATTTTTTAACATAACCTCCATAAATAAATACAGATTGTAGGGAGCTTATTAGGTAACTGCGGGTTTATGAATATCATTTAAAATACTAATATCTTCTCCCCGAGTCATTAATATATGAATATAATCCATGCACAAGGTCTAAATGTAACGAAAAAAATATTCTCTCAACATTTATGTGAATTGATTATGGTGGGAAAATGGCTTAGTTAGTTTTGACAATCTACGATTACAACATTTTATAATCTTGTCTTTTGGTATTGTTTATTACGTGAGTATCTTCTCAACGCCACCCCCCCCCCACCCTATAAACTTCGTGAATATTTCAGTTTAAAGTGATTACACTAACTTGATGTGTATTTATAGTTTTTTTTAATAAAAAAATATTCTTGCGTATTATATTTTTATTTGAAGAGAAGTAAAACTATGAGTAAATAATATCACCCACATGTGCAACTTTCACAAAAGAAAATGAGATCCGAAGAACGATGTACTTTTTAAAAATCGTATTATAAATAAAAATATTTGAGAACATATGGATTATAAAGACAAACTGCGAATTACAATTAAAAAATGTGAACAACTCTATCAATCATACAACATTTACTCTTAGGTCTAACTTATATGTGTTACTAGCTAAGCTCATTGGGAGTCTCTGTTGCAGGCTACCTAAGTCGATTATAGGTGCTACAATAGTTCAAAAATACACTTAATCCTTTAAAAAGAACCTCTTATGCCAGATTCCACTATACAAAGAACTCTGATTCAATTAGTGGAGAACAAAATCGGCTCTGATTGTTCACTCTTGGGATATCTTATTTTACAGTCTTCGAGAAAAAAATTATTTTTAAACACATTTTTTCAACATAAGCATCTAGAGTTAAAAAAAATCAATTTTTCACATAAGTCCATAGCCTTATAGTTTGTGAAAACAATGTTCAGTAAATCAGTAATTTACTTTTATACTAATAGATTACTTAGAAAGTTGTTAAGTCAGGTTATTACAGTTTAAAATATAAGATAACTGATATATTTGGTAGATAATCGTTAATTTGGGTTCAATATGCCAGATATTAATCTATACTTTTTCATTATTCATTATTCATCTGTAAGACGCCGATCGTAGAGGTATGGGCGAATATGAGGGGTGAATGAGTGTGATGAGTGTAGATGAACGAGTGTAGTCATTGTTACTATCTGAGTTCAACTTAGCTCAGAAAGGACTTATTAATAGCCCAATAGCCAGGGCAACTATGGGACCTACAGCTTTACGTGGAATCCGAACCACGTAGTGTTGGTCTGATTTTCAGCTAACTGACAAGTCTGACACTCAGTTCTCTTCACTACACAACATCTCAACCTTGACTACCATTCAACACGGACACTCCAGATTTCTCTAGTAGTGTCTACGTTGATGGCAACCATTGAGCGGATGCCGTGTTGGTATTAAGAGTACCGAGCATGGAACCTATTGCCTACAATATCCCAAACACTTTGTCCCCGAGTAGCTGGGTTACAGCACTGCGCCACCAGTGCCGACTGTTATACGTTGCATTTGCAAATTAAAAACAATAAACAATGGACTGAAGTTTTCAATTTAGCTATGGTTTTTAGACTATAATTTTGTTATTTAAAATATGTTTGCAAATAAACAAATAACTTAACGTAAATACTGAAACCAATCAAACGTTAACCTTACACTCTGTGCCAATTAGCCTTCTATTGAAAAGGAAAAATTCCCATTGCTCAATATAACAATGAAGCTGGCAAAGCGGTCATTTGTGGAATGGATAAAGGTTCTTTTTTTCATCAACGACTTATTTCACCCTTTTTGAATTAAAAACACATTTATGGTTCAAAGAGTCGAACCTTTTACGCTGTGGTTTATAATACTTTTAATTATCATCAGTCCAAATTGGATGTTCATCACTGGGATAAAATGTTACAAGAATATTATTGTTTCAAAATATTTATTTTCTATATCGGTATATATTTATTATTGATCGAATATTTTAACGACCACTATAAAATAAATTTGATTTTGATAATTTTTATTTGGATGTTCTTTTTTGAGTAAATTTGTTGATGTTCAAATTATATTAAGCTAGAAAATAGTAGCACACTCTTATTTCCTAAGAAAAGTAAGTATAGAAATGTTCCAATGTATAGTGGAAACATTTCTCATAATGTTATTATATCCAATAATCTGCTAATGACTCCTCTTTTTAGTAAAAAAGTTTTTACCGATTTCAGTAATACAGATAACATACAAAGAAATGATTTAAAGTCTGTTGTTATAATACATTAATTTCCAAAGACACACTCTTTTTACGTAATAATATTTTATCAGTATACTCTAAATTATCGCATTATAATATTCAATGTTTTAGTTTATAAGCTGATATATTTTTAAACGGAGCTTTACTATACTTTAATTAGTGTAATATTAGTCGGATATTTTCCGTTAATTAATTACCATAACCTAGGTTTACCTAACATAACATAACAAAACCTAACATAACCAAAACAAACCTAGCATAACCTAAACAAACCCAACATAACCTAAACAAACCTAACATAAACTAAACAAACCTAACATAACCTAAACAAACCTAACATAACCTAAAGAAACGCAACATAACCTAAAGAAACCCAATATAACCTAAACAAACCTAACATAACCTAAACAAACCTAACATAACGTCAAAAACTTAACATAAACTAAACAAACCTAACATAATCTAATCAAACCTAAAATAATCTCAACAAACCTAACAAAACCTAAAGAAACCCAATATAACTTAACCAAAGTAGTGGTAGTGAATTAACGGAAAAAATCCCATTTGTTACTTTAAAATGTCCTTTCACTACTAATTTTAACCAGTATATTGAAAATAAATCAGCAAAAACAATTTTCTTTTTAAGCAATTTCATTTATGATAAACTATTTTTTAATATAATTAATGGTCTTGTTTCAGTATAAATTGAATCAAGCATAAGAGATTAGGGATCAAGAAAGATTTTCGTGTCATTATCAATTGTAAGATGTTAATTTTACATTAAATAACACTGGACTATTAGTCAAACTTGTCCAGAATGTTTTGGAACTGTAGTAAGTGTAACTATATGCTTCAGCATAACCTGGAACTGTAGTAATGTAACAATATGTTTCAGCATGGCCTGGAACTGTAGTAAGTGTAACTATATGCTTCAGCATAACCTGGAACTGTAGTAATGTAACAATATGATTCAGCATGACCTGGAACTGTAGTAAGTGTAACTATATGCTTCAGCATGACCTGGAACTGTAGTAATGTAACAATATGCTTCAGCATGTCATGGAACTGTAGTAAGTGTAACTATATGCTTCAGCATAACCTGTAACTGTAGTAATGTAACAATATGCTTCAGCATGGCCTGTAACTGTAGTAAAAGTGTAACTATATGCTTCAGCATGTTCTGGAACTGTAGTAAGTGTAATTATATGCTTCAATATCTACTACATTTCTTGTATGTCAACTAACGATGAGATGCGCCCTGTAGTTTGTGGACATCGACTCTGTTATCATCTCTCAACCTGAGGTCATTCAACTCCATCAGTAGCGTAATCAAGGTAATTTGCGTCCATGGCTCGTGTAATTTAGGAATCAAGTGCATACAAAAATATAAAATATTATATAATATTACAGAATGTATTACAAACCATGGTACTATGACCCTTAGATCTGTTAGAAGGATCATACTATTAATTCTTCGCAATTAGAAGGAAAGTAATCTTTATATTAAATTTAGTTAGACTCGTTGAAGAAAAGAGTGTAAAAATTGTTCCAATATCAAATTAATTCCTATTCCAAACGTTAATAATTTTCACATGCCCTCACATCATTATTTATATACTCAGGTAAACACATTTGCACAATAAATGTATATATGTACATAAACAAAATTTATATTTAGAAGCATCTAAATTGGTAAACAACTATACAGAAATTCATATACAACTCATAAACGTTAAATTCCTTTAGAAACAGTTACTTTCAAATAACTATTTATAAAATTACCTATATTCAAAATTTCACATTATTATATTATTAATGTCACAATTATATACAGTATATAAAACATGTATATATATATATATATATATATATATATATATATAAAATTGATTAAAGCCCCTCTTCATAATGATATATACAGTTCGGTTGATAGTTTGGTTTATTAGATGTATTATAGCTTTCTGATACAGTATTTCAGTATGAAATGTTGTATTCCGTTTATTTAATTTTTACAACTATCCATTTAAAAGTTACGTTTTTCAAATTTATATTCCTACTCGTACATCAACGGAGGATTCTTGCAACTAAATTCTTACAATATTATTTATTCCAGAAAGATCGCTTTAATTAATCTATTCATGTAATTTTCTTCTGGTCTCTAAATCAGACTGAGTAGTTGTATTAAATATTGATTCTATTAATTTCGTAAATATTATCAAAGAGCACACATCCAATAGAAATAAACCTAGCTAATATTTTCGTTAATATCATTTTCAAAAACTCCAAAAAACTATGAGTATTTTCGACATGCAGAAACAAAAAGAAATTCATAAACACGCCGTTTCAGAATTTTTAGGAAAAAAGGAATAAATAAATTAATGAGTGTAAGTTGTTTCTTAATGACTATAAAAGAATCGTGATTTTAAAATATGTCATTTTGGTATACATGATTTAGTTGGTATACAATAGAAAGTCATTTTCTATACTTAAAAGAGATTAATGGTGAAAGTATCGGCTGAAAAGAATACTAACCCTTTTGCTCTAATGATCGGTCATTACTCGCCTTGGTTTAATGACTAGAAGTAATCGATAGTCATTAAAAACCGCTAAACAACATTTTCTTCCCTTAGCAGTAACGCTAACGTGTAATTTTATATTTTACCTTCATCTAGACGAGTGGAAATTAGTTATTATTTCATTTTGTTAAATGCATGAAGAGTTTATTAATTAAAGAACTACAGAGATTCGAACATATATTATGGGTATTATTTAAAAAAACCTTTCAATTGTCAAAATCAAAACTAAAAACAAAATAAAAATACATTTTGAGGACTATAAGTAAAAATGGGCTTGAAGGATATATAATTTTTGAAAACATTTTTTTACAGCTAAATATAATTTAGTAGATGATTTAAATCCTTAAAAAATTTTTATTTTTCATAAATCAAAAATTAAAAAAATAAAAAAAAAAAATTTTTATTTTGGAATTTGTATATTATATTTATCTTTGGAATATTTTTACAATTGAAAGTTTTTTTATTCCTTTAGTCCAGTTTAAAAAGTGCATTTAATAAAAATGTGTTTATCAGAACATCTTTTTAATTAGGAAAAGAATCCTATTTCATATGAAGAAATCCTATTAGTTGATTGAATTTGCTGACAGTTATTCTATTAAAATTAGTCTAAGTATTAAAAAGAATAAAACACTTAACTATGTATAATTAAGATTTAGGGATAGTTATATACTTGTAGTTAAATTAAGCTAAGAAATAGAAATAAAATTAAATAAATGAATTAAAAATTGAATTATTCCTCATTTACTTTTAGCAAGATCTGATATACTGTAATACGCTCACTTAATGATTAACATTACTCTACCAAAATACTCGTTAATTCAATTATTACTTACTAACGACTCAGCTAATAGACCAATACATTGTTCAAACCACGTAAAAGTAAACAATCGTCATAACAACCAATATGTATTGTGAAGTGCCAATATAATCTTATCATCTTACTGTCACATAACTAATGTATGAGTCAGTGAAAATGTAAAGAGTGTAAGGGTAGTATCAGAGCAACTTAGTGCTTTAAGACATTACCATTTAAGGTTGTTCATCCGAATGCCCAGTTTAGCGCTCTAAGGAATTTATTTGTAGATTTTATCACAACTGCCGCTAAGATTAGTAAAGATCCTGACTCACTAACGAACAAGCAATGTGTTCCCCTCCCCTCTCTTCTCCTCATAGCCCACCTGCCCCACCCCGAAAAATTGACAGAAGGACATAACTCCCTCATTTATAGTAAACTCTGGCAATGAATGTTATATTATTAATCTATTTTTTAGCCAAAGGCGATTGTACAGAATTCAACTCAAAATTCAAACAAATATGATTTATTAAAAATAATTGGTAAAACTTAAAAAAATATTTATTTTTCTTTCTAGATTTAATGTATACTAAGTTGGTTACCTTTTTCCTAATATATTCTCAAAATATTAATAAAATACATCACACGGTTTGTTCATGAGTTATACACCAAAAAGGCCAAATCAGTCACTTTGGGCAGCCATATCTCCATAAAGAAATCTTTTAGAATTTTTTTCCGTAACAATTTATTACTTACATGGATACATCGATCAAACATCCTTAAAAAGAAGTGATACGTGAAGAATTATGTATTGTAAGTGTCATTTCAACTGCATTATACGTGTGTTTCAAAAAGGACTTTACAACTTTTAAAACTCATATAAATTTTATTAAACAAGGTACAGAGCTGGTTTTGGTGTTATTTTAAAGGACAAAACTTCAAGTTTTTTACCTTAAACTAAAGATGTTCTATGTGGCTTCCGTTGGTTATTCTGCAGACATCCCATCGGTAGTCGATTTCTTCCCAGACTCGCACTAGCATTTCAGGTCTAACTTGCTCAGCAGCAGCGTAAATTCTTGCTCTAAGTTCAGGTAGAGTGGCCGGCAAAGGAGGTACGTACACCATATCTTTTATGAAACCCCAGAAGAAAAAATCTAGCGGTGTCAGGTCTGGGGAACGGGGGGGGGCCATGCAATTGGCGCATCACGGCCAATCCATTGACCTGGGAAGCGGTCATTTAGAAAATCCCGGACGTCAGTCAGATAGTGTGGTGGTGCGCCATCTTGCATAAAGAAAATATTTCATTCTCGGTCATCCTCATCGATCTGTGGTATTAAAAATTGTTGCAACATATCAAGGTACACTATCCCATTGATGGTTCTCTCTTGGAAAAAAAGGGGCCGTACACTTTCCTCTTGCTCAACGCACAAAAAAGTTCACTTTAGGGCTATCACGAACATGTTGTAATGTTTCATGTGGATTTTCGCTGCCCCAAATCCTACAGTTATGTGTGTTTACCTTGCCACTTAAGTGAAAAGTGCGAGTCTGGGAAGAAATCTACTACCGATGGGATGTCTGCAGAATAACCAACGGAAGCCACATAGAACATCTTTAGTTTAAGGTAAAAAAACATGAAGTTTTTTTCCTTTAAAATAACACCAAAACCAGCTCTGTACCTTGTTTAATAAATTTTCAAAGTTGTAAAGTCCTTTTTGAAACGCCCTACATATTTTATCTGTCGTTGTCCATGGTAAAATGTTTGTATATTATATGAAAGGATGGTTTACGATTTCATTTTAGATCGATTAGATAGTAAATTCAATTTGAGTGGTAGTTATCCCCATTGATAAGATGGATAATAGATCAGGTTGTAGGTGTAGCAATCTGTTTTGTAGATGTAGGCGCTGTCCGCAATTTGTCTACTTGTCAAGTGAGTGGGGACTACCAGTAGCTGCCATAGATTCACCACAAACATTATTATCCATTTGTGCACTGTTATAAAGACCATAACTATTTGTGTGTATAATTATATATTAAATCTTACTACGAGCTCAGGACTTACAAAACAATGTTTTGATTAAAAGGTCGAATATACTGTCATCTATATATATTTTTAGGATGTAATAAAATTCAAACTGAGTACCCTAAACATTTTTAATAAAATTATTTCACACAACATGTTTCAACTTAATGGTCATTTTCAAGTGTAAATTAAATAATTAAATAAAGTACTGGTATATAATAATTCTTTCAGTAAAATTGTAAAACATGTGGTTTTTATAAATATTATTTTACAATATATTTATAAAAATGAACACAATAGAATAATTACATATATATTTTGCACAACGAGAAAATCCAGTGAACATATTGAATACACAAATCCAATTTTTGATAAGATTCAAAACATTCAAAATTATTATTAAAAAAATCACCAACTTATCCATATTCATCGATATTTATAAAAACAACATGTTTTACAATTTTATTTAAAGAATTATTATATACTTGATTTAATTAATTAACTTACACTTGAAAATGACCATTAAGTTGAAACATGTTGTGTGAAATAATTTTATTAAAAATGTTTAGGGTACTCAGTTTGAATTTTATTACATCCTAAAAACACGTAAGTAGCCCTAATATTTTACTTTATATTACTATATATATAATTCAATTACCACTGACTCACTCACTCACTCACTCATCACGAAATTTAAAAAATCACTGTACTGATTTACACGAAATTTTAAAGGAAGTTAGCTTGAGTATCGAAGAGATCCACTAAGAAAGTAATTTTCGAAATTCCATTCCTAAGGGGTACAAACGGCCCCTAAAAATTTCCTTTTTTCCAAAGAATAACTTTGGGTTGATTTAAATAAACAAATAACAGGTGTTTTGTAAATAAATAAACCAGTTTATTTTGTGTGTTTGACATTATACTATTGATGCATTAATGGTTTAACCTTCAGCGGTTAAACTCTTAAAAATGAAAGGCACACGTTTGAAATAGGCAAATACTATAAATAGGTAGCAACACAAGTATTGTGGTTTAGATACTGTGAAATAGGTTTAATATTGTGATTTTACGTTGCACAATTAGTAAATCACTTATCTATAGTCAAAAATCACATGCCGAGGTGTATCGAGCACAGCTAGAGTTTGGGTTGGCATGCGAAGCGTGCAGGGGTGTCGCCTAGTATATCATCAAGGGACAGACATAGTACTTGAGATAAAATAGGTTTCGATTTATGCAAACTTTTAGATTATTGAGTACAAATAATTAAATCACAGTATAAATATTTATTGATTTTAATTAGTTACTTACTCATTACAATAGATTTTTTAATTCCAACTCCTTTCCTTATTTACTTTCTATCAGAGACTCCTGGCCTGGAAAAATACAATAAGTGAACTCTCCGGTCCAGTGAACTTAGTCGCCACACTTTGCATTTAAATTGAACCTGCAATCGGTATTACTAAAGCCAGGCCTCTCCACATTCCACTTCCGGAACTCTTTTCAACAGACGTTTTTAATACTAAAAGTGAATGGAATTTAAAAATGTTCGTTGTATAGAGAAAAAAAAAATTTCCAATCATTTAGTGACATTTTTAATTGTTTGATAATATTTTATTTGTTTTAATGTTTTTGCATTATCATTTTCTGAATTGAATGCAACACTTCATATAATTTATTGGATGTGTTAGATACTATTTATTCTTTGATACTTTAATCAAGTTAGGCTTTAAAGTATGTTTTATGTTAGACAAAGATAACAGTGTTTAAGGTACGCACTGAGGGAATATTGGATTGTTTTACTGGAAAATAAGAAAAGCCAAGATATGGACCAAGTAGGATATAAAATTATAGTTTATCAATTTATTCATATGTAAAATAACCATGTATAACCTCTCGTGATTATACAATTATGTATTTAAAAGAGCAAACTATCGTGAAAATAATGTCTTCGTAATAAAGAGTTTCAAAATAATCTCATGTAAAGAGTTTTTTTTATTTAAATAAATGTATTAATAAAGTACGCTTTAAAGAACATGTTCTCTCTTCTAAACATCATCAGAATATTCAGAATATCTTAAGAAGCTAGTTAATTAGATGTTTGTTTAGAAGGTTGATTGATTAACTTGTGGGTACTTTGGTAGGGCTTCAGGAAGCGAGCATCAACTCAGTAAATCTAATTATTAAGTTTGATCCATCATTAAATCAGAACTTGCAATCACCTCTTAATAGATATTTGTATAGATTTATGAATAAGACAAGAACTTTGTTGACGATAGAACTGAGTCTTTTCAAACCTTTCCATGCTCTTTACACTAAGCTTTTTTTTATTTTGTTAAAAGACATAATCCCAGGACTTCCAATCCAAAATTCACCTCTTCCATGTTAAGGTTTGTATAAGCGTGATACGTAGTCAGTTAATTTTTTGTCAGCACAATTGGGTACTAGAAATAGATAAAGATGATGGATGGATAGAGAGAAGTAGAGACACAGAGGAAGAGAAAGATTAAACAATGAGTCAGTGAGTGAGGGGGGAGGGAGGGAGGGAGAGAGAGGGAGAGAGAGAGATAGAGCCATTGTTAGGCTTAGGATTACAAATATTTATTAAGATAACGTGTCAACTTTTTAAAGTAATGTTATCCATTATAATAAAACATACTAATGTAGTGTTTTGTTCTTTAGGAGTTTTTACCTTGATTAACTGGATCAAACTGTGTTTGAAAACAATGTACATTTCTCATTTAACATAACTTCTTTACATATTACATATATATAAATTTGTACAGTAACTTAAATAGTAATATGATTGATTTAAAAACAATAATGATAGAACTAATTAAAAACTTAAAGCAACCCTAAACATGGTTACTTGACCAGCTAAAAGTTGACGAAAAGAGTAACTAAGAAAGTAAAACTAATTAATTATAAACAACGTTTGTCTGTTATTTAATCATAATTTCCAAATGAAACTTTCTAAATACCTGTAAATTAATGAAGTGTAAGGAAAAGTTTGTTGGGAAGCAAATTATTTGTTTTCAAAGAAGTTAAAATTAAAAAAGGAAATGAATAAGCCTTACACAAAGTGATAATAATAACGCTAAACATTTAATGAATAACATATATATTTTCCCTTTTTAAGGAATTGTAAGTATAGTTTTAAATAAATACAGAAATCTCGTAATTTAAGATTACACAAAATAAATCGAATGGTTTAAAGTTAACCTTAAATGTAATTCTGAACATTTGGGTGAAAAATTACCAAACCATATGAACATTTACAATTACCTGTCAGTTCACACAAATTTTATAGAGCTTATATGGGAAAGAGATTCGCTTTAATATATTGTTACAGAGTTTTAACAGCCTTGTAAAAATTAATCAGACATCTTACACTCTACAATTAAAGAGGTTTAATAACAAAGAAAAAGATATTTTCGCTTATTTTTCTTTTAAAATATTACATAAAACATAGCTCTATAATTTTATAATATAGGTATGTAAATTAACGGCAGTTGCCATAGCGATAAGGGACTAATGTGGTGGATTGCCACGCAGCTTGTTCGGGTTCGATTCCCGGAGTGATCATTAATAGTTGTTATGCTGTGCCACTCCCATGGTTCGTAAGTCACGTTAAGCCGGTGGTCCAACGAGCGTAAAAAAAAAAGGAAGGTCTGAGCAGATGAAGAGAACCATGTCTTGAGTGGGCATCTCTCTCCACTAAAAGCTATACGAATTAAATTATAACGTAATTATTTATTAATTTTGAAAATTTTTCTATTTATTACAAAACGAATGATTAAATACAAGATTTAATGTATCAGAATATTTTTTTATTTGATTTTACAACTGTTTTCATAATTTTGGGTGAAAACAAAATAGACTCTGAGTCTACGAAATATAAGGTATGCGAACCATTGAAACAATGTGGAGAGAAAGATATTTATATAAGAAGGATCCTAATGATATCCTACAAAACCCGGAACTAAAACGTTCCTAATAAAATCTAATCTGTATTTGCTTAATATAATACTGGAATTTCAATGTAATGGGGTAAGCAACTTAACAAATATAAAGAACGTGTACAAAATAACACAAATATTTGACGTAAGTGATATAAATACATTATGCCAAACTATCTGTGCTCTACGTTATTAATCATATAATACTATTTTAATGTAAAGAAACAACTTAGCTGAAAAGATAGCATTTTTTACTAGTTTATAAAAACAGACATAAATGAAATGGGTCTACATTTGCAAGATACATGTTTTAATTTCAGCTGAGCCATATTTAATGACATCATCCTACACCTTGTGTTTCGTCATTGATTACGTCACTGTAATGAACAAAGTCAACACGTGGTAACGAGCTTTCGGGATTTACACTGTTACGTAGTTGACGTGTGATTGGGGGAAACAAATATATAGAGGGGTGAGATTAACAGGGTTTGTTTATTTTATCAAACGTTATTAATACTTATTCCAGACTGAGTCTAAATTTTCTGACGATGCTTATAACTTACATATTTATTAATTGTAAAGAAATTTAGCAGATTGAACAAAACATTTATAGAGTTCTCAGAGCTTAAACTCGTAAAATTGAATTTTCCTTTTACCACCAATACAAATATGACTTATGCCTCATAGTTAAAGTTTGAAAGATAATTTAAAAAATATATATCTTAATTATTATTTATATTAATTTATAGGATTTATTAAGCTCCAAAACTTCAGTGAATAACCATTTTAACCTTAAAAGCATTGACGATAGTTGAATGAACTATCGTGTGTGTCGGCATTGGTGCCGCAGTGCTGTAACCCAGCTACTTGGGGACAAAGTGTTTGGGAGATTGTAGGCGATAGGTTGGATGCTCGGTCCTCTTAATACCGACATGGCGTCCGCTTGATGGTTGCTATTGGCGTGGACCCTACTAGAGACGTCTGGGGTGTCCATGTTGGGTGGTTATCATTGTGCGGATGTTGTGTGGGGGAGATAACTGAGTATCAGGCTTGTCAATTAGCTGAAAATCATACCAGCACTACGTGGTTCGGATTCCACGTAAAACTGTAGCTCCCTTAGTTGCCCTGGCTGTTGGACTATTAATAAATTGCCCTTTCTGAGGAACAGTTGAACTCAGTTAGTAACCAGACTACACTCATCCACACTCATCCTACACTCATATAACCATTCATATTCGCCTTAAAATAACAACAACGTTGTGTCGGCGTCTCATATGTAAGAATGTAATAGTGATTTTTACTTTTATTTTAGGATTTATCTCTAGCCATTGTAATTTTTAAAAAACCCTCTGCTTATTATTTGCTTTTTATGACTACCATCATTTTAGTGTTATCTCTTTATATTTAACCACGGGGAACTATGTAATTTATCGCATGGATTCCAAAGCCATCCCTCAAACTAATGAAAACAAATAAAATCAGACCATTTAACAGTATTTAGGCTTTTGTATCGATAGTACAGCCTATGTTAGAGTACTTATGTGTTGAGTTTAAATATTGATATTCCGTCACATAACTAAATTTTATGCACCCAACTAATAAATCCCTTATGTAATGAGATGATTTATGTTTTGTATCAAATTATGAATCATATTTAGAATTCATAATTGACTGTCATAGTAACCTTCCTAAAGCCCCTACGCCTACTTCATATATTTATTTAAAGGAGTCGTTATTTGTTTTGTTTGTTATCATTATTCATAACAAAATGAGCCAACAGATGAAAAAAATAAAATGCAGTAAACATAACTTTGACTACAAGACGGTATTGTTCACGAAGGTACAATTGGTCTATACGTATCTTTTTTCAACCGGTATTCTGTAAGTTTTTTTTGAATAAATATACATTCTGCCAGCTGGCTTATAGTGAGTACTTGTAATCGATTGATCAATATGAAAGTGCAATAATCAAATAAAAAATTGTATCGAGATATCTTACCAATGTAATCAACATTTTTACAGGAGATAAAAAATTTTATAGTTGAGATATATGTATTTTAAAATGTTATATCAAAATGAGATATAGACAAAATATAGTCCACCTACATAGAAAAGAGATTGTTTGTGATTTGTAGAATAGGATTTGCCTCTTCATGTTTCACACTCTTCTCGTATTACTAACTTTTTTAATTTGAAAACAATTATTTTAATTGGATATTATTGTTTGTGGTGAATCTATTCAATCTACAAGCTATGGCAGCTACTGGTAGTCCCCCATCCACTTGAAAAGTAGACAAATTGCGGACAGCGCCTACAACTACAATACAGATTGCTACAACTACAACCTGATCTATTATCCATCTTATCAATGGAGATAAGTACTACTCCAATTAAATTTACTATCTAATCGATCTAAAATGAAATCGCAAAACATCCTTCGATATAATATACAATAATATGAGGATAAATACTAGTAGTTTGGCGTTTGTTAAAATTTTTTTATAAAACCAAGAAAATTTCAAATATATTTTGTAAAAACTACGTTACAAGTTGTAATGTACGTGCTATCAAATGAAAACTACTAAAATCTTACCATAATATATATATATTTTTCATTTTAGTAACTAAAATACATTATATTTAATGTATTTTTCTGTTTTCATTCAACGATAAATTTGCTCCTTGTGGTGGTAAATATTGGCCTTACCTATAACATGCTTCAATTATAATTTAAAAGACTTTGTTCTCTTCTTGAAGAAAAAGAAGAAAAAAGTTATCAGCATTACATAACTTGGTTATATATTATTCCTGTAAGCAATGTGAACGTATGGTCATAGATAATAAAGTTAGTTAGTTATTTTACTCTTGCTAGAACTTTAATACACCTGCAAAACTCTTTTATGGCAGTTTGCTTAATGTTTAGAAACCATAAAACTATTTTATTGATGAAGCACTATTTGTATTTACTAACTGATAGATCTAGTATATTTCTTTATTTGTCAAAGACATACAACCAAAATACCCTGACATATTTTCCACACAGAATACAGATGTTCTGGTTGAGATTTATTCTATTGATTTCCAAATGTAATGCAAACACTGCAACATTTCTCGGATACCTCAAAAAAAAAAAAAAAAAAAAAAAAAAAAAAAAAAACACACACACACACACACACATTAACACACGCACGCACGCACGCACACGCACACGCACACGCACACACACACACGCACACACACACACACACACACACACACACACACACACACACACACACACACACACACACACACACACACACACACACACACACACACACACAATGTTACCCTCAACATTTATGTCTAAACGTTGGTATTGTTTATGGTTCATGTGTCCGAAACACCTTGGTTATCCTTCCAGACCCCCCAACACCCACCCAAACACGTACAGTGGTATTAACCCACCCCCACCCATACACGTACAGCGGTATTGACCCACCTGCCCATTCAAACACGTACAGTGGTATTGATAAATTTTAATAGTTTTTTTAATCTAAAAAAATAAACCTATGTTAAAACGAGGCCTGCCCCTGCACGTACAGTGGTACTGACCCACCAGCTTGCTCCTACACGGACAGTGGTACTGACCCACCCGCTCGCCCCTACACGTACAGTGGTACTGACCCGGCTGCCCGCCCCTACACGTACAGTGGTACTAAAAACTGCAAAAACTGTAGAAAAATATGCAACATAGGGTAAGGTATTTCAGCATTGCGCCCCTCTGAAAACAGCAATGATCAAAATACCTTAACGTTCTAAAGGTCACTTATTCTGGATCATTTTCATTTATAATTCAGAACTGTCATATCTGGTATAACATGTCCTTTTCTATACAAATGATTAACATTCAACATGTGCCAATTGTTGCAGTCGTATTTTGGGTGGAAATAAGCTGGCTACAGTTGACTACAATTGATTTCTCATATTAGTTAGGCTTTGAGTTAATGTGAAAATATAAATCTAGCTGAAAACGACAATTTTTCTAATAAATTACGTTTCTTATTTATAAAAGAAGTAATGGTCAAAACCGGTTCGATTCCCACAAAATGTACACTTTTTTCTATAAACTTTGGGCGTTCTAAGATGATGATATTTTGTTATTTGGGGTATCCAACAGTGGTTTAGTGCCAATCCGGCCGGTGAAGGTTGGGTAGAATACGTGATCAGCTTCGGTAGCAACCGTGATCAGCTTGGGCAGCAACTGTGATCAGCTTGGGTAGCAACCGTGATCAGCTTGGGCAGCAACCGTGATCAGCTTGGGCAGCAACTGTGATCAACTTGGGTAGCAACTGTGATCAACTTGGGTAGCAACCGTGATCAGCTTGGGTAGCAACTGTGATCAGCTTGGGTAGCAACTGTGATCAGCTTGGGCAGCAGCCGTGATCATCTTGGGTAGCAGCCGTGTTCAGCTTGGGTAGCAGCCGTGATCAGCTTGGGCAGCAACTGTGATCAACTTGGGTAGCAACTGTGATCAACTTGGGTAGCAACCGTGATCAGCTTGGGTAGCAACTGTGATCAGCTTGGGTAGCAACTGTGATCAGCTTGGGCAGCAGCCGTGATCATCTTGTGTAGCAGCCGTGTTCAGCTTGGGTAGCAGCCGTGATCAGCTTGGGTAGCAGCCGTGATCAGCTTGGGTAGCAGCCGTGATCAGCTTGGGTAGCAACTGTGATCAACTTGGGTAGCAACTGTGATCAACTTGGGTAGTAACCGTGATCAGCTTGGGTAGCAACTGTGATCAGCTTGGGCAGCAGCCGTGATCAGCTTGGGTAGCAGCCGTGTTCAGCTTGGGTAGCAACCGTGATCAGCTTGGGCAGCAACCGTGATCAGCTTGGGCAGCAACTGTGATCAGCTTGGGCAGCAACCGTGATCAGCTTGGGCAGCAACTGTGATCAGCTTGGGCAGCAACTGTGATCAGCTTGGGCAGCAACTGTGATCAACTTGGGCAGCAACCGTGATCAGCTTGGGCAGCAACTGTGATCAACTTGGGTAGCAACTGTGATCAGCTTGGGCAGCAACTGTGATCAGCTTGGGCAGCAACCGTGATCAGCTTGGGTAGCAACCGTGATCAGCTTGGGCAGCAACCATGATCAACTTGGGTAGAAACCGTGATCAGCTTGGGTAGCAACCGTGATCAACTTGGGTAGCAACTGTGATCAGCTTGGGTAGCAACCGTGATCAGCTTGGGCAGCAACCGTGATCAGCTTGGGCAGCAACTGTGATCAACTTGGGCAGCAACTGTGATCAACTTGGGTAGCAGCCGTGATCAGCTTGGGTAGCAGCCGTGATCAGCTTGGGTTAGGTTAGGTTACTTCAGGTTAGGTTGGAATTGAATGTTTAGGATTGAGCTGAAAACAGCTGTTAAGAAATAAACTCTTTGCGGGCATATAACCAATTTTGACCGAAATAATATCTATTCAATCATTTTTGTAAAGTTAATTGAAACATTAAACAAACGTGGTGTAACTAATAAAACATATTTCAACAGAAATTTATTTACAATACAAAACAATTTAGACATAATTTGTTTGTACAATAACATTTAAGACAAGGTAAAACCATATTAAATCAAGCATATAAAGTAAATAGATTGTAGTAAGAAAATACATTTTTTGAAATATTAATTAAATTGAAAATTTAAAATAAAGTGAAGCAATTTTACTTAAAGATTTCATTGATTATCTTAGAGATTTATTTATAATACATTAACGTTAGATACTATATTTTTTTTAATTTACATAACAAATGCACCAAGTTTAATTCTTATTAATTTCTAGGGTCTTGAAAATCACTTTCTAGTTTAATTTCCCACACTGCTAGCTGAAAACGAAACGAAGACGTAATTAAGGAGATAATTAAAATGATGGAAAAAGGGGACGTTACAAATTGGTTGAATCTAGTAAAACATATGACCCCATTGGAAATCTTCAGGTAATCAAACCATAACTAAAGCTCGAAACTAGAGAAAATTTTCCTTCTCAATCCCAAAAGTATATTATTCTTCAAATGATAATAAAGGAAAAAAATACCAAGCAAGAAACTTTATCTTATTAAATACCATTTATTTTAATTTTAATAATGTGATATAGTCAATATCGTATTATGTATATAAATTGTAATTTTAACGTATATGGTTTTTGTTTAAGACAGAAAAATAATTATAATAGAATACAGATCATTGTGTAATTTACTTCAAGAAAATATTGTTTGTTAGTTACAAAATTTGATTAGTGTTTACAATTTACAAATTGTGTTTAGTTTGGTGAAATTTTAAAAACATAATTATTGAGGCAAATTAATTTCTTCTATTTAATTAAATCATAGATAGAATATAACAGTTGTTTGAATTTAAATATCTAAATTTACAAACTACATACAGTTAGAGGTTTAGAAAAATTTTGGTTTTACCTTTGTTTTTGCAAAAAACAACACTAGAATTTTGAATAAAATATACTGGGTGGATCAAAAAGAGATTAAGAGAAAAAACACGATCACTAATGAGACAATGTAAATGTGAATTGCGGCAATCGCGTCGTGAGAACCAAGTGACCAGTCCCGCGTAATATCATAAGTTCAACTGGTGTTTTAATTTTAGGTAGAGAGGTGAAGCGTGCTTGACGGAGTTCACACCAACGGTCCCAAGGGTGTAATATTTTACTTTTAGCAAGTACATCTGCATAGAGGCCAGTAAGAGTAATTAATTGAATATTGATATAATAACAAGTGAACATATGATGAGTATGAGAGTTAAAATGTATAGTTAAGAGTTTAAAATAACAGTTATGAGTGACAAAACTATTAAATTACTTAATCATTTTCATTGTGAATTATAATTAACTATATGTACAATATTTATTACTACGTACCGAACAAATGCACACTATAGAAAATTTCTTTAAAAGGAAATATCAATGAAAATCTGAGAAACTACGATATAAAAATTGACATTTAAAATAATAAGTATTTTTTTTACCTACGAAAAGCTTTCCACAAAAGTTAAAAATACTTAAGAAAAAATAAACTTAGTTAAGTCAAGGGAGAACTGATTGCAACTCCTAGATGCATCTAAAGTTGTCACACAGACAAATTAATGAACTATTCACTTTTGAAACATTGATCTATGTTAATATATGTTTTGTCTTAGCTAGCATAAAATATGATTATCAACGAAAACACCAAAGTTTTATGATTAACTTTTTTATTTTTTCCACTACATAAAATACATATAAAATTGTTTTTGCTGAAAGGAACTTCAAACTTCTAATTTCAATTTGAAAGTTTATGGTAGAAAAGTACTATAATTTCTTAGAAAACAATAATAAACTGTCGAAATCATTTTGTATATAATACATAAACTGTGAAACTCAAGAGTTCTAAATTATTCGTGGAGAAATGAGTTTTCTCAAAGTAGTCAATATAAACAAGTTCACATCATGTAAATAAAGCTCTTTGGTGCCAAAGGAATGAGTCAATTGCTCCTTGAACTAGAAGAGGTCTTTTAAGGATTTTGTCTTGTGGAAATCCCATTAATTTAGAGTTTTGTTCATTCTTGTTCTAGTCGTCTTTTATTACTTTCCAGTAAGGAGGGGAAAGTTTAGAGTATTTACATTTTACAGATTGTATGAGAGTCTAAAGAATGTCTTGTGATATACCGCCAGAAACATTAAATTATTATGACTTATTTTTAACTGCAACTGAAATTTTAATAACTAGTTAATATTTTAAAATTACCAGTAATAATATGTTAGCTAAAACTTTTTACAGTACTGTTTTCCTTGCATATTTTTTTTGGATTAAACTCAAACTTGTTTGTTCCCCCCCCAAATCGATCACATATAGGACTTGGGTTTCAACTGTCACATAACCTTTTTACAAAACACGCTGCACTATTATAAGATACATATACAATTAGCCTACAATAAATACTGTACGCTTAACAAAAAAATGTTATTGTTGATAGGATTTATTGTGACTTAATTTATTGTTGTCGCAGAAGTGTGTCTGGAGCCTCAAAAATAACAAAAAAAAAAAAAATTAAAAAAAAAATATATATATATACACTACTAGAATGTGTAGTACATGTGCGCGTGCGTGTGTGTATGTATGTGCGTGTGCGTGCATGCGCGTGCGCGCGCGTGTGTGTTTGCGTGTGTGTGTGTGCGCGTGTGCGTGCGTGCGTGTTTGCGTGTGCGTGCGTGCGTGTTTGCGTGTTTTCGTGTGCGTGCATGTGTGCGTGCGCGCGCGCGCGTGTGCGCGTGTGTGTGTGTGTGTGTGTGCGCGCGCGCGCGTGCGTGTGCGTGCGTGCGTGCGTGCGTGCGCGTGTGTGTGTGTGTGTGTGTGTGTGTGTGTGTGTGTGTGTGTGTGTGTGTGTGTGTGTGTGTGTGTGTGTGTGTGCGCGCGCGCGCGCGCGCGTGGATGTGTGTGTGTGTGAGCACGCGCGCATGATACTTCATATTTCTACGAAATATCAGCTAGGGGATTTCGTTAGGGGAGGGGGAAGGCCGCGGCCTTGATTGGAATGCGGAAAGTTCGTCTCTAGGTCATCTTATCGATGGTTATCAGACGTTTAAATGGCTTAAAGGGATTTAAATGTCTGTGCCTGATTTAAATATTCTTCTTCAACGATATATGTGTGTGTGTATATATATATATGTTGGTACTGGTGGCGCAGCGCTGTAACCCAGCTACTTGGGGACAAAGTGTTTGGGAGACTGTAGGCGATAGGCTCCATGCTCGGTTCTCTTAATACCGACACGGCGTCCGCTCAATGGTTGCCATCAACGTAGACACTACTAGAGTAGTCTGGAGTGTCCGTGTTGAATGGTAGTCAAGGTTCGGATGTTGTGAAAGGGAGAGAACTGCGTGTCAAACTTGTCAGTTAGCTTAAAAGCAGACCAACACTACGTCGTTCGGATTCCACGTAAAGCTGTAGGTCCCATAGTTACCCTGGCTATTGGGCTATTAATAAATAGTCCTTTCTGAGCTAAGTCGAACTCAGAAAGTAATAATGACTACACTCGTTCTTCTACAGTCATCACACTCATTCACTCCTCATATTCGCATATATCTCTACGATCGACGTCTTAGAGATGGATAATGAATAATGAATATATATATATATATATATATATATATATATATATATATATATATATATATATATATAGTGATATTTTGTACATATATTATGTCAGATGATTAATATGATTATTATAGCCAAAGAATTATACTTAAATATTATAACTGCTCGTAGTAAGAGAAGATAAGGAAGGAGAAATATATGGAGGCAAATAAAAGATAGTGGCAGTAAAACATGTAAGATTCATCTGCTATCTATTTAATTTTAATTTTAGTTAGGTTTAATTTATTTGGGGGTTTGGAGTGCCTTACACAATGTGTCCAACCTACTAATACTGTTTGAATACTACCATCACAAAAAGTAAAATTATTTCTACGATAGAAAAGAACAAACTAAAACAAATCAATCCCAATCTCCTAAAATGAGAGGCTAACCTAAAACACATAAAAACGGAATCCCAATCAGACCTGTAGTTAATTACCAAAATTCCTCTTCAAACAAATTATGCAAGTTCCTCAATCAATTCATAAAAAACAACATACAATACACAACTAATTTCAACATCAAAAACAGACTAGAGTTAATAGAGAATATAAAAACTTCAACATTCCGGAAGATTCTTCATTTATTTCTTTTGATGTACAAAATATGTACTCAAACATTCAAGTTAATTAAACAATAAAAATTCTTCCTGGAAATTTAGTAAAAAGCATGAATAACGTAACTAAATCCGACATCAACGATATAATCAACCTAACAAAAGTAAGTGTAAATCAGAACTACTTTGAATTTAATGATGCATTTTACAAACAAGAGGAAGGTTTGGCAATGGATCCCCTCTTTCAGGTGTTCTTGCTGATAGGTACTTGAATGATTTAGAATCATCAAAAATCGTCAATGATAAAAATCTCTTTAGAAACAACTTAGTTTATTGGTTTCGTTACGTCGATGATATTAGTTGCTTATTCAAAGGAACAATAGATCATCAAACTGAACTCCTAAACTATCTGAATTCCATCTCTAAAACAATCAAATCTATAATGGAAAGCCAAAATAACGAAATTAACTCTTTGGATTTATCAATTTATCAAAATTCATCAAAACATAAATTTGAAATTTACAGAAAGAACACTCAATCAGATCTTATAATCCCAATAAATTTCAATCACCCATAGTGTCATAAAATGGCTTCATTTTGATCTCTAATTAAAAGAATAGTAGAATTACCAATGGACAAACATGATTTCAATGAAGAATTCAAAACAATCAAACAAACAGTAGTAGCTAATAGTTACAAACCTTCCACAATCGACAAAATATTACATAAAATAAAAAAAAAATAAACATTTGTCAAGAAGAACCAGAAAATAGAGCATTCATCTGTGTTCCCCACAGCACAATACGTAATAAAGCAATGAGAAAGACCTTTAAAAAAGAAATATTCAAAATTGGTTTCAAAACAAATAACAATCCATTCAACCTAATACAAAAGAAATCCACCTCAAAATTACATAAAAACCAAAAAATATTTGACAAATCAGGAATTTACAAAATTGAATGTTCAGACTGCCCAAACTATTATATTGGACAAACAGGACGATCGTAGATTTAATGAACACATACATGCTCTAAAATCAAACAACAGAACTTCAATGAACTCTTCTTTTGCAAAACACTTACTAAACAATAATGAAAACTACACAAATATGAAAACCAACATGTAAATTCTAAAATCTGGCTCAAAAAGTAAAAAAATAGATTCTCAAGAAGAACTTGAAATTTATAAACACTACAAGAAAATCCCAACAATTTAATCAACTCCATGTTAATAAAAAAAAGTAACCCAATATTCGAAACAATTATACATAAAAGAAGCATCACACACAAAGACAATAAACCACCAAATTACAAATATTTACCAATTTAACATATGTTTTCTTTAAAATAATTGTTCATTTTATTTTATTTCTTTTGTATCAGTTTAGAAAGTAAAAACCTATGAAGATGGCATAATTACCGAAACCGGTCGGTGTTAATTTAATAAAATGTTTAAGGGTGCTCAATTGTTATTTTATATTATAACTTAAATATGATATATATGCATGTTTAATGGTGATGATTGGGTATGGTTATGAGGTGTAAGTAAATTGGACCATAACATAAGTAGAACTGGCACCTTTTCTAATTTATGATAGATTAATGAGATGTGATGGTTCAGAAAAAGAAATATGTAGTACGTATCCTAAGTTAATTGTTAAAAGATACGACATTTATTTGATAATCTTTAATTTTTATCATGATAGGTAACTAGTTAGAGTATTAAGGAAAATGTTACTTAATGTTCATGATCTGAAAGTACTTTCCATCAATACATTAAGGCAATTTCCTTGCGAATTTGAGTAGCTGGAATTTTATTATAGAGACACGTAATTTTGCTGAATTTAATCCCCATTATCATAAATGGACAGGAATATTGCTTTAAATATTTAGTACTCACAAACGCTGAAAGTAGTTTCCAGAAACGTGATTTTTCTGGAATTCCTTTCTACTTACAGATATTTAAAGTAGTTCCCGTAGTAGGGACACTTGCTGAAATTTCTTTTACATTAGCTGTACATTTTTGATTAATATTTTAAACGATATTTAAGGTTCTTGAACAATTAATGAATGAATATTATGAATTAATAAACAGAAACATTGATAAACAGTTCACGACTAAGTGGGTAGGATTAAGGGATAAACCATCCCTGAGGCTCTGGAGGATAATTTAAGGTGATTATTCAAGAAGGTATGGATTAAAAGATACTGGCCTATATTATTTCTGTTTTCAACTTCGCCTTTAGGGGTTTGTGTTTCAGCGAAAATCCATTCGTAAAATTATGACAAAACTAAATAATATTTGTCATAGAAATATGTTAAGATTGTAGATTTAAAAAGGATAATTTGTTTATGATGTTAGAAAGATTTTAAAATTTCGTTAGGGATAGTATTTTGTAAGAATATGATATCAGATTGTTATATTAGTTGATTGTTGCTAGTTTAAAAGTAATAAATTATTTCACCTACAGAGGGTACCCTAAAAGTGATATGTGACTAGGGATGTTTGTCGTTTTGTTTATAATATCATGAAATCTTAAAACTATGTAAGGATAGAGACCTAAATTAAGGTTTTATGTACTTGAAAGGATTTGTAATAATCGAGCGTCATATAATACCAGTCTTCTTTTTAACCTTTTCGTAGCCATTCTCCGAAGACTATTTTTTGAGCGGGGGGGGGGACTTATTATACAGAGTAAGAGGAAGAATCTGTACAGAATAGAATAAATATAACAGCGAGGACCAGAATTCGAACCTACGCTATCTCTAACCTTGGTACGAACAGCTCTGCCACTTGCTTTCCTCTAAGTGAGTTAGTAATAGCATTATTATGTATACGTAAATCTACACTCGAAGAATGAAGGTTTTTACAGTCAAAGATATGTTGTAACATCATTTCAACGTACATATATGCTAAATTAAGTCCATACGAGGAAATGGACTTAAATCGTGTACGGAAATTATTATTAAAAGGTTAGCAAATAATTGAAAAATTGTATTACTTTAATTAATTATTATTCTTAAAAGAAGATGTGAACTCTTATGAATTTAAGAGCGTTGGTTTAGGAATTGATTTTTAAGAAAATAATAAGATAAAGAAACGATAAAATTTAAGTTATTATTAAAATACGAATTCTGGAGAGCGTTGGTTAAGGAATTGATTTTTAAGAAAATAATAAGATAAAGAAACGATAAAGATTTAAGTTATTATTAAAATACGAATTCTGGAGAGAGTAAAACATAATATATAGTTTAAAATGAAATATAATTTAGGTTATTGTTGTTTTCTTACTAAAATTACACGCCAAGCCTATTTATTATCAGTTTTGAAATCAAATATTAAATAATACTGATTTCACGTTTACCTGAAATAACCACTACTTCATAATTACAGTAAAAATATTTTTATTTCTTTTAAAATATGTTCATTCCATGGATATTGTACCATCGGCCAACAGTTCAAAGTCTGAAATATCAGTGGATTTATTATATGATTAGCAAATAATAAGATAGGCAAATGTCTGATAACCAAGCAATAGGCAAACCTGTCCAAGTATTCTTTCAACATAAAGTGATGCTAAAGTAGTACAGCCTATAAAGGGGTTCTACACATACCAATATAATACCAAAATATGAGAGAAATCATGAATATAATACAAGTTAGTTAGTTTATTTTATATTAATTTTTAATAATTCATGTGACGAAACTCTAGTTGGGTGAATTTTTTTGCGATAAATTATAGATGCCACGCGTTAAAAACTTTACAAACAAACAATATGTTTATACATTAAAACATTATGGTATTTGAAAAAAAAATTTTTAAGTCAATTTAATTTTGTCATACTCGATTCGTTTATACCATTTAAACTTTAAACCAACAACAAAATTGCAAGACGTAAAACAAGGGAAAGTATTGGGGGAATGGTTGTACGATAATAAGCGGAAGTTATGAGAGTATGCGTTTAGGCTAAGCGGGTAGGATCAAGGACTAAAGCCTTCCTGAAATCCTGGATCATAAAATTCGGAAATTATTCAAACTGTATAGTCTTATAGGATCTTCTTGTTTTACTTCGATGTAAATTTTACAGTAAGTATTTAGTTGATTAGAATAAAAAGCAGCTTTTTATTTATTACTTTCAATTATGCATGGGGAATGATACTTTGAAGAAACTTACTTCATTCAATATTTAAACAAAAACCTTTGGGTAGTATTTTAGTTAAAACCTCGGTTATAATTGTAGTTATAGTATCGGTTATAACCTACCTTTGGATAATATTGTGGTTATATTTGTACAATATATCGGTAATAGCCTACCTTTGGATTGTGCTGTAGTTATAGTTGTACAATATATCGGTAATAGCCTACCTTTGGATAATACTGTAGTTATATTTGTACAATATATCGGTAATAGCCTACCTTTGGATTGTACTGTAGTTATAGTTGTACAATATATCGGTAATAGCCTACCTTTGGATTGTACTGTAGTTATAGTTGTACAATATATCGGTAATAGCCTACCTTTGGATTGTACTGTAGTTATAGTTGTACAATATATCAGTAATAGCCTACCTTTGGATATTACTGTAGTTATAGTTGTACAATATATCGGTAATAGCCTACCTTTGGATTGTACTGTAGTTATAGTTGTACAATATATCGGTAATAGCCTACCTTTGGATATTACTGTAGTTATAGTTGTACAATATATCGGTAATAGCCTACCTTTGGATATTACTGTAGTTATAGTTGTACAATATATCAGTAATAGCCTACCTTTGGATATTACTGTAGTTATAGTTGTACAATATATCGGTAATAGCCTACCTTTTGATATTACTTTAGTTATAGTTTTACAATATATCGGTAATAGCCTACCTTTGGATTGTACTGTAGTTTTAGTTGTACAATATATTGGTAATAGCCTACCTTTGGATTGTACTGTAGTTATAGTTGTACAATATATCGGTAATAGCCTACCTTTGGATTTTACTGTAGTTATAGTTGTACAATATATCGCTAATAGCCTACCTTTTGATTGTACTGTAGTTATAGTTGTACAATATATCGGTAATAGCCTACCTTTGGATTGTACTATAGTTATAGTTGTACAATATATCGGTAATAGCCCACCTTTGGATTGTACTGTAGTTATAGTTGTACAATATATCGGTAATAGCCCACCTTTGGATTGTACTGTAGTTATAGTTGTACAATATATCGGTAATAGCCCACCTTTGGATTGTACTGTAGTTATAGTTGTACAATATATCGGTATTAGCCTATCTTTTGATTGTACTGTAGTTATAGTTGTACAATATATCGGTAATAGCCTACCTTTGGATTGTACTGTAGTTATAGCTGTTCAATAAATCGGTAATAGCCTACCTTTGGATATTACTGTAGTTATAGTTGTACAATATATCGGTAATAGCCTACCTTTGGATATTACTGTAGTTATAGATGAACAATATATCGGTTATAGCCTACCGTTGGATTGTACTGTAGTTATAGTTGTACAATATATTGATTATAACCTACCTTTGGATAGTACTGTAGTTATAGACATAAATATTTTTACAATCTTTTAGTATCCTCAAACATTTCTTGCCTTGTCAGTTAAGAAAAGACTTGCCAAGCTATTGCCATGTAGAGTGGCATTTACTTCAGAGATCCAATCCTGACAAATTAAGGGCAATCTGTTCCTGACATTAGATTTAATTGCAGCAAATTCTTCATTACCTTCTACGACTCAAATATATACTCAAGAAAACGATATATACTGCAAAGTAATTATATATATAAAACATTTATAACAATGTTATAAATTATTTTAAAAGTCTTTGGCATTATAATCCCATTTCTAATTCCTTAATTTGTTTCTAATTAGTATTTAGGGCCATAATTAGTGATAACTAAAAACATTAATTACCTAAATTATGTGTACTAAAATGTTTGAAATCATCAAATAATTTAGAATAAAGATGGTTGAAACCAACAATGTGCAATAAAACATGTTTCATTAAATAATTTTGTCATGTAGGTAGGTAAGGTGAAAGTTCAGTCACCTTCTATATTTACACAGGTATAAAATAAGTCCTTGAATGTATTCTTTAGGTGCATGTCTAATGGGATCTTGTGTGTACATTTATAATATAACATTTATAGAAATATTACAATAGAAAGATAAAACACATCATTAAGTTACAGTCTTTTAAACTCCTAAATATAGTTTATTTACAAGCGTGCTATTAGAAATACCATTTCATTGTTTGGCTATTTACTTGTTTTCATTTATTGTATTCGACAAATTTTTATAAAAAAGTATAAAATTCGTAAAAAAATACAGTAAAAGGAAGGAGAAAAGTTAAAAAGGCTTCCTCTGTATTCACACAAAGAAAATTAGGAAATTTGGCAAATGATAAAACATAAAAACCATATGAAAAAAAAACACATGAACGTTCCTTTGAAAGTAGGTTTTAGAATGTTTAGTTTTTGTAAAGCTCGGTCTGTATTTGTATGTTTGAAAAAAATTCTTACACAAAAAGCCAATATGCTGGAAACTGCAAATTTAGAGTATTCATGTTTTTAAAAAGTATATTTTGTTAAATAAACTAACCACCCATTCTGTTTTATCTATATTGATGCCTAATTATCACGTATAACATGTTCCAAGTAATTTACTAACAATATTTAATTATTTAATATTTTTATTCATTTATAAGACACTGATCGTAAAGATATGGGTTGCTCAAATGTAGATGAACGAATGTAGTAATTTTTACCATCTGAGTTCGACTCAGAAAGAACTATTTATTGCTAGCCTAATAGCCAGGGAAACTATGGGACCTACAGCTTCTCGTGGAATCCGAACCACGTAGTGCTGGTCTGATTTTCAGCTAACTGACAAATCTGACACTCTTACCTTCACAAAAGCTGAACCTTGATTACCATCCAACATGGACTCCCCAGATTCCTCTAGTAGTGTCCATGTCAATGGAAACCATTGAGTTGACGCCGTGTCGGTGTTAAGAGGGCCGAGCATGTATCCCAAGAAGCTGGGTTACATCACTGCACCTCCACTGCCAACTAAGAAATCTTTTCTCACAAGTTCAATAAATTTGCTAGTTCTGTTATAAAAATATTTAAATAGATTTAATTCAGTTACGTACAAAGTAAAACATGTTAATATTTAAAATGTTATCTTTTTTCTTTAAATCCACAATATTCCAGCTACACAACCCACCCCTTCTATCTTCTACCTACCATACTCGTCATAATAAATGTAGAATACAGAAATACCAAATAAAGTTATTTGACAAGATTCTTATGACTTCATAAAGAATATGTTACAGTACAAATTAAAATTCAGCAAAAGCTTTCAACTTTGAAAATCAAACAAAACAGAAGTTAGTTTTATAAATAGTTGATCATTTGGGTATACAATATTCCTGTAAGAATAAAATAAAATATATAAGATTGTTTTTAGTAGATTTAAATCTTTTCGAGTAACACATGTTTACTGGAAAATATATAAGTATCGAATCTTAAGGAATGTGATTCTGTTTGATAAATGTATAACATTATAGTGCCTATTCTGCATTAAATGCAATATATTACCCCCTGTTTCTAAATACATTGCATACCAATATCTGTGCTGCTACCACCTCATCTCCGGCCCAACTACCCTCAGGCTTCTTAGCTGTGTCCACTTAATACTATGGGCTGCAGTATAAAGTAAACTTTGAATACTGTTTTCATTAGTCTCTTGGATTATATGAGTTATTTGTTACTCTTTTGAGTCTCATATTGTTCGAATGAGATATTCTCAGATTCCTTGCTGACTTTTTGTAATTATGATTTCGGTTTCAAAAAACGTTTAGTCTGATATTAATATATTTTATTTTATATTTTGTTAGTCCATAATCATGCAAATGAAAAAAATACTTAAAATATATGAGTAAAAAGTATATTTGAAAACATAATTGATTAATTTTGGGATATGTAGATTAGT
This sequence comes from Stictocephala bisonia, assembly GCA_035578905.1. Classification (NCBI taxonomy): domain Eukaryota; kingdom Metazoa; phylum Arthropoda; class Insecta; order Hemiptera; family Membracidae; genus Stictocephala; species Stictocephala bisonia. The sequence goes on from JAQJVL010000071.1 coordinate 1,025,460, forward strand.
ACTAGTTAAATCACCCTGTTGTTTTGAAAAACCGACTATGGGACAGTAAGTAAGAACACATTAGAGAAGGGTGCACAATTAGCAATATTTATAAAGATTGTGTGTTTACATGACTTAATAAAAGATCTATTTGTTTTCACGGTTCTTAAACTGTTTTTTATGAGAGTGGTGATTTTCCGAAACAAAATGTCCCTTACAAGAAAATTTAATGAATTTGAACACACTATTATACCAAACTATAATTTTTACACAACTATAATTTTTAAGTTAAATATTATACATTTCAATCTGAACGCTACAGTTACATTGTTTGGATCTCAAAGTAATAGAACCTCAAATCAGGTCATTGAGGTCCTAATATTTTCTATTTTATATTAGCCTAAGTACTTTTTGATACATATGATTTAATAAATTTAATTATTTTTCACAAGGTATTATGTATAGTTATTATGTAGCCTACATGGATATTTTTTATTTTGTTTTTTGTAATTACGTACAAGAAAAAAATAGAAAATAAATTCTTTCTTTCTGTATTGTTTCTTTTTCGCATTTTTAAATTGAAGATGGCTTTATGTATTTTAACTTACTATACAGCCAAGGTCCTGGTGTGATATTAGCTCTTCAGGAGTTCAAGGCTAAATATTTGATTACTCAACTGAGTTGACGGTAAGTACGGCACCCCTAAATAAAGTTTACGAAAAAGTATGTGGCCTATGTAAACTGTAATGTGAAGTTAAAGGGGGGAAAATAGTCATTCTTATCTTGATGAGTAATTTACGACATCTGTGTTTAAACGTTCCTGAATAGATGAAGTTTAGTTATTAAAATTATAAAGCTTACAACTTTTAAGCTTACGTATTCTTCCACCTACGATCCACTTATGATCTGTACCAAATTTTGATTGAAGTAAGTTGTAATAATTTATTTAATTTAAAAATGTAATCAGTAAATACCAATCCATAGGAACGTAAGATTTGTTTTTATTCTAACCTTTTACTTTATTCTATTCGGTAAAATAACACTTTTAATAATTTTGAGGCAATATAAAATAAGTTTATCAATCCTATCCATGTACGTGCATTAAAAAAACATTTTGTTAAAACACAGATTCCTTTACTAGGACTTAATAATAGTTTACGTTGTCCTGCAGTTTGTTTCACCGAAGCTGTTTTTATATTATCTGAGTGTTTTATTATTTCTATTCTCTATGGAAGAGCCAAAGAACACGAATTAAATTGTGAGGCCGAAAGGCTTCAGTTAATATTTCAACAGTTGCCCCAAGGAATGCTATTGAGTCATGCTACTCCTTCAATATTGTCTCCTCACATTCGACGACCCTAAATATGTAGGAGCTTTGTTCGTAATATTTCTTTCAGAACGCTGATGTAAAATAGCAAATAAATGTCGATATTGAACCCTTAAATATAAACATAATATGTTATTTACACTTCAACCAGCATATGGATTTTTACCTTATTAATGGATAACAATTTGGGATTTAATTATAAATAATAATAATAATTATCAAGTATCATATCTACAACTTAACCTAACTTATGTGATGTAGTTATATATAACCACGTATATATTTCAACTGAAAAGCCTTATGTAAACATATATTTCAGGATATTCATAGCATTGGTAAATCTTTTCATAAATATATGTGACATGTGTATTAGTGTGTGTGACACGTAGGTATGTCAGAGTTAATTATTTTACTTATTGGGTTAGTGTTTTAACATAAATATAATTTAATATAATTTTGTGATTCACCTAATAAATAATTGATAGACCATAAAAGGTGGCAGAAATGTACAAATTGCAAAATAAATTTGTGAACACTTTTAAAAAGAGTTTTTTCAACTGTCATTACATTTTTTGTAATTTTATCTTTTTCAAGCAATTTTTTGTGTACAATAAAGCAATCTGTGATTTACGACAATGAAACCATGTATATTTTTGTAAATAGATAAATTATTAACACATAATAAGTATAAATAAGTGAAACAACGGAAACTCGTTCTCATCAAATAATATATTGTATTAAACAGTTGATTTCCAAGACTATAACGTAAGTTTTTGCTGAATTTTAGAGAGATACTGTAATTGTAGTTTATCGTTATAAAACTTCATATTTGCCTACAAAGCGAATGTTGATCTACCCTATTTGTAGTAGTCATTTTCAAAATGAGGTCTCTAAACCCATCAATGCGATGTATTTGTTCATGCTCTGAGGGAAAACACAATGTCTCTCCGCATTTAAGTGGAAGGCGTTTGGAAGGAAAGGGAAAATATCGTTCTTCTTTACGTTTCCAATGTAAGATAGAATGAGATGTCAGAACCCTTAGAAGACAAAACAGAAACATATATGTTGTTATAAACCATAATTATTGTGTGTGTTACTTATTGAAATTCGACATTAAATTATTCCTTCTACCAAAATCGTTACATGAGTAATGAAAACTTTAGAACGGAAAGCCGTCATAACTTTTACAAGGGAAGTTTTGTTTTTGTATTCTACAAATTAGTTTTCCGAAGATAGTAACCATTTCACTGTATGTTGCCTTTTTATAGTCAAGGTCAGTCGTGCAAACAATTCAGTGAAAGTGGTCTGCTGTACTGTACGTCTAGGACGTATTTTCGTGAACTTTACTACGGCTTTCCATTAAGTAACTTTTTATACTTTACTATTTTTACTATATTATAAAAAATTGTATTTTTATTTGTACAAATATTAAATGTTTCATTGTTAATATTTTATTAAATTATTGTATTTTAATCATTTCTTATTCTCGCATACTTTTATTTTGATCTAACCATCGCTTTACGAAACTCAGAAATTGATAAGCAAATAGGACTAATTCACCTTAAAACATCTTTGAAAGTTCTATATCTTATTATATCAAACTTTTTCCAATAAATTTGCACTCTTTTTTTAATTGTTTTAAGTTTAGTTATAAGTTTTTGTAACTTAAAAATGGTATTTTTAATATTGTAAAAATATGACTTTAACTTTGTAATGTATATTAAAAAATATACTTTCAAATAGCAAAATTATGTAGACTATAATAAAACATTTACTACTGTAAATAATAAAGCACATACATTCATAATAAAACGTTTTTATTTAAAAAATATCTAAACATATTTATTTTCATTAAATAAAAAAAAAAACGTAAAACTACTACAGCTTTCTAACAGTGTAACTTTTATTAGGCTTTCTGTTCCAGAGTTTCAAGTTGGTATTTTATTAAAAATGTCTATTTACACTCAAACTACAAATTTCTGCAATGTATAAGAACATTGCTGGCATGGTAGCTCGGAGTTTCGGACCGCAGAGGGTAGGGTACGTTGTTCAAATACCAAATGAGCTACAGTCGGTACTTCACTTGTTGAATGAAGTTCCTGCATAGGAGAACTGGGGATCGAAGTTTAAAAAAAGTAAATATAAGTGTCCAAAACTTATAATGAAATAATAAAATAAATATTGTGTAAGTATATGTTATTGCTCATTAGTATTTCATAAATAAATTGTATTCTGGCTCAATTTCTCAATTGTATTATTCATTATTTCGAGCTTTAAAGTTTTAGAGTTCTTCATTACGCTGGAGTATAAACAATTCCTCAAAAGATTGCAAATAAAAGAGAATTATAATAATGAAATATGAATAATTGTATACGCCAACCCAACTCATGTGTAATTTAAGAAAAAGAATACAGTAATATTAATTGGTTATTACATGAAAAAACAATCCATAAACTGAAATCAAAATAAATATCATAAATAAAAATGTACAGAAAGCATCATCAGGAACTCTACTTAAGGATCTACTTAAGGAAACCATCTACCAAATTCTTACAGTAAGTAATTAAATCTACCTTAAGTAGATAGAATACCATATAAGGAATTCTATCTACTTAAGGAAACTTATTCCTGACTTAACAAAACGTAGTTAAGGATAGTAACGGTTTTCCAATTTTGAAGGAAGTATCAGAAAGAAGATGCTTGACTTGAAAGACTGTTATGGGATAGTGCCCAAAAGGGACTCGATATATAACATAGTGCACTAGAGTAACAATACGTGGTGGTTTTTTTTTCATTCAAACAACTTCAATCTTTCTAGAGATTTCAGTATTGCCAACTGTAAAAGTCATAACTTTTTATCATATATTTAAACCAATGCTAAAAAATAACTTGTGGATTTCTTTACGAAATTAAACGTTATTTCAATAATGGGAGTCATTTAACTACCAACAAAATAGAATAAACAATACAGACAACAATAAAATACCTACAAACAATAATAAATATAATAATAAACAAAATGTAATACACCATTACAAGTAACACACGATAAAAATGTCAACTTAGATACAGGTTCTTTGTAAAAAGCCAATTGATTGTAAAGTTAGTTTTTTAATTAGCATAATACGTGTTGGTACATATACAGTACAAGTAAACGTCACACAACACAAATTTATTACAATACAAGCACAAAATGCACAAATATTATGGTGATCGATTTCGGTCACCATAATATTTGTGCATTTTGTGCTTGTATTGTAGTATATTTGTACATTTTGTGCTTATATTGTAATACATTTGTGTTGTGTGACGTTTACTTGTACTGTATTGTAAAGTTATAACAAACAATGATATGCTAATAATAGCAATAATATATATGCACTACAATTATTGTTCGTTTAAATCATTTCATAATCAGTAACACCTCATGTGATATAACAAATAGTATTACATTTGACATGGGTTACATATATTTTTTTACAAATAATATCACTCTTTATATGACATTGTATCATCAGATATAATATATTTAAATATAAGTGTTTAATAAAATATTTATTGTATGTTATGGGAAGCATTATTGTAATTTCAGCTAATTATTGCTAACTTTGACATTGATTGCCTATTTATGTTTTGTAATTCAAAATGTATCTATTTATTTTACAATACTTTTAATGTATATTCCAATTAACAAAGTCAGTCGTGTTACCTTATGATATGTTGGCTGAAAAGATTTTCATGTGAATATATAGTTCGTTCGTTATATATTATTATTCGTTATTCGTTGTGAATATATAGATCACTATAGTTCGTTAATTCATTTATAATAGAAGTTAAAAAACTTTTAGAAGCCAATGGGAAGATTTTATTTTATTCGTATATGTTAAATTTTAATTCTTCTTTAAAAGTGGGTCAAGCATTTACTTATTGAAAACTTAATGGACAAATTTCAAAATCTTTTTGGAAACTAACAATAACTGCTTGAGAATTCACTTAGCGTAATCTTCGTCTACTTGGAGATTCACAACTCGAGCAATTTCTCCAGACCTTAAGTTTTCAGCCAAACAGATGTGTCTAATTTTCAACCAAGTCTAGCTGGTATTGCACTATGAAACTGTTCATAACTGGTATGTTTGCCTTAAGTTTTACAGCACTGACTTGATATTTGTGAAATAGTTCAATTTGAAAATGTCATAATTCGTATTATGATTCATTAGCAGAATAACTTTAGTAATTTTATGTAAACTGTTTAGTTATAAATAACTAGTTAAAGGGGTTGTCATAACAGTTGCAATAATCCTCGTATGCCCTATACCGATCATTTTGTATAATGCTACTATCTCATAAATCAAAGAACTAATATTGGGCAGTTAAATTTCTTCTAATGTTACGCTGATTTTACCTCAATCAGAATATTATCCAAAGGGATATTTTATTAATTATTACTTCGTCTTGACCATTAGAATTCTTGATCTGGTTAAGTATGTTCCAGAATATTACACTTATAAAATAAGGTCAACGGTTTTATTTTCTTCTGGCAAATTCGAGTTGATTATACAAGTCAAAACTGACCTACATTCTGGTTCAGAACCAAACATAACTCATACCATTAATACTGAATAACTAAAAATTAAACTTAATCAGAGATTACAAAACAAACAAAGGAAGAATCTTCTTTCTCGTTTATATTCCTATATACTGTTTATACATTGTGTTGTTTTTAGAATTCATCCTGTTTGTAGCAGTAGGTACGATATAAAATGTCACCACATCCTGGTTGAATGGTAGGGTGGTAGAAGGGAAATCTATTGCTGTAAATATAATATTGCTAACGGGAAACGATGTTTTTGTAGTATGATAAAAGATACCGACACGAAACTTTACCATACAGGATGTCCATTATGTTTGGAAACACCCACATATTTTATTTGATCTCCGAAAAATGTATTGTAAATATTTACGATAATAATGGCTCTTTAGCATCTACTTTTTGGAACCTTTTAGTCATGTCATACTAATGGGGGACGTTCTGTCAAGGATATTGTCAATAATCTTTATGGAAGACTATACCCTGTGATAAATCACGTTAAAGGGTATAGTGAACTGAATTGAATACCACAAACCGCATCTCTAAGGAATCACTCTATCATAAAATAGAGCACTTTGAGTATTGAAAATTGGTTATGTTAACAATTTTATTTTAACTTTATTGTCAAACTGAAGAAAGGAGATAGTTCGAACATTTACTTTATCACCAAATGGTGCTAAGAGGTTAGAGTTAAGCATTTTTTGATATCATTAATTAATTTTTATATTTATAAGAAATTAATAAAATAAATCACTACTTTATGTGGTTTGTGTCATTCAATTTAGGTAACTATAACCTTTGAAGTGATATATCACAAGGTTTATAGGGTTTCTTAAAGAATATTGACGATACCCTTGACTAAATATTGTTAAAAAAAGTAAGTACTAAATCCCTATTACGATTGTAAACAGTTTCAAATTTATATTTCGATGAATAAAACATATATTTGGGCGTTTCTAGACATAATACACACTATGTATATTGTTTTTTACTCTTTGCAATACTTATTTTCCAAATAACACAAAATGAACATTATATATCGTTTATTTTTGTATCTTCTATTCTGACTAAACTTACTTGATTTTTTGAATCATTATTACATGGTCACAATAGAAAATAAGTAATAATAAAAAACAACAACAAAAAAACAAATATTGTAAACACTATTCTGAATGATGTCGAGTACTTATTTCTCCAGTTTGTAATCCGGATGGTAGAGCTAACATCGTTGTCAAGCCATTCCTTATTACGTTCCAATTTCTCAGGTATAAACTTAGTAATTATTATTTTACAACATATGTATGTAAAATGTACATTAGTTGTAATTTATTTCTTACTGAGGTGTTTACCTCAATTTAAAATAAAACGTCCTTTAATTCATTTTTCTCTGTGCCCAAGCAGACGACACGAGGATAGGTCAACGATGTTTTCACTTGAATTTTCTTTGAGCCAAAATTTGTTTCTCTCTTTCTGAGTGAGCTCTCTTTCTTTCAATAGAACATGTTGTTCCAGTTCTTATCCCTGTAACGTAATTTCCAGTTAAACATCTTTTGACTAAATGGGCTCTTTTCAACAATATCAGTGTATGTAATCCCTGATACTACAAAGTCTTACGCTATATATATTTAATTGTTTATCTTACAGCCCTACTTAAATTTCTGTTTAGTTCCAAAAAAGTCTAGGTTGATTTGGTACCATTCTCCTGATGTGCCCATGAAATTTCAGTCTTAGTTTTCTTATTTTAGGGTGTATTTCAGTGTATTCTTTTATCTCCTTGTTTCTTCTGATTTTCCAAGTTTAAATTGAAAGTATGAAGAACTTAATATTTCTCTGTTAATCTCTCTTATTACATTTTAATTGGTTTTATTTCGGCCTTTAATTTTAAAAGTTAAGTCTTAGCATCAAAAATAAATGCTGGCTTGATTAGTGTGGTGTTTTGTTTTTTTAATGTTTTCACAATTATAAAGTAATATTTTACTGCAAAGGTTTTCTTTTATTCTAAATAATGGTAGTTATCATATTCTTGCAACTTTTTCGCAACCCGACTCTTTATAAATTCTGCTAAGATGCATTAGTAAATTAACTTTTTTTATATTTATGTTTACTTTTGTTTGTTTATTATATACTTTGCTTTCATCAAATGATATTTGGATAACTACATTATTTATATTTTCTTCTACAATCTTCAGGAGAGATATATCGAGTTAAATTTATAAAGTCGTCTGAAAAAACTACGAAACGTCATCTTTAAGTTCAAGTAAATTTTTTTTTAAATACAATTTTATAAGGCATTGTTAGTTAAATTATCTTTGTTAGTTTGGTTTTAGAAAATTAACAAGGATAGTTTTAGGAAATCCTTAATCTTCCCATGTTAGGATGAATGGGAAGAGTGTTATGTTATTTTTATTAGGAATAATCAGACATAAAATAGTATATTAATACCACAAATAAATACCATCTGAAAAATATTAATAGTTACCGTATATCTAAACAGTATAACAATTTTTTTTTTTTTTGTGAAATTTGTCGTTCCTAACTAATACTATCTAGCTGATAGTATAATCACTAATCAGTCAAAAGACATTGTTTGGTTTATTAGATTTCACAAAGATCTAAACTGTGTTTATACTGTCTATTGTCTTTTCAAAAGTTACACATAAAACTCTGATAATGCAACTAAAACAACAATCTCCAAACAACTAAAGCATGCTTAAATAATGCATGTTACAAGTTTTAATATAAACAATCTAAATTATATTGTATCTCATATCTCATGCACATGCTTAAATATTGGCTATAGTTTTAATTTGATGTTCAACCAAACATTTTATACTCTTAATCATAATTCAATTGACACAATAAAAGTTATACGTAACATTAATTAATCATTATTATTGGATATATATGTAATATATAATAAAATACGTATTTTAGTGTTTTTTATTTTGTAGGCATGGCTCCAATTTTAAACCTTTCGTTACAGAAAAAGTGAAGATAAAAAAATGTTAAGTTTACCTTAATTGTAAGTAAAATGTTTTATTTACCATCAGTACCAACATATTTACTTATGCAGTTTATAAGAAGTACACAATTTTAGAATTTTGTTTGAAAAACAATTTTGTTCTAAACATATAAAATATTAAGGGTACCAAATATGAAATGGATTTTTAAATTTAAGAGTTATATCTAATATTTTTAACTGTGAAAAACTTCGTCAATTGAATTCAATATACAATATTTTGAATAAATAAATCAATCTACACTTTATAATGCACAATATTGGATCATTAACATGTCTGGTTGGTGAGAAATAGAATTAAAAATTAAAAAAATAATAAAAAAAGGTCACTTATCATACAATAAGTACGATAGTATAAAGTAGTGAAACGCCGGAAACTCGTTCTTATCAAATAATATGTTGAATTTAAAGTTGATTTCCAAGAATATAACGTAAGTTTTTTCTGAATTTAAGGGAGGTCCATCGTTACTGATGTTTATACTATTTACTTCCGTATTTGCCTACAAAGCGAATGTTGATCTACCCTATTTGCAGTAGTCATTTTCAAAATGTGTTTCCTAAACCCATCAATGCGATGTATTTGTTCATCCTCCAAGGGAGAGCACAATGTCTCTCCGATTTTAAGTGGAAGGCGTTTGGAAGGAAAGGAAATAATCGTTCTTCTTTACGTTTCCAATAAAAGATAGAATGAGATGTCAGAACCCTTAGAAGATAAAACAGAAACATATCTATCTGATATGTTGTTATAAACAATACTTTTTTTAGTAAATATGGAATATCAAATGTCCTCAATATAATATTATTTTGTTTACACAACTATAATATATATATTTAATTTTTATTTAGAAACCGCTTTCAACAATCATCATTTGTAAATCACATCTCTCCAAGTAAATTTCTCCAAAGAAGTAGTAAATGTCGGTGTGTTGTGGTGTTACTGGTTGGAACAATGCTTCTAGCTTTTTAACCAAATAGATAACTAGATTTATATTATTAACAATCTTGTAATATTTACACAGTTACCCCAGTAACGGTAAGAAAACTCGTGTGTGTATCTATACCATGACATGTTTTATGAATAAAGTATCTTTATTTGGACTCCTTTTTAGTTACTAGTTCAATGAACTTGGTCTAAGTATGGTAAATACCATTTTGTGAAATATATTTTAAAAATATATTACTCGTTGAGCTTGTATTGTAATCTGTTTTTCTTTTATATCGTTTGTTTTATTGTAATTACAAAAATTAATATAAACTCGTACACAAGCTTGCTCATCTAGTACAATTCCTGCCTGCAGGTAATCTGCAGGGTTGCCAATTAATTTCACATTGAAAGTGAGAAACAATTGTTGAATATTTAATTATAGTCCAAACCAATTTCTGAGAGTACTATGTTATAACCAGAAACAAGTATTGCACACTGCTGACCAGGCACACTAGAATGTATTACCATCGCTCGCATAATTTTACTTTATGAATAGATTATAAGTTTAGTAATTGAAATTGCTTCATCAATTAAGGTTAGTTCATGTGGCTTACCATCTTATTACTAAATGCGTGCGTAAAAACCATCTTATTACAAACAAAAATAATTAAGTACTTATAAATTATTTCTGTGCTCATCTTAGTATGTTTGTGTTATCATTTCAGTTTATTCAATTATAGATGTTAAGAAGAAATTCACGTAGAACTACCGCCAGTTAAAACGTGAGATCTAACAAGAAGATAAAACTTACATCAGTTATTTTTTTGATTGACTCAAACCATTTAAGATAAACTGAATTTAATTATATGATAAAAATCATTTAAACTGTATTTTATCTGTATGTATAAAAGCCAAATACCACTCACTCATCACGAAATTTCAAAAACGACAGAACGGATTTACACGAAATTTTATAGGAAGTTAGCTTTAGTATCGAATAGACCTGCAAAGAAATCATTTTATGAAATTCCATCCCTAAGGGGTACAAACAGCCCCTCAAAATTTCCTTTTCACCATCAGAATAACATTTGTTTGATTTTTGTAAATTCTGTACCAGCAGTTTTGTAAAAAAATAATATATTTATTTTGTATATTTGACATCCTATTGATAAATTAAGTGTTAAATCTTCGGCTACTAAACAAAAACAAATAAAATTACACGTTTGAAAAATACCATTGAGTATTTATACTAATAAATAGATAGCAACGCAAGTACTGTGAGTAAAATACTGTAAATAAATATAATATTATGAATTTACGTTATACAGATAATCTAATATTATTTGTAGTTAAAGTCATATGCCGAGGCCGAAGGTATAGAAGTGTATCGAGTGCAGCGAGAGTCAGGGTTTGCACTCGAAGCGTGCAGGGGTGTCCCATAGTAAACTATAAAACTGTTTGAGACTAGTTCACAAGTGTTTCGACTGTTCAATACATTCCTACGAATTTGATTGGTTAACATCTTCTAAAGAAAATGGATATCGAAAATATTTACTGATAAGAAAGTGGAGGTCAATTAATTATTAGAAATAAATATGATCTATTCATTATTATTCAATCATAAGACTACGATCGTCAAGATTCGGACGAATATGAGGGGAAATGAGTGTGATGAGTCAAGATGACCGAATGTAGTCATTGTTACTAACTAAGGTCGACTATTTATTAATTGTTCAATAGCCAGGGCAACTAAGGAACCTACAGCCTTACGTGGAATCAAAATTACGTATTGTTGGTCTGATTTTCAGCTAATTTACAGGCCTGACACTCAGTTCTCTACCATAAACAATATCTGAACCTTCACCACCATCCAACAAGGACACTCCAGGCTTCTCTAGTAGTGTCCACGTCGATGGCAACCATTGAGCGGACGCCGTGTCGGTATTTAAAGGACCGAGCATAGAACCTACATTCTCCTGAACATTTTGCCCCCAAGTAGCTGGGTTACAGCACTGCGCCTATCAGTCCATTACAATTTTATTTTTGGATGTAACGGAAAATCGTACTGGGTTCAGCACGCATGAAGTCCTCATTATAAAAAAATGCATGTAAGATTAAGGTGGAGGATTTAAGGGGTAGCAGATTTGACATTTAAACATACGGCCCTATGAAATCGTACATTGAATGGGGGAAGGCCGTATCAAGGGGTTAGTTTGTCAGATAGTCAAACATTTTGAGTTTGGAGCGACCGTAGATAAGGGGTTAAGGTGGTAGCATGCTTCGAAGGTGTCCGGGTTCGATTTCTAATGTGACCTTTAACAGTTTTGTCCTGCCACTCCTCTGGTTCGGAAGTCACGTTAAGTCATTAGCACCCAGGTCGAAATTAGATAGAGCTTCTTAGCCCTAACTTCATTTGGTCTAAGAATTCATTAGCCCTCAATAATTGGTTGGTAGCAAAGTTGGTTCAATCCCAGCTTCATGTGCTAAAGGTTGTCAGTTCGATCCCAATCAGAGTCAATACATTTTGAAAAGGATCAGCTGATAACCACCGGCTGTTCATTTGTCATTGAGCTATTAATTAATGACACTTTCTAAGGAATAGTCGGCCTTAGTTTATAACAATGACTACATTCGCTCATCTACACTCATTACACTCAATCGAAATCCATATTCGCCCATATCTTGACGATCGGCATCTTATGAATAAATAAATAAAAAAAAATAAAAAATTCATCAGGTAAAATAAGTAAATCTTATTTAAGTGATTCTCCCTTTGTTGAAAAACTCTTTAGGCTCATGAACATTGGGATATGATTTTGGAAAAAACATACACGATCTCTTTAACCCATCCACTTACACTAAAAACATGACAATAAGAAAACAAGTTGAATACACATGACAGATCAACCTAATCGGTTTTATACAGTTGAAGTACTGCGAATTTTAGTTCGGGTAGATGCAGTAGAATGGTTTTATACAACCAACAACATCTCTATAGCTCCGCTTACAAGCCTCTGTGACGCTGATTTCCTATATTTTAAATGGTGGCGTGATGGCTCAGTGACCAACACTTCGGACTGTGGACGGCATAATCCTAGGTTCCAATCCCAACAGAGTAACGGTTGGTACTTCACTCGTTGAATGAAGCTCAAACACAGGCCTTCAGGCCCACGTCATCTAATAAGTAGAGTTTTTGTAGAAAAACGTCAAAGTATTAACCCTAATGTAATGTATGGTTCCATTCATTTTACGTAGATTATCATTCATATATAAGTAATATGTAATGTTTAGATTGACGTAGCGAGTAGATTGGAAAAAACAGTACAGGTTTACTAAATTGGAATAAAAAAAAAGAAAATTAAATCTTATTTTTAAATTGGAACTTTATAAATGTTTAAGTATATATAATAAATGCATAATTAATTTATACATAAGTATGTATATCTAATATTAATTTAAAGTAGGGTACATGAATATTAGAACAAATATTCCAATATAAACTTATTTAATAAAATAAAAAAGATGCAATGAACAGTATATACGTTTAAAATAAGTTATACATGGTGTCCTAAAAGTAAAGTGCAACTTCGGGAAATGGTTATAAAGATCAAAATAAAGATAAAATCAAGAATAAAAAGTTTCTCCAAAACGCTTCGTTAATCAGATATCTGCCATTTTATTTTTTAACATAAAATGTCCATCTCCTAGTTGGCCTAACCGATCTTTATGAAAGTCACTATGCATTTTAAGATAATCGAGACCTATTATAGAAAAAAATCAACTTAATCGAATTTATTATTTTCAAAATGGTGGCCATTTGAAATGTTTAAACGGATATTGAGAGGAAACAGCAAAACATAAAAAAAACTTATTACAGCACTTTTTTTGGATAATTGTATTACCAACGTGTTAGTATGAACGAAACTAAAATTGGACAACAAATATCCGAGATACATTGACATTTGTGTTGAGAGGCAGCAAACAATCCACTGTTAACACCTTAATGTGTTATTACTTATTGAAAGGTTTTAATGTTTCTCGTTTTTTTTAACCGATTCTAGTTTATTTAATACAGGCATATTGGTAATAAAACCATAATAATTGATACCTATTTTTAGTTTAATCATTTCACGATCCTTCTTCATAGCCCGAATCATGAATTTGTATACATAATGAAAGTTTTACCCTTTTGTGGTGTCCACTGTTATGGACAGCTGTGTTTCTGATTGGACTAAATTAGAAACCTACCCTTGATATAATACTGCCATAAAGTCAAAGGTCAATTGTCATTGTTGGTTTATAATATTGTAAATGTTTGACCAATAGTAGTTCATACTGACGCATACTTGATTATAACCGTCTGTTCAAAATGTTTAAGTTGAAATGAGTTTTTTTTTTAATAGACTATGTCAAAACACCCTTATATGTGTCCTACGTAGACATTTGTTGTATTGCCATTGGCCTTGACCGTAGGGTTCCGACGTTATCGTATGGGTGACCGTCTGAGCGATCCCGTCCTTGTATGCAGCCGCCTGCCGGTCACTGGTGGTGGTTCGGAAGTCACCCTTAGGCCGTTGGTCCCCAGGTTAAGTGTTAGAGAGGTCTTCTTAGCCCTAACTTCGCCTGGTAAAACAAGACGATCTGTAGCTTCTTTATATACTCAAAAGTATATCTGTAGTGTATTCTGTATGATAAGAATAGTATTCAGATAATTTCGTGCAACTTACCTACTACAAATATGATTTATTAGTGTTACATAAAGGCTCATGTTGTATATTATCATTGATTTTATATAAACAGGTAGAAATCTCATTTGATTCTAAATGTTGTATCTATAATTATCAGCTGTTTGAGGTCCAGTAGTGGAGCGCTAGTGTAGTCCCATATAACTTTAATGAATTTAAGCCATCAGTAGTAATAGACCTCAACAAATAAATTCACTGGCAAAAATATGTCTATTACATGAGGGGTCAGCTTGTAAGCACTACAATGAAGGACTAAGTACTACTATCTTACATCCTGTTTATTTCAAAGAAGATTCAACAAGGATGCTGTATATATTGACGGAAATGTTCCATAACCACTTTAGGGTGATCTCACCCTTCCCAGATTCAGTTATGTAAATGTTGATCACAAAGTGTAACCTATTTGAAGGGAATACATTATCCCTTAACTAGAAATAGAAAAGGGAAGATATTACTTTAGTGCCATGACGAATTCAGGTATACGCTTAAATATGTTTCAGCATTTTTGGGAAATTCAGTGAGGTTTTATGTTAGCGTTGCAAAATAAAACAACTGTTTTGTACGGGTAAAATTGAACTTTCAATTTTGAAACAAAAATGAATAATAGCCAGTGTTATTTCTGGTTAAACATTGATCAGACTCTGAAAAAAAGAAACAAATATGGGTTGTAAATTTATTGGGCTTGTTTCCTATGAATTTATAGTAAAAACATCTTACAAGGTCACTTAAAAGGTTATACAAATCGATATTAAAATTTAGTCAATGACAAATTATTTTGGTTTACCTATTAAGAGATGGCATATGCCGTAAAGTATCGAGTGATAATGATATTCATTTCACGCTTTAATCTACTTACTGTAATTGAAAAAAATTAAACTATTAATATTTCATATTTTATTTATAAGATGTATACTTCTCTTTTCCAACATATTTGTTTAGTGTTTTGCATGTCCTTCTGATTAGTAACCGTTACTGAACAAATATAGATAAATTGTATGAACCCTTGTTCGATGCGTAACTGCAGAAAATGAGGACAAGTTCAATAAAATAAAACAATCTTGCAACAATTCTTATTAGTAGAAATAATGCAATTCTTTCGTTGTAGGTAATGATTTTATCAGGTTATTTAATATACAGTAATATAGTTTTACCAAAATTACGCCATTTAAATCTACCCTGCCGGAAAATTATTGTTAAGTAAGATGTTGACTTTTTCCGTTAGTTCACTACCATAAACATTACTTATGAACACAACCAAACCAAACATAATATAACCTAACCAAACCTGACATAACATAACAAAACCTAATATAACCTAACCAAACCTTACATAACAAAACCTAACATAACCTAGACAAACCTAAGATAACCTAACCAAACCTAACATAACATAACAACACCTGATCAGACCTAACATAACAACCAAAACTAGCATAAGACAACTAAACCTAATAGAAATTAGTCAAATCTAACATTACATAACTAAACCTAACATAACCTAACCAAACTCAACATAACATAACCAAAGTATCAGTAGTGAATTAACGGATAAGTTCAAAAATCTATATATAGAGCCTATGGGATTTGTGTGCAAATGGTCCTATTTTTTGCACCCATACTTTTTTCTTTATCAACATATAGAAAATACGTCTATGTGATATATGGAGGATTAATTTTTTTGTTCTTCTCTACACCATTTATTAGACACCATTCTCGATCAACCCTTGCAACAAATAAAATAAAAACGCTCAACCTGTAATTAATTGATATTACAAAATTAACTCTCATTGAACTCTAACTACTGTTTGTATATATACTTTATTCTTCTTTATAATTGTAATTAAAAAAATATTAGGTAGTTATAGTGAAATACGAGTAGTATAGTGTATATTAATCAATCTCAAGTGTTTTATATATTTTGACAAATATGTCAATAATCACACGTTCACCCTTGAAATAAACCTTACTCGTGAATTTACATTGTAGACGCGTAGAAACCCTAATGAAGATGGGTAACATTAGTTGGAGGGGAGATAACAGGGTGAATGTCCACAAACTACAGGGCGAATGTCCACAAACTACAGGGCAACACCTACCGTTAGCTGACATACGAGAAAGGCTGGAAGATCGAAGCTTATAAAATTAAGTATTGCTGCTCATCAACATTATGGTACCTTACGACCGAGTAGTATTTATTACAATATTATTTACCACGTAATATTATCAAAACGAACATAATAACCGAGTTAGAATGTTGTTTAGGGAAGAGCACTAAGTGTCAGGCCTGTCAGTTAGCTTAAAATCAGACCAACACTACGTGGTTCGGATTCCACGTAAAGCTGTAGGTCCCTTAGTTGCCCTGACTATTAATAAGTAGCTCTTTGTGAGGAACAGCCGACCTTAGTTAGTAACAATGACTATTAGTTAGACCAACAATCATCATTATTGATAGTACAGGTGAAAAAGGAGATTGATTATTCATAGTTTTAAACCATTCAAGGTCATGAGGTCATGAAATTTGTGAAAAACATTTGAAATTTATAGAGGCGATTATTTTCGTAGAACAATTTAAATTTTTACGATCCATTATTCAAACACTATTAGGTATCAGCTTAAAATACTTATCACTAAAAATCGAAGACAAGTAGAAATAGCGCCTTACGTTTTGGAGGTTAGGCTTTATGAACGCAGTAGCTATATTGCGTTCACTGTTGACAGGCGTTTCCTCTTCCCTTATAACAGACCACGTCAACACAGGGCTGTGTAAGGTTGAAGTCTCACTCCGCCCACACATACTCGTTCATCTACACTCATTCGGGCCTCATATTTTATCATATCTTGACGATCGGCGTCTTAATTATGAATAACGAGTATATTCAGCAGAAGCATTTTTTTTTATTAAATTTAGGTAAAATCAGGATCGTAAGTTTACTTTTTCTGAAGAAGCAGATAATAATTATAAATAAGGCAAGTAATAATTATAAAGTGTTTGCAAAATACGGGTTTGGGCAATATTACGGAACAAATAACGCAGTGTTATTCATAAGAGTTTTTTTATTATTATTATTTCAGGGTCCATTTTATGTGGTTTCCATCATGACTGAATATGAAAATTACGCCAGAAAAATCTACATTTATCTAGCATTATCACTGATGAATATAGAAAAGTAGACAGAACCACGTGTAGCCTACCTGCCCTAATTTTATAATTTATCATAACGTTTATACAAGCATTGACACTTATATTTTCCATCTACATTCCTAGTATATGTTTAGAATTTTTCAAAGGTATGAATTTTATAATTAATCTTTTATTTTATTTTATTTTTTATTTTACTGTGTGTCTATTTATTTATTACTTCTATTTATTATTGTTATTTTTTTTAACTATTCTTATTAATGTTATGTTTTTCCTGTTATTTTATTACTTCCATTTATTAATGTTATTTAAACCACATTGAACGTTTACCATCAAAGTTTCTCATAGTAATTGGTTATATAATATTATACGTTATTTATAAGTATCAAATTGTAAATGGTTATTACCGTTAAATAAATAAAATAAAATTTTCTATAATATAAATTATACTATTAGAAAAAATGTTTCGATGCACTTTTAAACAAATTCAAACTCAACCCTTTAAATACATATAAAACTGTATACGTAAACATAGGCACTGATCCTAGCTACAATATCTTACAAATATTCGTTTTAAATATTAGTTTAAAGTTGAAAAATATGTCCCTCTTTAACATTTAAAATCTAAGTTGATTTATAATGCTTTAGAAGATAGCTTATTGCGTTCCTGTGTGACAGGCTCTTCCCAAACAGACCTAACGTCATAACACAAGGGCTGTGTAATTTGGGAGGTTCTCCTGCCACAATACGCATCCCTTCGCTCATATTTTGATCACTTGAACGACGCGCAATCTTGATACGAGTTATTCGCAGAAGCCATTTTTTTTTGTTTTAGGTAAATCAGTCGAAAGACCGAAGAGCAGATCAATAAAAAATAAGGCAAGCTAATTTAGAAGGTCTGCACTAAATACGGCTTTAGGCAATATTACGGACAATAACGCAGTGTTATTCATAAGTCTTTTTGTATTGATCATTCCAGGGTCCATGTTTTTGGGTTTCCATCATGCTGAGATATGAAATTACGCCAGAAAAATCTACAGTTATAGCATTTCAGGAGATATCAAAATAGAGACCACGTTAGCCTACCTGCCCTAAGTTAAGATTTATATAACGTATTATACAAGCATTGACACTTAATTTCGTGATACTTAGACAATCATTAAAATTCTAATCTCTACATAAGGCAATTACTGACCAACAAAGCTGGGCTACTAAATGATAGCTAAAAAAATCACCCTTCAACTTACAATGAAAAATATAATTTGCATTCTGTTATGTTCATTAAAAAAATCGTAGTATTAATATAAGTGTCTTACATGATTAATAATTACAACGTTTAAATTATCATAAAGCGATTTATATACTGTATGTTCCATGGTCATGAATAAATTCAAAGTTCATGATAAATTATACAAGGTAGATAAAAATATGGAAACGCTTCTAAAAAATGTTATTTCTTTTCATAGATAATTTGATACTTAATTTTTTTAAAATAATTGTGTTCCATAAAGTCTAACTTTTGATCGGAATAATTTACTTTAAACCGTCAAATAGGGGAGAAATAATATTGTTCAAATTAGTAACTTTGAAATTCAAATAACTACTACTCTGGAAAGGAGAAACCTTTTGAAATCCGGTTTGCGGCCATTAATTTGTCTTGATTAGATCTTTCATTTGATACCAACCTTGACCTAGGCTTACGTTGAAGACTTACGTTTAACTCCTCGTGGGTCGTCCCTCTGAAAAGATAAAATGTCCCTAATGGTGCCAAAAAAGTATGTTCTTTATATCGATGATTATATACAGGATTTAACTTTTACAAGTGAAGTTACACAAAAGTTGTGGAAGCGTTTCCATATCCCTCCTTGGAAAAATTGTAAAATTAATTACATGTCAAAGTTAGAATACGATCATGTTTTACAGTAAAGAAAGGCGAAGTTGAAATTTCTTCGTAATTTACAAATTGGTTTTGAACAGATATATACCGTAGTACATTATAAGTATATGTGATATACATTTTTATTTTCTAGGCGTTGACATAAGTCTATGACGATATTGTAGAAGTATAACGATGATAGACAGTTTATGCCGTAAAACACTCACTACTATATGTCATTCATTAGCTAGGTAAATACTAACAGGTTCTTTGTTAGTATTATAGTTTATGTAGGATGGAGAAAACTTTAAGTGATATATTGTTTATAAGAATATTGTACAAAATTTACTGAGAGTTAAAATATATTTATAACACTACATATAATGTAATAACAGTTACTAAAGACACTAAAAACACTGATGACGCATAAAACTGTCTAATTATAAACACAAGAATAATGTAAACTAAACCATCAATAACGTAAACCCTATATTTGACATTTATAATTGGCTGGCTTAAATGATCAAACTGGAAGAGTCTTTGGTTCGAGTTAATGACTATAAATTTAGAGGTTAATACATTTGTGAGGGCTGTTGAATGATTACAAACCTATATTTATTGTAATTTTCTGGTAATATCACTACCATGTTTATGATACAAGAGTATCTAATAGGATACCTTGGTTAAATTTTAACGACTTTCTTAGCTTTACGCACAAGCAATAATTTACTCACAGTATAACAATAACTATAGTCAGAAACAAAGGGATTTATATAATGATACTTAAGTATATGAAAACCAGAATACATTTTTAAAAATGAAATTAAAAATTAAACATTACTGTTAACGACTATTCTCATCACATCAGAGATTTCCATTTTGACTAACATTTAAAATATAAAGGCTGTAGACTGTAGAGGGAAAGTTTGACTCTTTGAAGATAAAAGTACTTTAAATTCAAAAGTGGTGAAAGCATTGATGAAAGAGAAATACTCTCACACACTCCACAAATGGTAGCTCTGCCAGCTTCATTGTTAGCTTCATCAATGACGGCATATTTCCTATTCAAGAGAAAACGATTGCAGCGTTATGTGAGTTGAACGTTGCATTAATTTAAATAAAAAGGTTGGGTAATTTGAAATTAAATCATTCATACTCACTTTGATTAGCTAAATATTATTTTATTTAAAACCGCGTTTTAAATATTTCAGTTCAATGTTTTTTATTTTATAATTTATAACCATAATGTACTGTGTGTACTTCCACAATCAACAATCACAAAACTTCAAACAATCATCAAAACAATCACTAATGTATTAACATGTATGATTATGTTTTCTACTGATAACCTACCTAAATCTAGAACATGTAACAAAATAGTAAATATTATAAGACATATAATATAAATAACCAAGAAACTAAACAACCTACATTGATCCTAGATTACTAAGATCGTACAAAATCTAGATCAATATGCTTATCATTTTAAAACACCAAATTTCAGGGCCTTATTTGGTCCTAAACATGTTCATTCTAATTCCAAAATTTTATAATTTATTGTCAGTATGGTTATAAAAGATTAAAAATATAAAAAAGATTTTTGTAAACATTAAAAAACTAAGCTACTAAGTAAGAAAGTTGTGTGTAATATTTTTTAATCATAAATTAAGTCCTAAAATAATATCTCATTTGATATAAAATAAATGTAAATATTACTCTCGTCAAAAACCAAAGTTTATAATTTTACTCAAGTAATTAATTTGTTACTTATACAATGCAAATTCTTATTGCAAATTAAAAATTCTTAAAAATATAAATTGTCACAAACGTGTTAGAGGATTTTAAAATAAAACCTTACCTTCTTATTTATTAAATTGTATTCTGCCTTTTATAAATCAGATGAAAAATAATTAATACTTTTAAAGAAATAATTAGCTTTTAACTATGAAAATTCTTTGTAGCATTATAACTTTCGTACATTACCAACGGTTTTTGTAAGAATGTTTTGCGGCTTTGTTGTTGAGATCAAAGAGGTGTATGATTCATTGTTGGAATACTTTCCCTTGATGGTAAACCTTCAAACAAACTAACTAAAATACTTGGTAAGTTTCCATGACCCTGGACATTATATAAACAGGTTATATCATTGCATTAAAAAACATTACTTTTACACATATTATTTTTATGGATAACAAGGCATATTCATTTACGAGTTCATTTTAAAATAATATATTTATATTTACAGGTTTTGATATCCAACTGAATAATAAAGGAAGCTACTAAAATAAGTTTTGAATCAGTTTAACACAAACAGTGCAACATCATTTTATATATTTAGCACATAAATTTTTGGCATTCTTGAGAGACTATTTATCACCAATTATTGAATAAATCTTTACTTTAGCTGTATAATTAAAATGTATAGTTGTCTATAATTCTTTTAATTAAAACTGAATACTGTAATTCAGTTTTAATCCCACAAAAATCTTCATTAAACTAGAATTTTCCAAACCTATTATTTTTATGATTGTAAAAGGACAAAGAAATACCAATTTCGAACATAAATGTAAAATTACAAATAAAAAATAACATCATCTGCACATAAAATTAGAAATAGCAGAGTTATTCTTATTAATTCGTGTAAATTATATTTTTAAACGTGTAAATATTTATCAAATAGATTGACCCAAACTACGAAAACAAATTATTTTATTCAATATCGAAATATAACTTGTGGTGGTTTTTATTTAACATGTACTATATGTCACTAAATGCTAATAGAATCTTACATGAATTTCCTTTTTTTTAAATAATTGCTTGATAATATTTCATATCAAATCGTTAATGTTATTATTATAGGCATTTCAACAATACTATTCAATTCCAGATCAAACTTTATAAACTAGATTTTTTTTTTTTTTTTTTTTTTTTGGAACTCTTACGACCACCAACTAGCAGTTCTGGAAGAAGTGGTTGTATTATTGTTAATATATAAATATTATGTAGAGTAAATTCATTTTCATTTTCACAATATCACACTATAAGGTACAGAAAATACCCTTTCAAGGAAGTTAATCATAATTAACGCACGGGGAGATAATAATTAACCATTTAGAGATAAATTGGTTTAAATTGAGTTATTTAAAGATTTATTTGACGTGTATATCGTTACCAATCAACCACCCAAGCGGGGGTGGATTGGATAGAGGGCATTGCGTGATTGGATAACGGTGAGCCCTTCATCGAATGGGGTTAATTGAGAGATTGAATGGGTGGGTGGAGCAGTGCTATTCCCTTAGAAGTGATTTCAATTGTAATGATTTATGGTTTGATTTCTTCACTGGTCAAAACTAGGTTTAAACTAATAAAGTAGCACTTAAAAAGTCATTCATTATATAAAAAAATTCATAAAATATTATAAAGAAATTAACTCTAAACTTTAATTAAATTTGGTGTTAAAAATTTAGTTTTACTGTCTTGTACGTTGTTTTTTTTTTTTTTTTTTTTTTTTTTTTTTTTTTTTTTTTTTTTTTGGTGGAATATGGATGTTAATATCTAAATTAAGTAAAAAAGAAACTGCAAACGTTTCTAATACATTACATCACTTCATCATTTACTTATGTAAGGATGATCTTTAAGTGTTTTTACCAACAAACTAAGATTAACTCTCAATTTTAAGTCTATATCACGTGCAATAATTTTATTTTGTTACAGAATGTTTTGTTATTTTAATTTGTATTTTCATTGTACTTTAAAAATAACGTACTTGAAGTTTATAATGAATCCACAGTTATCATATAACAAGCTGCCTGCCTTAAATAGGAGGTAAAGTTTAACATACGACTGGTGTTCATTGTAAGGTAGTGACAAAATGTCTTGTATATCAGTGGTTAGAACTATATATATGTATATATTCACTATCCATCGCTAAGACACTGTTCGTGGAGATAATAGCGCTCCATTCATTCATTTAGGGTTGAATGAATATGATGAATGTAGATGAACAAGTGTAATTTGAACTCAGGTCAAATGTTCTTTTTAAAAAAGCTACCAGGAAAATATTTTTAATAGCCAATATCCAGAAAAACTTAAGGACCTACAGTTTTACGTGGAATCCGAACCACTTAGTATTAATTTGATTTTTAGTAAATCGATAAGCGTCATACTGAGTTCTATCTCCTACACAACACAACATCCGACCACTGACTACTACCAAACATGATTGCGGTATGAATTGGGGGGGGGGGGGGTGATTGGATAGCCTTTGAAAGCCATCGCACACTTTTCTAGTAGTATCTAGGTTGATGGCAACCGTTGAGTGGATGCCATATTGGTATTTTGAGGCTGGAGAAAAGGAATTTTCTCCTACAATATCCACAACACTTTGTACCCTAGTGGCTGGGTTACAGCACTATGCCAGTATTGCCAACTACATAAAATATAATAAAAGAAAGGATAAGGACCATGTTCTGGCAAGAACTAGGAGGAGGCATATTCAGTTTTGTGTTCCATTGAAAAACTACTTACATAAAAAAGTCACCACTTCAAATCAAATGAGTTCCCAAAATAGTTTGCTGGTATTAGGAAAACTGGTAGATTGATAACTTGTTATAAAGTCTCTCACTTTGAACATGTATAATGTATTTTGTACTTGTATTTATTTATTTATTACTTCCAACGG
This sequence comes from Stictocephala bisonia, assembly GCA_035578905.1. Lineage (NCBI taxonomy): Eukaryota > Metazoa > Arthropoda > Insecta > Hemiptera > Membracidae > Stictocephala > Stictocephala bisonia. The sequence goes on from JAQJVL010000071.1 coordinate 1,049,739, forward strand.
TACAAAACCATTTTTACAATGAGAAAAGTAGATGGCTAAATATATAAGATAAGCTAACATTTAATGCATTTAAGGACAAGCAAATACTATGTAAACTGGATGCAATCGACAAAATTCTACTCCTATCACAAACAAAACAATTGAATAGCAATAACTTAATAACAAGAAGAATATGGATATAGTAATACGATAACAATAAGATAAGAATTAAGGGCTAACAATATGTGAATACTACACACAATAAACAGCAATAACAACCTTAAAAGTTTGAAAGTAAATGACAACAATAATAGTAACAAAAAAAAAGATGTAAAAATAATATAGGTATTCCAACATGACAAAGGTACACAGCTAATAACGCATACACATGACATAATGAATCAATAATCTTAACAACCTTAAAAGTTTGTAGTAAATGACTACAATATTAAAAATAAAAATAATAACAATAAACGCAATCATATGACTTAATGGATCCGTTCCCACAGCTTATAACTAGGCGACGAACTGGGCAATATTCCTTTTAAAAGAAGAAACATTGCTATAATGTACTTAACCCTGGAAGGCCATCAACATTGTATTAGTGGGTGATTGGTATTTTTTTTTTAATTTTCTACATGTATATGATTAATTTCGTTATGTGCGATGTAGGTGATTCAAATTTTAATAAAACAACTAGAACAAGTGTGTGGATTATAAAGTGTTGAAAGACCGTGAACATGACTATAAGACTTTATACGTAGCTTTTTCAGGTCAGATCACCCGGTTCCTATTTAATGTAGTGAGCAGGTATTGAATGGTTTTGTGAAACCTGGATTTAGCTCTGTGATGGGAGATCAATATTTAAACTTTATATCATAGGCACGTTGGATTTCAAATGTTTTTGTTTGAATTTTAAATGCTCAGTCAGATATTAAATTTTCTTGTCCCCCTCCTTTTCTTTGTAGCCATTAAAAGCCATACGATGTATACAATATCCCTAATGATTATTATTTCACGGAAAAAATCCATACAAATGTGAAAATGGTTTAGGATTGTCAACAATATACCTGATAATACCTACGTGATATCTTCATTGAGAGAAAAGTTCTTATTTGATTAGTATTTTTATTATTAGGAAACCTAAAATTATGTTTCACAATACTGATGTTAAGATTCACTTATCAATCCCAACGTCTTGGAGACAAACTGTTGACTTTTTATATGATTATCACATTTTAATATTGTAGCTATTCTGTCTTTAAATTATATGAAAACAACATTAACAGTTTATTATCTGAACAGTTTGCTGTAAACCACGGCTTGTTGACAGCCAGTTAATGAAGGAATATCAAATCTGTCTCTTGTAATCTCGTCAGAATGTCATGGCATTGTTTACTGGTGTCAAACTTGTTGACGCTGTTAATTATTGGATGAAATTATTGACGTAATATATGCTATAATATTAGTTATAAGTGATATGTTTCAATTTAGATTAAAAGGATTTGTAAAATATTATGTAATAAATGATTTATCTTTAATGCAAATTCCCTTATATTACCAGGTCGCTATTTACGTGTATCACAGGAATGAATGTCATAATTTGTCTACGTATCTGACTTGGTGATCACCATTGTAAGTGTCTGGGTGGGTGGATGGGTCATCACATCTGTACGTGTAAGGATGTGCCATTACAACTGCACGTGTATGGGAGAGTCATTACCTCTGTGCGTGTAAGGATGGGTCATTACAATTGTACGTGTATGGGAGAGTCATCACCTCTTTGCGTGTAGGGATGGGCCATTACAACTCCACGTGTACGGGAGAATTATCACCTCTGTACATGTAAGGATGAGCCATAACAACTGCACGTGTACGGGACAGTCATTACCTCTGTACGTGTAGGGATGTGCTATTAAAACTGCACGTTTACGGGAGAGTTATCACCTCTGTACGTGTAAGGATGAGCCATAACAACTGCACGTGTACGGCACAGTCATTACCTCTGTACGTGTAGGGATGTGCTATTAAAACTGCACGTTTACGGGAGAGTTATCACCTCTGTACATGTAAGGATGAGCCATAACAACTGCACGTGTACGGGACAGTCATTACCTCTGTACGTGTAGGGATGTGCTATTAAAACTGCACGTTTACGGGAGAGTTATCACCTCTGTACATGTAAGGATGAGCCATAACAACTGCACGTGTACGGGACAGTCATTACCTCTGTACGTGTAGGGATGTGCTATTAAAACTGCACGTTTACGGGAGAGTTATCACCTCTGTACGTGTAAGGATGAGCCATAACAACTGCACGTGTACGGGACAGTCATTACCTCTGTACGTGTAGGGATGTGCTATTAAAACTGCACGTTTACGGGAGAGTTATCACCTCTGTACGTGTAAGGATGAGCCATAACAACTGCACGTGTACGGGACAGTCATTACCTCTGTACGTGTAGGGATGTGCTATTAAAACTGCACGTTTACGGGAGAGTTATCACCTCTGTACGTGTAAGGATGAGCCATAACAACTGCACGTGTACGGGACAGTCATTACCTCTGTACGTGTAGGGATGTGCTATTAAAACTGCACGTTTACGGGAGAGTTATCACCTCTGTACGTGTAAGGATGAGCCATAACAACTGCACGTGTACGGGACAGTCATTACCTCTGTACGTGTAGGGATGTGCTATTAAAACTGCACGTTTACGGGAGAGTCATAGTCTCTGTACGTGTAAGGATGGGCCATTATAGCTGCACGTTTACGGAAGAGCCATCGCCTCTGTGCGTGTATGGTTGGATGAGACATCATTGCTGCATGTTTACGGAAAAGCCATCACCTCTGTGCGTGTATGGTTGGATGGGCCATTACAACTGCGCGTGTACGGGAAAGTCATCACCTCTGTGCGTGTATGGATGGATGGGCCATAATTGCTGCACGTATACGGGATGGTTTACCATATTGGAGTAATGAGGGTGTATACACATTGATTTATCAAACTATAATCACACATAGGTTCTTTTTATAATAAATTTCATACACCGAGGTATCGCTTTTTTAAATAATCTCTTTTAGCATGTTTTACTAGTGTACTTACAATACTATGTAATTATTTTGCTCTTAATTATATACCAATATTTCCTGTTAGTTTCTTATAAGTTCACTTGGATTATTTTTGTTTCAATCATTTAACACCTAGTTTCATTCTTATTTATATCCAGCATATGTTCATCTGATACATTGCGTGGTTTTTATGTTAACAATATTTCAAACTATTATTATGTTTACGATAATAAATCAGTGTAATTTACTTCGTTGTTTAACAACAGCGAATCTTATCACTTATAATCCACTGGTTTAGTATTTCATTTATATATACTATATATTTGATTACAATATCACATGTGTTTTTTAAGTAAAATTAATAATATATAGTTTTATTTTGATATGTTTCTCTATGATCATAAATCATCAGATCTGAAGAACTATAAAGGAAGTTGATATAATTGTACCTAAATTAATTTAATATTCAAGGAAACATTTTATAAACTCTCTAATTAGGCTTATGCTGTAACATATTTCTAAACGATGCCCCCAAGTTCCCAAACTGCCTTGCTGTCAAACAGGGTCTTATTATTTCTAAACGATGCCCCCAAGTTCCCAAACTGCCTTGCTGTCAAACAGGGTCTTATTATTTCTAAACGATGCCCCCAAGTTCCCAAACTGCCTTGCTGTCAAACAGGGTCTTATTATTTCTAAACGATGCCCCCAAGTTCCCAAACTGCCTTGCTGTCAAACAGGGTCTTATTATTTCTAAACGATGCCCCCAAGTTCCCAAACTGCCTTGCTGTCAAACAGGGTCTTATTATTTCTAAACGATGCCCCCAAGTTCCCAAACTGCCTTGCTGTCAAACAGGGTCTTATTATTCAATTGTTAATAATAATATAAGTTTATTATTAATCTGTTAGGTGTAGACCTTTTTTGTGCAATCTAATTAGATGATTCTAATATTATAGGGGAAAAAAGAAATTATTATAACAATTAACGAATCTTAATTAATTTAGAAACTTTAAACAATACTAATCCTTTTGAATACGTCTATGATTTATTCCGTTATAAACTAGGATTAAAGGATAAAATTAATAGCCACAGTTTGAAAATTAAACCACATAAGACAAATATAAGGATTGCTTGAGGAAAATTATATTTACTTAGCTTTCCATCCAACGCAATTTCTTCAGTCTCTCAGTCAACAGAACGTGGCTGATTTTGCATCAAAGCTTACTGATGCTACAGCTTAGCATTCGCAACTCGTTGTTAGGATGTATTATTATATTATTTATTATTAATAGTCCCTTCTTACAATTATATATATATAATTTATTATGTTTTACTTTCATAGCCAATAATTATAGCTCAATTCCAAGCACTGTTTTCATTAAATTATTTCTACTTTTACACTTCATATATAGCCTGCTCGGATTTTCGAAAAAATATATTTTTCAGTTTATTAAACATATATTTATGTTTATTATTTAAACATATAAGCAATACTTTTAATTGTATAACTGATATTTCGTAGTACTAAATAGTTTAATGAGTATAAATAATGGACCTTACAATTACGATATTCTTTCTTACATTCTTGCATATAAAACGCCGACACAACTTTGTGCGTATTTTAAGGCAAATAAAAATGATGATATGAGTGTAAGATGGTTGTAATCTGGTTACTTACTGAGTTCAAACATCCCTCAGAAAGGGCTATTTATTAAAAACTCAACAGCCAGGGCAACTAAGGGACCTACAGCTTTACGTGAAATCTGAACCACGTAGTGTTGTTCTGATTTTCAGCTAACTGACAAGTGTGACACTCAGTTCTCTTCCCTACACAACACCCGAACTTTGACTATCATCCAACATGGACACCCCAGAATTCTCTAGTAGTATCCACATCGATGGTAACCATTGAGCGAACGTCGTGTCGGTTTAGAAGGACCGAGAATGGAACCTATCGCTTACAATCTCCCAAATACTTTGTCCACAAGTAGCTGGGCTACAGCATTGCACCACCAGTGCCGCCAAAGAATAATTGAGAAAATATTCTTGCCTATTAAATGTCGTAATATTATTAAAGTTAGATTTTCTTCAGAAAAATAGTCACCAAGGACAGAAAATGACTAAATGTAGAATTTGCACATTATACAAATTCTATTATATTTCTATAATTCTAACTATTTTAACGTTCTTAACTATTTTATATATATTATGACTATAGGCTTTCTCTCCAGAAATAAATATTATAACGCCCACCTTGCATATGGAATAAATTACGAAATATGTACATGTAAACTACAATAAATCCAAATACTCAACATAAAATATTTTTGTCTAATTTAAAATTAATTTACCAATTTACAAAACAAGGTTCTTCTGTTTTAAAACTAATTTGCTTACAAAACCATTTATTTCATTGATTTTATATAATTGTATTTTTATTATGATTGCTAGAAGGTTCCCCCTCTTTATATACTATGTTTTCTTTGAATAGGGTGATTGTTTAAGAACAAATAAAGTTTCTTTACGAGTGCTATTTACTGATATTGGTAGTTTTGTTACGTAGACTAGTTTTAATTAAAATCCAGAATGATCTAAATATTAGAGAAAAATATATGGTTTAAAAAAAGGGTAAATTAAGTGTAGGCATACAGTCATTACACGAACTATGTTTGAGTGTTCTCAGAAATAGAAACACTGATTCTCTATATAAATAGAATGACTACAAAGATTTGTTTATTTAGAATGACAGTTCATTGACTTTATGTACACGTGAAGTACTGGCCAACTCAGATTGCGGTTTGAACTTTGCAGCTTGAACTTCTTGGAATTTAACGAAAAGTTTGAAATTCCATTACATTGGACAAACGAATGCTAGTCTGTTGGTTTTTTATAAACACAAGTAAAGACAGACTTACTTGAGTTCTTACTTGAGTCTTCCTATTGAGATTATAAGACCTTAATCCTTTAAGAACGAAATATAGAATTTTGTTTTTTGAAATTTGTTAATGATGGAGTATCAGATGAGGAATAGAAAGGTTGTTGGACATTTGCCATCATTACGTGAAAAATACTAATCACGCCGTTTCGATTTGGTTAATTCCAAATCTTTTTCAAATCGGTTTTACTCCATTCTAGGATCTAGGTTAAAATGTAGATAATTATTAATGTAGATTCGTTTATTAGTTTAAGAACGTAGTTATAACATGTTTGTGTAGATGTAATTTAGTTTTTAGCACTTGAAAAAGATTTGGGTTTTACCAAATCGAAAAGTCGTGATTGGTATTTTTCACGTAATGATGGAAAATTCCAACAACCTTCGAAGTTTAGAAAGTTAAATTTCTATTTATATAAAGGAACTAAAATTAGATTTTCTTTAAATAAAACTTAGTGAAGTTCATGCAAAATTCGTACTAAAACAAAAACTTAAGTTTAAATTTAAAGCTAATTGAAATATTTCTCTTTGTAGTAAATAAAATTATTTACATAAATCGTAAGATCTGCCTCATTTATGGATGGATATTTTATAAGTTATAATATTAGCGTAATATCACATACAGTCATACAACATATTTTTATTCACTATACCTGAATAAAAATAAATATAACTTTTAAAAAATTCGGCACTGGTGGCGCAGTGCTGTAACCCAGCTACTCGGGGACAAAGTGTTTGGAAGATTGTAGGCGATAGGTTCCATGCTCGGTACTCTTAATACCGACATGGCGTCCGATCAATGGCTGCCATCAACGTAGACACTACTAGAGAAGTCTGGAGTGTCCGTGTTGAATGGTAGTCAAGGTTTAGATGTGTGGTGAAGAGAACTGAGTGTCAGACTTGTCAGTTAGCTTAAAATCAGACCAACAGTACGTGGTTCGGATTCCACGTAAAGCTGTAGGTCCTATAGTTGCCCTGGCTATTGGGCTATTAATAAATAGTCCTTTCTGAGCTAAGTCAAACTCAGATAGTAACAATGACTACACTCGTTCATCTACACTCATTACACTCATTCACTCCTCATATTCGCCCATATCTCTACGATCGGCGTCTTAGAGATGAATAATACTAATATCATGTTAAACATAGTTCAGAGATAAATGATAACAACAAAAAAGTTTCACGGGATAAGAGTATATATCAGGATAACATAACTAGCTATGCGGAAAAAAAATAGTAAAAGATACACACTGACAACAATGTCATGTAAAATAATGAAATTAAGTAAACTAGTTCATTAAATTATAGCTAAGTATATTATATGGACGTATCATCGGGGCCTTGGGGTTGTCGGGCCGGATATAAGGTGCGAGTATCTCAGAGACTGGACTATTGGGTTAAGATACAATTAGTGTAATTGCAATACAGGCAGCCAATACATTTTGTTGTAGGACAAACTTAAAATAACCCATATTCCTTTTTTTTAAACTAAGTATAGAAAAAATTACTTTTAAAAGTATTGAAATACAAACAAATAAATCAAAACTATCGTATTTTTTAATAGGAAAATGTTTATTCGTTTATTCCCTAAATATCATCAGCTGTTCTTAAAATTAATTATTGTTTTAACGAGATTTGACAAATAGAACATATTAAGTAATTATAATATGACAATTTTAAATTTATAATGTAAATCTTTTGACTGTTAAATAATAAAAAGAAAAAAGAAAAAATAACGTATTTTGTTAAGTTATGTTTTTTACATTTCTCTTTAGTTACGCAGGGCAAGTGATAGATAATGTTTATGAAGTACAGGTTATAATGTTTTTATTTTTACTTTTTTTTATAAACATAGACTCTAGCCCTTTTGGTGCCAGGTCAATTTCACATTTCCTATGTAAAAAATTACAGGCATTTTTTGGTGAAACTGCAAGGTTTCAAACAAACTTACGCAGCATCTATATTTTTTGTCATATTTATATAAACAATTTTTTTAACAGAAGAAAAATGAGTAATTTTTACAATAAAATGTAGTATATCCTACTAATTAAAAATAAATTCATAAAACAAAATATTTGGTAACTAAATGTTTTATAATTTTCTTTCTAATTTGAAGGTGCATAACATATATATACAAAATGTTTAAAGAATTTTTCTCTCATTACCATTGTATAGAGAATTTCAAACTGAACCAAGTCAAATAGTTTTATTACAAATCCTTGACAAATTTTCATTTTATAAAATATAACTAAAATGTTGCATAAAACATACAGACTAATTATTGAAATGTGTAAAGCACTTTTTTTCTGAAATATGACTGGAATTGTTGATTAACCTCTTTAATGTTCTAATAGTTACAAAATATAAATATATAGCTAAATGTCGGATAAATATGAGTTTTCGTTACAACAAGTTATATTAGCATTGAATTCGTCATCTACATCAACATTGTTTTGGTCTAGCCTACTAGAGCTAGCAACTTACGTTTTCTAATAAAGTTAGCAAAAGTCTTTTGTCTTATGCTGGAATAAGTGTGTCGTGACTCGTTGTAATAAACTTCTAAGTAGATAAAAAATAATTACTGTCACAAACTAGATACACAAAACACAAACAAACATTATAACGAAAAACTACGTTGGCGTGAAAGACGAACTCAGCTGCACTGACTACTGACGTAATCTAATGTTCACTGCAATCAGCTGCGCAATTTTACGAAAGAAAAGTGGGAAACTGACGACGGCGGTTACTGTCGATTCGTCTGGTATGACTTCGGTGGCAGATAGATGGAAAATAGTGACGAAGTATAAAAAATACGGGACGTCTCTCACAGCGACGTGTTGCATTTTTGCACTAGCACGGTGCGTCACTCACAGTGACTCCCGACACTATAAGGACTTGATAAACATTTTAGATGATATTTCACTCATTGAAAAAAATACAAAAATTATAATAGAAAATAAAGAACGGTTTTATTATTATTTACAAAAGGAAAATACAAATGAATGTCAAGCAACACAATATAAGTTCTAAAATGCGTTAATCATGAGTATATATATTTTCAAAACTCATCATTGCCAACTAAATCTGAATTTAAAGCTTGTTTATGGCAAAAAACTTTGAGGTTTATTTTAAAATAATTAATTTTAATAAAAACAAATAAAAATAGGATGATACAAATACTGCATTACGACAGTGATTTCTCCAAATCACAATGTATATTGTTAGGTAACACTATCGACCGAAATAAATTAACTATATGTAAGTCATAAAGGCAATAATTTGTATATATATACATAATAATGAGTAAAAATAATGAAGTGTAATAACGGGTTAAGATTGTGAATTACCTTTGAAATTTAATTTTGTAAAACAATTACTTTCTTATGACTATTTTGAGATTAAAACTAAGACGTTAGAAGTAATGGAGATGTTGCTGCAACTAAATCCAGTTGCAGGGATAGATTGCCTTAATTTGTGAGGATGGCATTCCTGCAAGTAAATGTTGGTCGCCTGGTTGTCTTTTTATTCGACTAACAATGCAAGACATTTTTAAAACAGTTTAAATATTGAAAAAAATTTATACTCTATACTATTCAGTTATTGCCACAGCCCAAAAGCAAAAGTGTATTTTAACGATATCGTGTATATTAATTATTCAAAAAACAAAATTGGCAAATTTATCAAAACATACGAAAAAATAATAACCAAAATGTAACGATTTTTTAAAACTCTTTCCAATTGTTCAACAATGTTTTGTGCAGTATCAGCTGTTCGAATACATGATAGCAATAATATACGTTATAATATCATTTTAAAATTTATTGTAGTTGTGATAATATCTACTTCACATATGATACTTGTAATTATAAAAGTATCAATTACTTTTGGTAAATAATTGGAAATCTGCCAAAAATATAAAAAAGTAACATTAGAAACACAATGATGATGATTTCATTCGTATTAATTGCTAACAAGTTTGTGTTAGTTAGTACGTAAATACACGTGTTTAAGTTAATATATTAAATAATTATAATAAGTAACGTTGTAAAAGACTTGTAATGAGCACATATGAGAGATATATCAAGGCCCTGAGCTGAGTTCTGGGATGTTTAACTTCCGGCACACAGATTTCCGGTAGAGATAAGACTTGGTATCAACATATGTGTTGGCGTAGTTTCCATTAGTGATAATCCTCCCTTACGAAAATAATAAATTTTACAATTGTGTATGGGTATTAACAAGTGAACGTAGCATAACACAAACGCATTACTGATAGTTACAGACTTGAATGAACGTGGATTCGTCCAGCGTACAGCCATGAGTCACATGTTGTATCTAAAGTAATGGAGGCGTTTTTATGTTTATCACGACAACTAACATATGTGACCTAACGAATTTATGTGATAAACATTTTAATTTAAACCCAAATTAATATTTTACAGTTCTGTATATTTTATAAACATACAACACTTTTTATTTCGAATTAAAATAAAGCACTTTATGTGTATTTCAACAGTAAAACTTTGTTGTATGTTTATGTGGAACTGGAATGTCTTGGTAAACACAGTAAGCTATTTTTAAGTAATCTTATAATATTCAATGGTTATGCTAACATGACGTGTTTTTTAACATAGTAAACTATGGAGTTTTTTTCACGCTACGATATAATAATACAGATATAAAAATGTTAAAGGGAAAAATAAGTAGTAAAGTTGTACAAGGTTGATTTTCACAAAGTAATTAAATAACAATCAGTGATTTACCCAGTGAGTTAAACAATTTATCAATTTAAAAAAGTGTTGCTATCTGTAACAAACAATATCTTATAAAGGAAATATTTAATAACGGCATCATTATCATGCGACGATCACGCGGGGGTAGCCCGGCGTGCCCGCTACAATACATCCTGTAGAACGCCTACGAACCAACGTTAGGCAAGTGCCCGCGTTCTTTCTAGTCTGTAACTATCAGTACAACATACTGTAAGTGCAAGTATATGGTGGTCGATTTTATGAATTCCTCTGTTCTGGGGAATGTTAATGCAGCGTTCCTAAAACGATCATCATAATACCACTGTATATTTTTGACTTGTTTTTGATACATTTGTGCTAAATATCAATAACTTGTTTTTTCAAATACATAATTTTCTAGTTAAGAAACTATACATAAACTTGTTTTATTTGCTATTATCACCGAATTGTTCATCATGTAGAATTAAATACCTCTTATAATGTGTTCCTTATTGTGAATAATGTTTAAACCAACGTTTAATTTTAGTTTCAATAAATGGCTCAACTAAGAAAAAGCCGTCTTTAGTTAGCAACAAAGACTACATTCGTTTGTCTACACTTATCACACTCGTTCACCCCTAATGTTAGCTAAAAAAATCTACGATTGGAGTCTTAGTGATAAATAATGAATAACAATAACAATAAACCTGAGTAATTAATTTTATTTCTATACGCACGGTAAACAAATATCTTTAAGAATAACAGTACCGATTGATACATTCCATCTACTATAAAATATTTTTAATGCTTAACGTTGAACTAAAACTGTCAGAATAAGAAGTTCATCCCTAAAAACATCCTTAAGGTAACGACATAAAAAATGCATAGCTCGTAAAAAATTTAATTTGTGCCAAAATAACATAAAATATATAGCATTAACAACATTTATTAGTAAAATAAAGTTAAAAATATTTAATGATTTTCATTCATAGAAGAAATGAAATTAATAATTCCAAATTTTAAACATATCACTATATTCATGTAAGTTCAGAGTTCGGAGTTTAATCACGGCCATTATAAAAAATGTAGTCACATTATGACAAAATAAACGGAGGCACATTACTCAATAACTCTAATTCAATTCTTCAACAATATACAGTACCACTGTACGTGTATGGGTGAGTGGGCGGGTCAATACCACCCATTCAATACACTGTACATGAATGGGTGGGCGGGTGGGTCAGTACCACTGTACGTGTATGGTTGGGTGCATAAGCTAAGTTTATGCACATTATTTTCCAAGTTTTTTACTACATGATAAATCTCTTTCACAAATAAACTTTTTGTAAGTGTATAAAGATAACATATTATCTTAATAACAATTTAGTTAGTATTTAGTTAAACTGATTGTATTACAACTTACTGCGAAATGCATAATTTTAAAAATATTTCTTAGAAGAGCTTAGAATGGAAATTGCATAGGTATTAGGCTCTTCCTAATAAATTTTATATGTGACGTATATCACAATTACACATTGCACAGTATTATAATAATGTAGTGTAGTAAAGTGTAGTATATCATTGTAGTAAGTGTATAAGTGTAGTATAATTACACTATAATTATCTCACAGATTATTGTCATGAACGCCAACTGTTTGTGAAGATTTAATCTTGCTCTACCTACTTGAGAAGTTCGAACGAAAATTACATCTGTAATTACCAGAAGTATTTGAAGCTGTAAATGGGGTCTCAAATCAAATGGCGCTTCAGCTTGATTACTTCTAGTTTGCAAGGAAGATCATGTTATTTATTTAATTTTGTGTCATGTTACATGATACAAAGTTTTGTGTCATGTTACATGATACGAAGTTTTCGAAATTCCGCAGTCAACAGGTATTAGGATTATTCATAGGTTTTCTACAAGTTTGGTTAAAATGTGGTATAATTGAACCTCGATATTTTCAAATGAAGCATATAACAAATAACTTATGCTATAATTAGCTTAGGATAAAAGAGGTCTTCAAACAACAATTTAATAACTAAATATAAATGTGGGAGACAAAGGTAGTTGGACATTTGCCATCATTACGTGAAAAATAACAATCACAACGTTTCGATTTGGTAAAACCCAAACCTTTTTCAAGTGCTAAAAACTAAATTACATCTACACAAACATGTTATAAAACTACGTTCTTAAACTAATATCGAAACTAATAATATAAAATCGAAACGTCGTGATTGTTATTTTTCACGTAATGATGGCAAATGTCCAGCTACCTTTGTCTCCCACATCTGATACTCCATCATTAACAAATTTCAAAAACAAAGTAAATATAAATATCAACTAATAATAGCAGTTATATACATCTCCATTACAATACATACTGTAACAAATTGTAACAAAATAAGAAGACGCCATTTTTAAGGTATTGTTTTAAAACATCGTAGTTTGATAGTCGTTGTAAAAGTATATAATTCTGTGAACTTATTATTTTTAATAGCACTAGGTTTATTGATTTATTTTTAGTAATAACTTCTCACTTGTAAAACACTAGCCGAAAGCCATCGCTTCACTACGGGGTGGTTCTCTGCAGTTGCTTATCCATGGTTTTCTCTAAAATATCACATCAATTTATAAGCTCAGCCCGTTATTCTAGTTAACAAAGTTTGATAGTTTGTAAAACCCTATAAATCTACTTTGTGGAGATGCAAAGTAGTGCAATCATGTCAGAGTTGGTAAAAATAACCTTATCATTTCGCTATGAATAAAAAATATTAGTCAAGGTTTTTGTGTCATGTTTATCTCTTTTTTACCAGCTGTTGTCCAGTTAAATTATCCAATTAAATTAATACCTATGTTACTCTTATGAAAAAAAAAAAACAAAAGTTGAGGAGCTGTTTCCATCCATTAGGAATGGGATTTTGAGAAATGTCTCTTAGTGAGTTTATATGAAACAAAAGCTAACTTCCCTCTAAATTGCATCGAACTCCTCTTTGGATCTGGAGATTTAATGATGAGTGTGTACATCGTTTTTGGATTATGCAGGGCGTAACTGAAAAACTTGGACAAACTTCAGGTGTTCCTGGGGTTAAAACAAACCAAAAATTCCATATAAATATATGTCCTAATATGCACCGTTTTCTGACTGTCTCTCCGTCTGTGTTTTTTACATTATAATTTTTTCTCAGCAACCATAGAAGGTGGTGTATTGAGGTTTGGAACATATGCTATACTAGTAATTCTCTATTTTAGAAAACAATTGACAAAACATTCGTCGATAAATTTGAAAATGGAGGCTAGTTAAAATCTTAAATTCAATAAAACACACCATATATAACTAAGGTATCGTTAGTTATATGATAAAGTTTGCTACAATTTCTTACTTTTGTGTGTTTTTTTTTTTTTATTTTATACAGGGTGTAGTTTTCATTGAATTTAACGTCAACGTTTTTAACTAGCCACCATTTTGAAATTTTGAAATTGTTCACCGATTTTTTATAATTTTTCTATGTAATAGAATATCACTAGTGTAGCATGTGTGCCAAATTTCAACATTCAACACTCTATCTTCTATCTTTCCTGAGAAAAAAATACGATATGTTTATATGAAATCTTTTGTTTGTTTTGACCCCAGGAACAACCTCTTGAAGTTTGTCCAAGTATTTTAGTTACACCCTGTATACATTGGGATTACTACATACAATACAGCTTTAATAATCTTTATATACTTATGGATATTTACTGTACAAATATAGTTGTAATGTATGATCCATGTAAACAAATCAAAGATATGTACACAAGTACCGGCTAAACCCTCAATGGAGCTCAAGTAAGAATGCTAATGGTCTTGGAGATGCTCCACATTGTTGAAGCAGATTACTCCTCAAGTGGGATTCCAAGTGCTATTTGCACACTGATAACGTTTGAGGTTGTACATTCTACATTTATCACATTACATACTGTAGGAATATTTAACATAATCATGTTTAAAAAAAATCATTGTTTTCTTTATCGCATAATATGCATTATGGTTATTTAAACGATATACTTTAAATATAGTCTCAGCTAAGTGTAATGTTCTTAAAAAATCTAATGTAAATCATATGAGAATTATAAGAATTTAAGATAAAAAGTCGTGTACCTATTAGAAGAATACTGATCGTAGTAGTACAAAATTAGTGATTAAGTAGATAAAATGAGCATTATCAAAAATGGACATTAAAAAAATCAAAAAAGTAAAAATAAATCATCGTATACCTACATTATATTTTCTTTATTCCAACATATTGCGTTAATTTAGTTTTTTTAATTCAAATAAAATGTATAGCTATTCCTTAAAACTAATATAAGACAACTTTAACAAGAAAGATGGAGCTACGTTAACCCTCTAAATGAGTTTTCCACACGACAAATCTTGAAAAGACATCTTACAGTACAAGAAGTGATTAACCGATTCCCTTGGCATTAAAGTGTCCTTGTTACTTGCTGTGAACTTGTTTAATCTGAGGAATGTGAGTGTATTCTAGTTATCCTTCCTCTATTTATATTCCATAATACTTTAAATCTCAAGCTGACTTTGTTAATGACATTTTAATTTTATTTAAAATATTTTAATTTTATAGTAAATATATCAGATCAGCTAAGATTATAATCTAGTACAATTTTGTTCAAGAAAATAAACAAAACTGTCAAATCGTTAACTCACAGTGGTTCAAGAAAAAATAAAATAAAATAGTCTATCAAATTTAGGGCATTTAACAAATCAGTTAGTTAGTATCATTTAACAAATATAAATCCTTTTTTAAAATAATTATTTATTATTATAACGCCGATCGTCTTATATAAGCAAATATGGATTTATAATGAGTGTGAAGATAGTAGATGAGTAAATGTAGTCATTGTTGCAATCTAAGACCGACTTAGATTGTAATTCCTTAGAAACCTCAGAACCTTAATTCCTTAATCCCTAGAAAACCTTAATTCCTTATAAGGTTTCATTAATTATAGCCCACTAAAAATAAACAGTCGAGCATTATCAGCTGACCCCTTTCAAATTTTGTTATGACTCTGATTTGGATCGAACTTAAAACCTTTAGCTTATGACGCTGGGCGTCAACTAACCACGCTACTGACGAAACATAAATAAATAAATATAATAAAAATGCTCTTCAACATGTTAAAAAATCTATATCTTTCAATAAGATCGAATTATAAACCAAATGTAGTTTTTAATAATTTTTGTAAAATATATAATTTTTCTTAATTTAAGAAACAAAGAAATGTGTTAGTCATTTGAATATCCATACTAATATGGCATAAAATTAACGATATAATTTAATAATTCACTTTTATTTTTAGTAAATTAGTTTTGATTATAATTATTATTCATACATGTGTCTCAGAACTCAGTTTTTAATTTTCCATAATTCTTCATTCGGATTATTATAGTTTATTTTCTGAAGACTTCAGATGATAAATCATATTTACCATATGGAAATGACTCTTATCCTTGCCATACACTTGACATCATTATACAATGGTCTCTCTGCATAAATAGTTATAGACAATTATGGAACTCTAATATCGTTACTTGACACACAACACATTGCTTTACTAAACTGGCAATAATAAACAATTGATATATACTTTAAATTAGTATATATCGGAATTTTTTTAAAACAACATATAAAGAGGGAAACATAAACCAAAACTAAATGGTGCGTATGATGGGTAACGTTAGAGACGGAGAACTTCCCCCACCACAGTTCTCCTCCAGGGGAAACGCGCTACTCAACACAGTCAAGAATGTAATTAGACTATTAATTCAGCTCCAGTTAATAATTCAGTATCACTGCGCATTGTGATCGCTGTAATAAACCATTGATAATTTTTCTTTTAAATATATTTGTACACTTTGTGTATTTGTATCATAAAATATATATAAAAGAAAACGAAATAAATGTTTTGCAATTAATATGAGCGTTTTTATTTAATGTAAAATTTACAAATATATACCATGTACGTTTACAAAGTTTACGTCATAATTTATTAAACTTACCAAAATAATTAGTAAATAGTTCTTCTTACGATTGTTTTAAGTTTTGTTGCATTGGAATATTAATTTTGTGCCTAGGATTAAAAGGAAATTGAACTCTAGCTTTAACACCTTTTTGACGCAGTTAGCAGAAAGAAGGTGTAATAACTTGAAGATCACCCATGTGAGCGTGTGTTTTGCTAGATTTGACTAATTTGTAACGTTTTCTCTGTCCTTAAACTAAAATTATCGTATGCACTAGGACTTAACTTTGAATTATATTTAATAAGTTTAAAAAAAATTATATGCTACATAATGCTTTTAACATCAATATCACTAGAAAATTTTAAACATTCATTTTCTTACTACTGAATGCAAAAAAGTATTATTAAATAAAACCTAATATATTATTTAATTTTTTTAAAATATGTGTCATTGTGAACTATTGTTAACGTTCTTATTAAAGTGACTAAAAGCACTTTTTAACTAAATTTTCTGTGATCAATTTTTTTTGTAAAATAGCTATCTATGGCATTCTAAGTAATGTATGTTTTTTATATGAATATTCACGGAACATTTTTAACCATAACTGGTTCCTAAATATGTCCTGGTGGAACACATAAGATTCTTTAGTATGAAAGTTTCTTTGGAAAAATATGGATGGACTGTTTGATTATAATATATTGGTAAAGACTGATTCCAAATTTTTTTCAACTGACAATATAAATACGTAATCTATACAAAGTAAATATATTTATTAAAACAAAGAGAAGCCAATTTGTAAACAACTGAATTCAATATAAGTTTGATTTTTTAATCTTATCAAACATTACACGTGTGTTTATTTTATCACTAAACATCCACCACATGAAAGTCTACATTAAAAAGGCATTACTATAAAGAATATATAAGAAATATCATTACAGAAATGTAAGTTTTATTTGGAAATCGTAAGAATTAAGATCAAGAGATATGTTGGATGTGAATTTAAGAGAACTTTGTTTTTTGAGATCAAAGATGCTTGAGGTTTATACCTGAAATACCTTCCCTAGTGGCAAGCATCTGTTGAACGCAGCGCTGCTTTTTGCAACATTTTTGTGGAAATCGGGCTACATTAAGGAAATATTACTTCTTGTCAAATTTGATGTGTTCAATTATTATTATTATTTTTTTAACTTCCATTGCTAGTTCACATGGGTCTACAAGCCTGTGCGTGAACTTTATTTAACAAGTGAAGTACGGACCGTTGGCTTAGTGGGGATTATAACCCTGGACCTTGCCCGAAGCCTTAGCCACTAAGCCACCACGTCGGTAATTATAAATAAGTGTTGGTTAAAATTTGAATCTACAAATAAACACAATCTATGTAAAACTATTACTGCATATATATTGAGCCAATTTATAAGTAAAAATGCTGTAAAATAATAATAAAAAAAGCGTACTTTGTAGAAATTTTGTTGTTTGCAGTAAAGATAAACTGTGACAATGTTTTATTGCAAATCAGTATTTTATCATGTAAACAATTTGAAAATATTTGAACATCGTAACTTTGATGATGATATTGTTTCTTTTAACTAATGCATTTTCTCAATGAGTATAACTAAACACTAAATATGGGGCTTTTTAGAACTATGTACTATAAAATACACTACAAAAGACATAAGCTACCAACTTTTAAAATTAGTACAAAAGTGGTATTATTCGTTATACCTAGAAAAAAGCCAGCCTACAAAGAATTGCCAGAATAGTGTATATATATCTTATTATTTATGTGTATTACCATACAAAACAACTTTATTATGTAGATCGTTGGCTAGTGTATTAAGTGGAGTAGTGTCATACAAATAGCAATTTAATGTGAGAAGTTATCTGAAATAAATTGAAAGATACGCGTTTTTGGTACGTTTTTCTTAGTTATAAACCAACATAAATTTGGATCATTTCGTATCGAAGCCTAAATTAACTAACCGGCCGTTTTTTTTTCCTTATCGGTTTTACAACTAAATAGTTCTTATTTTCAGTTTTGTTTAAGTTTTTGTATTAAGTCGTTGCTTTTAATATTTTTTAATTTGGCAATAAGTGTACAAAGCGTACCAAGGAAGGTAAACTTATTACTGTTTAGTGTAATTGTTAACTTTTATTTTTAAAATATTATATAAATTCTGTAATAAGTGTAATGTAGTATACTAATTTCACGTGGAAATCAATGAATTAAAAAACATCTATTTGTAAATATTTGATTGATACCTGATTATAAAATTACATAGTTCTCTATAATATATTTTAAAATGGTATCATTTATGTAATTTCTACGTATTTCAGTAAAATATATTCATTTTTACTACAACAGTTCTTTATCTAATTGTTCATCAAACTAAGTATTACATATGTATTTATTTGCTTGAACCAATCATCCATCAACTACGTAACAGTGTAAATCCCTAAAGCTTATTACCAAGTGTTGACATTGATCATTACAGTGACAGTGATGCCACAAATGACGTAACAAAGGGGGGAGTAGGATGTCATTAAATATGACTCAGCTGGAATTTAAATATGTATCTTGCAAATTTAGACCCATTTCATCTTTGTGGGGCTTTTAGAAATTGGTTAAACTGCAACAGTTTAACATTTTTGTTATAAATTTTTTATTGATTTATTTAATTAATTTATGCTTACTACTATGATAATAAAAATTATGTATTTTATGTTATGATTATTTTCATAATATATGTAAATTTCTAAATTAGTATTTATAGCAACAATATGCCAATTTATGTAACAATTTATGTATTAGAGCTGATCGTACTTTTTTGCGAACAAATGTAGTAATTTATGTTATATATACATTATTAAGGAACATTTGTTATTAGACCTTTATTCAGCCTTACTAAGGAATTCATTATAATTATTTTTAGGTAGATATATTGCATATTGTTAGTATTTTAGCTGTCAGATTTATTTGTTCTTCCAGAACTTTTACTGATACAAATAATTGAATTCTAAGTACTGTATTTTTTTAGTTGCCATTTTAATATGGGTGCTTTTAATCCATTTTTACTTCAAGAAAAAAATATTTCAGCTACTTACTCGAGCTGTACAAGGTGCCCCTACCTACCCCCAGCTTTGGTCACAAAACATCTACAAACATTACCTCAGATACAAAATGAATATTTTTTACATGAAAAACGTCACAGAGTTAATTTTGAGCAACTTTTTTAATGCAGCCATTTTGTTTTGGGTTGTCGGATTTCACTTTTCTTTATGTAAACGTTCTCGTCTTACCAAGTTCTTTTATCACAGGTCACACGATAGGGGTTACTATTTTAAAAAAATGAGCTACCCCTCACCCCCCGTTTTAAGGGGAAAACATTTTAAAACGCATTCATTAATGTAGCCTCTCAATACCTAAGAAGGTTGCCACAAACTGAAATAAAATATTTTTAGTATTAAAACGTTATGGTGGGGCAAGTTAATTTTCATCTATTTCATTTACTTGACCACCATTTTGTTATGGATGGTCTGATTTCACTTTTTATATGTTAAATTTCTCGTCTTACCAAGTTATTTTATCAGAGGGATCACACGATAGTGGTTACTAACTAAAAGTTTTGAGTTGCCCCCCACCCCTTAGGCCCCTTCAGGGGGGGACATTTTTAAATGCGTTCATTAATGTAGACCCTCATAATTAAGAAGGTTGCCAAAAACTGAAAAAAGTATTTTTAGTATTAAAAAAGTTAGAGGGGATGCTTGTTACCTTTCAGCCATATCATTTACTTGGCCCCCATTTTGTTTTGGATGACCCGATGTCACTTTTCATTATGTTAACGTTCTCGTCTTACCAAGTTCTTTTATCAGAAGGGTCACACGATAGGGAGTGCTATTTAAAACCTTTGAGCTACCCCCTACCCCAGCAACCTTCAGGGGGGCACATTTTAAAGCACTTTCATTAATTTAGCCTCTCATACCTAAGAAGGCGCCACAAGCTGAAATGAAATATTTTTAGTATTAAAAGAATTAGTGGGGGGGGGGGGGTTGCAAGTTATTTTCAGCCACCCTGTATGTGTTGTCATAAAACTACTAATATGGTTATCTTGAAATTGTTTGGAAGGTTGAAAGTAATGTTTTTTTTTGTTCTCAGGATATCCTTATAATTGAAGATGTTAGTTCGTGGTACGAAACGTAACCTTTTAAAAATAAAATAACATACATTTAAAAACATTTTGAAAAGACTGAGAATGTTTAATATTCGTATCACGTAGATTATGATTAAAATAGCTATACAATTTAAGATTGTATAGTGTCAGATTTTTTATTTTAGAACTAATAAATCCCTCAATTTATCAGGTTTTTAAAAACGATATAATTTAATTTACCAATAAAGTAATATAATAAAAAAAGATAAAGAAGTATTGGATTTTCTAAATACTTATAATTAATTGAATAGCTTTTGGCAATTAAGTTTTATTCAAAGATACAGACACGTCCATGATTTAATTAACCGTCTAAACTTTAAGATATAAATAAATGTCTTCTCTGAAGTAAAACTTATCTTCGAAAGATTTAATTATTTACAACTTTTTTAAGAACTCCAATTTTAAATTTTTTATACGTTTACTGGAAGGTTTTATTTATTGTATGAAAAAGAAAAATGTTATTTAAGAACTACGAGAATTTGCGAATCTAATTTAAAGGACATAATTACTCATTTTACTGGCGGT
This sequence comes from Stictocephala bisonia, assembly GCA_035578905.1. Lineage (NCBI taxonomy): Eukaryota > Metazoa > Arthropoda > Insecta > Hemiptera > Membracidae > Stictocephala > Stictocephala bisonia. The sequence goes on from JAQJVL010000071.1 coordinate 1,071,205, forward strand.
TACATGGCGTTGACAGGTTGCGAATGTTGATAATTTCCCCAGAGCAAATTAAATAAACATTATTGCGTGTCACAGAAATGACTACAGTAAAAGCAATTAACGGTTTTCCTGCACACTCACTCACAATCTCACGGACCCCTCTCCCTTCTCATCAGACCTCCCGACGTTTCACTATCTCTATGTCTGAGATACAACAAAGCTTGAACCCTTTTCTTCCTACTTTGTATACATGTGGCCTCCAACTACCTCACAAATTACCTGTCAGTTTCATATGACTCTTACGTCACGGGGTAAAGGGCCGGTTGTATGATTACAGCGAGATGAACTCCTTATCTTATCATCTAAAACAAGCCAAATCTGGACGAAATTTATGTTGGCTCCAAGGATTTGACAATTTTTAGGGGGTTTCCGACCATTATAAATCGATTGGCACCGGTCTCAACCTTATTTAAATTCTTATTTCTACCCCAGAAGCTCCTAGACGTCCCGTGTTTTTTACTTATAGCATAAAAACAATACGAAACCATTATTGACCTCTAGCAGTTAGAGGGGTACCAAACTATAGGTATTTATCTCCTACATCACATTATACTATTACATTTTGGAAGAGATAACATTTAAGGGCTCTGCTCCCCCCCCCCCCAATAAAAAATAAACTCAAAAACCCGAAATTGGGTAATGTTTCAGCTAATACACCCAAGTGGGATATCAAATTAAAGGTATTCGTCTCTTAATTACTAATATGACATCAAATTTGGAAAATACTATGTTTATGGGCTCCACTATCCCAAAAACCAACATTCATAGTCATACTGCTTAAGAATCCTGGCGAGGACGTAGGCTGATATTCCTCACGAGGCGACATGCCGAGATCCACAAATGAGACTTTAGCAGAGTGCCTTGGTGAGGCTGCAGGCTGAACTTTCCCCCGCGAGGCCGTAGGCCAAGTTCCGCAAAGGGGACTGTGACAGAGCGTCTTAGTGAGGCCGTAGGGCAAGCTCTTCCACGAGGCTGCAGGCCGAGTTCCACAAAGGAGCTAAAGGTAAACGCGGAAGACCTCCGAAACGAAATTTATCAATAACCTACAAGGTGAGCAACAACAAACGATCCTCAGGATCCTCTGGGAAATATGGATGCTACCTCTTCAGTTCGCAAAATTCAGCTGAGTGAACCACGGTCTCCCGGTACCTTAAAAGAAATTAACTACAACAATGCCTTGCAAAGTACATCCAACGATGGAGAGACTATGTGAATAAGTGAAGATTACCTAATCATCATATTTTTGCCAATACAATAGGACAACATGTTGTCCTATACAAGGGTATAGGTAATATAGGTCTTAAAACGTTGAGATAATTTATGGAGTGTTGGAGGCAATGGAGAGTCCCTCTTTAAAAGTGTAAACATTACAATTGTTGTTTGGTTGTATTAATTTACCCTATTTGTATAATGTCAGAATGTCGTGTTTCATAGTAAGATAGAATCGGTACATATTTATTTAAGTACGTTCAATATTTCTGTTTACATAAAACATTGTTTGGCAGCCTAGAAGCATACATGCTTCATGCAGTAAATAATTAGGCCTCCTGCTAGCCTAGTGGTTAGTACTAATGCTTCAAATGTAGAGGGTCACGGGTTTAAACACCGAAAGGTTCACAGAAATTTGTCATAGGGTTTTGGACCGCTGCTCCTGAATTTGAATTTGCGCATGAATGTATTGTAAAAAAAAGCCACTGGCTTAGACAAATAAGAATAAAAAATATGGTTTGTAAAAATAACTTGTGATGTGTAGTGAAAAAAATTATAAATTTTAATATATTAATGACTAGTTTTAATAGGAACAACATTTCATTTATGTATCTTTATAGGTTATTATTTACGTTTTGTGATACATTTTTATGCTCTAACAATATATTGTATTACAAAATGTAAAAATGTGACGTTGATCGATTCGGTAAGTATTATAGTAAATACTATTGTTATATTTTAAGTATACAGGGTTGGGCAAAAGTCTGGAATATATTTATTAACTTCGAAACCATTGAAAGATATGTAATGAAACTTTGCAGTTATTTACATGTCCCTATACCAAACATATGGACATATTTCACTTGTTTTTCGCATAGCCAAGTGATGGACCATGAAGGAAGTCTTAAACATTTTTAATTTAGGCCTACCTCGAGTTACACCTCATTTTAAAAGTCTTTGTTAGTAAAACACAAGAGTGCAAACCTGAGGTCGAATGGATTCCCAGTCAGAAAATATAGCCCCTCGAAGGATTGTTTTCATATAACTAACACTGCCTAAGACAAAGGTAAGATAGTTTTATCTATTGCTGCGTAGAGCTGTAATTTATATAACTCTGAGAAATTAAATTTTACAAAAATAAGTAACAAATTAGTTTAATAATATTCTTAAACTATTTTAGGTCAACCTACTGTCAAAAGTGTTTCTTGTTTTTATCTTAGTTAAATAGCATAGCTATTTTTTAACGCAGTCATTTGTTGCGATTGTTAACAATAAAACAACATAATCAGTAACAGGGACCTGAAACTGTTAAATAAATAGCCTTATAACTGAGAAGAATTAGTAATATGACATTAAATTCTTTGAATCGCTGTATTTTGCGAATGGGTGATTCTTTTGGCCTCAGATTTGCACTTTTGTATTTTACAAACAAATACTTTTAAAATGAGGCATAACTCGAGATAGGCTTACTTTTAAAATTTTTAAGCTTTCCTTCATTGGCCATCCCCTGGAAGTGCAAAAAACAAGTAAAATATGTCCATATGTTTGGTATAGAAATATGTACATAACTACAAAGTTTCATTTCTTTTCTTTTAATAGTTTTAAAATTAATAAATACATTTCAGACTTTTGTCCAACCCTGACATTAAATTCTTTGAGATGCTGTATTTTTAGACTGGGTTATCCTTTTGACCTCAGGTTTGGATTCTTGTGTTTTACAAACAAAGACCTTTAAAATGAGGTATAACTCGAGGTAGGCTTATATTTAACAATTTTAAGACTTCCTTCATGGGCCATCACCTGGCTATGTGAAAAAGAAGTAAAATATTTCTAAATGTACATGAACATGTACATAACTGGAAAGTGTCATTAAATTTTTTTCAATGGTTTTGAAATTATTAAATATATTCCAGACTTTTGCCCGATCCTGTATACTTTAATTACTATGTCATATACTACAATGGTACATAATACTATAGTAATGTATTACTTTAGTAAGTTCCTTTAAAAAAACTCAGCTTATTACATTTTGTATTCCTATTGAAAACGGCTAAACATATATGGGGTAATTATATATATTTTTTCTTTTGACTATTTAATTAATATATATCTATTGTATACCATATAACCGAATGGATATTTTTGAAAGTGGGACTGCCAAATAAGATACCGTCAGCGACTCATACAGAATATAGCAATGGTATTATACAAATTTGAATTGCTTTCCATTTGATTTTCAAAACAGTAAGGTTAATATTTTCCTAAAATCAAAGATAAATATAATAAAGTACCCTTTATTCATTTTTTATAAAAAATATATGACTAGTTTCGGCTCTTAGGCCATCTTCAGATAAATAATATAACCTAAAATAAATTAACAAATTATAAAAATAAAAATAAAACAGATGAAAATAATATAACATATGATTAATTTAGTGTGTGGGTAAGTTGAATTTTACTTTTTGATTCTTATGTTTTTTAACTTCTCTTATTTTTTCGTATATAGGATTGTTCATGTTAATTTGTGTATTTAATATGTTCTTTGGTTAATTTTAATTGTTAATGTATATGTGTAAATTTTCTTTTGTATTCATTTTTTCTCCTTTCTTCTCGTATTCTAAAATTGTAACATTTTCGTTTATATTTTGATAACTGTGATTTGATTGGAGAATATGTTCTGCAAAGTTAGATTTATTTGATGTTGAGTTGTTGTTTCTTATGGCTTGTATGTGTTCTTTGTAACGTAAATTAAATGTTCTTCCAGTTTATATTTTCCATATATATAGAGTTAGACACGTTTATGTAAATTGATTGGTGGCACAGAACTTACTCTCCCAAGTAAATAATGAAAACAGTTTTCAACCGACAGATTTTACTGTTTGGCAGTCATCATTAGTACTTTAATGGTGTTGTCATATGATATAGATATAATGAAAAATTTCACATTCTTCATCATATACAAATTATTTATATATAACTGTAACGAACATTTGAAGAAAATATATTTTTTAACCTTAGCTGATAGTCTTATTTTGATTGTCCAAATATTTTAATATTTAAATTACCACAAACTTGTATGGATAAGTAGACAACATTTACTGTGTGTTAATTTGCAAACTTGCCGCACTTCTTCCTTCAGTACCGAACAAGTGGTCTGTTTAAGGGGACATTTATTACTTATTGGGGGAACCAAAAGAAAATATTTCCAAAAATCGGTTATTTACCTTTATCTCTCCCCTATCACCCAAACTCAAAATGTTAAAATTGTAACCTATACCATACAGAATCTCTAATGAAAGCCCGTTACAAACTTAGAATTTAGGTACACAACAATATGACTTCAAACTAAATATTTAGTCAATATGCATGTAATTGTAGCAGTGTAAAATTTATTATTTCAACCATAACTTTGCAGCCCGCGATTTCAAAATGTTCTATGCCAAATTGGGGGGACTTTAAAATAACTAGTCACGCACCATATCGTTATATTTTTAAATATTTAGTTTTATTTAAAAATATCGAAAAATACGAGGGGTGTTTTTATAATTTGTATGACTGTATATAGGTTTTCTAATAAAGATATCCAAGTTCAGTTTGTATTTGATAAAGTTTTATAGTATAAATTTACTTTTAAACGTGTTAAAAAATATTTTTTTCTTGAAATGCCAACAAACGTTACTTTTACAGACTGCTTAAATGGTTGACGTGATTTGAAAATGTTCAGCACCAAACCTTTAAATTTGTAATAAGCTTTCATAAGAAGCGCTACAAGATATAGGTTTCAATTTAAAAAATGTTTAATTTGGGCGAGGGAGGTTTAGGTGTAACCACCCATTTTAAGAAATATTTTGTTATTGGGTCCCCCAAAACAAGTAATAAAGGTACGGGGGCAGAACTTTGGTAACTTATTGAGGCAAAGTTGTGGCAAGTTTTCAAATGAACTCATTAATATAAAACTGTTTAAGCTATCCTTATTGAAAGTGATTGTATTTCGACCTCAATAAAAACTCAAGTAATTATATTTTTTTTGTGAGGCCATTAAAATACATAATTTCCATTATCAGGCAAAACACAATATATTTAATTGTGTTACTAATAATGACAAACTTTGTTCTTACCCAACCTTTTTATTCATTTTAGATTTATGTCACACATATAACCTACCTACAACAATTTGTTTCGTGGTGAGGAATTCCGCATATCCTAGAAAATGTATTTACTAGGTGTCATAAACAATTTTATACCATATAATACCCGTAATATGAAAAATGTAATCTTTTTAGATAAGTGGGTGCTTTGTCTATAAACGTACTTTACAGGAAAACACGACGGGAAGGCGTAAGCAAAGTGAATAATGAATATATTTTGAAGAGTTGTATTGTAGACAAAGTTTTCAAAGTTCTTATACTTTTCAAAAAGTTATTCAAATAATTATTAAGAAACGACAGAAAGTTCTCGTTAACTTACGTTTCAAACTAAGTAATTAGATTTTCTGCTTGAATGACTTATCCAATCTGATTATTAGCTGGTGAAGCTCTTCAAATGTACCTTTCACCAACATTAATTAAACCATCTCTATTACATAACAACTAATTAATTGGTTCATGATGCTGCACTGCTGTGCAGTGAATAGTTTTAGTGGATAATTGGTTATAGGAAGGGAAAACCTTAAATTTCTACATTGAAAGGGAATTGTTTTTCCCTATGCATAAAAGGTTACATATATACTTGTCATGCCTGGCATAGAGTAAAATTAATATACCGAGGTGTTTACCTCATTTTTAGCTTTTTAAACATGTGTTTATATATGTGGAATACATAGATATATTAATTGAACGGTTGTTAGCTTAGGTATTTTTTTAGATGTTCAACGCTTTTTTAAAGAAATAAACAATGTTTCGACAGTTAAACAACTTTTGTCGTATTCTAGTTTTACTAACTAACTTGCTTTCTGAATTCAGCTAAAAACACTTAAGTTGAAAGGTCAATGACTAACATGAATACCAAAAGTTGTGTGAAATTATTAAAGTATATAAGCTATTTATATTATATATTTATGTTCTGTTACAAACTAAAAGAAATTGTTTTTTTTCGTCATTAAATATTTCAAACAGCAAGCACAACTTTCTTTGGAAGTAGAAAACAGGTATATTTGATTTCCTGTTCTTATACATCATTCTAATCAGCATAGTATAACATAAAAGTTAAGGTTGAAATAAACCTTTTAATGTATACATTTGTAATTATACAGGTATGGAAACACCTAAATATTTTATTTATAAATCAGTATAAATTCGAAACGTTTTAAATCTTAATAGCTCTTAGGCACCTTCTTTTTGGAATATTGTTCAGTCGTTTTACACTAACGAGGGACATCCTATCAAGGGTATCGTTAATATTCTTCATGTAAGCCTATACCTTGTGATATCACTTTAAAGGATATAGTGAACAGAACTGAATGTCACAAACTACATCTCTAAGGAATCACTATATCATAAAATAGAGCACTTTGAATATAGAAAATTACTTATTCTAAACAATTTAATTCTAACTTAATTGTCAAACTGAAGAAGAGAAACAGTTCAAACGTTTACTTTGTCACCAAAAGGCTCTAAAAGGTTAGCGTTAAGTAAAATCTAACATCGTAAATTACGTTTCTTTTTATAGTAAATTAATAAAAAATTATTATTTACAAATTTAATTGTAATAAGAATGAATCAAATCATACAAATAAACCCTACTCAAAATTAAATTTCAGTTTTATGTTAATGAAACATTTTAAAATTTACTGTAAAATATTACTGTGGCAAGAACCAAGGTAAATAAAACTTTTTGTACATCACCACACCTTCAATACTCAAACTAATATAATTTATGATAGAGTTATTCCTTAGAGATGTAGTTTGTGGCATTCAATTCAGTTTACCATACCCTTTATAGTGATTTATCACAAGGTATATGCTTCCATAAAGAATAGTGACGATACCCTCGACAGGACGTCCCCCGTTAGTGTGACATGACTAAACAATGATCCAAATAGTAAGTACCCAATCCCTATCACGATTTTAAAAAGTTTAGAAATTATATTTTGACGAATAAAGAGTATATTTTGGTGTTTCCACTCTGTATAAAAAATAATACAAACTACAGGTAAACTAACTAATAAAACAATTTTTTTAATAAATTTAAGCTCATTGTTAAAACAAAAAAAAATATTATAGTGAAATGAGTGCCCCCTACTATTTAGCCAGTTACTGAAGCGTTAACGTAACTTCCCACAGTACGTGCCTAGGTATTCAACCTGAGCATATCAGTGATTCACTAAGATAGAGTGATAGATGTCTAACATCACAGTTCAGTCTAACACTTATCCAACGAAGGGTATATTTTATTTCGTGGTTACGCAAAGAAAACTAAACGACCTTCGGTCATGCTCAATTTACGTTAACATATTTAAGGACCCTGACCGCTTTCGTATGCACTCACAAACTAATGAGTGTTGATGTAAAAATAACTGTTACAGTTTTTAGGTGAATAATTTAAGAAATAAAGTGTATAATAAAGTGTAATAGTTATAGATTTTTCGTTACGTGATAAAAATTACCCGTTTTCTGGAGACATATAATTATAAAACAACTCTGTCAGCATTTAATTTATATCTTTTAAATTGGTTAAGTATACTTTATTGACGTAAGTAATAAAATAAATAATTAGTTTTAGCTAATGAAACAATCAATGAGTTCACTATATGATTAATTTGCAATCGAATAGTTAATTTTTTATTTCAATTAAAGTTATAGGAATTTCAGTTAATAATTCATCATTTGACTCATTGATCATAAATAATATTCACTTTGACTAATACACACTTAAAGGTGCAATATATTGAATTAAATTTTTTTTATCAAAATAAAAATAATACGGCTAAATTGGACTTAAAATTATAAAAAAAAAAAAACTTAAAGTTTTAGAGGATGAATTTCATTTATTTTAAGATATCGTAACATTACAAGGTGTATTAGTTGATGTGAGGCCTCATAATTGAAGAAATCTTTCAAACATTATGAAGGGATAAATAGCACCATACGTGTAATAGTGGGTGGGTGGACCAAGACTAACGTGTATGGGCAAATGGATGGGCTAATATCTTCATACGTGGTTGGACGAGTGGGTGGGCCAAGATCACCATACGTGTATGAATGAGTGAGTGGATGGGCTTAAACCACCATACATATATGAATGAGTGAGTGGGTGGGCCAAACCACCATACGTGTATAAATGAGTGAGTGGATGGGCTAATATCACTATATATATATATATGAATGAGTGAGTGGATGGGCCAAGACCACCATACATATATGAATGTGTGAGTGGATGGGCTAATACCACCATACATATATACGAATGAGTGAGTGGGTGGGCTAATGCACGTATAATAGTGTTAGTATTGTTTAGTATATATAAATTTATTTTCTCCAATTAACAACATTGAAACATTTTACTTTATAAACATTTATTTCTTGATTTATTCTTAAAACGCTGTTTATTGAGACAAGGGTAAAAATATGAATTACGAGAGATTGTTATAAATATAGATGAACATACATTAGTAAAAGTAGTCTAAATTACAAACTACAGCCAACTATTCCTTATAAAATGGTCATTAATTATTATTAATTAATTATGAAATAGGCCAATAAAAAAGAAAAAAACGTTTTGCTATAAATTAATTCCTTTCAAAATTTGTTAAGACCCTGATTTGAATTGAACTGAGAACCCTTAGCTAATGTACATGGGATTCAACCAACTATGCTACTGACCAATTTAAACTGATTAATTAATATTTCAACTGATATTAATGGCATGTTTAATCAGTGGCACAATACACTACCTATAATTTGTTGCAAGCTATTTTTTTAGCGTTTTACTTAGGTAATTTCCTAAAACATAGTATTTGGCGTGCCTCCATTTAATCTATGATAACTTCTCTAGTTCATTATATATGGAAGATATGAAGGATTCAGTTATGGAATTAAAAAGGAAAATAATTCATATTTCAATAATATTCTTCTTTAATCTTGGTAATGAATCAGCTGATGGTGTATTGTTTGAACATTCCAGTTTCAAAACTACTATTGAGTTAATTTTAGGTGAACATTATGGAATTACTGAAGAGAATAACAATAAATTGATTAATTTGCATAGCAAATTTGTTTTTAAAAAAATAAAAGTCAGACAGTTTTTATATAACTTAATTAAAAAATAGTAGTCTTACACTATATTTGCTAAATAAATTTTTGGCAAATTTATTTAAGGTATATAAGTGATAGAAAAGTAGAGATAGGAAGACATATACATGAATACAGCCATAACAGCTGTATCACATTTTAAGAAGCTAGGCCCACAATAGTAATTATTATATTTGTTTTTGCATATAATATAATAATAATGCATATAAAAAAATATTTTTCAAAATATTTTCATTAAACTACATACTACGTTTTCTCAGCCTGAATTAAAAAAAAATCTATTTATTTTCCCCATGACTGTATTATTACTTAACAATAGATTTTTCATGTAATGGGAATATGTGTACCAATAATTTGGTTAGTTAGTAATGTCTGCCACTACAGATAATTTAAACCACATTATATTTACATGGGACTACACTAGCGCCCCACAATGGACCACAAAACAGCTGACAATTTGAGACATAACATGTATCATTGCATGAGAAATCTATACGTTTGCTTGTAAAAAAAATGCTTCTACTCTAAATGAAGATAAAATGCAGGAGTACACGTTAAAGCTACTGCTAAGGGAACACAATGCTGTTTAGCGGTTTTTAATGACTATCGATTACTTCTAGTCATTGAACCAAGGTGAGAAATGACCGACCATTAGGGAAGAACACCACAGTATTCTTTTCAACTAATTAATTTCCACTAATTGTTACAAAGTATGTTTGTTGAAAGGTTAAAAATATATTTGTATTTACTGTAAATGCTGTCTTAAAACTATAATTCCTTCTTGGACATATGAAATACCATTTATATATATTTTTTTAATAAATTATTTAAAAACACAAATAACTGATTACAAATCAGTTGTATGATCACATTCCTTAAAGCTGAAACGCGATTTTTACGATTTGGTTTTTCTTTTTCGTGACATAAAATGAATGACCAGTGAACATGACAAATATAACATTTAGTAGTTCTATAAAACATTTAACTAAAGCTATGTAACGCATTTTTTTATGTAGGATAGCATTATATTCAAATAAATTAAACCTGATTGCAGATTTGTTTGATATTTCCAACAAGTGGTTCGGATTACACATAAAACCTGTTGTGTAGGAAAGATTAGTGAGTATAAGTCTTTTCAAATAGCTAACAGTCAGACCAATACTACGTGGTTTGGATTACACGTAAAAGCTAGCTTTGTATAACACCATGCACTATATTTACATAACAAAGCCCTAGCTATAGGATATTAATAAATGGCTCTTTCTGAGCAACAATCGACCTTAGTTAGTAACAATGACTACACTCGTTTAGCTACACTCATCACACTCATTCGTCCCTCATATATCTATGATCGGCATCTTTCAAATGGATATACAATTATTTTGATGAACATATATATTTACACACACAAAACACACGTAAAGCTAATATAAAGACTATTCTTAGTTTTAAATTGAACACAGCTGTATAACTGGAAGACTCACTACTCTGGATAAATAAGCCAAGTTGAGAAGATCTAAACAAACTTAATCTTTTCAAAGTGATTCTCTTGGTATATTTAAATTGGTTTGGTTGTAAAGTAATGAATGTTTAGTTCCCATTATTCCTCTCTTTGGTAAAGTTTCGTTTTAAGATTAGAATACGTAATTACAATAATGATAAGCTATTTATTCAAATTAACTCAAATTTGAGTGAAAACCTTTTTTAGTTATTATATAAACTTTTCAAAATTTTAAAAGAAAATATTTAGAACAGCTGACCTTAGGAAGTCATAGCCTCCAAAGCAAACGAATATTTTTGTGGTATTCAAATCGAAATTCTTGTTGTTGACAAAATCGTTGCATAAAAAATTATATGGTAATTTAAAATAAATTCAGTTTTATAAAACTAATTACTATTAAATACATGTTCAGTTATAATGAATATAACTTATACAACTAAAAATAATTATTAAAACTCTATTTTTTCACTTAAATTGATATTTAAGATGTAATATTCTTAGATATCCTCGCAGCTGCTTTTAAGTTCACATAAAACAGCTTCTATTTTTAACACCATTGGCAGGTTTTTAAACAATTCAATTGAAGAATAAAAGGCCTGCTTTAAAAATTTGCTGAAACATTTTCTGAAACGGCAAATGAATGTGATTGTGTTCTTCTAAGATTGTGGTAAGTTGGTGAGAGTGAAGTAAAAAATAGGATTTTTTTTCTAAAAATAATTAGTGATTCAAAAATAAACATAAACGAAAAGTGCAAGCAATGGTTTTTAATTGACTAATCTGAACTTACGTGTATAGAACAAAGAAACATTTTAACGGAACGATATTCTTTTTCCGGTTAAGGTAAACAGAAGAAACGTTCCGGTAAGGAAGAAACGTTACCCACATACAGATATGAATTGAGAAGAGACTCTTTCCAACTTTCTGGAGCACAAAACGTGAATATATTCATAAAACGAACTGTTCTTCAGTCAGAAATATTATTTTGTGCATACAGATGACTAATTTATTCGCGTAACTATATAGTAGTTATATACACCATATATATATAGCGAATGGTTTTTGTCAGCTACAATGCTTTACAGCTGCAGCTTTTTAATATATTTGATTTTTAAACTTAAAATTATTAAAAATTTGTGTTTTATACTTGGAAAAAATTCCAAAAGTCATTCGATCATAATAAAAAGTATAAATAAACAAACAAATAACAAGTGATCTCCGGTCACAGAGCTAAATCCAGTCCATCAAGCCATTTAAGACCTGGCTCACTGATTATATTTATGCTAACTAATCCCTCCGTAAAACAGCGCAAGGTGCACTCTGTAGCTATGTGATCCATTGTTTGGATATACTCCCCGCAATCACATGACTGATCTTCTGTCAATTCCCGTTTGAATTTCCAGTAGTTACCGGCCCACTCCAGTTCGAAACCGATTCAACAATGTCCACTCCCTACGAGGAAGGTTCATCCCACCTACAGGTACTACAGATCGTTAATAAGGAACTTTGTTTCCCCATCAAAACTGTTCCACGCTACGGCCCAGGTAGTACTGAACGAGAAATTTGATCTGCCCAACTGAAATCAGGACATAGAGGTGGGCTTAGAGATTTTAAGCGACTGTCCTGACGAGGGAGATCTTGGGTAATGGGGAGGTGCGGGGCATTCAGATCTTGTTGAATTCTTTAAGTAAATAGTCAGTAAGACCGCATAACTGTGTATGAAACACGTTACTAAAATAGCAAACAAAATCGGAATAGCCTAGTTAAAATATATTTTATTTTAAATTCTTAATATACCTAAAATTCAATTTTAAATTGTATACAACGTGTTCCTCTTTATATAGCTGATTTTAATGCATACACTATGGAAATTTTAACATACGTTAAGACTAAAATTTTATTTATGTTAGGTTCTTTAATTGAAATGAAGAACAAAACTGGATTTGGAAATCTATGATTAACGGAAATATATTTATTTTATACGTTCCTTACTGTGATAAGACTTTTTTTTCAATTTGTTCAGTATTTTTATATATGCAAGTAGAGGTAGACCTAAACATCCAGTTAAGTGAAATGGACGATTTTGGTTTAAGTTGTTTGACTAAGGTCGAATGCTTTTTAGAAAGGGCCTTTTATCGATACCCCAACAACCAGGTTAACTAAGGAACCTACTGGTTATTATGGATCCAAACCAAGTTCTACTGGTCTTATTTTCAGCTAACTTGATATCAGTGTTTTCTCCTTACATACATACTTTCTCCTTAACATATACTTCCTTAAAACGTACTTTCTCCTTAAAGGGCATACGATGTTCGCCCAACACCCAACGTGATTAAACTAAACTTTGTCTAAAGATTTTTTTTTAATTCAAGTTACTTGTACGAAAACAATTGATGAATCAGCACATTTTAAATACCTTGCATGCATAACTTATTATTAAAATCATGATAAATTTATTTATATCAGCTCTTCACTCTTTTTAAATGACCAAATCACATTCATCAGTTGAGAGCTGTTGTGTAATGTAATACCTTTACATCTTAATTCTATTTAGGTACTCAAATTAAATTTTGCAATCCAAAATGTTAGTGGGGTAGTGAAAATAAGACCCAAACAATATTAAATTAAAGTAGATATGCTGGGGAAAAGTTTTACAGTAGTGTACGACTTTTGACAAGCTGATGGTAGGCTATCAATGCATGTTATTGGAAGCTGATTGGTATATGAGTTGTTTTTAATTATGTGTTAAAAACTATAAAAAACTTTGTCAAATTACTTAAACAGGTTTTACATAAAGGTCCTATGTAACACTGTACTGAATTAAAAATACTTTTAAAAATTATGTATCTTTTTTAGTGGTATTCATAGATGACATACGACTCAAACTTACAAGCCTTTTAAACTAGTACAAACCACAGGTAATCATTTTAGGATAAAACTCATTAAGAACTTCTGTCAAATACAAAGTGATATAAAACTTGTAATCTTTAGGTTTGCAACAGTTGCTCATTCACTTAACTTAAAAAAAAAAATAAGATGGAATGGCTTCATTTAAATTCTAAGTTTGGCTTAAAGTTGCTAAAGCAATAGTTGGCAAAAATCGGATAAAGGAGGGGTGACACACTCATTCACCCATACACATACAGTGATAGTGACTTACCCACCCACCCACCCATACATATACAGTGATAGTGACTCACCCACCCACCCATACACATACAGTTATAATTATAAGACATTTGTTTGATAAAAATAATGTTACTATATAATGTATCAATCTTTTTATAATTGCATTGTTATGAATAATATTAATAAATAATTTTTAGTTACTATTTAATTACAATTACATTTTCTTCTTACTAAAATCGCTAATTAATTTCAACTGGCCAAAATCGAGATGTGATTGTTCAATTAAAAATTCCTGATTTTAGTCTTGGGCGAGTAGTCACAATGTGTTTGGGGTGCAGATAAAAATGAAATGCTTTGATTTTAAAGTATCTGTGGATTTAATAGAAAACTCAAAATATTTAATTATATTTTCGTAAAAATACTGGCTTAAACATTATAGAATGATTTCCTTTTACATTAAATTCTATCTTACGATTGATCACAGTTTTATCTCGATAAAATTATTAAATTAAAATAAATCAATCAATAAAATTACTCATTAAAGTAAAATGATTTGAAAAGTAATTAGAAAATGTAACTACCCTACCCTGCCCATTCTCGTATACCACTGATATGTGTGTGGAACTTATTCAAACCGAGTAAGGGGAGAGAAGAACCAGTACAGTAGAAGTTGAATATTAATGACAGAAACGTGCGCTGAATGTGATTCAGGCTCATAGTCACCTTCACCTTAGACAACTCGGCCACTGACTGCAATTTACACATTTAAAAAATCCCTTTGAAAAACTACAGGTTAAATTTTGCCGTCAGAATTAAGGTTAATTATTTTTTGACTTAAAACAATCTCACTAGCCAAGGAGTTCACTAACATTAGGAAATACAAGCTAAAACTACCCCTCCGGTCAAAGTGCATTCATCCGACATGACAAGTTACATATGATAGCTAAATAGTACAAGGGTAGCCACTGAGCCACGTTTGTATCAAAGCAAATTACTTTTCGACCAATTTCACTAATACATTTATTTTCAATAAGCTAACAAATATCAACTAACCATCTTACTCATAGGTAACAATACCTATACAAGTATTATCTGCAAACAACCCTAAGCTAGAGATATTGAAGGCTTTGATACGATCACAACACTTTGATGTATCGCTTCCAGCACTCGATCACTGCATTTTGAAAACTAATAGATAAACTGGGTTAAGACTTTATCATCAATCATTGGTATTTCACAACCAAGCTATATAAAATTAGAGGTAATATTAAAGTAACACTAAATTTTTCTCATTGTTAAATTTAATTATATTTACATGTTAGAGGGAAAAATTATATCTTATAAAATAAGGTGTAGTTTGTTTTTAAAATTATCAGCACTTATTATTAATAAGTTTACATTTTTAACCATTATTATACTTTCAGAACAAATATATTCAACTATAAGAAAAGCATCTTATTTTTAACGAGATGTTGTTTTCTATGATTATTACTTTTAATAATAATATAAATTCCATCTACAAAATTAAATAGAAAAGGATATAAGATACGTTTTCTTGATTATTCATTTTAGCTTTACTAACTTGGTGGATATGTACTATATTAGGTTAAGTAGTAGAGAGGGTTTTATGGACCTAACTTACCTCATGGAGAAACAATAATGAAGTTTTTCATATTATTTTATATTAGTATCACTATTATTAATAGGAATTAAGATTAAATACATGGGTAGATAAAATGGATATTAATTTTTTAACATCATATCACTATTCGACCCACGAGTCCACCATATAGCTATAATTTGCAGGGGCCAGCTAATCCAATTTGTGGACACGACTGATAGAGACCAACTCGTCCAATTTGTAAATACGACTGATATGGGCCAACTAGTCAAATTTGTGGACATGACTGATATGAACCAACTAGTCCAATTTTTGGACACGAATGATAGAGACCAACTCGTCCAATCTGTAAATACGACTGATATGGGCCAACTCGTCAAATTTGTGGACATGACTGATATGAAGCAACTAGTCCAATTTGTAGACAATACAAATATGGACCAATTAATCCAATATGTTAACATGGCTGATAGATGCCTACTTGTATAATTTGTAAATACGATTGATATGGGCCAACTAGTCAAATTTTTGGACACGACTGACTGAGGCCAACAAGTACAATTTGTGCACACGACTGATAATGACCAACACGTCCAATTTGTTAATACGTCTGATATGTATCAACAAGCTCAATTTTTGGACACGACTGATATGGACGAACGAGTGTAACTTGTATACACGACTGATAGGGACGAACTAATCCAATTTGTAAACACGACTAAGAGTTACCACTAGTCAAAATTGTGGACACGAATGATAGGGACCAATTCGTGCAATTTGTGGGCAATACTGTTAGGAACAAAGTAGTCAAGTTTATGGACACGACTGATAGGGGCCAACTAGTCAAATCTGTGGACTCGACTGATTTGTAAATACGACTGATATGAACCAACGAGTGACATTTGTGGACACTACTGATATGGACAAACTAATCAAATTTGTGGACGATACTGTTAGGGACCAACTAGTCCAGTTAGTGGAAATTGCTGTTAGGGACCAACTAGTCCAATTTGTGGACAATACTGTTAGGGACGAACTAGTCCAATCAGTGGACAGTGCTGTTAGGGACGAACTAGTCCAATCAGTGGACAGTGCTGTTAGGGACCAACTAGTCCAATTTGTGGACAATAATGTTAGGGACCAACTAGTCCAACTTATGGACACAACTAATAGGGGCCATATAGTGCAGTGTGTGCTTACTGCTTCCCAATATAGCATATCTGCCATTAATCCTATATATTTTTAAACAGCTTGTAAATTAAACTGCTTTGTGTACACCTATCTTATGGTTTAGTGTTTAAAGATTTTTAATACAGATAAACTATGAAAGTAAAACAGTAGGTAAATAACTGTATACACACGAATGAACTTAAACTTTATTGTATTTGTTGTCAGTTAAATAAATTATGTACTTCTGACGAGACACTTGTTAGATTCAGATTGACTAGAGCTACAGTTCATTTAGCAAGGAGCTATTCATTTCACAGACTAGCCTCTACCTTACCTATAAATATGTTGGCTCTACAATGTTATTAAGTATGATTAATTAATATTAATGCTGTGTTACACTATTTAAGTGATTATTTGATTCCTTAAACGTTTTTAATAATATTTCGAGCTGGGTTCAAATATAAGTCAGGGTGTTCTTGAAGGCTCTAGGCTTTTTACCTATTAATTCTTTTTTTGTAACTGATCAACTTTTAAATAAATCCCTAGTATATGTGTCATCAAACTGAATCTCTCCTAAGAGTTTTTAAATTTTAATTTTAATTTTAATAATTAATGTCATCAAACTGAATCTCTCCTAAGAGTTTTTTAATTTGTAACAAAACAATTAACAGTTATAAATTGCAATTTCCTATAGGACCTAAATATATATTTTTATACTATCAATATCTTCTTGATAACATTTGTTTTTAATTACGAATTTGGAGATATTTAAAAAAAATATTAGTCTAAGGTTTAAACAAATATAAAATAAATCGACTTGACATTGTCCTACTATTCCCAAAGATTTATTATATAAGTTCATGAAATATAAGAAGAGTTGTTTTCAAGTGATAGCAATACATAAAACAGTTGAAGTGTGCATGGCAGCTTTACAACAATGGATAGTGGAGGGGAGTGGGGGAATGTAGGGGTAAACGATCTATCTTGTCTGTTTCTAGATCTGAGGTTACAGTGTCATATTTGTTGAACTAAGATGAGAAAGAAAATGGTTTTGTTTTATATTTGTTTGTTTTATTTTATATAAAATAGCCTACAGTTAATTAATAGGAATTATTTATTTTACCATAACTATTGCAATATCAGTAAAATATGTTTGATACTAATTGCAAGTAATGAAATTAGAATATTCTAATTGTATTATTTATTTAAGAATAATGTTTTATTAAAATGATTAGTGTATTACAGTATACTAATAAATTAATTATATCCAATAATTTTCTAATATATATCATCAACACAGTTTGAGTATGAGAGTGTGGGGTGGGGGCCGATACCAAAGTACTTTTAAGGTAGGGTGTGTGGTTCATCACCACACTGTACGTGTATGAGAGGACGGGTGAGTAAATAACCTTAAAGCCTTTTGTTGGCAATAATAATGACAATTATTCTTTTGTTACTATAAAACACCGGTTAAAATGGTATATCTCTGTCTAAACCATTGTTAGAAACCTATAACTATGTAAAAAACAGAGTTATTATCACTTACTTGAATACTATTATAATATCTCAAACAAATATGAAAAAAAAGTGTTAGTTATGACCTTTTCTTAGGTTTTTGGACCAATTCGGTAAGTGTTTCATGGTACTTATTTATTTATATAATACAAAATGCAAAAATAACACTAAAAGTTAAAGCATCTGCCTAGGTAGGGAACATGTTAAATCACATATGGCAGTGAAACTTGTTTTTAAGTTGGGGTAATTGAAGGTTAATCAGTTCCACACGTTCCTCATGAAATGTACAAAGGCACCATATTTGGAACAAACTTTTTATAAATATGATCATATTACTTGTTATTATAAACTACCTATGTAATATCAGTTAACTTGCTTAAAATGTACCATTGATACACTAGGTGAATTATTTGCCCACCATTTGCCATTATACAATTATGGCATAACTCATTTGGGAATATCATGTTTTTAACAATCATTAGTTGCACTTTTTATAATTTATTTAGAATAAGAATAGAATAAGTTATTCTAAAATGTTACATAATTGTGGCCCCGCTAAGTAACAAAAAATACTTGTCAGTGGAGTCCATCTTAACTATAACTTATAATTTCAAATAAATCAGTACTTAGTAATATAATATATTAAACATATTCTTATCAATAATATCGTTGATGCTAATAATAGTTCTTAATTATTCTTGATATATACAACGTACACCCTAAAGTTATATTATTAAATAAGTTGAGGACTATTATTATATTTACAATTATATGTTTCATTAGGAATTGGAATCTTTATACAAAATTAATTAAGTTTAAAATATATAAACTGTTCGGGAATAACAACCATTTTTAATATAAAATAGTTCTATAACGTTATACAATTTTATAGTTTATACTTATAGTTGTTATAAAGTGTGATTGCTATTTATCTATTATTAATTGTATTCCATATTATGTTTTTAATTATATTGAGCACCTGATCTCTCCACAGCCTTCTTCCAATCTAGGAGTTTAGTAGAACCTTACAATACATTACGTGTAAAAATAATAAATAAGATAGTTATAAAGAATAATACTTCGGTGTACATCATTTTGTGCCTAATGCTACCATTCCCTTTACTAAAAAAATTAAGAATTCATAACGTCAAATATCATGAACAATATCGAACATTGTTAAATAAATTATTGGAAATAATACGTTTATACGTCAGTTCGTGGTATTTAAATCATTGTTATTAAATAATGATCACAAAATCTACGTAATGAAATCCAATATAACGTAAACCACAGGTAGCGATATTGCAAGGGACGTAAAATTGTAATGGCATTGAGTAAAGGGTTTGCGTCGATGAAATCAAGTTTACTGCTAACTTTTGTATCGATGTAATTTATACTTTGCTATTGGTTTATGGTCACCATATTTATTTAATTGTGGTTTCTTAAAGCTCTGTATTATCCAGAAATAGCAAGTCCTCAAATGTCAAGCAAAAGAACAATCATCGAGAATCTATCATATTTTTAACTAGTCTGGCTTCATTAAGCAAACATTTGTCAGTTCTTAATCCAGGATTTCCTTATCGAAGTGCTGTTTACGTTTTTGCACAAGATGTAGGATTTTGTATTTAACTAAACTGCAACGGAAAACACGCGTTTTATAGTTGGAAGAGGTTCCGGTGAGCTACACCCTGGCTGAAGCGCAGTATGCAATTGACATATGTCCGCTTAGCGTTGTTTATGATTATATTTCAAGAAACAAATACTCGTTGAGTTTGTAAATGATATCAGAAAAAAATGTTTTAAATGTGTATATTTTGGCACAGGTTTCAAGATTTTTATAAATTGTTAGTAAAAATAGTCAAATGACTGGCATATTATTATGTTTAAGCTTATTGTTAAATTATCGTTACTTAGTATAATTTTATAATATTACCAACCATTATACGTAAACTGACCTTAGTTATTTAATGATTCTCAGGTTATGAAATGTCCTTAAATTACACAAACAAACTAACAAATTTATGACCTGTATCAATAGAAACTCCTTTTTCCTATTTTGATCCAAGACACGTAATCCTAGCGTTTGGGAAACGCAGCCTAGATACACCCTGTTTATGTTTACACATATTTCCATATATTATTAAAATAATTTTTTTAAATATTTAAGACTAATTTGTAGTATGACAAATATTTTTTTAATGTTGCATAGAAAAACATTTTTAAACAAAATAAGGTAATTGTGCATTTCTGGACGCCTCTAAAAATGCGATTTCTTGTTGGAAAGGTGGTGAAATGGGTTTATAATTTTTGAGAAGGTTGATTTTATCCACGGTAAACTCGTTTTTTACCGAAAAATTAAAAAAAAAAATTTTTTGTGTAACCCCAACTTTATGAAAAATTGGAATTGTTTAACAAATTTGTTTTTATTTTACTTTTTTTGTAATGCTGAATAAGGATATATAGTTGATTTTTCAATAAGATTAATTTTCGCCGCTAAAAATACACTTTCACTGACCTAACCAAACATAATGTAATTTATCTCAATCGTCTATACACTCAAAAAAAATTCATAGTTTGCATTAACTTCGGGTCCCTGGCCTCCATGACGGCCTACCGGCCAGTCTGTCAAGAATACGTCACTGCGACAGGAATACATACGAATTTGTTTTTGGTGGCCAGTCATAGATCCTATTAACATTATACATGTGGCCACCATTGCTGATTTGCCACGGACGTAGTTTTTTAGTGACATCTGGAGAAATATTTGTCGTAGACCAATTTCAAATTAGTGTTCAGCATGAAAAACTACATCGAAATTTTAAAAAATATATGGAAAAAATCGAAATAAAGAAAAACAACATTTTCAAAAATTTTTGAATTTTCATTTTTTTTATATCAAACGTTGTATCCGCGGAATAAAAAGTGCATTCTTATAAAATATAGATCTGATTGTACCCACTGGTGATAAAAAAATCAATATATTAAGCGTCTAGAAAGTGCATAAATGCCCAAAATAATAAAAGAATCTTAACTTGATTTCAATATACGGTATGATTGAAATTAAAATGATTTTTTATCTGTTTCTTTGTTTTTATATACTTTTATTCTTAACTAGCCTAATTTTAATAGTTTATTACTTTAAGCTATCGATACAGATTTAGATGTTACCCCCAACTCTACAAATATATGATCTGCGCACTATGGTTTGTTTGTGAGTCCTATTGCACGGAATGGCAACACCGCAAGTTATCCACCCGCCTAATGTGCCCTAGTTAACAAGATGAACGTGATTGGTCAACCAATTCCAGGTAAATGTAATCTGGTTGAGCTTGTGGTCTTGTTTACCTTTGTTAGTTGTGTTGCTGTCCATGCACTGACAGTCACTCAGTTGAGTATCTAACGTAAGTTAATGTTCTTGTACACAATTACGTTATGTAGCAACAGTTACAGTATGGTTGTTCAAAAATGGTTATGGGTTTAAGTATTTGCTCAGATTATATTATATTCCCTTCAAATATAAAGTATGTTATACAGCTGTAATCATGCAACCTAACCTAACCTAACCAAACCCAACCTAACCTAACCTAATCCAACCTAACTAAACCAAACCTAACCTAACCTAACCCAACCTAACCTAACCCTACCCAAACTAACCTACCCTAACCCAACCTAACCTAACCCAACCGAACCTAACCAAACCTAACCTAACCCAACCCAACCTTACCTACGTACCTACTCTAAATGGAACCTAACCTATCAAATACTGACCTAGTGTTTAGTATTAATTTGATTAAATTATTTTTTTTAATTATTTAAAATAATGCACACATTTCCCGTTACTCCTATTTTAGTTTAACTCGTAACAAAGTAGGTCTACCGCAAGGTGAGGCTAGAAAGTGCAGAACCTGGCTTATATTAAGTTAATTATTTACAATAATTAGAAAAAAAATATTTTCTTCCAAACACTTTATTTATTTGTTTCCCGAAGTTGAGTGTTTATTTTTTTTTCAATTTTTATTTTTTTTTAATTTACCTACCAACCTACCCACCCTAACCTAAACTAACCTAAGCTAATTGTATTTGGGGGCATATATGAAATCTGACTAGGTATTTTACTAAAACAATGATTCATAATGAGATAATTAAACATTTTTTATTGCTCTAAGGTTCTACTTTGTATAAATATATCCAGGTACAATTTGTAAAATTTCGACTTAGAAAATCTTTTAAAATAATGCTTCAGAAAATATAAATATTTTATTTTGATTAATGAGTTTTTGTCATTGCTTAAGAGTATATTTCTTGAAATAAATTTCTTAAACCAATTCACTAATTTTAAAGATATAACATTTTTGATTTTGAAGCACTTATTTGAAATAAAATAAATTTAATATATTTGCATTATATACTTTTTAGTTTTCTTGGTTAAACCACCAAAAGTATTTCCAATAACTAATATCAATTACTCCTAAAAATGAAATCCCTGACCATAATTTTTCAGGTTATGAGTTATGCAAAATGCCATGTGTTAAGGCTCTTTTATTAAAGGAGAGGTGTTATTCTATTCTTTGTAATATTCTTTATGTTTATAAACATTACTCTTATTGATAAGTTTTAATAATAAAATTTACTTCGTGTATTCTTTAACAGTTTGATTTTAAACAACTGTTTTATAAAGAGTATAATGTGAAAATCATATTAGTAAGTACAGAATACAAACTCTTGATTCGAATATCTACAAAAAATTCAATAATTCGACTATAAACGGTACCAATATTTTAATAAATCGTATTAAATTGATGAATCTCTTCATTATCAAAGTTAAGCTCATCAAACTAAACACAACTTATGTAATCCTTGACAATTGAAGTCCTAAAAAATGTAAAAAAAAATTAAAAAATTTTATTAAGGATTCAATAATACCTTCCATTTTCTAATATTAACTATTTTCCAATGTTTTTTTTAATCACAATACAATCCTAATTTTGCTGGTAAAATAGCAAAACTTTACAATGACATTTCGCCATAATAACAACGCTGTCATAATATTGGCTGTAGTTTTATTGCTGTTTATGAGTCTGTTCCTGTTTACAAACAGCATCAAATTTACATTCTGGACCATTCAAATGTTACTGTATATGAACATTTGTTCAAGCACAGTCCCCATAGAGCTCCTATTGTTCTAAACCGTTTTAGGACAAGCAGGCATTATTCTGTTTATTTGTGTAAGCCCAACAATATTATGTATACGATCACTTATTAGTAAGCGAAATTACTGATTTATTGATACATTTTAGTTAAATTTTTCTCCAGAATTACATTAAAACGCTTTTATTTATGAGTAAATAAAATACGATCAATGAAATATAACAAGGCATTATATTTATAAATGTATCTCGTTTGTGAAAGGTAAGAAGTTATAAAAGGTTCAAGGAAAAGTAGAAGGTAAAAAGAGAGGATAAAGGGAAAGGAGAAGAATATGGGATGTATAAATCTTCTACACGATGGTGTATTTTATGAGGCTTACCTTATGAGTAGGACTACATCTGAGGTTTATAGCTCTTAAATGACTTCTCATTTTACATCTCATCTTAAATAAGTAGTTTTTAGTCGGAACGCCCAAACTTTGTATTCGTTTTGTTGTTTTACTATTAATCATGTGGTTGGTTAATAGTTTCTTCAGAATTTTAAATGTTTTACACTTGCTGATAGTTTTTTTTTGTTATAGTTTGCTAAATAAGAAGTATTTCAAAAAATACTTGGGAGACTGGCTTTTTAACTTATAAAATGTCGATTTTCTAATACGCAAGTGTAAATATTTTTTTCTCTGTTGGTGTTCTTCCAATTATGAAGATTGTGTTATATTTTTGTACGTTTGTATTTTTTTTTTTTTATTCATTTTTTTACTTGTTGTGTGAATATTTCTTGTTGAGTAATATGAATGGAAATAATAGATGTAAATCGAATTAAATATTCGACTATTGTTTAATGTTTAAGAAGAAACGGCATTTTTTTTAAATTTATTGTCTTATATTGTAGTTACTAAGTTGTAGTATATTTAATTTTTTATTTATTTATTTTTAAGATCGTCAAGATATGGGTGAATATATATTTCAAATAAGTTTGATGAGTGTAGATGAGCGAATGTAGTCACTGTTACAAACTATGACCGACCATTAGTAACAACGACTACAAATTGGTCATTGTTTATACCAAAGGAAGTGTCATTAATTTATAGCCCAATGAGAAATGAACAGCAGGTGGTTATCAGCTGATCCCTCTCAAAATGTGATATGACTCTGTTTGGGATCGAACGGAGAACCTTTAGCTTATGAAGCTGGGATTCAACCAACTAAGCTACCGACTAATTTAAAGAAATATTTTAATTATATAGTTTTTTTAACAAATAACTACAATAAAAAACACATTCTTTATATATTATTTGTTAAAGTAAGTTATTGTACTAGGAAAACAAGTATTCTTAATTACGTTACATTCTAACCAAAATATATAATTTATAATAGTACTTTTATATGTTTTCAATTATTTTGTATTCCTCATTCTTATTTTACGTAGAGGATAATGTAGAGGTATATCCGACCATATCCTCTACATTATAAATAGTTTGGCAAGTTCATCTATTAATGAAAGTTGAATTTGAGTTTTGCAAGCCGCAAATTTTGACGGGCATTTATTTGAAGAGCAGCAACATATTAGTGTTGATTTAACTTATAAAATACCTCATAATCTTGTATGATAAATATATATAATATATATTTAAGGATTTTTTCCACAAAATTCTACCTTACTTTACTTCTTCCTATATTCCTAAATTTATAACAATATTTTATTTACAATTACACCTGGAAAATCTACCAATGTCACTTATGGTTAAATTTTAGTAAACTGTTGCATTATCACTTCGTACTTCCTTAACTAAAGAAGACATCCCTCCAATTATCACTAAGGGGGAAGTACTTTAATCTAAAACATTTATTTATCAATAAGTTTAAATTTATTCCATAAATATTAATGGTTTTTAGAAACAGGTGACTCATGTGAAAAGACATTTTCAGCGATTCTGGCTGTGAGCAGACAGATAATGTAGTTTAGCATTTTAAATGCATATTCATACTTGTTGAATAGAAAGATAAAATCAAGTTATTTAATATATTTTTCATGATAAAGATTTTAATGGTTTAGTTTCGGTTATTTAAAATTCCAGAAAATCTCTTTTTAAAACTGGGTAATATGTGATGTTCCCAATACAAAAGCCTTTAAAAACATAAGTTTATGTCGTTACTCAGAAACATTTACATGACATTTTTTCGTTTTGCATAAACTGATATTACAGTTAAAAGCTAACAGATCAAGCGTTGGACCTTTTTCCGTTAATTTACCATAACGTAACTTAGGTTAACGTAACATAATCTAACCAAACCTAACATATCATAACTATACCTAACATAACCTAACGAAACCTAACATAGCCTAACTAAAGTAATGGTAGTGAATTAATGGACAGGGTCTCAGTTGTTAAAACCAGTCTGATTTATTTGCGTTTTCTAAAGTTTTAGTTTAATATGTTTCCAATGTTTGTGTTGATTTATTATTTATATCTAAAAAATAAAATGTGAAAATATTGAAAATATTGTTATATTATTCACAAACCTGGTCAATAGAAATACATTTATGACCGATTTGTGGTTATAGGGACACAAATACGTAATAATATAAACCAATATACCACGATTATTATGCGTATAATAAGCCTTTTGAACTTTCAGATTTATTAGTTTGAATTTAAAAGTCACGATAAACAATAATATTTTTCTGTAAATCTTTTACCCAAATTATAATTTTTTAAGCAGAATAGAATGAATATTGCTAAAACACCATATCATAGGTTGAGTGAGTAACCAGTGAGCCAGAAGAAAGTTCAATGGTGGGAGCTGTGATAGGACCTAGACTCCTTCCCTAGTTTGGCTTAAATAAGAACTTCCACAAAAGTACTTTGGAAATAGTAAAAAAATATAAAACTAAACAGTATTTTTACATTTTGGAAAATTACATTTTATATGGTAAGATGTAACATTTATTCCGACAAGAAACAAATCGGATTTTAAAGCATATCCATACAAAAATGTTCACTGAATAATTTATAAACGGCAGAGAATAATGTATGGCAGAGAGTAATGTATGGCAGAAAGTAGTGTACGGCAGAGAGTATTGTACTGCAGAGAGTAAACTTCGGCAGAGAGTAATATACGGCAGAGAGTAGTGTACGGTAGAGAGTATTGTACTGCAGAGAGTAGTGTACGGCAGAGAGAATGTACGGCAGAGAGTAGTGTATGGCAGAGAGTAATGTACGTCAGAGAGAAGTTTACGGTAGAGAGTAGTGTACGGTAGAGAGTAATGTAAGGCAGAGAGTAATGTATGGCAGAGATTAGTGTACGGTAGAGAGTAATGTACGGCAGAGAGTAGTGTACGATAGAGAGTAATGTATGGCAGAGAGTAGTGTATGGCAGAGAGAATGTACGGCAGAGAGTAGTGTACGGCAAAGAGTAACGTACGGCAGAGAGTAATGTACGGTAGAGAATGTACTGCAGAGAGTAATGTACGGCAGAGAGTAATGTACGGCAGAGAGTAATAAAAGGCAGAGAGTAATGTACGGCAGGGAGTAATAAAAGGTAGAGAGTAATGTACGGCAGAGAGTAATAAAAGGTAGAGTGTAATGTACGGCAGAGAGTAACGTACTGCATAGTGTAATGTACGGTAGAGAATAATGTACGGCAGAGAGTAATGTACGGCAGAGAATAATAAAAGGTAGAGAGTAATGTACGGCAGAGAGTAACGTACTGCATAGTGTAATGTACGGTAGAGAATAATGTACTGCAGAGAGTAATGTACGGTAGAGAATGTACTGCAAAGAGTAATGTACGGCAGAGAGTAATGTACGGCATAGAGTAATGTACGGTAGAGAATAATGTACTGCAGAGAGTAACGTACGGCAGAGAGTAATGTACGGTAGAGAATGTACTGCAAAGAGTAATGTACGACAGAGAGTAATGTACGGCATAGAGTAATGTACGGTAGGGAATAATGTACGGCAGAGAGTAATGTACGGTACAGAATATTGTACAGCAGAGAGGAATATACGGCATAAAGTAATGTACGGCAGATAATATTTGGTGTACGATTCATTTAAACAATATAGAGTTGTTTTATAATTTAACATTATCTCAATATCTAATTGGGGTGGTAAATAAGCTGAACTATTGTGAGAATATTTCATTAAGGGCCAGCAAATTATAATTTATTTATTAATAGTTCATATTAAGGTATTACAATGTTAAGTAAGTTTTTATTGGAGATATTTTATACGAAAATAATGACTTTTTGCTTGATAAAGATAGTGTTTTGCAAATTTATTTTAACATCTATTTTAAATGTAACACAATAAGTAAATTGAATTGTATTGTAATAGAAATGTCATACAACAAATTTCTATTACATTATAATAATAATTCATACAAATATCATGATGATCGATTTCGGTAAGCCTTATTTACTTCCCTAAAACCAGAGTAATTCGTAAAGGAATCACCACTGTCGCAAAGAAACAAGATCATATTTCAATTGTATATATGTAATACAATATTTATGAATTGTTATTACCTAAATAATCCAGCTAAACTATAAACTAAATAAAATGTTATTAAAAGTTTATTGCATTGTAGCAATAAAAAAGCGGATAAATAATAAAATGAGTTAATGACAATACTGTGAAAATCCAAAATTGTTATTAATTTAATGCAGCTGTCACTTATATATATTATTAATTGTATTAAATAATAGGATACTGGTTTATAATAAATGTAAACATCAATAAATATATCCATGAAATTTAAAGTTTATTCTATTTCTTCATTATATGTAGTTAAAAGACAGATCAAATAAAGTTAGTGCCAGAAGTTAGTGCTATTAGTTCTTTTCCACAAGGTAAATGATAAAATTTGCATATCACTTTTATGTTAGAGAAAATATGATTATTAAAATTATTTAAATTTATGGTATGTATTTTTTCTTAAACTACATCACTTCAATTACTTTTTAACAAATAAAAATATTTCAAACTATTTTAGATATATTTTACAAATTAATAATTATAAGTACAATTACATAGTTGATATATTCAGGGTAGTCATAAGCTCATGTGTAATAAATAGATTATTATTTTTATAACAGCTACTATTTTCATTATTATTATCATGAAAATGGATCACAGTTTATCGAAAAAACCAGTCTACAGTTATAATATGTTTAAACATTTCTGTAACTTTAAGTACATTATTTTAATATAATGTCAATCTCGCCCATAAGTACAAACTGCAAATACTATATATTTTACTAAATGTATATATAAAAAGACGTATAAACACATACACCTGCAGCAGTTAATTCATTAAACACTTATCCCTGCAGCACAGACGCTTACTACTTACCCTTGCATTTCCACACTGTTGCCAACATTAATTCTAATTCACATTATATTTCAATTTTTACTCCTAATTTATATTTTAAACGTTATTTTTATGTTTGAAATAACCTTCTGAGACAAAAAATATGCAATAATTCATTCAGAGAATTTATTAGCCAATCGATTTATGCTTAGTATTATTTAAATTATGAAAGAAAAAATCTATTTCATAAAAAAAAGAATGAATTATTCAGCTTTTTTTGGATCATGCGTGTTGAAATAATCTAGTGTTACATTGTTAATATATTTGATAATATTTTTTGGAAATATACTGAATATTTTATTGTTTTCTTCTTTTACATGTGTTTGAGTATTTTCACTCTCTGTGTTTTTCCATTTACTTCTTATCTTATTTTGTTTCTGTGTTCAGTCCTAATACCAACATAGCGTTCCCTCAGTGGTTGCCATCGACGTGGACTCTACTTGAGAATTCTGGGATGTCCATGTCGGATTGTAGTCCGACATGGACTACATGTTGATGTTCATCTGACAAGTTCAGATGTTGTGTAGGGAAGATAACTGAGTGCCAGGCTTATAAACTAGTTGTAAGTTAGATCCTGGTTCAGATTCCACTAAAGTTTTAAGTCCCAAGTTGTTATAGCTATTGGACTATTAATAAATAGCTCTTTCTGAGGAACAGTAGACCTTAGTTAGCAAAAATGAACTCAATCTTTTGTTTTTAGCACAAAAAATATATATTCCTTTTAATTGCCATATCAGTATAAAAAGTGATTGTCACTTGTAACAACTATATATTTGTTATACAAAAGGTTTATAACAATATTTTTAATTTTTTCACTGTTTGATATCATGCAAGAAGTTTTACTTAATTTGTCATTCTCGTAGAAATCTGATTTCAATATTAAATTAGTTCACTAAAAAGCATCTCATAGTTCAAAATATTGTATGTACTAGTTTAATTATATTTTAAAATTGACCTCATACACTGCTTTTCCCAAACGTCCAGCTACCATTCAAATTGTAACACAATAGTGAATATTAATTGTGAGTTCTCTACCTGTGAATTACTCTATTTTTACAAAAGGTTTTCAGCGGCAACACTGTAAAAATATGATTTTTTAAAGCTCCGTGTGACTTAAAAAAGAGCACTTATTCTATAGACGATTTTATATATTTCCATAATCATGATAAATATCTTTTCGAACAGTATTATTTACCTCAATTTATCTCATATTCTAGATAAGAGTGTTAATTTTTCTCGTCTTCGTAATTTTCAGTAGTTTAAGCACGAATGCCTCCTTGCTCAAATTATTGACAATATTTTTATAGCAAAGCAAGGCTATATCTTTTACTTTCGTATTTTATGACCATTAATCAAATTAATTTAAATTTTTCATTTCTAAATGTTATTTTTAGATATAATTGTTGGATTGTTTCTACATTATATGCATTACTATGATGTAGTTTATTGACATTTTTGTAATTTTATTACTATATCAAGTGTAAATAATGAACTTACCTTTTACTTTTAGCTATGAATGATATTTTATTTCTCATTGTACATTAGTTGTATGTAAATTTAACATCATATAGAACAATGAAATATGGAAACCACAAACTAGAGAGTAAAAGTTTACTTGTTTAATTTATTCTAAAATCACTTATAACGAGTTTTTCAACAGTGAAACTACTCCCGTATGCCGATATAATAAAAAGAAACATTCTTATACATAAAACACTTTAACATTGTCATTATGACATAATACCTTAGATTAAATATTTATAATAGTATTCCATTTAAACAAAAACAAAGATGGACATTTCACATTGCTCTTTGGTATTTTAAATAGGTAGTCTTAAATTCTTTCACGTTTAAATTACATTTCTAATTAATTTTATTATAGTAAAATTTCTTTATGTTATTATATGTATTTTTATGGAATTAACGTTGCAATTAAGTTGTTACATGTCTACTTTTATTACAAAATTCAGCGAAAGAAATGTTATTATTTATCAGTATTTACAACAAAAATAATCAAAAAAAAAAAAAAAAAAAGGTAAGAAAACTTTTTTATTCGAGAAATGTGATGTTACTTAACGGAATTAATGTTATTGCGCGAGCCCTTAAGTATGCAAATATAAAAAAAAATAGAATTTTCCTATTAACATTTTAGGTGTGGTAAAACAACCTGTAGAAGCCTGATACTGATGTGATAAAATATTTATGATTCACTTATGGATAACTCTAGGGGGAGGTTAAAACACAAAATTTTTTGTAAGGTTGATTTTTAGATAAATATTTCATTGATATCAAAGTAGATAACTCTTTGTTTTTATAATCCTGTATTTCTAACTGAAGCCAATGGATTGATTTTTCTATTAAGAAATAGTTTAATTAATTTGTCTAATTTGATCAAATGCTGAGTTTAATTAATTTGCTGGGTTGACCGATGCTTCTAAGTGTCGAATGACTTAACTCTGATTATCATCTGATTTCTTAACTTACTCGAGTGATGATTATGTGTAATTAGATAAATTCAGTTAAAAATTGAGCGTAATACAATAAACACATTTGCATTCATTTCAATTACCTACCAAAATAAAAAATCATCTATAAGGAGATACATCAATGCGTATATTTTGAATTGAATTAAATATTAAATCATAATACTACACAATATAATCATAAAAATAATACAAAATCATAGTGTGAAGTTCTGTGCATTCCTTTTCGAATTTATTTACTTATCATGATGAACATTATCTTGACTAATTGACTGATCGATTTTTATTAGTAGAACTAGAAAAAGATACATATTTTTTAAAATATAGATTACTTCAAACAAATTATCTTGGTGAGACTTGAACGTAAATAAGACTAATTCTTATTTCCTAGTAAAATAATTTACTTTAACATGACATTTAATTATAATAATATAAATATATATTTTTTTAATTGTAATTATTTGTTTCAAGAAATTGTGGGGGCTCCACAAGCAAAGCCTGTTCAGAGGTTCTATATAAAATTCAAAAATCATAATTTGTGCAAAATTAGAGAAAACTATGTATTTAAGATACAACTTAAAAAAATAAATATACTACCCCTTAGTAACTATAAGACAATTAAAAAACTGTTTTTCCTTCTTAATAATTAAAATGTAGTCGTAAATTTAATTCAATTTATATGTAAATTTAGTCCATTCATATTACACATAAACAAATATGCACACAAGTGAGCAAGTGTATTCACATAAAAAGCACTAAGGATTAAAATCAAAAAGTTTTAAATGAATAGAATTAAAAAAAGGTACTTTATTATGAATAAAGCTAAAAAATACCACAAATTTGTTTTTTATTGTCTGTGTCATAAAATTTTGAAACATCAATAAAACTGAAATATCGCCACTCAGTCAAGTTATGAATGTGTCAGGCTACTCTGAGCAATGTCTCCTATATGCGTCAACGTAGAATCAAATTAATATAATTCGTATTATACTTGATTTAATGAATCTGCCGACTTGACAAGAGCAAGCTTAATAGCACTAGACTGGAGCTGAAACAAGTGGTTGCTAAGAGAAACTTGCATCTGGAATCGTATTACAGTATATAAACAATAATAAAACAACATAACTATTATGAAAATCCACTACTATACAATTATTACTTGCACACGAATCGACATATTCTAAAAAAAAAGTCATCAACTAGGTGCAGTTAAAGAACGAAATTGCGATAGTAATGTAAGGTGCTAGAATTACTACACAGAATGGTGTGGCTGACTAATATCATCACGTCATTGGTCGTGACATTTTGAACTTCTTCGTAGTTATCAGCTGCACTCATCTGTTAGGTTCCAGTTGGCCTTGGGGACAATAGTTAAGAATATTCTTGCTGTGCAGTCTATGAATCCTTGTACGGGAAAGTACGATATGTTGTTCTACGTATCCACTTTTACGCGATCAGAGAAACCTCGGAAAAATTACGAGTTGAAGGTAGAACGAATGTCTGAAGTGAAATGCCGGTTGAGTGCGTGTACCTCCCTTCAACCTTAGATACAAGCACTAAAGGGCAGTAAAATGGATGATTTAGCCACTGGGGTACTTCTGATCCAAGTTTTTTATCTATTTCCTAAGTTTATTTGGCAAATACAGTATGAAATCTCCCCAAGCAGAATCCCTACTTTTGGCTAAAACTAAATTTTGCTATCACTGGCATTTGATCTGAGGATTGTTCAAATAAACAAATTGGACATACTAAAGCATCATAAAAAACTATTGATGATTTTTTTGAGTATACATTGTTCGATGTTGAGTAGGTGTTTCTGGTGAAATGACGTCATCACCCTCTTCTCCAACAAAGTGAGATTCTCGTTATATATACTCCAGGATCTCCAGGATGTGTGTTTCACACTATATTCTTACCAAAATCATGATGTCAGATCTTTAATCTAGAAGAAATTATATTTCTATAAGACAGTGAATATATTATCTAAA
Organism: Stictocephala bisonia; assembly: GCA_035578905.1. NCBI lineage: Eukaryota > Metazoa > Arthropoda > Insecta > Hemiptera > Membracidae > Stictocephala > Stictocephala bisonia. Next base: position 1,104,629 of record JAQJVL010000071.1, read on the forward strand.
ACACGGCCTAATAAATTGAATCGTCAAAATGTCGTGTTTTTGGCAAGAAGAAATATTCTCTTACCTTAAAGAACGATTTAAAATGTTACAGTACGTATGTGTTAAAGTATTGTTTAGACAATTTATTTCTTGAATCACGTTTAGATTTTTATGATTTTAATTTCAACATTTGTCAATATTTTCAACTCTTATTGACTTTATTAAACATTTAAAAGCATTGTATATGGAACGAAATGGTTTTTTCAGTTTTATTTCATAACTGTTACTATTATTTTTTAATGATCCAAACACATAAATTAAACATTTATTTTTTGGTTTACAGTTTTAGATCTACTCGTGGTTCAATTTTGCCAAAGTTGAGGATAGCAGAATCATCTTACCTTGCACAATTTAATATCGAAGTATGTCTCAAGTTTTAGTGGATCATGTAATTTAAGTTCGTCCCTGATAAACTACAACTGTGGATTATTAATATGGTATAACTCAATGGATTATTCAATCATTTTGATTGAGTCAAACTTGAATATATAACACTGTACGTGTATGGGTGGGAGGGTGGGTCAGTACCACTGTACGTGTATGGGTGGGAGGATGAGTCTGTACTACTATACGTGTATGGGTGGGAGGGTGGGTCTGTACCACTGTACGTGTATGGTTGGGAGGGTGGGTCTGTACCAGTGTACGTGTATGGGTGGGAGGGTGGGTCTGTACCACTGTACATGTATGGGTGGAAGGATGAGTCTGTACTACTATACGTGTATGGGTGGGAGGGTGGGCCTGTACCACTGTACGTGTATGGGTGGGAGGGTGGGTCTGTACCAGTGTACGTGTATGGGTGGGAGGGTGGGTCTGTACCAGTATACGTGTATGGGTGGGAGGGAAGGTCTGTACCACTGTACGTGTATGGGTGGGAGGGTGGGTCTGTACCAGTATACGTGTATGGGTGGGAGGGAAGGTCTGTACCACTGTACGTGTATGGGTGGGAGGGTGGGTCTGTACCACTGTATGTGTAAGGGTGGGACTGTGGGTCTGAACCACTTTACGTGTATGGGTGGGAGGATGGGTCTGTACCACTGTACGTGTGTGGGTGGGTCTGTACCCCTTTACGTGTATGGGTGGGTGGGTAGGTCTGTACCACTGTACGTGTAAGGGTGGGAAGGTGGGTCTGCACCACTGTACGTGTATGGATGTGAGGGTGGGTCTATACCACTGTACATGTATGGGTGTGAGGGTGGGTCTGTACTACTGTACGTGTATGGGTGGGAGGGTGGGTCTGTACCACTTTACGTGTATGGGTGGGAGGTTTGGTCTGTACCACTGTACGTGTATGGGTGGGAGGGTGGGTCTGTACTACTGTACGTGTATGGGTGGGAGGGTGGGTCTGTACTACTATACGTGTATGGGTGGGAGGGTGGGTCTGTACCACTGTACGTGTATGGGTGGGAGGGTGGTTCTGTACCACTGTACGTGTATGGGTGGGAGGGCGGGTCTGTACCTCTGTACGTGTATGGGTGGGAGGGTGGGTCTGTACCACTGTACGTGTATGGGTGGGAGGGTGGGTCTGTACCACTGTACGTGTATGGGTGGGAGAATGGGTACAGTTATGACTGAACTGAAGACCCTAATTGTACAAAGTGTGTACTAACATTTATATTCGGTTGTACCAATATTTAGATCAGATTTTCCCTTTAAAGTGCGGATTCATTCTTACTACTTGTACAATAAAATAAATCATTATATACAGATTATTATTTTTAGCTCTAAATTTAACTAAAATCCAACAAGATAAAAGCCTGTTGCTTTTTTTATGATTCAGCCTCTATTTCCAAAGTTGTATTCTTTATTTCCGTATCCCATACTTCTTATTCAACCTAGACAAAATTATTGAGCACAATAAAGTAAAATACTATTACATATCAAATGTAATTTTATAATGTATTATACTCAGTGGAATTTAAACGGGATGAATCTCTTAGGTGATTGGTTAAATGTAAACATTACAATTAACCAATCACTCTTTATTCTGGCTCATTAGAGTGACTTCTTACCTCAACAGTGTCTGGTAGATCCTTATGTTTATTTACAGATTAGCAAAAACGTACGTTGTTTAGTCGACTAATTCGAGTTGATTAGGATTTTAAAGTATTTGAATGCCATTTTATTGATTATGATGTTAAACAAATCATTTAATTTCCACTTATCTCTAATTATAGGGTTGTAAAATGGTTAATTTTAATAGAATAATTATAAAATTAACCATGTAAATGTGAGTGGGAAGTTATACTCCAGAACATACAGCAAAAAGTTGTATTTTATACAGGATATGAACTTTTTTTTAACATTAATAAAATTGTATACACTTCTCGTCAATGGTTTGGTACTTAGTACGTAATAAAAGTTTATTTTAAGACTTCCAACATAGTTAATGATTTAAATAAAATATTCATCTATTGGGGAAGACAAAGGTTGTTGGAAATTTGCAATCATTACGTGAAAATTACCAATCACGACGTTTCGATTCGGTAGAACCCAAACCTTTTTCAAGTGATAAAAACTAAATTAAATCTACACAAACATGTTATAAAACTACGTTCTTAAACTAAAAACTTATCTACTTTAATAATTATCTACATTTTAACCTAGATCATAGAATGGGGTACAACAAAATGAACTTCTGCTAAATATTTTCACGTAATGATGGCAAATGTCCAACAACCTTTGTCTTCCCCATATGATACTCCATCATTAACAAATTTCAAAAACAAAATTCATTATTGTTTTTTGTAATTTATAAAATAAAAGAAGAAATTTTTTCCGCTTGTTAAAACATGTTTCATTCATCTTCTAGTAGTGTTTTTCTCGTTATTTTTTTTTTTTTTAATTCCACGTTCCAGTTCACACAGTAATGAAGAACCGACCATTACCTTAGTTGGTAAATGGGATTCGAAACTTGGAAACCTTGAATTCGAACTGCAGTACAAAGCCTTTACCGCTGAGCCACTACACCGGCAAAGGCTTACATTTACTCAACTCGTTCCTTTTCTTTAATATTATTATTTTATTTATTAATTAACTATTGACATGCCATGATCTAACACTCAAATACTGCTTAGGCCCTTACTTTGCTTGTTTAAAACATATTTAACTAACATCCACCCCTCTTCTGAGAAAGGCACATAATACATTTCTTGTAATATCGTTTGGCCAGCCTAACCTAACCTAACCTATCGTTCGGCTGTTGCTCGTTTCATCCACTCAATTTCCACGAACTTCGTGCTGGCCGAGTTTGTCAACGGGAGATGTCACCTTGTTACTGACTACACAAATGGTAGTCAGTATTGGTATACACTCCATGGTTTTTAAACTTCCATGGAGTGCTAATTAATGAGTCTCTTTGGAATTTGGATAATCCAACATATATATATATATATATATATATATATATATATATATATATATATATATATATATATATACCATGGTAAATATATATTTATTACTTTTAAGTTGATACTAAAACTGAAGCTATGTGATTACATAGAATTTATGGAGCTTTTTTAGCTTAATTTATTTAAAATTTAATGAATGGTACGTTAATATAATAAATATATTTCGTTTTATTAATATCAACATGATCTCAAGATAGTAATAAAAGGATACTCCGGCACTGTCTCATATTTGTCATAAATATGGCTTCCCAATTATTTTTTTATAAAAATCAACCATCGTGAAAATTGTGTCCAAAACTTATACGTACAAATGAACGATTTTCTTACTAAGATTATGTAACTTAACTCTATTTTAAAATATATACATCCCAAAATTGCAATTACATTGTTGTTATAAAAAATAAACAAATACATTTTATATATTTATTTATAGACCATAACATGTTATTGCTAGAAGAATAGTTGATGTTATAGTAGAAAATTTAATGTCACATTATACAATTGCTTATCAAAGTTGAGTTTACTTTTTAAAACATAGTGAAATATTGTTTTAAACACTGTCGTCAGATACGTGTACGTACTGTATTAAAGTTTATTTACTACAGCCATGTACTTTATTTAAGTATTTTATCAGTTACTTTAATTGGTTTTACTGGCTTCGGTTGTAACTTTTTTTTGTTTTTTATTTGTTTTTTTACAAGATGGAATTCTTTACCTCTTGTTATGAGTAATCCTGAGCTATGATTTATTTTAAAATGTTCAATACTGTAATATATGTTACTAAAAATATGAATTTTTAAGGACAACACTTATTTGTCAAATGAGTGTTTCTTATTTAGTTTATAAACTGACTCTATAATAGTTTTTAACAATGTTATTTATGAGGCCACTGTACAGTGCAAAGGGCTTAACTTCAAAATGTCTGAGGCTAACGCAGACTTTAATTTTGTTTTATAAACAGCTTTTTTTACTACCAACCTAAATGAAATTTATCTTGAAGTTCTATATACCATCAATGGGTGGCTCCAGAAACTGATTATCCATGTGTAAATACTATTGCAAAAAAATAATAAATACTCCAATTGGTGTGTAGTAGGATATTTGGAACTCAATATCACAGTATGAAACCCACACGCCCACCTATACACATGCTGTGAAATTGACACACCCACCCACCAATACACGTACGGTGGTATTGACCCACCTGCCCACTCATACACGCACGGTGGTATTGACCCACCCACCCACTCATACACGTACGGTGGCATTGACCCACCCACCCACTCATACACGTACGGTGGTATTGACCCACCCGCCCTACCATACAAGTACTTTTTATTTGAAATAGAATATTTCTTTTAGTTAGTTTTTAAAACCTCCATTATTTTAACCAATAATTTATAATGACAGATTAAAATGCATTCAGATAAAAGCTTGCGTCAATTGCTATAATCCACTCTTCTATAAAACAACAAAGTGCTGACAAAAGCTGCTTCCAGAGTTGCCATACGTGAATGTGAATAGAATAACTGTTAAAATCAAAATCACATATATCTATCTCCCTTTGGTAACAAAAGAAGCATTCTTCCAATGAAGTTCCCTATATTTTATTTCCTTTGATATTATTTAGTGAAAAGAATTATTGCATTATTGGTAATTTATGGTGATATCTAATTTACCAATTAGTGTCACTTTTGATATTAAATGTTACGATTTTTTTTCTATATTTCCCGACAGTTAAACTGTTTAAAAATAACGATTACGATAAGTTGTTTTAACTTTCTTATAAGAATATAACTTAAAAAATGCATAAGCATTTTTTCAATCTGTTAAGAGCATAAGAAAGTGAATGAAAATTAGTACAGAGTTATATTGATAGTCTACTTATTGTGGATGAGTTTTAAAAAATAGTTATAAAAAAAGAGAAGCTCAAGTTAACGATTGGGATTTTAAAATATTTTTACACCATTTAGTAAATATTATGGCTAATAATTTATAAAAGCTGAAAGTTTTAATAGTATATACCGTTGTTTTACAAATAAATTATCATCAAAAACTATTTTGCATAGTAATAAACACTTTAAAACAAGTAAACACTAAATCAACAAAAAACACCAACGGTATAAATAGGATAACTTAATAATGTAAGACATATAATCATTTTCGAAAAGCTCTTCTTATAACAAAGTACTCGAATGTATTACAATATATGAAAATTATAACCGTAAGCTACATTAGGCTTCCATGCTTTTCCAATAATAAAACTTCCGTCACGTAAATGTCTTAAATATTTTCACCAAAACCCCCTTTGAAGCCAGAGTAAAAGGCCACTGAGTGTTGCCTCTATCGAATAACTTGCCATTGCACACTTTCCATCCGGTTCACTGGCTGCTTTCACCTTTCACACGGTGAGAGGTCGTATTTTACCATCGTTTCCATTTGATTCCACACAACAAGAAATTTGCACGTTTTTGGCAGAGAAATAAATATTACAATATAACAACACTGTAAATTATATATATCAGATATATTATGACGTCACACCTGGATTTAATGCTCTGTGTTTTAAAATAAACGGTATTTTTTGTCTAGGGTTCATACTTATGGATATTTTTCAAAACACTGGTTGGATATACAAAAAATATATATTGAAGAAGAGAAATTCAATGTAAATGTGTAGGCAGTCCTTTTAAAACTATCACTATATAAGTCTCGTAATTTTTATCTAAATAAACTTTGAAGAACTTAATAATTATATTTTGCAATAACCAAATTGACGTATTTTGTTTTAATTTAACACTCACTAGACATAAAAAAGAGTTCTTATGAAACGATAAATGTATTGTTATAATCAATCATTTAATCAGAAATTGAATAAAATTAGTCGTGTATGCAACTAAAATAAGGCGTGTATGCAAATAAAATTAGGTGTGTATGCAACTAAAATTAGGCGTGTATGCAACTAAAATTAGGCGTGTATGCAACTAAAATTAGTCGTGTATGCAACTAAAATTAGGCGTGTATGCAACTAAAATTAGGCGTGTATGCAACTAAAATTAGGCGTGTATGCAACTAAAATTAGGCGTGTATGCAACTAAAATTAGGCGTGTATGCAACTAAAATTAGGCGTGTATGCAACTAAAATTAGGCGTGTATGCAACTAAAATTAGGCGTGTATGCAACTAAAATTAGGCGTGTATGCAACTAAAATTAGGCGTGTATGCAACTAAAATTAGGCGTGTATGCAACTAAAATTAGGCGTGTATGCAACTAAAATTAGGTGTGTATGCAACTAAAATTAGGCGTGTATGCAACTAAAATTTTAAATAGTCAAAATAATCCTAGGAGGTTTCGGTGGGTGGATGATCTAATGTATAAAGATTTTTCAGTGTAAGTTTGATGTGAAGCAGAGTTGAATGCTAGCCTGGACTGGTAGTTTGTATCACTGTTATTTACGTAATACCGAACTAGTTTCACTCCTTACTTTGTACGAATTAGTTTCCCCCACAACCAAGAGTATAGGTGAGGTAGGCAGAGTAAGGTTAGAAAAGGAGATCGACCTTTCCTTTGTATTAAAAGAACAAAGTTTCATGATAAAGCCTCCGAATAGCATGGTGAATAATCTATGGGTTTAAAGTTATCGTAACTCCGTCAGATATCCAAATTTACGTTTCAAAGAAATTTATCCAAATGTCTCGTGACGTCTTTTGTAAAATGTCTTCGTGTATGAACGATGTTGTTATAATTCTAACAAGACCACCTAAATAAGGAAATTAGTTTTCCAAGCCTGATGGTGAAGTTTTAAACTTTGAAACAGCTGTAGCTAACAGTTAAATTTGGATACCTGACAGAATTAAGGCAACTTTAAACCCATAAAATAAAGTTTACCTTAACTTCAACGCCTTATACTTCTTAAGTAGCAAAGGTATTTAATACTTTTTAGGGACGTATTCCAAAGTGGTAGAGGTACACTAAATATTAAATTGTGCTACTGCTTATTAGCAAGCAACAGAATTTAAAAGTTCATCTGCAACATTAAAAAAACATTAAAGAATAATAGGCCGTATTTATATAAACGTTATATAAAAGATATTAAACTTTTTTTTAATCATTACAAGTTTCAATGAACATTAACTTCATTATCATTTAAAATAAAGCGAAGTTGATCATTATTTGATGGTATAACAGCTCCAATATATTTATTTAGATGGCATTACTTGCAAAACTGATATGTTGTGCCATAGGGGGTTTATTCAATATTTATGACAAATTAAAAATATAAATGTCGAATAATGTCAAGACAATTTCTTTTGGCAGAAAAATACAAGTAAGTTTTTACTCTAAGAATTGTTTGTATTACTATTAAGAAACAGAACACCACTTTGTCATTTATGTTAATTTATAACAAAAGAATTACAATCGAATCTGTATGTTCCTTTGACAACCACGTCAAAACATTATTTACACAATAACCAGACGTTTTGCCCATGTTGTGATGTGGCATCCTCAGTTGTATCGCTGAGACAGAGATCGGTGAATTACCTTCCAGCTATTATAACAGGTGGTGGGGTGATACCACTGAGGATGCCAATCACATCATGGGTGAAACGTCTGGTTATTGTGTAAATAATGTAGATATCACCTTGACGTGATTGTCACCGGAAAATATAGCTTTTACTCATGAAACCGACCGCTTAAGCCAAATATCTAAGAATGCATGGCATAGCAAGATATAAAAGATGCATTTTTGCTTTTTTGTACAATTCCATTTGTATTTTATTATTGAAAGATTGAATATAATAAAGGGTTGGTATCTGTAGCTTTAATGGAAAAAGTATTATTAAATATTAATAGTTGCCCTCTAATTATGAATATTTTAAATCACACTAATTTACAATATTTAAATGTTTATAGTTACTGGGTTAATTTAAAGTTTTTATTAACTAAGGCTTACACGATATGATATACTATAATATATTTCATTATTATTACTTCATTGATATAATAGCCTTTTATTTTTTTATATGTAATAAGTTTAAGAGATAAAATGAATATGCCTTTTACGTAGTCCAATTATTAACAGAATGTATAACCTAAATTCTGTTTATATTAAGAATTAATGTTTCAAATTAAATTTTAAAATGTTGGGCACTTTTAATTTCTAATTTTTAGTTCTATTTATATTGTCTTCATAGATATATACCATTGACTATGCACTAACATTTATAATTTGTAATATTATAACTTGCACTACACATATATATTTTAGTGACTGGCTATAATAATATTGACAAAACATTCTGTTATAAAATAATGTAGATAAAAATACAATTTGATGAAAATTTACACTCAGTGAAATTATATCTTATTTTTAATATTTTGGAATAACTATAATATATTAATAAAAATAAATAAAAAAGTATGGTTGTAAATAATATATGTACGAGTATTTTGAAATATATATGTTTGGTTTATTTAATTACGTTACTACGTATTGATATGACAAAATACATTCTAAAGCCATAGGAGTTTATTTCTTACGGCTTTTGGGTGATTCAGTTTCAAAGTTGGGAATAACGAAATCAGGAGACACTTCACAAGTCAATTTACAGCTAAAGGTGTTTGGGGACTGTAACTGACTTGCTATAGGTGAAGTCATTGTACTGAATTACATAAATTACAGAAATTAGTGATTATTTAATTGTTTAAAAATCCATTCATAACTAATTATAACTAACTCCAATTATAACTGGTTTGAATGCAATGATTATTTTATTCAATAAATATTTTATTTTATAATGTTGATGAATTAATTAAAAATGTTTATTTAAGGCACATTTTTTGAGAAAAATATTGTTAAAAATAATAATTAAATAATAAAATTTAATAAGTAAACTTTACTTTACTATAGTTGAATAAATATCGTATTTATTTTAACGCAATTAAAACATAGCTATCAGAAAAATGTCTTTAACATTTAAAACGGCTCGAATGCAATTTTACACAGATGTTTAAAAATTTACACACCTTTGGTCAAATTTCTTTACAAATCATCACAATTTTGTAACTTAGTATGCATTCATACGTTTCATTTGTTCCAATAATAAGTAAGAATATTAATTTTATTTTTGTTTTGGAGTAAATTTTTATACAGCTAATAAATAAAGTAACTAATAATTTGCCAAAATAAGTTATTGTACACACTTATGTTAATTTTAGCATTATAAATTGCATAAGATATTTTCCCTCAATTAGCTTTAATAGTAAGATAATTAACAAGTGGTTATTGTACCTCATACATTAAACACATGTTCAGTATTTTACATAGTGTTTGGTTGAACTGAAATATCCCCACTACCATGACAAATGATATGGCCAATTATGGCTAGGGCCCTTAATAATCATGTTATCTTTGTCCTTTCGTATTCTTGGCTGAAACATAAAATTAGGTCAACAACGAAACTACAATCTGGCCTTGATTAAAATGTTTATATTTACAAAAACTTTACGTTCAACACTAAATGTTTTCCTATCATGTTCAAATGATATTCTTAACAGCATGTGTGTGTAGGGATATTGATATTGTGACCGTTTTTTAAATATTGTAGCATAGCTTGTAATATTACCTTACAATATAAACTTACAATGTAATAGATAAACAAGTTTAGGCTTATTTATTGTTGTTCATAAACAAATAATTACAATTATTAATGAACTTTGAAAAATGTGTAAGTATCAGTTTTATTTACGTAACTAATGGTATTTTAAATTGGACTCTTACTTTATTTATTTATTTCTTCACAAGACGCGATCGTCAAGATATGGGTGAATATGGATTTCGAATAAGTGTGATGAGTGTAGATGAGCGAACGAATGTAGTCATTGTTACAAACTAAGGCGGACTATTCCTTAGAAAGTGTCATTAATTAATAGCTCAAAGACAAATGAACAGCCGGTGATTATCAGCTGATCCTTCTCAAAATGTATTGACTCTGATTGGGATCGAACTGAGAACCTTTAGCACAAGAAGCTAGGATTGAACCAACTACGCTACCGTCCAATTTGTGGTAAACATTACACAAATGGTGCATTAGCAAACACAATACTACTGCCTTAAGTAATCAACTGAAACATAGTCCAGTGGTTATTGAGTTACAGTAAAAATTACAATTTTGTTTGTTATTAATTTTTTTAGCGTCTTTTTATTACGGTACAGTAGTGTTATTTTATTCCTTTGTTTTAGCTATTTAGCTACACATTTATAACAAATGTAAAGTTTCTATCTTAAATAGTTCTTGAGTTATAAAATAATTTGTAAAAAACACATAGACAGACAGTAAACTAGTCACAGACACATGTTTATATTGTGAAAAATGTTTATCTCGACCTAAGGAACAATTGTTGATGAAATGTTCCATAGAGTTCTGGGACACCCTGTGTATATATAAATATTTAACAAATTATGTTGAAGTACTCCAAAATGGCTTAATTTTGTTATAAGATGTTTTGAGTGCCAATAAATAAACAGGTCTGATCGAGTTAAACTCAGTATTATTTTTATCTTTCTTTTTTTAGATAATTATACTAGATATATCCATTATAATCAACCTAAGTACTGTCTCTATCTTGGTCTTAGGGCAGTTTAAATATGCAAAGGATGTCTGAAGATCTCTTTAGGTGAGTGATAAAAGTATTAAAACTGATTTAATTTTTATTTTTCTTCAATCTACAGTTATATCTTACATAACTGTACAACTTGTCACCTACCACTATGGGTATAGGATTATAAGTACCGGTAGTTATTAGAAAAACTAAATGTTACCTTAATATATATTTTTAAAATAAAAAAACTTATGTAAATTTGTATAACAGCTGCAGACTTTTTTCAAAAAAGTTGGGACGAATTTCACAACTGTAGGTGGAATAATGAGTTCTCTCCAACTGGGAATATGGAGGCTACTCTTTTAATGAGCTCTTCACTAAAAGCATTTCCTCGACAAATATCCCAACCGAGCTGCCTTGCTTAAACCCAGCTACCTCTTAAATGACCTACTTACATGTACTTTGTAGTCTTTTAACAACAATAAAATAGTACATCTTCTTGTGTTTCAAAAGCACTTTTTGAACAAAGTTTTAGTTATTATCCATGGTTAAAACATTGAACAGTTCCATTTTAAGAACGTACTACTGTTGTAAATAAGTTAGTTTTATAAAGCAATATACTTACATTGATGTTCGTTTGGCTTAATGTCACGACCAACAATACTGTTTGCAATCACTGGGTTGACAATTCACACATTGTGTAGTCCAACACAAAGGAAGTCATGCATTGATCACAGGAACAATGGCGTCCGTGACGTTATGGAGTGTGCTGGAACAGAAACCCATAAAAAGTATATTGTTTTGCTATCCAGATTTTATGTTTTAATAATAGGCAGTAAGAGGTTTACTGACATGGCATTGCAATGAACAAAATTAAATATGTTTTTGTTTTTCACAAAAAAACTTTTTAAATATTATAATACGAGTATATATTGTATTGACATCTAAATAAACACAATTTAGTCATAATATAATGCCTAAGATCGTAGAGCTGGCTCCCAAATTTGTTTTTGATTGATGCTATTGAAACAGATTACGTCGATATGTCTTTTATTATTGGTTTATTGTTTACAGGCCTGTGTATTTAACACTTTTTTCGTGCATGACCATGTTAATTCTCAAGGCTTAAGATGGATATATACTTTAAATAATCAGATGCCGGTATGGTTGCTCATATTACTGTAGCTTCGAATGCAGAGTGCATTGCCCAAGGTTCGAATCCTCACTGAGAAAATAGTTAATACTTAATACGTTGGATAAAGTTCATGGACAAGCAAGTACTTTAAGTGGGAAGTTAAGTTTTTTTTTTTTTTTAATTTAACGAGCTCGTTAATTTTGCATTTTATTTGTGTTTAGATATAAGATGAATTTGGCCTTACGTCAAAAGTTGTTTGTTAGATTCCAAATACCTGTTAGTGATTTACAATTAACTGACAGAATGACATCTGTATTTGTTTAGGGTAATGATTATAATTATCGTTATAATTATAAATAAGAAATTGTTATTGCGATGTAAAACCACTAATAAGGTAAATCGATTAAAAAATAAACCACTGGATATTGTTAAAAGAAAACTCTTACAATCTTGGTCATACTAAATATATCTCTAAATTATAACAGTGGGGTCTATTGGACCCCACTCAATTATTTAATGTATAACTTTTGATGAAACATTTTTTTATTCATACTTAGCACCCATGTAAATTTAGTTTTCGTTTGTTAACATTTTGCAATGGTTCAGGGATTTTTAAATAAACAGATTGTTTTATAATAAATATAAAAATTTATAGTGGGGTTTTGTGGACCCCACTGTTATACTTACGTGTAGTAGTTTCCGAAACATACTTCCGTGTTGAATGTTCGGAAACATACTTTTATTGTTAAAATATTGTATGTTTTTTTTAAAATCTTATATTATTATATTATGTATTGAACTGTGGCACGTTAGAGTATGTACAGAACATAAAGGGAAATCACATAAACAATAAGCACATAATTTAAAATAAAAAATTTATATATATATTTTTTTTAAATTAGTAATTGTGGTCTGGTGGACTCCACCGTTATAATTTTATGTACTAAAAATAGGTGTCATACTTGAAGAATATATTTTTATGGATGTGAATATTCTATTATCAGCAGAATCCTTTTTTATACAGGATTTGGCTCTAAAACAAACTACAATTAAATTTTAAGTTATATTGACTCTTGACTCACCACCTATGTTTACCTATGTTTATAAGGTGAAGAAGCGTCTTAGAATAATGAAAGTAAGGGTTGAATTATGCTGTTGAAACAAGCCGATATCGCTTATTCCAAAATAGGAAAAATAGGATGGTTATACCGTGCCGTTACTTCCTCAGTACTTGCTCAGCATTGATGGGGGGGGGGATTCAAAAAATACAAATCATGAATTTAATACAAACTTTACATATAGGCTTGAACAAATTAAAAGTTGTAAGAAACTCTATTATAAGCATAAAAAAATACTATAAAAATTTAAGGTTGTTACAACGTGCTGTTTGATTAACTAACCTATAGTTGTTTTATTTTAAAACTATCACTTAGACATACTAACAAATACGGTATGTACTTTATAGGCTAATACATAGGCAGCCTCCAATTTCTTGGTACCTTTAATGGAGTGTTTCGGCGTTATCACAAGATAATAGGGTCAAACAACACTGAGCGAGGCTGTTCCTTGGGTGGGTGACCATTGTTCCCCAAGCCACTGGATCTTCAGGTTTCAAGTGTAGAGAAGGCTTCTTAGCTGAAACTTCACCTGGTAAAATAATATCTTATTAAAATGTTGTGAATGATTGTGGGTACGAAACTGCCGTATTGCCATTTCATAGCTCAATTATCAGGAAATATGAAGTAATAATTTAAATATATATTTATTAAACATACATTACTAATTATACTTTTATAAGATTATATAAATAATTATTTACATAGTATTTTTATTAAACTACCTTCAAAGTAATTGATTTGGGTATTTGATTTTTCAACCTAGTATAATTGAACAGGTATCAACCTGTAATAGAGGAAGTTTATCCTGCAGCCACAACACTAGGGCCTCGAGCACTGTAAACAGAACTTACCACTAACACTTAGCCCCAAAAAGTGGGGTTTCATAAGTATGCTACAGTGGCAGTTTTGAATTTTATTACAGATTAATAGATATCAAATCTACCTTATTTTAATTCGTGACAGGCTTTCATGCAAAAATAAAATCTTATTTTTTATATAGTTATATTCCTCAGCACAACAAAATTAAAAAATAATACATTACATATTAATTACATTCTAAATTTACATACAATATTTAAAAATATTGTAATATTTTAAATAAGTGCACTTACTAAATTTTTTGTATTTAATTATGTGGCTGTAAAAGTATAAAGCCTGTATTATATCACTATATTTACTCAAGAAGAACTGTTATAAATACGGTGTAATACATAAGGCCCAACAATAGACAACCATTATTGGAACTTATAAAACAGTTTTTAATTAAGGTTTAGAAAGTTGGCAGTTACTTGAATGAAATCTTTGTGAAAACAGGTTTTGTTATCTTGTTCAAAGTTGAACAAAGATTTGTTGTTAAAGTCCTCATTAATACCGTTCGACCATTTAATTTTTCCTTTATTATCAAAATATTTTTATCGTCATTTGAATGGAGAAGATATAAATACCTTATATTTGGTGCGAATTTACAAACTTCTTATTACAAATGCATAACATCTTATGTCAGAAAAATTAATTAATGTTATCGAATTAAACAAATTTTAGAAGAAGATTTAGTTCCTTGTTTGGAATACATTAATACAAAATTTATGTTACCTGTGTATGGTAATATTTTGGGGTACAAATATTTTTAATAAATTTATGAATAAACAGATGGCAACATGGTCCTGAATAATCTCTTGTAATATTATGTAATGTTTAAATCCACATAAGATTATTCTGTTAAAGTAAAATTATTTTAAAAATCGTAATATATTATTTGTTGTTTCATGAGATATATTATTTTTAAACGTTAGTATCTCAAATGATTGACCATAAACTTTTATAATTTGTGGTTTTGAATAATATAGCGTATTTATTACTGTCAAATACAAGATGGTTTGTTACATTAACATCAAAGCACCTTACAGTTCTCTCGCCATTTAATTTAATTTAACTCTTCCTGAGTTACTTTTTAAGTTTGGCTTTATGCTGACTTCTTTAACAATACAAAGAAACAAATTTAAATCTACATACTCTGTGATTTTATAATTATTTCGTTATGTTTCTTATTTTGAATTAAAATGAAGAAACTATCTGTTATAATTTATTGCAATAGAACAATAATTGACGTTTCGCTTGAAGATGAATGTTCAATAACTTTATAGTTAATTTTTATTTATTTTTTGTAGGATGGAACGGTGATTTAAGCAATTTAAAGTTTTATTACATTTATTACAGTCTATAAAAATTGCGCACTAGTCCCTTTAAAGATATATGTACTTTTCTAATTGTTTACACTTTAAATTTAACGTCAAAAATATGGAAACAGCCAGTTAGTTTGTTTTGTACTGTTCTGTCAGTGAGGGAGGGGGTATTCATCTGTTCCTTCATCATGTATATTGTTCGTCCTTCCAATGTATTTGTACATCCTTCCTAAGTATATCATCCTAATAATGCCATCCTTATTATTAGGATCCCTGGCTGATTGTGAGTTTCAGAATTTAATATAAACACTCAAACTGGAATAATACTGTCCTCTGAAAACATTTTTTATTTTTTCACATTGGAGTCGAGTTCTATGTAATTTACCAAATGTGATTATTGTATAGCATATGAGTTAAAATATACAAAATTAAACAATTTATCTGTTAACTATGTTCTCATTAATTTTTAAATCTTTGTTATTCTACTGTAGTACAATAACCAAACTCTAATATGTCATATACAGGGAGGAAAAATATGGAACCGCTTTCACAACTTTTGTATGACTTGTAAAAGTGAAATCTTGCATATGATCATGGTTACAAAGAACATAGTTTTTGATACCATACCGACATTTAATCTTTACAGGGGGCAGCCCACGAGGAGTTGAACGAAAATCTTCAACGTAAGCCTGGGTAGAGTAGGTATGAAATGAAAGATCTGTTCAATAGAAATTTATTGCCGCAAACTGGACTTTCAAATACTTATCTTTTCCAGATTGGTGGTAATTTGAGTTTAAAAGTAGATAGCTTGATGAATATTATTTCTCCGCTATTCAAAAGTATTAAGTAAATTATACATTAAGAAACATAATTACAAAACAAATCAAACTATCACATTATCTATTGAAAAAAATAACGTTGTTATGAAAGCCTTTCCATAGTTTTTACATCGTGTATGTGCGCGTGCGTGTGTGTGCGCGTGTGCGCGAGTGCGCGTGTGCGTGTGTTCGTGTGTGCGTGTGTGCGTGTGTGCGTGTGTGCGTGTGTGCGTGTGTGCGTGTGTGCATGTGTGCGTGTGTGCGAGCGTGCGAGCGTGCGAGCGTGCGAGCGTGCGAGCGTGCGTGCGTGCGAATGTGCGAGCGTGCGTGCGTGCGAATGTGCGTGTGCGTGCGTGCACGCGCGCGCGCGCGTGCGTGCGTGCGTGTGTGTGTGCGCGCGTGCGTGTGCGTGCGTGCGTGCGTGCGTGCGTGTGTGCGTGCGTGCGTGCGTGTGTGTGTGTGTGTGTGTGTGTGTGTGTGTGTGTGTGTGTGTGTGTGTGTGTGTGTGTGTGTGTGTGTGTGTGTGTGTGTGTGTGTGTGTGTGTGTGTGTGTGTGTGTGTGTGTGTGTGTGTGTGTGTGTGTGTGTGTGTGTGTGTGTGTATGTTTACATGAACGGATAGTGTTACAAAAACTACTACTGTAACTAATACATCTTATGACTATAATATACTATCGGCTATGAAAAAGATTCCATACTATGGTACTTGTGTGCCTTGAACTTGAATATGGGACATGAAACACGCTGGTCTTTGCTCGTATCGGAATGCTGTTTGGTGTTCCTGAGCCAAAGATAGACGAGTGGACAAAGTGGGTAGACAGAAGGGGAGAGAGGGGGTTGACAAACAGACGGCTATCAAAGGCTTATTAACACAGAGATGCAATCAGGTCTGATTACACTTGAGCTACAATACCCAGGGTTTGTTTCAAGGGGTCTTTGAGAACACTTTACCAAAGACATAGTGCTAATTGTTTGTTTGAGTACGTTGAAGGAGTGTACAACCTGGAGTTGTTATGTACATAATGACTTTAACAACACCCTAAAATTTACATTTATACTTTATTTTTCACTAAAGAGCATGGCGTCCTATAACACTTATAAAACTAATAACACTATAAAGTCAAAAATGTCATTCCACCAATTTTTTCCTGATTACATTATCATGTATTGCCGAAGATGTCTCTATGGAAGGCTCTATGGTTATAAAACCCACCATTGTACTAGAAGTTACATCGGAAAGGAAATAATATTTATTATTTAAATAAAGGTAAGTGAACATAAGTTTAACTAGTATCGAAATGAATTATATTCTAGAAATAATACTGGTTTAGTTTACCTTTTTCTGTCGTAACAGTTCTTCAATTAAATTACTGCTATGTACATTTCAAAGCATCAAAGCTTCATCATCAGGCTTCAAAAACATCACTGTTTAAAACATTAAACACTAAAATTATAAAACATTTAAATATATTAAAACATGAGTACAGCACATTTGATGGCCAATATACACCAATTGATGACTAATGAGCAGGAAACGAACTCAAACATGTTACCCTACTCCCACTTGTTGACCTTGGACTTGAACTATATTAATTTTCTTCCTTTGTGCCTGCATGTTGTTTATTCGGTTGAACAGTACGTTAGACTTGTATTTTAATTTGTCATTGAAAATATTACTTGGATCAGATTTAAAAGCATTGTAAATATGGAGTTCTTCTATTGTAGTCATAAAATGTGATTTATTGCATTTATATAAAATTTCTAAATTTGTTTTCTAAACTTTCAGTATTATGTCTATTGGAAATCAAATGTTGATGGAATTATATTCTGTCAAACTTAAATTTAACTTCGTTAATAATACAATGTATTTACATACGGTAAAAATAATCCTTGTTTTATTATATATTTTACTTTATGCAAAACACTTTAAAAATCGATGAATATATACTAATTTCCAACCAAGTTAATACTTAAGCTTTAATTTTTACTAATAATTTAAATTTTTGAACTTTCAATTTGGTTTACGACACAGATTAATAAATTAGTTTAATTTTGCTTTGAGTATCACAAAATTCTTAATGGTTAGTTTTGGACAACGATGCCAAAAGAACATTGACTTATCTAACAAGATTTTCAAATTACTGTATGAATGTTTTATTTTATATTCATTTTCTTAAAACATAATTATATTTTAAAATTTTTATTTTAAGATTGGCCTTCACCAAAACAAATTTTCATTTTATTGGAACTGAACATTTTAAATATTTAATATATAAACCATTATGACATTCGAATTCTGATATTTAATTTTGATGAAACAATTTTGGACCTTAAGAGCCCATTCCAAAAACAATGATATTTTAGTTCATATTTTATAATAACCTGATCAAGATGATGGTGGGGACAACTAAAAATTAAGGGTGTTCAGGAGAGATAGATATATCTTCAATTAATAAATCACGCAAGAAATTTGAATATTTTCTTCAGTCTATCATATTTTGTTGATTTTTCAAACAAGGCGGCTATATGAATGTTAGTATATTTATTAGTTTAATTGGTATCGATTAATTATAAGTATGAACTGCTCCGTTATATTCTAATTATGTCATCGTCATTAACAGATCAAGAATACTTTTATAGAGTTAGTCCCAAAGTTAATATCGTCTTTGTACTGATTGACGAGTTATCTCGAAGGCGGTGGTGTTGGATTTATTCTTGCCATCGACGTGGATACTACTAGAGAAGTTTGAGGTGTCCATGAGGAATGGTAGTCAAAGTTCGGATTTTAAGTAGGGGAGAGAACTGAGTGTCAGACTTGTCAGTTAGCTGAAAACCAGATCAAAACTACGTGGTTCGTATTGGTACGTTTAGTGTTTTAACCACTAAATTTAAGATAGTTCAATACCATTAAATAACTAGCAAACCCACTTTGTAAGCTAAGCAATATTTCGCGTGTTTTAAAGTTCATTATACAGGGTGTTCATAAATTACGAGGACGGTTGAATATTGTTTAGACCGTTACAGATAAAGATACAAAACTTTACACATTGCTGCTGGACATAAAAAAACTATTTTACCGTGTATTCCGTGATCCACTACCTTCGTAGGGGGTCGGTCCACTAGGGAGAAAATTTTTAATATAAGCATAGGTCGATATGCATAACATTTTAAAAGGCTTAGCTAGTAGAACATCATACCACAAATTACACTTCAAAAAGCTAATTCTGAACAATATGGTGGCACTCGAAAGTTTCTATACTGATCTTATGTTCAAGTTTTTAAACCGCCACCATTTTGTGACAGATAAAGCTTTTGATGTGCGGTTTGCAGCATTTTTCTATGCTTGACCAGCCCTTAAAAACGATGTGCATATCAATCTATGTTTACTTTAAAACCTTTCGACTTAGTTTTGGAGACCGTTCTCATAGAAGAGTAGTAGGACACTGAATACATTTCAAAGTAGCTTCTTTAAACAGTAATCATGTGGGAAGTTTTGTAGATTTATCTGATATGGTTACAGTAAAATCAAGTCGTTCTTCAACATACCCATAAGATCATTATTGAAGCTTTCAAATGCCGCCATTTTGTTCATAGTTAACTTTTCAAGATCTAATTTGCGGCATGATGTTCTACTATTTAATACCTTTAAAATAGTATGCATATCAATCTATGCTTACATTTAATATTTTTCTTCCGACTCCTTGTAAGTAGGCCGTTCCTCTACGAACGTAGTGGGTCACTGGATACATAATAAAATAGCTTTTTACGTTCAGCAGCAATGTGGAAAACTTTGTAGCTTAATCTGTAACGATCTAATTAATATTCAACCGCCCCCGGACTTTTGGAACACTCTGTATGGTAATTGTAATTAAAAGCAACAATTGCATTTTCTGTAAATTATATCAGTAGTCATTTATTTTAATAATTAACATAATATGCACTTGAATAAGTGGCTTTAATAAAACCAAATAAACTTATCATAAAACAATTTAGCTTCGTGTTAATGTACCTATTTCATATTTATACGCTTTAAAAGGTTCTAAATTATTGTCACTACTTTTTAGTTAGTTTTTGACAGAAGTAAATAATATACATCAGCCAATGGACATTATTGAGTTTATGAACGATAAAACTAAAAAGTTATTTTGAGCTGTACATATATACTATATTTTTGGGGTAAGGAATATTAAAAACATAGTGAATCGAATTTAAATGTACTATATAAGAAGTATTATCTAAACAATTACTCAAAAAACTTGATAGTGGTAAATAAAAAAAAAAAATAGTTTACATTTATTTCACTCGATATAAATTGTTCTCATCTTAACAATTTTTCAAAATATGTAATTAACTAATGAATTTCACATATGTATTAATTAATTTGCATTACATGTTTATATAAGATCACAATCCATAAAATTATATTTGAAAGAACATTGAAGAATTATTTCTAATGTTTAATGCCATAAATGTTTGGCTCTGTAGAATTTTTATTGTAGTTAACTTTTAAACATCAAACAATTACCTTCATTATTCAAACATATTTCTAATATCTGAATAGTTTTCAGATAAAAAAACACAAAATAGTGACATTTTCAACCCAAAACAGTGACATTTAAACAGAAAATAGTGACATTTGTAACACAAAATAGTGACATTTACAACACAAAATAGTGACATTTACAACACAAAATAGTGGCATTTAAAATACAAAATAGTGACATTTACAACACAAAAGTAAATAAATTTTGAATGCATTAAATCAATTGATATATTATATATTATAAACCATAAATTGTTTATATTTTTAAACTAGAAATTTTTAGTTTTATAATGAGATAAGTTTTCCCAAAGTCTATATTACAATAATTCAAATTATAATTCCATAACTAGATGAATTCCTTAAAATAAACTTTGGTCCAAATATACATAATAAATCTATTAAGGATAAAATTATGTCATTATAACGATTGCCACGCTCTGTATTGGAATAATTTTTAAATTGAGGGTTTCGTAAAATGACTTGTGTCCAACTTGTGATATATGATTGAGTCAAGTAAAGATTAAACAAAATTATTATTACCTCCTTACAAATTGCTTGAAAAAAGGTACATAAGCCAAGAATTGCATATCTGGATATATGTGAGATATTTATATATGGGACTAAATAAATGTTATATTGATCTCCTTCTCTCCAATATTGGACAGTAATGATAATTATTTATCTTATTTGTTCAACAAGAGTAATTTTTGAAGTGGTCGTCCATACAATTTACTAAGATGTTAATAGTTGCTTATGATATTGCAGATAAAAATAAAAACTCAGGTTACTTGTACAAACCATAGGCTATGTTCATTATGACATTTATTGAACTAACTATTAAGAAACTTAATGCAATCCAATATATATATAATTGCTTTTGTTTAAAAAATTACAAATATTTACCTATGTATTTTTATAGTATCAGGTTAGACCTGATAAGATTCACATTTTTTTAACTAACTCAAATAATGGCAAAGAAAGGTATGTTTGTAGAGAGTAAATTAAAAACTCATCTAAAACACAATCTTGGAAGCAAACTCACGGTTCCATGGTCTTTAATTAGTAGTAAATAGAAACCTTAAGAATACAGTTTATTAATTATAAGTGTTTTTATAAAAAAAAAATAAAAATATTACTACTTCGTAATGTATAATAATTTTTTTATGATATATCTGCATTTGTAACGGTTTTGTGAAATAAAGGCTTAAATAAATTTATAATTGTTGTAAATATATTTAGTCAAT
Source organism: Stictocephala bisonia (assembly GCA_035578905.1). NCBI lineage: Eukaryota > Metazoa > Arthropoda > Insecta > Hemiptera > Membracidae > Stictocephala > Stictocephala bisonia. The sequence continues at coordinate 1,126,720 of JAQJVL010000071.1, forward strand.
CCGTTTTAAGTTATTTATTAAACATGTTTACTAACTTTATTGATTATATGACTATTTTATTCATCTATAAAATATGTAAAATAAATTGGTTTGAAAAGTGTTGTTGGAATGGAAGTTTTTAACTGAGTTTGTACGATTTATGTGGTTTTTATTAAGTTTTTTTTTATTTATGTTTATAATGTTCTTACTGAAATAAAATTAGATTAGTGCTACAAATCTTGTGCAAAAATCTGCGAACAGAAAATACAAGAGATTTGAATACCAATACACTCATGTACCGTACTTAAGAAATAAAAACCTCTACAATCATTAGTAAAAAACCTTTTGCAAACTAAATGGTTACACATTTATAAAGTTGTATTGAACAATAAAAATGTTCTGCTAGTGAGGTAATTGAATGATTCGAATCAAATCACTTTAAAATTCAATAAAAGCTTCAATTTACTTTAACATCTAAATTGTTAAACCTGTGAGATAAATTTATAAGAATTCTAAATTAATGTATTCTTTCGTTTAACTAAAATTGTACTTAGTTGGGAAGTTAATAAAGATAAAAAAATCAAGAATATGATATAGTTAATATTACTTGACTTTACAGTATGTTTTTACAACAAATGTGCACCTTCCAGTGGAAGATGAGTTCAGTTGAACTCTAAACTATTTTACCTTCAATTAGCAACAAATAGCCAACTGGTTATTTTCTTCCGGTGAAAATGGTAGACAAAGTATAATAAAATATTTAGTTTTACCGTGAAGTGATCTATAATAGTTTAAATTATAATATTTTTAAACAAAAAAAGCCATTTAGCTTTGTTTTATAAAAACAAAGCCCTGCAGGGGAATATCCCTGGAGAGGCTTCCATCAACTCCTTTACATAATTATGACTCGGAAGTGCCATTAACTAAGTGGAGACCTCGCCTTAGTGGTTTGTAGTGGTGACTTACATTAATACATTACGTGAATACCAAATAACGAGTTGTAAAATTCGATTTGTACATTTGTTTAAGGTCTTTTTTTAAGTGTTAGTAGTTGAGTACCTAAATATAAACTGTTTAAACATTATTAAACCTAATGATTAAAAAGTTTAGTAATGATTAAACTGTACCTAAACCCGACATTACACACTTTTTAATAATTATTAATATAATGTTTTGTTTTAATAATTCTTAATACAAATGTTGAAATATATCGTTATCGTATTGATACGCAAGCATAGCAAATAAGCATCGCAAACCAGCATTGCAAACAAGCATCATAAATAAGCATCACATACCAGCATTGCAAACAAGCATCGTAAATGAGCATTGCAAACAAGCATCGTAAACCAGCATTGCAAACAAGCATCATAAATAAGCATCGCAAACCAGCATTGCAAACAAGCATCGTAAATAAGCATTGCAAATAAGCATCGCAAACCAGCATTGCAAATAAGCATCGCAAACAAACATAGCAAACAAGCATCGTAAATAAGCATAGCAAACAAGCATCGTAAATAAGCATAGCAAATAGGCATCGCAAACCAGTATTGCAAACAAGCATCACAAATAATCATTGCAAATAAGCATCAAAAACAAGCATCGTAAATAAGAATTGCAAATAAGCATTGCAAACAAGCATTGTGACAAGCATCGTAAATAAGCAACGTAAATAAGCATCCTAAATAAACTTCACAAATAAGCATGAAAAATATGCATTACAAATCATGTTCTTTTTTGGAAAATAAGAAAAATTAACAGACAATACTAAGCATGAATAATATTTTTTATAAATACACTGGAAACATTCTGAAATCAATAATTTAAATATTTTCCTATAAAAATAATTTCTATTCGTGGGCAGTTCATAAAATGTATTTTAGTATTTTTATGCTAATAATAACTTATTATTAGCATAAAAATCTAATAATAAGTGTATCTTGGATATTAACAGTTGTTTTCAGTTATTTATTCATTTATTTAGTTATACTCAGACACAATTTTAGATGTTAGAATACACAGAAAAATCCAAACAAAGCCTGTGTATTTCATAAAACCATCTATTATGAAAATATAATTCTAAAAATGAAATACAAAGGCATAATTAGTACATAAAATAAATTTTAAATTTAATTAGAGCCTATATTCCATTTTCTGATTTTTGTTGGCCAAATTATGTCTTTTAATTGTTACCAAGTTATTTTATTGTAAATTACCTTACAACTCCTAGTATAATTTTAATAACGTCTCAGACAGCGTAAGGAATGCTTTGCATTATACAGTAAATTTTTTTAAATTTTTTTAATAATTCTAATAAATCGTAAAAAACTTATACTATCATAACAACCCTAAGTTCTATTATTTGATCAACTGTTAGTATTTATTGAATATACTGAGTTAAAAATAATAATCAAAGGATAGGGGTTTTTTATAATTTGTTCAGGTAAATTCACCTCATGGAACTAGTTTAGTAGTAAAATTGAATTTGGACCTGATCAATGCATTTTAATAAAGATAGTATCGTAAAGATGTTATTATTATAATATTTTGTTTATTTTTTCGCAGATTGGTAATTTTATTGTAATAGAGCTACACCACGTTTCCAACTAATGACTTATTCATGGAGCTATAGCTCTCAAGCTCCGTCCATCAGCCTTTTGATGGAAACACATTTGATAACTATTCTAAATGAAAGTATAATATAATTGGTAATGTTTTGTATAAAATCATAAATACAATGTATTTTAGTTTATTTTGTATCTTAAAATATAAAAAAACAATTGTTGTGTAATTTAAGTTTTCGTTTGGACAGTAATTTTGCATTACATTAATTTCATTATTGATATACAAACTGTTGGATATTTCTGTAAGAATGTCTTCTCGTTCATAACAATTAGAAATGTAACCTTTATGCTTATACTTTTCATTGTTTATTTTATACCAATCAAAAATAGTTATACTATTTCAAGCAGAGTCAAAGTTAGTAAGAATATGTAAAAATCAATGTTCGACTATTTAAGAGACTTAATATAAGTGGTCATAACAAGATTTTAATATTTATTTGTTTAGTATTTATTTTCCTAGGAGTGTAATGACCTTGCACATTCTTGAATTAAATTTAGAATCAATATAACTCGTTGCTAATTTTAATAGTTTATCAAGTTAACTTAATAAACATACCATTTTATTTGTAATCGTGTTGCCAAACCAATTTTCAGGGACGAATATTGTTTTTGTTGGAATATATTTTCTTTTATTAGAATCAGTGTTTATTACTATTATTGTTTTTTTCAGAATAAACTATTGACTGAAGAAGCAGTGAAATTTGAAATTAACTTAATTTAAATAAATATAATGAGAGATATAATATTTGATATATTGTTATTAAACTATAATATATGATTTTATACCACAGATTAGAGGTTGCGATTTTTTATGATTATTTCTTTAATAAATGAATGAATAAATGAATAAATGAATAAATGAATAAATGAATAAATGAATAAATGAATTTATTCCATCATAATCAGTACAAAGTTATAACAACCTGCTCTTTTCTTTCGTATAAATATAATATTTTATTTAGTTGAGGTATACATTAAAATTATTTCTGTTTAATAAACCTATTTAAAATACCATCTTATTTTTATATAAATCAATTACATGCAAACAAGTTTACTGTAAGGACAGTTACGAAAAGATTATTTAAAACTCAACTCGTATTTAATGTTTTAAATTTTGTACGGTAGCTTATGAAAATATCAAGCCTATTTATTGTTGTAGCTATATGATATCGCACATTCAGATAGGTCGGTTACTGCAGTATAACTCACGTAGAACGATGGTCGTATAACACACTATCTGACATTGACAACGGTTGTGATATATCTGTCTGAAACGTGTCTCCCGTTGCACTTACTCCCTTTATCCTGTAAATGGTAGACTTTATCTTTGGAAGTAGACTATAACATTTACGTAAACAATGGTATAAAACCTTAGTATAAATTAATTGTTTTTACTATTACTACATGTGTCTGTCATATTATAATAATAAGCACAATATAATATTTATGGTTATAAATTATGTCATGTTACTAATTTAGGGTTTAGTAACTGAATTAGTAACGATTAACAACATTTTAAAAATATTTAAATGTCGTATTAATTTATTGGAAGTTATGTACTGTGTTATTATAAGTCGCCATTAACTAAGAGGTGTTCTCCACTTAGTTAATGGCACTTCCGAGTCATAATTACGTAAAGAGGACGATGGAAGCCTCTCCAGGGATATTCCCGTAAATTACAGTGTTGATAACGTTGAATTACAACACATTTATGGTGAAAAAATCACACTTTTTTACTAATAGGTCCATTTTACAGTAAAACTAAAATTATTTGTTACGTCTTTCAGTTTTGCAGGGATTTTAATAATATTGACATTAGCTACTTGTTAAAAAATAATGTACAATTACAATTGTAAATACTGTATAATCGAAGTTTAGGGTTAATTTGGTTACATATTCTAGAGCGATTTGCAAAATGTTTCCAAAAATAAATGTTACAGTTAAGTTACGTATTGTTACGTATAACAAATCCTTAAATAAGTCTAAACACTAACTCGTGAACTAGCAGAAAAACGCTAATTTAACTATTCTTCTTATATTGGTTTTCATTTGCTTCTATTTAACAGTCAAATGACATTTAATGGCATATTACTCCGGTTAGTAAATTTAAAAAAAGCAATAGTTAATCGACATCAAATATATTTCAATAATTTTATTTCGATGGACAAAAAATAATTAGTTATGAACAAGGTTTCCCGTCAGTATGCAGCCAAAGTACAGGTTATTTTAAAGGTCAAAACAAATAAAATTGTCATGTGAACATATGGTCTATCTCAGTCCGTTTTCCGTCAATCAGTATGTATGTAATTTTTACAAGTAGCTTAGTATCTAAAAAGTTACTCAAAATAAAAGCAATACATAATCCTTAAAAATTTCATAAATTTATTTGTCTACTAATAATAACACAATTATTTGGCCAGGAATAATCTTAATTTTAAAAAATTTCTATTTCTCAGTTAATCGTTGTCCGATCTTTAAAATATTTACACCATAATGCGCGAGACTATATTTTCAAAAAAATATTTTTTTCATTGTACAGGTTCTCATTATTATTTAAGATTTTAGAGATATTTAGATTTAAATATGCAAAACAGCCACAATTTTGAAAAATATTAGTGCACTGAAATTAAACCTTTGAAGAATTAGTAAATAATAAAGAACAAGACTGATAGTAATTTTCATGATTATTTTCCCTTTAGTTCAATTTCAAGATATTAAGCTTTTTATAAAAATTACATAGATATTCTCATTGTACTTTAACTATACAGACGAATGAAGAGTGAGATAGACCGAATGTTCACGTAACATTTTTGTTTGTTTTTTGTTTGACCTTTGCAATCTTCTTAAATGTGGCCACCTAAAAACACCATAAATAATAATGATAATTTTTATACTACTTAAGAGTAAGTAACTATCGAATGAATTAATTTGAATTCCACAGGGTGAACGTTTTAGAAGTTGAAATAAATTAAGGCTATTCATTGAATTGCAAAGTGATTTTATTCAAATCATTCAATTACCTCACTAGCAGTTTTATTGTTTTGTTCGTCTACAGCTGTTAAAGTTAAGTTTGTAAAGTTTTACGCCGTTTAATTGTACAGGTCTATTAAGATATATGAGTTTTTTGGAGTCTTAAGTCTTAAAATCTGTTGAAGTATCTTTAAGCTAGCTTTATTACAATTTGCAGCACTAATTTAATTTGAAAGCTTCTTTAATGTAATAAAAACACTATAAATATTAAAAAAGGATGAATAGTACCGATTCTGATAGTAAACTTGTTTACTCAAATGAATTTTTTATGTAAATATCTTGTGAAATGCTTTTTCATTAATAAATATTTTTCTAATTAATAAATAAAAAGTGTCCCTGTTGTTCAGTAGGTGATGTCCCAGTGAATTTCATAAAAAAAGTTGTAATAAGTCACCTTGTAAACTGTATGCTGTATATTATCTGACGTGTGAAACTTCTTATTTTTGATGAAAAGTAAGAGTGTGATCATTTTCAAATAAAACAATCTTCCAAAGTTGAAAAAAGCTTTGGCTTTCAAGGCTTGTGTATTTCATTTCAAAAGTTGATTTTTTAACACACAGCTGTCCTAAATTGGTCTGCCCTTTTAAGGGTTAAACGTTTTATTTGTAGTCCTGTGAAACTCGCCAATCTATAAATGCATTCCTGTATTGGATGCCAGTTAGATGGATACATCACTAAAGAATGTTTCAATAGAAACTATTTTATTCGAATACAATCTCATTTTAACAACCTCTTTGTCAAACACATTTCAAAGGTAAATCATTAAAAAAAATCTGAGTGACGCCCTCTAATAAATAACTAACAAAGTAGTGATTTACCAATATTTACAACGATTCCAAATTCATCATTAATTTATTATATTGTTACTTTTGTACTGTCTAAAATATTTATGATTTGTAGATTTTTTCAACCGTCTATCTCACAAAATAAAATTAATGTATGAAGTTATTTTATAAATTAAAGGCACATCGTACATTTGTTGTAGATTAAAGGCACATCGTACATTAGTTACTTTAAGTCAGTAGTCATAGTTAACGAACTGTTTTGAAATGAAAACTAATGAAAACTCGTGGAACCGTGAGTTTCCTTCCAAAATTGCGTTTGAGATGAGTTAGTTTTTAATTTTCTCTCTACGAACATTCCTTTCTTTAGTACTATTGAGTAGCCTAAGAGAGCAAAATGTAAATTAAAATGTTATCCTTATATTAAAATACGTTTTTAAGTATTTTTAATTTTGTAAAAAATAGCTATGATTAAATGATTGAACCAATTAAATCTCATTACATTTTTGAATGAACATTACATTTTTGTCACTAGCAAATTGGCTAACTACATTTTCAGTTAGTGTGATCAGCGGAAAAAATTAAAATAATTTAAAAATTTGAATCGATTGAATAATTAATAAAAAAAACAATAAATCAACATTTGATTAAAATAATTGTATTATCAATACTTATCAATTATATAACCAGTTACAGTAAAATTATCTGAATTTTGTAAAGTGACAATGTAAAAATCAGCTTGTATAAGAAGGTTGATATAACAATCAATGTCTATTATAATAACCACACTCATGTCTAGTACAACTGTCTAGAAGTAGCTTAAGTTAATAAGAAACATTCTTGTAACTATTATTTATGAAATAATAACGTACTTTTGATTTAATTTTACTTATTCGGTTATTTGAAATTCGCTGCAAATGAGAACTCTTTTGTGTCATTTGTATTATATATGAAAAGATTGTTTTTAGCAAACTGTACTTGAGTACAGTACCGCTACTATGCCATAAACAGCTGAAAGTTTACTTAATTTAAAATCATAAATTACTTCAAAGGATTCAACATATTTTCTTGAAGGTGGTGTAAATATCACCAATTTTTGGTATTATGTTATATTTTACATAAACACAATTATTTAGCGATGAAAGACGATTAATACGTTAATTATGAAATAAATTGTTTAACCCTTTCGCTTCCAAGAATTTAATCAGTGGTATATCTAAAAAACATACTTCTGACAAACGATACCTCAGAGGATCCCAGGGCCAAATTAGGAAATTTGCAGCGGTTCAATAAAAAATGTACATAACATTTAATGATGATCCAACTTTTGCCATTTTATTTCTTATACTTGTAATAACCTAATGTACACAAAAATTTAATAAAAATTATGTTATTTTTGTATGGGGGAAAATAATTTTAAAATGAATTTAAAAAAGTTATTTTGTTAGTTTAAGATTTCGTTCTACAATAAGAATATAAGAACAAAGTCCCACGTAATTTAAATTTATATGCCTAGAAACATAATTAAAAAATGAACACATATACAAAAATTAAAATAAACACGTACGACTCAGTGAGCAAGATCCGATGGCTGACGAATCTGTCTAATTATGTTGCGCCACAGCCACCTAAATCAACTTTCGTTGTTGCTTGGACGCTGTAATAGAAAACATAAGTTGTTTCAACACACTAGTGTGATAAAACAGTTTTTTTCTGATCATCCCAATACAAACATGTTACAAGTTGATAACATAATATATATTTTATATTTCTTTTTTTCTAATCGTCCTAACATTCGGATGCAGTATAGATTAGGAGGTACCACTGCTGTCCGATAATTCGGACGTAGTATAAATTAGGAGTTACTTTTGATATACCAAAAGCTGGAAGCTGGAAACGATGGAGTTATTATTTAAAGGTTTACCACAGTACGAATTTTATAGGTTCAAATATTTACTGCAGTGAAAAAATTAAGTATATATCATATATTTTATTCCAAAATGAATACTGGTTAGTTATGCTCTGATTCACACATTTATCTATAGATAATTGATGTTTGTACTTATTATAGTGTAATTAATTGTATACTAATTACAATATTTTTTATAAACACAAATTTTCTTCTTGAAATAATGTTTAAATATTGTAAAGTTTCAGATGTCTGAAATTCAAACTAGTCGGTTGCTTGTGTTACCAAAATTGAAGTTTTGGACCATTAAACAAAATACTTTTTAAAGATATAACACTCAGTTTACATGCTCAATGACAAAAGCAACTCTCCTCCAGTATATTAGATTTTATTTGAATTAAAATAATTTTTAGTGTAGTTTTTTTTATGTGAACAAAATGAACTTTATTTCTTCATACATATACCACAATATCATAAAGAATCACAACTATATCTCACACTTAAATACACAAATACAAAAAAAATACTTGAGCAGAATCCAATAACAGTGCATAGATAAATAAAATTAAAATTATGTCAAGCTGAAAAAAGTTCAATTCTCCCTTAAAATGTTTGATTGGAGAAATTCATACTTAAATTACACGTAACTATAACAGTGTTTAACAGATACAATGAAAACAAAGGTAAAAAATATTTTTATATAGTAATTAAACAAACGGAAAATGTGTTTCATTTAATAGTTAAAATATCTGAGTTTGTCCAGAACAATAATACAATAATAAATAAAAGAGAACTATATAAAATAATGAAGTGAAAATTAATGATTAACTATTAAAATAATAAAAAAAATGTTGAATATTTTTTAATAACCAATAATGAAGCTTTCAGTTAAAATGAGATTTATAATTTAAATTTTAATATATGTTGTCATTTTTGTAATTTTTTTATTCAATAGAGTTTAGAATTGAAGAAGTTCCCAAAAAATGAATTTGTTTACTTAATGTTATATATTTTATTTGTTTACTTATAAATTATATTTTAAATTACAATTTAAAATATTTTCAATTATAAATCAATAATAAATAGATAACAGCAAAACTTTTTGAGAGAATTTGTATTTTCAAATAAAAAATAAATTTGTTTTTGAATTTGAATTTACTAAATATATGTTAGGTGCAAGAAAGCTGTAAGTTTTATTATAGAATGGAAATGAGGGTTAAGGTATTTAAATAATTTTAATTATTCTTATTTTATTTTGAGTTTTTGCTTCTACTAAAATATATTTTAAGCACTTTATTCGCATTAAGTTTCCCTAAATGTAATATTTTTAAAGAACCTAAAAGAGGATGTGCAGAACCAGTTTTATTACCTCAAGAGAATATTCCGACAAATTTATTTTGTATTAATTGGTTTAAGATCCGTAATGTATGTGCCACCCCAACATATAATCTTATAACTAACTCTACTATGAACAAGAGAAAATACTAAGTTCCTAACATTATTACAAATACTATGCAGAAAATAAAATTCCCTAAAAAAAAATACAACTTTTTTAAATTAGTCAAATGTAATTTCCACGTCAACTCTTTGTCTAGTGCAAGCCCTAAATATTTAGTTGATTCCACATTACTCACTTCAGTAAATTCCTCACTGCAAACTTTGTTTACGCTGCGTAACAGATGTATACATGATTTCATTTTTAAATATACGATTCTCTCAGAATAAAATTTATAAATATATTTTTTTCAGAAGTCAACACCATTTAATTTCTAGTAACCCATCACCTGAGCGCACATAGATAAGCACTTATCATAATGCTAGTTTCTTCCTAGGTATCTCCTAGATAAAAAAAATAGAGTATCATCCGTATAACTGATTATATTATGGAATTTAGCATCAAACCAATTCTTTTATGCATATTAAAAACAAGATAGTGGCCAAAAATGACCCTTGAGGTACTACACACTTCTTCCACCAAACTTACTTATAGTCCCAGTTACGCTGACACATTGTTTCCTATTAATTAAATAGCTTTCAAACCAGTTTATAACAAATCCCCCTATACCACATCCTACATCTTATTTAATAGAAGTTTTTTTAACCATATAAAACGCTTTTTTAACATCCAAAAATAGACCACTCACTAGTTTGCCGTTGTTTATTCCATCAATTATGCCTATTAACTGACATAAATAAATAAAGTTAATCAAATAGTTGATTGAAATATATCGACGTAAAAAATAATGTACTTATGCAATATCAACAGATTTGTGTTAATGGTTCTTTAAAAATTAATTTAAAAAAAATCATAATTTGTGGTAAACAGAAACTTAACTAAATGTTGATTACAATTTTAGGTGAAGGTAATCTTGCACACCCTACAATCTTAGTGTAATTAACACCTCGCCATTTGAATTCAAGGACCGAGGTGTTGGGTTTGAAAAGAAGTTAAAAACATCTTCAGCTTTTATTGATCTTACAGCGGCTTATGACACAGTATGTAGTAAAGGTTAGTTCTACAGCCTCCTTCCTTGTCCTTTCTTTTGCGACTTTTGTAGTCAATGCTTAGTGCCAGCCTAATAAAAGTTTATCTCGGTCATGAAGAAAGCTCTTTTAGACAGCTGAAGGATGGTCTGAGTAGACAATACAGACAGCTGTTGAACTGTATTGTCAACAGCTGTCTGTAAACACAATCAGCTGATTGGTTGCTTTCACTGAATCATCTGAACCAACAGTACGTTTACGTTCGAAAAACAATTGTACACATTTTTAATGTATTTTTTAAGTATTGATTAAACATATACCACTTCATATATTATCAACCATAAAACCGTAATATGTAATACTTATATTATAATTTAGATGTGTTGAGTGACGTTCACATCTATCGTATTTCTACCAACACGTCTGATTAAAAAACTGTTTGTAATTATGCTCTCAATTAAGTTAAAAAACCAAAAGGAATGAAATTATTTTATTAATGAAGATACTATATTGTAGTACCTTATAATAAGTACATTTTCATTTAGAGAAAATGATGTTTTTTAAAATACGTTTACAAAAATGGATATTGTCGGGGGGGAGGGGGATGAATTAAATATTTAAATGAAAATTTTGATTTCAGCTATTGAAAACTAATTAGATGTGTCGCCAATAAAATATAACAATTCTATTAAAATTTACAAATAAAACAAAACTACTCATAAATATTCACTTCTAATAATAATAAATAATACAAAAGTATAGTTTACAAAACCACGTCTTAAGATTTTTAAGTTGCTTACTTCAAATATGATGTTCCAATGCATTTCTTCTCTTGGATACTTCTTCTGAAGCAATACTAACCTACAAAATCTCTTTGCAGGGTTTAATTTCTCACCTAAATTCTCAACCCTTTGAATGAGTTTTCCTCGTTTCTGTAAATGTCTCATTACATGCCTTATATTGAAAAAATAAGCTATTATACTCTGCTCAATATATAATTTATATACATTTTTTACAAATTCTTTTGGTAATAAATAGTATAACTAGTTTCAGTTTGACTGATTAGTACTAAAAATAACCTGTAACGTTCAAAATATTACCTTCATTTTAAGTCTCTCTATAAATATTCTTAATGAGGTGTTGCCTTGTAAAGAAAAAATATATTAACTGATTCTTAATGTTTTCAAGTTTTATAAACAACTACAAGTCGTTTACTTTTCACCGTTAAAGTTATTCAACTACAGTCCTTTGAATTGTTCATGAAAGTATCAGCTAACCCGCAGTTTCTGGAGCAAGAAGTCTTAAGATATCTTGAAACACTAAACTTATTTGTATAACTAAAACAATGTAACGTTAAACTCTTATTATTAGTAGTGATACTACTTAAATAGAGTGAAACAAATTATAAACTAATTATTTGAGTATATAGAAACTGATATATTTATTAATTTTTAACTTTTTTATCCCTAGGAGTATTCGTGATAGAGTAAACAACATAAAACTAGTCTTTTTTAATAAAAAAGAAAGAATTATAAAGTTAACAGAATTTATTTTTAATATTTTAGATTCAATACACTTGTTTTTTTCTACGGGTTTAAATATTGTATAATTCCTTGGAAAATACAAATTGTACATTACGATCTAATATTTTGAAATTATATTTATATTTTAAGTACAATATATTAAACATTTTTAATAATTTTAACAGAAATTACTTCCGCCTGGATCAACCATTTTAAGTCCAGTTTACGGCATTGTTTTCAATTTAACTAGACCTTTATAATGATGTACAAATAAACATAGGCTACCATTAAAAATTTGTTTATACTCCCAACGAGCCGTCCCAAAAGAGAACATCTGATCACCATGTCACAGAAAAGTAGCATACTTAACGGTGCCAAATTTGGTTGTGACATCTCTTGTTGTTTAAAAGTTATTAAGTCAAAGACTTAACTGTCACTCTGTATTTATGGATTAGCAGTTCCAAAGAATACTATACATTTCACGTACAGTTGGTGTATTGACATTCTCTAAATGAATGCCATCCAGAGGATCTGTGACTGCTGAATTTTATTGGTTACCTACCGTTATTTGTTGTTTCTTATTTACTGAGAACATTGACCTGTTCATTCATAAGTTTTTTAAAGATTCTTCCATTTTTCAGTGTTTAAGCAGTTCCCAAACACTTTGAAAATCACCATAATAAGTGTACACTTTTGTACTTTTGTAGTTAAACATTCGTGTTGTGTTTTGCTTACGTATATTGAAATATAATTCATAAAATTCACTCCATATTCTTTATATATTGATGTTATATAAACGTATTTAAAGTGTAATCATATGTTTTAAAAATTAAGTATATGTTGGTACCACAAAAAAGCAAAAAGTATGGATAGAGTAAGTTATTTATAATGATAAATATGTAAAAAAATAGGTATGATTACGCATACAATATATGTTTGCCTCTGTTATCTGGTCTCTTTTGTTTTTATCTATTAAGTTTCAGGAATTATTTTACGCTTGGGCATTACACGAACATGGCAATTAAAATGAATATCAGATAATGTATTTTTGGAACTTAATTGCGTTTATAATTGCATTACCATTACAGTGTTACCTTGTAATTAAAAATATATAATGAACCCTAAACATATGTACATCTTTGTTAAAATGTTCATATGCGTTTTGCTTACTACATTATTTTTAGAAAAATTTACAGATTATATATTCTTTAATATAGAGACAAAATATGATATATAGTTGAATTATTATTAGTCCGAAAATTTACATGAAAAAATGTATGGTAATATGATTGCCTTAGTAAACAGAAAACAAACATTATTAATACTAAACATTAAAATAAATTCTATTGTCCAAAACAATATTTAATTTTCGTTTCGAAATAAAACATAAACAAAGCAAAGCTTTTAACGTATTGATAAATATTAAAATTAAATGTTACGTTAAATAACTTACTCTATCCATACTTTTTGCTTTTTTGTGGTACCAACATATACTTCATTTTTAAAACATATGATTACATTTTCTTTTTAAATTAAATAATGTTGTATTACTATTCATCACAAATTACTAAAAGAATAAGAGATTTGCTCCTGGATACATTTTAGACAAAATAATGTGTTCAGTGTTAATATAACAACAGTAAATTAAAAAAAAAAAACATATCTTTGTAACCGAACACATTATTGTTATAACAATGTTCACAGCACTCATTACAAAATGGTAATCACACATACCTGGTAGTTTAAAAAATACAAATTCCGGGTTTTCCTGTTAAAAATAATAATATTAAATAAACAATAGGTGAAAGTGGTTACACAGTGAAACATGAATATATAAAGCAAGCTGGTCAAGCACTGAGAGGACACTAATGAAATAAGTACATACATGAACGAACAAATATTGGAATGTGAAAGATGACCTTCCCATCCTGTACATGTCCATTTGTCACTCATTATGTCTAAATATTGGGTGAAATCGGTATACCACAAGAAACCATGAATCAGTAAGATAGCAAACATTTTTAAAATTAATCTTTAGTTTAAGATTTTATTTTTGTGTCTTTAAACGATAGGCGAAAAAAATATTTATATGATTTATTTTTTATTGAACTGTTTCAAGTACTTAATAATTTTGTTTAGTAAAGTTGAATATGTACATTTTAGGATTTAAAAGTGTTTTCTTGTTGTTTTTGTTTTTTGTTGATTCTAAAGATTTTATTGAGTTATTTTGTTGTATATATACGAGTATAATGTTATTTTTATCCCAATGTTTGATATGTTATTTATTTAAAATTGTTATAATTATTGTTATCTGATACATTGTTATATTGTTTTTGATTTTAGGAAGTTCAAAAAAAGTTTACTATATATGTTTCACATATAATTGTAACACTCACAATTGTAAAGAAAATACTATAGTTTTTCTCTCAATTAGCCTTGAGCTAGAGAGACAAATATAAACTGCACGTATAAATTGTATTTTTTCGCAAGTAATAAATATATTTGAATTAAATTGAAATGATATAACTGAAATTGCTGAGCTATTTTTAACTATGTTTAAATATAAAAGGCTGATTCCATTAACAGAAATATCACTGTTTCTCAGAGAATATACGTATTTTAACCATAACACACGAAATAAATATTCCTTATAATCTATAGATGCTTAAAATTATTATAGCATATATGTTTACTCATGTAGCTACAAATAGGTAAATAGTAAATACCCCAATACCAGCTAATCAGAGCCTTTGGTACCATTCAAAATAGTAATTAGTTAGCTTAGAACGATGTAACTTGATGAAAGAGGTAATTATCTAACAATGTAAGCATGCAATGTGAAATAAAATAATATAGTTCCAGGAAGTGACGTCAGTGGCACTTAAAGCACGCAGGAAGTGCTGCATTGGGTAGTTTGTCTATTAGGAAATTACTAAAATTTTGGACAGATTATATGAAGTTTCCACTTGGCTTTTTATGTAATGCGTTATAACTTCACCATTAATAAAGATAAACACTTCAAATTTGTTGCGTTTTGTTAGGAAATAAGTTTATATTTTGATAATATGCAATTATAGGATTTAAAATTATCTCACATATTTGTTAAATTAATAAAACATAACTAAACATTCAAAATTCTAATATTCAATGTTGTTATCTTGTATTATAATAATTTTAAATGAAGAAGTTGTTGCCAAACTATATTTTTTATCAAAAAGACTATTTTAACAAAAACATAAATGTAACATTTACTTATTTGTGATGAAAAATAAGAGTATCATGATTTTTCAAACAAAGTAATCATCTAAAGATTAAAAATGCTTTAATCTTCAAGGTAAAAGTAGTCATTAAAAATTGCCTTTTTACGCATAACCACCCAAAATTGGTCTATTCTTTAAAGGCAAAAGTTTTATTTGTAGTCTTATGATTTTTTATGTAAATATCCTGTGAAAGGCAAATATAAATTAATAAATAAAAAATGTTCATGTTGTTCAGTAGGTGATGTCCAAGTTCATTTCATAAAAAAGTTGTAATAAGTCACCTTGTAAACTTTATGCTGTATATTAGCTCATATGTGAAACTTCTTATTTTTTATGAAAAGTAAGAGTGTGATCATTTTCAAACAAAAAAAATCTTCTAAAGTTGAAAAAAGCTTTGGTTTTCAAGGCTTGTGCATTTCATTTCGAAAATTGCTTTTTTAAGCATAGCTGTCCTAAAATTGGTCTGCCCTTTTAAGGGATAAACGTTCTATATGTAGTCCTGTGAAACTCGCCAATCCATAAATGCATTCCTGTCTTGGATACCAGCTACTTGGATACATTACTAAAGAATGTTTCAATGGAAACTACTTTTTTATACGCAAGGTTTATTTAAATCATTTTGATTGAATTCAATATCAAATTAAAAAAAAATATTTATACATTATATCTTAGATATGCTAATCAAACACAAGGAAAGGATGTTTCTTCAAACGAATTTTATCAAATAAATAAATTTTATAGACCCCTTCTCAAAACTGAATAATGATTTTCCATTATTCAAGGGATAGTTATAAATAGCCATCACACAACATAAATTATAAAAATTACAAACTAATATTATATAAAGTTTTGATTTTAAAATAAATTATATAAACCATAAAAGATAAATTTTTTGTTGAAAGACTGAACTAAGACCCAATAAAAAATAATGTACATATAAAGTAACATAAGCAAAGTGAAAATTTGCCTAAAACGGATTCAGAGTCTTTGTGAGGTTTTGTAGAGGTTACGGTAGGGAAAAACTAACGTTACCAACTATTGACATTGCTATAGAATATTAATACGTTAATTATTACATAGAGTATGGTAAAATAAATTATATAAATGATTTATACAGTTAATAAATATTTTCTATACTGATTTGATGTTATTTTCGTTATAATATGTGCGTATCTGTTTTCCTTTCTAAAATCTATGACTGCTTATGAATCATCTATGAATTTTTTTACAAAAAAGTTATTTTAATAGTTACAAATGCAATCTGTACTAGTGAAATGTGGAAGACAGATGTAGAAATAAAGATAAAAGAAGACAGCTCTAGTGAAGGTATCTCTTTAGAGGGTCCCACAAAGTGTACAATCCCATTTTTCTCCCGGGATTACTGGGATGATCCTTACTTAAATATGAAGACTTAATCCACCTTTCTCTTACTTTGGATTGATTATAATATTTTCTTTCTAGCCTCCACCTGATGTAAGACGCTTTTAGTATTAATAGTCACTGTAAGGCGAAGTTATCTTCACTTTACTGTAAGACTGTACAAGTGTCTAACGTTCGTAAGAAACCTACGTTTTCCAAATCTACTCAGTTTCAGAAAATAAGTAGTGGTATAGTGTTCATAGGTAACATAGGTTCTATGCTCAGTCCGCCTAATACCGACACGTCATCCGCTCAATGCTTGCCATCGATGTGGACACTACTAGAGAAGTCTAAGGGGTAGTCAACATTCACATGTTGTGTAGGAACGAGAACAGTGCCAGGCTTGTCATTTAGCTGTAAATCAGACCAATACTACGTGGTTCGGATTCCACGTAAAGTTGTAGGTTTCTTAGTTTCCTTAGCTATTGAGCTAAAAATAAATAGCTCTTTCAGAGAAATACTTGACCTTAGTTACTAAAAATAAGTGCACTCGTTGATATTAACTCATCCCACTCATTCAACCCTCATTTTCACCCTTCTCTACTATCGGGGTCTTAATAATGAATAATAGTAATATCATAAATAATATGATACTTTTCTTTTCTTTAAAACTCATAAAATAAGGTTATCATTTGCATAATTAATTTTAAAAACTCAAAATTATTGCATTGTAAGTAGAAAGGTATTTTAAAAATAACTGTAGTTTGTAGGAGTATTTCGTATTATATGGACAAAATATAATATATAAATTTATGGCATACACTTACACTAAATTATTGAAAAAGTTTCCTCGCAAACTGTGACTGACAAGTAATACACAACAGACCTGGACAGTAATGAAATACGTGATGGAACTGAAGAGTACTGTTCAAAGCTATTCAACTGACATAACTTCAGGGAAAACATTTTTAGAGTAATTAATATAACTTTAGTAAGTGTTTTCATGATTTATAGAACATAGTTAACATATTTCTGATACTCGATGCTGCATTAGTATATTTTTATGGTCCTATTTTACCAAAAAAGTTTATGTACACAAAACTCTAAACAAAAATTATAATTAACATCCTATATTTGTTCTAAAATTACCAAATGATACAAATAAACGTGATCAAAAGTGTTAACAAGATAGATATTGTAAGGATTCGACAACTCAAGGAATATAACTACAGAAAAAATCACTAAATATTCGCTCAATTGTAGTGCATCTCATTAAATATTCTTCTGTAATAGTAGTTGAGTATTTTAGAAGGTGAGTTAAACTAAGGACTTATTATCAGCGTATAATTAAACTCTAGTTAATTTTGTTTAATGTATTTTACTTTTTTTAACATAAACCATCTAATAGCATATTTCTGATTTTTATTTATTTCAGTTTGTCACTTTTCATAAGTGTATATTTTTATTTTTATTGTACTGTTTGTCTAATCTATCATACTTTTACTTAAAAAGATCATCGCTCTGTTGAGTACGTAAATATCAGTATACAAAATGTATGATTGCCTTATTAATTATTTAATTCAATATTCTCTTTTCCTTAAATATGGTTTTAAGTTGATTAACTCAAAACAAATGTAGTCTTATTTCAACTTAAATATAGTAATATTTCAAATGTTTTTACTTTTGGGTGTGATAGTTATACGTGATACGGCAATTCAAAATAGTTTACCTTTTCAGTTCATTTTTTCCTTAAATTAATTATTTATTTTTAAAACTCAAGTACTAATGGAATAACATTTTAATCAGAATTTAAAATATAAGACACTTATTTTCATTCAACTGTATTAAAATTGAAACGTTTCTTAACATGTTTCACTAAATATTGTTAGTTCAGTTAATGTAAAAACTCATTTACAAAATTATATGTTTTAAATCAACAACTTTGAAGAGGAATACATTCACGCATCAAAATTACTTACGTTGCACTAGTAAAGTCCACAATATCTCATTGCTGTCCAATATTGGAAAGAGGGAGAGAAGACAATAAATCCAACACCACCGCCTTCTAGATTAACCATCAATCAGCGCAAAGACGATATTAAGTTTGAAGTTAATTCGCTAACACAAATCTTGTTCTGTCACTGAGTATTACATAGATATAACATAACCTACAGTTCATATTTATCATCAATAAATAACGATTTAGCTTACTCTGTGTTCATTGTTGTTTGTTCCTCAACTCAACTAGGTGATAGTATGAAGAAAATCAACATTTTTTGTGTGAGTTTATATTGAGCATATATCTCTCCTGAACTCTGAGTTCATTTTTAGATGCCACCGTTATCTTAGTCAGGTTAATTTAAAAGATAAACTAAAAATAGAACCGATAGAAAAAATTACTAGTGTTTGCAATATACACTTACGTCTCAAAACTGCCTCTTCAAAATTATTATTAAATTATTTTTGAACTTTTTGTTTATTTAGCATAATGTGAATGAATAATAAAACTATGACTATTTATAAATAACTAAGTTAAATATAAGTTTTATACGATTTATTTTATTTCAATACTGATGAAACATATAATCTCTTATCTATAATTGTTTTATAACCATTTTTTGGTAAATATGGAATATAGGAGTTCCATCCAAGTTTCACGTCTTTCAGAACTAGACGTGAAACAAGAAACTGGTTTTCTTTCTTCTACAAGAAATTAAAAACGAATTCTTAAAAAGTTTCCGGTGGAAATAACGTTTTTTTTCATGCATTTAAATAATAATAACATTATGTAGATTACCTAAATATGAATATGATATCATTTTCTTTCAAAGACGAACTAAACTGAAATATTTAACAAAACAGGTTAGGTTAGCTTAAGTCAGGTTAAGTTGGATTATGATATGTTATGGATGTTAGGATAGATTAGTTAAGTATAGGTTAGGTTGGTTAGTTAAAATTAGGTTAAGTTGGTTAGTAAAAGTTAGGTTAGGTTACGTTAGCATTACGTATTCGTGGTCAAAATATAATGACTCAAACCAGCAGCCCAACCTAACCTCCTCTTTTTACATCTACTACTACTCTTTTACTCTCTTTTACTCCATTAAAACGCTTTAATATCTCAGTGGTTATTTGTTTCATGAATAATTTGATGTAATATTATCGTCCAGAGGAAAAAACAAGAAACATACATGATTCATGCAATTGTTTTTTGCGTAAAAATGTTTTTACTATTTAAAAATGTTTTCTCAAAAATCAATATTACCACAGAAAACATCCATCGAGTCGTGGTTGTGGAGTTGATATTACTGTTTAAAATGTCATAAAGATCAGTTGAGACCCTCCCTCTATTCCATACTTACAAATTATTTCGTGTACATAATTATGGGAGATTCCACTATAATCTTCCTTCATAATTATAGTTATTTTACATAGAAATATAATCTACAATAATATAGCTAAACTTAACTTGTTCCATATGATACTTCAGTATTTAAATTGATGAAATGGCATATTTTGTCTTTATATAGTAATTGTTTTGATAGTTTTGCACGTCACAATTATTTCAAAAAAAAATATTAAAGTATTCATGTACTTTACTTTAAATATTCACGTACTTTAACATTTCAGGAGGCCTGACCCTCATATATACCTTCACAATCACCAATATGTCTTTGGTAAAGTGACATCAAAAACCTGTGGATAAAATCACCAGGGTATTGTATAACATAGCGTCACGTCTTTGGTAAAGTGTCCTCAAAGACCTATGGATAAAACCGCCAGGGTATTGTATACTATAGCGTTACATCATTGGTAAAGTGTCCTCAAAGACTTGTGGATAAAACCCCAGTGTATTGTATATTATAGCGTTACGTCATTGATAAAGTCTCTCAAAGTCATGTGGATAAAACAACTTTGGCCGATACAAAATTTTTATTTACAACAAACGGAGTGTTACAAACAATCAGCAAGAAACGTTATTTCATTGCTGGAAACGGGAAGTGGAGCGCGGGCATTTAAATCCCTTTAAGCCTTTTAAACGACTGATAGTGACTGACTTAGTGACAAGGTTTCCGCATTCCAATCAAGGCCACGGCCTTCCCCCCTCCACGGCGCTAGTCACCGATAACCTTCGACCTAGTAACCTAGTTACGAGATTTCCGCATTCCAAGCAAGGTCGCGGCCTTTCCCCTCCCCGACGCCTGGTCTGCAGCCAACAATGTATGACAGATAGAGTGTCGGTAGTTTGCAGGCGCTCTGTTTCGCTCCACAACACACCGATACATTACATATACTACAGCAGTAGAGCTGTAACACACGTACAACTTTATCGAGCATTATGTTTTAATAAAGTGTCTTCAAAGACCTGTGGATAAAACCGCCAGGGTATTGTGTACCATAGCGTTACGTCTTTGGTACAGTGTCCTCAAAGACCTGTGGATACGAACCGCGGAATAAGGCGTAGTAAATTTCAGTCTACACAGAATGAAATATCCTATCCACGTATACAAACTGCTGCATTGGGTAATTTGTTTCGTGTTTTCCAAAAGCGAGGAAAGGCATAATTTATGCTGTTGATAAAAGTCGTTGCTAAAACTTTATTTTTGGCTGTAATTTACTAATTATTGTATATTTCAATTCAGAAATACATCATCTATCAAGTTATAGTTTAAAGAAAAAATCTTTAAAATAATTTTATATATTGTATTATGATTACAATGTTCACAATTTTTTAAGAGTGGTTAACAAAATTTTCACACGCTGACTTATAATGCTACACGTTTTATACTTTTAAGAATATTTTCAAATATTTTACATTTTCTAATAGCTAAAAATGTATAAAAATTTATACATACCCCTATTTTAGAATTGTTATGTAATTTTTCACTGTAATTTTTTGTTTCCCGGTAAAATTTTTTAAATTTTTCTCAGTAAACAAACAATATAAAAATATATTTTAGGGTAAAAATATGAAAATTTTTCCTGAACAAATATTTCTTGTCTATTCGATGCTGATTTTTTTGGAATTTTTACATGTACTATTTGATTACCTACAGTGATCATATTGTAACTATGCGAATTTTGTCATTTTTGCGTTTTATGAAAACAAAAAAAAATTCCAAAAAAGCATATTGTTATGGTCCTCAATATTCTAAACAATCTAGCTATAATTATTTACAAAAATGTTTCAGTAGCCCTAATTAGGACTTAAAGTTATAATTTCCGTTCAATATTTACAATTTGTTTCATTTTTTTCATGATAATAATTATTTATTAAACTGGTATGTGAGTTTTGATAATAGTATGTGAATTTAAATGTCTTGAGAAGAAAAGCGATGTGCTAAAATATGCATTTTGAAGCTTATTTAGTATGTTTTATGATTTTTACAAAAGGCTTGCAAAGCGCCAAAAATGGCAATGGTCTTTTATGAGTTTAGCATTGCTCACTATTAATGACTAAACTATTATAAACAAAACGAGGTTAGGAAGATAAATATTTTACTTATATTGTAATATTATTTAAATTCAGTTATTATGTCATTTTATGGTCAAAAAATTTTAGGACTATCTGTAAGTAAAATATCTCACCGAAATACTAATCATGTACATTACGAATTTTATTACAATAACGTCGTATGTAAAAGTTTAGTCCTTCCTTTCACAAACAAAAAAGTATCTTATGAGCATTTGAATATTGCATTAAATTACAAGAAAATATTCAGTTTGAATGTTACGATCGATTTATTCATAAATATATTTTAAGTGAGACTACCCCAAAATATTTCCATAATTAGACATAAAGACTTTTGGTCTTACGTATTCAATTCAAACGACAAATATTTAACTTTTAATTTAAATTATCTTCGAAATATAATAATCATAAAAGTAAATTATACTAAAATATTATTTGACCACATATCTTATTCAATTCCAACAAGGAGATTCAACAATTACAAAATACTGAAGGACCTAAGATATTTATTTCCCATTTCTTTTCTAATTAAATAATGAAATCCGTATTATTTAGGAAAAATAAAACTGGAAAGCATAGTAGAATTGTACTGCTGGGTACATTAAGAACATTTTTAATTCAACTTTTAACAAGATAACAAAGCATATTGTCTCAGAGATTTTATTCAAGTAACTGTAAACTTTCTAATTAAAAACTGTTATGTAAGTTACAATAATTAACTATTGTTGGGCTTTGTGTATTACATTGTATTTATATCTGCTTTATTTGAAATTAATCTTGAAAGGCATTTTCTTTTGATTGAAGTTATATAATGATGTACAAACTTGTCGCTTTAATGCCGTATATTGAAATACAACATTTATACAAGTACATGTATTTATAAATATATATGTGCTTGGAAATATAACTTGATATAAAAATTTAGATTTTTGTTCCCATGATAGCCTGTAGTAAATAAAATGAAGGTACCTTTATACTGATTAATGTTTTATAACTGTCAAAGTTGCCACCTGCATTTAGCCCAGAACCATGCCACAAGTTCTGCTCTAAGTGCTCAAAGTTCTAGAACTGCGCTGGAAAGAAAATTCCTGTTTTTCAAGTTAAACATTTACTTATTTTAAATGTTATATTAAACTCAATATCAAATATCGTGGTTCGGAAGTCACGTTAAGCCGTTGCTCCCCAGGTTAAGTGTTAGAGAGGGCTTCTCAGCCCTAACTTCACCTGGTAAAATAAGACGATCTTTATCTTTTGTCTTTTAAATATCCAAATCAGATTTATTCTAAGAAGATAAAGATAGTGTAACTATTACCTAGCCGTCCACTAAAGGATTTCATACCTATGAACAGTTTAGGTAAAAAAACCCTACACTTGCCATTTCACATGGGCCGGCCGGCCTGTGCGCGATCTATATTCAACGATTGAAGTACTGGCCATTAACTCAATTGGGGATAAACCCTTGCTATCCACAGTCAGAAGTTTTGGTACTAAGCTAACACGCCAGTCCCTAGTTAAGACATAAAGTATATAATTGGAATGTAGACCGGGTGTGTTTATTGTCCATTGGCGAAAAAGTATAATACAATATTAGTTATTCCGAATCGAAGCAATGCCGTGTTGTTCATGCTAAACACTAATTAAATTCATACTATATATTACAAAATTACAGGAGATATTATTTTATGAGGTGATGCTAGAGCTGAGAAACCCTCTTCAGCAGTAAATGAGAACCAATGGTTAAGAGGTGGTTTCTGAACCACCACCAGTGACCGAGTAGACGTGCTGCGTGTACGGGCAGGATCCCTCACTGGTCACCCATACAAGAAACAGCCCCTCGTAATGTTATTTGACACTGTTATCTACTGATAATGTCCTGTAATCAATGCCACTGTAAAATATAGGCTGCTGATATATTATCCTGTATATTTTCCTGCTTAGATAACCTGTATATTTTCCTGTCTAAATGGTGATAGTAAATAAAAAAAAGTGAATTACTCCCTAACCTACAAGTTTATTGACAAATCAAATAATGTTCACGTTTATATTATAGTGGTAAAAAATGGAAAGTGTTAAATCCAATAACTGCAGTTTGTACGATTGTTAAGTACATAATTTGTGTGGTTTTGTAAAAATTTAGTCGTGCACTCCTCCCCCTAAATCCTGCCATCATCTGATCAAGAATTGAGGCTGAAATAATCAGCCTATTTCGGGATAAAGTAAAATGTTCGGTTATTTCAATTAGTAATTCCCTCAATAGTTTTCTAAGAATAGTTTGGCTTTAAGAAGTAGGTGGTGAATTAAAGTTAAAAAAAATTTATAACTTGTTTTATGGCCAAATTCAACATCCTAAAAAAACTCTCTACAGATAATACAATTTTCACATCTACCTTAGGAGTAGGTATTGAATAGTGGCAAGATGTTATAAAAATTGCTTTCAAAACTTCCTATGGTGTTTTTTTATTTTATAATTATTATTAACACTTGAATGTAATATATTCATATAACACTTAGAGTCATATTTGAATGTAATTATTTATAATAACCAATCAACAATGACCATTTTGTAATTACCATGAATTTCCAAATGAATAGATTACACTCACTCAAGTAATTTGAAAACACAAAAAAGTTTTGAAAAAGTCACGTAACAGGTAAACTTAGATTCATTATAAAAGTAGCTTTCTTTGATATTATTTAGGACTTCCTTCACTAGCGTACATGGGCCTGCAGGCTTGTGCGTGAACTTCATCCAACGAGTACAAATCGTTATCTCAGTAAGTATTTTTACATTGGAACTTACCCTCCGCAGTCCTAAGCCTTAGCGATGAGCCAACCCAACGGCATCTGATTTATTAAATATCTGTCCAGTCATTCAAATCATGCGCATTCACACTGCCACGCATTAATATAGTGCAAAATACAAATAGGTCTATAAACAATAAAATGATAGGAATAGACATATCGACGTAACCTTTATTATTAATCGAACCAAACACAGAAATAGTTTGTGTGTCAGATTTACGCTCTTAAGAATTATTTTGTGACTAAATTTTCTATATTTACGTACTTAACTGCAATATACACTCATATTATGTACAGTAGTTTAATAAAGATATTTTTTTATGGAAACTGAAAACATCTTTTATTTTGTCTTTGCATTTACATATCAATAAACCCTTTTATTTCAAATATTAACTCATAAAACATGGAAGACAAAGGAATCTAGATTTTATGGGTTTCTGTTCCTGCACACTCCATAACGTCACGGACGCCTTTGTTCCTGTGATCTATGCATGTCTTCCTTTGTGTTGGACTACACAATGAGTGAATTGTCAACCCAGTGATTGCAAACAGCTTTGTTTGTTGTGACGTAAAGCCAAATGAACATCAATGTAAGTATAGTGTTTCATAAAACTTACTTCTTTACAACAATGCTTTTAATGGAGTTAACATTTATTCCATAGATAATAACTATACATATTTTTTCAAGAGCATACATTAAGTGTACTATCTTATTGCTATTAAATACTACTGAGTATTTGAATAGTTCATTTTAGAGCTAGCCGGTTTCAAGCAAAGAAGCTCGGTTGGGATATTTGTCGAGGAAATGCTTTTAGTGAAGAGCTCATTAAAAGAGTAGCCCCCACATTCCCAGGTGGAGAGAACTCATTATTCCACCTACAGTTGTGAAATTCATCCCAACTTGGTTGAAAACATTCGGCAGCTGTTATAAAAGAATTTATAATACTTTTTTTAAGCTAAAAACGTATATTTCAATGTTACAGTTATTGGTTTTTAGTGAATACTTTTAATATTTTTTTTATAGTGGTTAGTGACAAGTTACTAGAATAAACCATTGTGCAAGATAGATTTATATATTAAAGAAACATCACTATTAAACTTAATTAGTAATAAACATTTATACCACTCACCTTAAGAGATCTTCAGACATCCTTTTGGTATTTAACCAGCCATTACACAATACTTAAGTAAATAGTCTCTGAACTATCTGATAAGCTCTCTTAGTTATTGTATCTGTTTAATTTATGATCGCATATATCATATTTAAAGTGTCCGAAACACCTCAATTATCCTTGCAAACGCCATTTTGTCTTTTTTTTATTATTTAATTGTATCTAAAAAAGAGTGTATTAATATGACATGTTGTATGGTCCTTTGTATCAAAACACCCATTTTGAGGGAAATTATGGGTTTTCCTGTATCAAAAGTTCCAAAATGGTGGCCATTTAAAGTTTTAAAACCGAAATAATTCATAAATAAATAATTATACTAAAAGCTACACTGAATAATATTTTTTAAGGAAATTCAACTACAAATCCAATGGTAAAACGTTTTTAAAAATCGAATGAAAAATTACAAAGAAAAGATAATTTATATGACAATATGTACAATGCAATAAGCAAGTTCAATGTGTATCACCCATGTAACAGGTGATAGTAAATAATTAATTTGTGATAGTCTCAAATCAGCTGACTAGTACAGCAATAAAGGTTATATAAACATCTGATTTAAGACTATTACAAATTTTTTATCACCTGTATCTAGTAAAACCCATCAATCTTCTTAAAAATAAACAACATTTTGAGTTTCACTTAATATAATTTGTTTCTATATTGGCAATAAAAACATCATATTACACAATAAAAATATTTTGTAGTATTTTAAGTATAATTAGTAAAATATTTGTAAATATAAATGTGTTATACTAAGCATCTTTACTTTTAGGTAAATGTTACAACATTTAAAATGTTGTAAGTTCTAATATATTTTAGGATTACTTTTTATACGCATTTATTTTTAGTGGTGTATCCCTTCAAACATTGAATAGTAAAACAACGTGTCTTCACCTGAGCGCAAGAGGTATATCTTTTGAAGAAAACTACGTAATTCTTTTAAAGTTGAAAGAAAGACTAAGAAGTGTTAATTAATTGTAGATTTACTGTGTATGTTATACTAATGAGTAAAGAATTCTTATTAGTGGTTACGTCAAACTGTACTTTTTAAAAATTACAGTGTAGAGACAATAAATAGTATAGTAAAAATATAACAATATTGGTAGGCGACTTGACATAATGTCCATTAAAAATGTAGCAAGACGCCTCACGTAAAATAGTACTGAACCACAAGGCTTCTGTTCTAAAATACATATTCATTCGTTAACGTGATAGTAATGGCATGTCCAGAGATAGTACGTCAAAACCATTTTGGTAAGCTGCCATCATCCTCTGTAATACATTGACAGGAGACAAGGCACCATCACTGAGGATTAGGGAGAACTGTGCCTCACGTAAATGTGTAGGCCTACTGGACCAAAGTGCATTCTGCTCTAAAATACATATTCTTTTGTTAAGGTGATAGTAATGGTATGTCCAGAGATAATAAGTCCAATGCCATTTTGGTAAACTGCCATTATCCTCTGTAATACATTGACAGGAGACAAGGCACTATCACTATGGATTAGAGAGTACTGTGCCTCACGTAAATTTGTACTGGACCAAAGTGCATTCTGCTCTAAAATACATATTCTTTTGTTAAGGTGATAGTAATGGTATGTCCAGAGATAATACGTCAAAACCATTTTGGTAAGCTGCCATCATCCTCTGTAATACATTGACAGGAGACAAGGCACTATCACTATGGATTAGAGAGTACTGTGCCTCACGTAAATGTGTACTGGACCAAAGTGCATTCTGCTCTAAAATACATATTCTTTTGTTAAGGTGATAGTAATGGTATGTCCAGAGATAATAAGTCCAATGCCATTTTGGTAAACTGCCATTATCCTCTGTAATACATTGACAGGAGACAAGGCACTATCACTATGGATTAGAGAGTACTGTGCCTCACGTAAATTTGTACTAGACCAAAGTGCATTCTGCTCTAAAATACATATTCTTTTGTTAAGGTGATAGTAATGGTATGTCCAGAGATAATAAGTCCAATGCCATTTTGGTAAACTGCCATTATCCTCTGTAATACATTGACAGGAGACAAGGCACTATCACTATGGATTAGAGAGTACTGTGCCTCATGTAAATGGTAACTGGACCAAAGTGCATTCAATGTAACCTAATTATATCATACAAAAATATTTCGTTAATCATGAACTTATCTTTAGTTTTGGTCTTTAAACTATAATCACCATTTATGAAGATTGTAATAATTAATTTTGCATAAATTAGTATCGACACCAATATTTAGTTATTGGTTAGTAAACATTTATGTTCCGATAATGTACACTAATGAGTCGGTTAAATAATTATAAATATATTCCTACATACTTTTGCAGTTGTGAGTTAACTGAGAACTATACGTTAAGCATATTAAAATAAGCTCTGAATTACTTGTAGATAAGAGGTGATTGAGTGATTAGGTATTTTAGATAATTCTTAACAATAAAATTTTTAAATGTTCAGACCAATTAATACCAATAAAAGACAATAAATTACTAATGAAATCACATTGTACTGTACAAAAATATACTTTTGTGTCATAGGTTAGGTTAGGTTAGGTTGCTATAAAAATATTGTAAATGCACTGCAACTCATTAACTATATGTAATTACGTCTGAGTCAATTACATAAGGCAATTAATAAATAATGTGTTTACTAATGCACCTCATGAATTGTAAATGTTTACGTCATAAATTACGTGTCCAATTAGAAACCACTGGACTCGTAAAAACAAAACTAATATTTTCCATTTGAATATTGTAACTTTTATTCTATGATCAATTATGCAATTTTTATTTATACTACAAGTCTACAGTGTTAAGTTTTTTTTAGGAAGGTAACATAACAATTAATACATAAATAGATCAGAGTTTAGTTACACGTAATTTTGTTAAGATTATTTAATATGATAGGACAAATCTTTAACACTGAACACTGAGTCTTTATAACTTAAAATATTATAATATGGCCAGTTTGTAGTTTGGTCACCAGAAACGCAGTTTAAAATTTCAGTCAAGACCACAAATTATAATTTACATTGGAATTACTAGTCATCATAGGCTACGTAATTGTTCACGATGGGAGGGGCGTGGTAGTTCAATCCAACAATATGTATGTTACAGGACATGATTTTAATGTAAAAGGTACAATAACCTATCGTTAATTTTACGGAATACTTGGTTGAATTTTAGTAAATTACATGCATCATTACTATATTAAACAACTAGTTTTAGTAAATTAATATTTATTTTCTACACAGCCGTTCAGAAAACAGCTATCGTTACATCAACAAAAAAATAAATTGACACTCTTATTATTGGTATGAAGAAAAAATATACATAATAAACAAAAATAGGCTGGTTTTTAAATAATTTAATTGAAGATCTGTACATTTGAATATCTGAAAATATATCTCCTCTTATGATATTTAAGTTATTACATAAGTCGTTTTGTTCAAGGCATTTTGTCGTATATATGTAAAGTTACCTAAATCTAAGATAATAAATAAGTGCCTGCCCTAAACCACCTGTATATTCTATACTACTTTTTAAATATTATAATCATTCGTTTCATATTATGGTCCTTGCCGACAAGCTTTTGTAACCCACGTACGTGGAGTAGTATTGACCCACTCACCCATACATGTACAGTGGCATTGACCCACCCACACATACACGTACAGTAGCAACCCATATTTTTACATTTTGGAAGTAGTACAGACTATTAAAACTGAAAAAACATATTAAAACTATACTACAGTATAGATTGCCTAGTAAAGTTTGCTATTGTGATGTACTGGTCAGCATTAATAATTAAAGATCCTTGAAATTAAATAGTTACTAATACTAATGTTCATAATGCTTTATTAATAATGTTCTTTAAATATTTTATTGCTGTACTTTGACTGTGTGACTTAGTTAAATTCAGTGGTGTCAATATACCTGTAAAAATTCAGTCACTGTTCCCAAACACATTTAGCTGGAAAATGACTTGTGAAGTGTCTTCTGATTTCGTTATCCCAACTTTGTTGAAACTGAATCACCCAGAGGCTTTGTAAAATAAACTCCTATGGTTTTATAAGAAGTGTAATTTGATTTTTGATTGAATAGTAACTTGTGTTAGATAAACTAAACATAGATACTAACACCAACATTGTTAATAAACACAAATTTATGTTTATTAAGACTTTTTTTATTTATTTCTTATGATTTTACCTACTTCAAAATTCCATAACATTTATTTAGTTCTTTTCATATAGGTTATTTTATTTCATGTTATGTTACAAAAGAATTCAACATTTATGTAAATATGGAAGGTCATAAATTATTGATAGTTGTAATTCGTGTTTAGAATGTTGTATGTTATAGATATTAGTTCATAATTATTTATATGGTACTGTTTTAATAAAACAAAAAGTAATTTAGACATTAAAAGTATAATAGGCCAAGATTTATATAATTTTATTACGAACAATTTTAATTGTTAAAGTTCGGAAGGTTTTATTGCACTATGTACAACTCAGAAGTAATAAGAATTATACAAAAGGGTTGTCCTTGCCTATGTTGAATTTATTACTTTTTCAACTTATTACAAATAGTTTTTTTTTTTTTTTTAATCAACATAATATGTGTAGGTACAAATACAGTACAAGTGAACGTCACACAATACATTACAAATATATTACACACAAATATATTACAACGTAAGTACACGACGCACAAATATATTACAATACAAGTACAAGATGCACAAATATTACGGTAATCGATTTCTGTGAACCACGCTCACCTTCCCCAGACCAGAGGGATTCAAATAAGAAATCATTAAAAGATCTTATTACAACAAAACGAAAACAGTTTTTAAACAGTTTATTATTACCATCAGCCAATATTTAATTCTATACTTGTGCATAATTATACTCAGATCAGTGTTATCTTAGGTAATAAAGTTAAAGATCGTCTTTTTTTACCAGGCAAAGTTAGGGCTAAGAAGCACTCTCTAAAACGTAACCTGGGAACCAACGGCTAAGGGTGACTTCCAAACCACCACCAGTTACCGGGCAGGTGGGCTGGATGTAAGGACGGGATCGCTCAGATGGTTACCCGTCCAAGGGACAGCCACGCTGTATGTTCCTTATCTTGCAATAACGTTGAAATCCTGGAGGTTCTAGGCCACTAGCATTAGGTTATCTCCTATACCTGTGGCAAGTGATCTCCTAGTAACAAAAATACTATAACCAACCCAGTAACTATGAACATTCAAATGTCATGTATTATATATTTTACTATAATAGTTGTATGCAAGTTTGTTTATATTACTATTTTTTCCACCCTAGCTACAAATACCAACACTTCGTTCGTTTAATTAAAAAACACTCAATAATTATATTAAAATGGAGAAGTACAAATAAGAAACAAATATTGTTATTTAGTTTAACATTAGGTCGATTTCATTTACTGTTATCAATTCTCATAAATGAAATATATAATTTCTTAAACTTAAAATATCATGGTAGAGGAAGAACCATATTTGTTTATCAGAACAGTTAAATTTTACAAAAACATTTGTCGTATCTATTTCGAAGTTCGTTATGGTTAGTGGTTATATAAATCAATGAAAACAAAATAATTAATAAATAGAAAACAATATCTTAAAATAAAGGAACATAAATATAACCAGTATGCCTGTAACTTCTATGAGTCTGGTTCAATGATTCTTTAATATTCTTAGATAATATATTCTTAAAGATTAATTTTTTAAATCTTTTTTTTAATAATTTTTTTTAAAAATTTTAATAATTTTTAAATAAATTTTTTAAAATTTTTAAAGTATATAAAATGTACTAATAACTAAAGTAACCAGTAACGACCGTGTCAATGTATTATTTACAGTACTTACATTACCAAACGTTTCGCCCATTCTGTAAAGTGGCATCCTCAGTGGTATCTCTGAGACTGAAGTGACAATACAACCTCCAGGCTATACAGTCATTATAGCCCGTTAAACCAGTTAAGCAGGAGAGGGGGCAGCACCAAGCACGTGACCTGTCCTGAACCAACATGGCGCTCCTTCCACCAGTCAAGTTATTATTGCCGTCCATCTTGTTTTAAGCTGTATTATTGGTTCCCATGTCTTTTGAATTTTAAGGCTGTCATGTTTACTGAGATTGTTTTTATTCTTGAATATTTATATTAATATTACATGAATGTTTTATTGGTCGTCTAAATTTTCCAAAACCCCCCTAAGAAATAAGATACAGCAGTACATGTTTAGGAGACGTTTGTCAGCTTGAAAGTGTAAGGTATAATATTTTTTTTCACCCCTTAATAATACGTTATTTTAATCGAAGAATTGCGTGTTTTTAATTTCATTCCATTTTCTAGTGATAAATAGTATTTTATTATAATGAATGTAACATGTTACAACTTCGAATATATATCTTTTAAAGCAAGCTACAAAACCAATAACATTTTTTTTATTTTTTTTATTTTAACACACAAATAAACAATGTGTAAATAAAATCTCAAGTACAAAGTACTTCTTTATTACAGTTTGAATGTAGAGCTCTCGTCACAGAGCCAAATCCATGTTACGTAACCATTCAATGAAGACTCTCCGATTGAATGAAAACCTCCCTAATTCTACCTGAAAAGAACGCAAAGGGCAATAATTTTAACTAGATGATTCGTAATTTGAACTCCAACTCCCCAACCACATGAGATTGTAATTCTTGGTTAAAATAAATGTTTAAGTTGGTGTATGAGTTAAATTACCAATGTACGTGTATGGGCAGGTGGGTGTGTCAATACCACGAAGTACGTGTATGAGTGGGCGGGTGTGTCAATACCACTGCACGTGTATGGGTGGGTCATTACCACTGCACGTGCATGGGTGAGCGGGTGGGTCATTACCACTGTACGTGCATGGGTGTGCGGGTGTATCAATACCATTGTACGTGTATGAGTGTGCGGGTGGGTCATTACCACTGCACGTGTATGGGTGGGTAGGTGTGTCAATACCACTGCACGTGCATGGGTGAGTGGGTGGGTCATTACCACTGCACGTGCATGGGTGGCCGGGTGGGACATTACCACTGCACGTGTATGGGTGGGTGGGTGTGTCATTACCACTGCTCGTGTATGAGTGGGCGGGTGTTTCATTACCCCTGCACGTGCATGGGCGGGCGGGCAGGTCATTACCACTGCACGTACATGGGTGGGTGGGTGGGTCATTACCTCTCTACGTGTATGGGTGGGTGGGTGTTTGGTTATGTCAATACCACTGCACGTGTATGGGTGGGTGGGTGTGTTGGTGAGTCAATACTGCTGTACGTGCATGGGTGGGCGAGTGGGTCAATACCACTGACGTGTATGGGTGGGCGGGTGAGCGGGTGTGTCAATACCACTGCAAGTGTATGGGTGGGTGGTGGGTCATTACCACTGCACATGTATGGGTGGGTGGATGTGTCAATACCACATTACGTGTATGGGTGGGCTGCAATTACTAAGTCATTGCTACGGATGACCCATCTCTTTGTGCACTTGTCCACACTGTAATGGCGACTGTCAACTGCACGTAAACTTTCCCTCTTCTTGCGTCGATTCTCGTTTTAGAGGTTTAAATTGCACGATTACTCATGATCGCAATCACATGTCTGTTCATGACAAAACTACGGATTAAATTTATGTACTGTCTGTTCAATGTAAACAAAATATTGTATATGATTTTAGTTGTGATCCAAAAATATTCAGTTATTCAAAGTATACATTAAGTAAAACTTACGAGACTTATAAAAGTACTACTTAAGCATTTATTGTAATAAGATTTCCACACATATAAACGTTTTTGGACATCTAAGCATCTAACAAACCAATAGTACCAACCCTGGGCCTAAATACCATTTATTTTCAAACACAGACAGTTAAATCCAGTTGTGATAACATCTTATAGATACATTCAGTAGTGTTGATATATTGTCATATTTTATTTTCTGCCAAAAACGTGCCAAATTCAAGTTATGTGGAATCAAATGGAAACGATGGTGAAATACGACCTCTCACCTGGTGAAAGGAGAAAGCAGCCAGTGAACCGGATGGAAAGAGTGCAATGGCGAGTTATTCGATAGTGATATCACTCAGTTGCCATTTTCTCTGACTTCAAAGGGGGTTGTCAAAAATATTTAATGAATTCATAAGACAGTTTTATTATTGGATAAACAAGGAATCTTCTATGGTCTGTTTTATATCGTGGTCTATTTAATGTTTTATTATCTACTTACATATAAGTGATTATTTATGCTAAATAATTGCTGATAGTAATTGATTTATGGAAAGTTACTACGTTATCAACATGTGTTAATAACGTAGTAACTACAAGGCGTATACGTTATTAATTCGTATATATTTGATATAAAATAAGTAATAAATAAACTTTGTAGTTTTATATATATATGTATATATATATATATATATATATATATATATATATATATATATATATATATATGTATATGTAAACTATTGTTTATATATATTTTATTAATTTGTTTTTATAAAACTAAAGTAAATTATAAAACTAATATAAATACGAGTTTTCTTAAATGTAAATATTACAATAACAATGGTCTAATAAATATTTAAAAATATACTTTTAAAATTCTTAAACATTTTAAATTTTAAGGTGCCAAAAATGTGTAAATTTTATTTGTGAAAATTAAATATGAAAGTCACAGGGGTGTTTTTCTTTGTATACCCTCTAAGTAATGATAAGTAACATTATTATAACATAAACTTTTTTAACTAAGTATATTATAACCATTATAAAATACTGAATTGTATACTTGTATAGAAAACTGTACTTATATTATTAATATCTTACGTAAGTTTTTACTTATAAAGGCGTAATATAACCCAATAACAATGCACATTATAATGTTGTTTATTACAAACTGTAAATAATATAGTTCTTTTGTGAATCCCTGTGGTCTGAGGAAAGTGAGCGTGGATCACCGAAATCGATTACTATAATATTCGTGCAATTTGTACTTGTATTGTAATATATTTGTGCATTTTGTGCTTATATTCTAATAAGTTTGTGTTGTGTGACGTTTACTTGTATTGTAAAATTTAATAACAACAATATTCAAGGTTAATTATTATTTAAGGAACCATAAACTAAATCACAATAGACATAATGGTAGAATAGTTATAAATCTAATAGAACCACGTTTATAATTTGTATGGTAAGCCAGTCTTTGTTGGACTAACTTTGCAAAATAAATTTAGGGATTTGTGATAGAAGGATGAAGTAAGGATCAGTAATAGCTTATTTAACAGTATCCTTAAAATACATGTATTTCTGAATCCCTTTGCATATGTATAATTGATTTAATTAAATTTTTAAAAATAACTCCAAAATACGACTATTAATATATACCAGATAATTATTAATAAATATTCCAAAAGTTTTAACCACCCTTTGTTTTGTATCAATACTACATTTTAAGTTAATTAACAAGTATATTAATTTTGCATGGATTTTATACAGTGAGAAGTACCGAATGTTAGCTCAATTTGGGATTCGAACTCTAAACATTGCCTTCCTCAGTTCGAAACCTTAATCACTGAGCCCTTGACTGAAATATGAATAGTTACCACAGTAATAAACAAAAAATATAATTTAATTAAAAAATCAATGTATAAATATATAATTTTTTAATATATATATACAATTATACTAAAGCATTCTTTATTTACAAAATAATGAATTGTAATTTTGTAATGTATTTTAGCTTTAATTCGGCCTGTACAGTTGGTTTTATGAGCTGAATGACCCCATATCCTGACAAAAGAGTGTCCGTCCATTTCCTTTTTCCTGGCTGATGTAATCTGGGAGCCCTAATGAACTCTTTACGCCTTTTGAGGTCTCATTTCCCTTGTTATCTGGCCCCTGGATCAGCCAATGCACTAATAGTGCTTCACTGGATACTTTTATTTCCTCAATAACTACTTCATTTGGACTAATGTGAAGTAAGACTCAAATCTCTTATATACTTCTATGGACAATTGTTGATATTTTAACTCCCCACTACTTCTCCCGTCCATAAAATTTAAGGATTATATTTACGTAATACCAAAAAACAAAAAAAATTATGAAATTCCAAATAATGTGGCGATATATTGTTTTATACAATATATAATGTATATTTTATGTGTCAAGTTTCAATTTTATTTTCTTTTTTCCTGAATTTCTAAATTTATATTATATTTTTTGGCAGAAAAACTTCAATTTTATGATTAAGATATTTAAACTTTAATTCCATAGCACTCCACACTTGTATCCTATACATCTAAGATAAGTACAACTAAGATACATGTGTAGGAACCGACATTAAGGTAATACAGTAGATCTCCAACTATTCGAATCGGTTAGGGCCAAACTTCATTCGGATAATCGAAAATTCAGATAGATGGATTTTTATCAATAAATAGTTTATTTTATTTTATTACTACTGTAAGTTTAAATGAGACGAAAAACAATATTTTAAACAATAAAGAGCATTTAATTACAGTATTACAAATTAAATTTCCATCCATAATTTGGATTTATGGTTTAAGACGGTGTTACAGTTTATAATAATTATTGAAACATATTATGCATTATTTATTTTGACGTTTAAAGATTAAAAATACTAAGTATTTTGTTATTTGCTTCTTTTTTCAGAATAACATTAAAAAACTTAATATATCAAGCTTATTTTGTGACACCCTGAAAGCAATTCGGATAATCGGCAATTCGGATAGTTAGAGTTCGGATACTTGGAGTTTTACTGTATTTTGGTAACCTTGACATAAGCAGACATTACCTAAACATATTCCAATTTTAATGAAGGCTGACACCAAGGTA
Source organism: Stictocephala bisonia (assembly GCA_035578905.1). Classification (NCBI taxonomy): domain Eukaryota; kingdom Metazoa; phylum Arthropoda; class Insecta; order Hemiptera; family Membracidae; genus Stictocephala; species Stictocephala bisonia. The sequence continues at coordinate 1,164,016 of JAQJVL010000071.1, forward strand.
AAAGCCTCCTTAATGTAGCACATGGCTAAAAGAATTAATTGGATACAGACCAGCTTTAGAATTTTAAAATATATTTATTGAAGGTACAACTTTATTTCAAATGCAATCATCCTTAAGATGCCGGTCGTAGATATTTGAGTAATTATTTGGAGTGAATTAGTGTAGATGAACAAGTGTAGTCACTGTTACTAACTAAGATTGACTGCTTCTTATAAAAAGCCACTCATTAACAGCCCAATACCCAGGGAAATTAAAGGACATATAATCTTACATGAACTCATAACAGCTGATATCACGTAATGTCATCTGTATTCAAACAGGTGTTGCTTGGTTATCTTCCATGAGGTAAATATTGTTGTTTTATATTGTTTTATTTCTTACAATATTTCTTTTGATTATTTTTTTACTAAACAGTACTTTTAAATTCTTTTATTTTATAAATTATTCAGATTGAAATTAGCAGCGTATAAGCTTCACCAATATGAATTACCTTATATGTTAAATGTTACAATTGTTTTCAATATTTACAACCATCATAATCAATGAGGATTTCATTATTAAAAAAGGCAATTCAGTACATTCACATTTATCAACTTCATTGTGAATTAATATATAAAGACTTTCATCGCCCGTAGTTTTGGTGGAAGGAAGTATAAATAAAAAAAATTAAATTTAAGGATGTTTTTTACTAGGTGAATTTATAGCTAAGAAGGACTCTATCACTTATAATGGGGACCAAAGGCGGCGTGCTGCGTGCAAGGACGGAATCGCTCAGACGGATACCCCTCCTAGGAACAGCCACAATGTTGCTTGACGTCGTTATGCTGCAATAATGTCTGTACCCTCCGGTCAAAGCCACTAGTAAATATTTACATAGTACGTTTTACTTAGACAACATTGCAATCATTACACATAATTTAAAAATATTTTAACTATTTACTATCGGTTCAGTAAACATAACTTACAGCATGAATTGATAGCAGTACTAGAGTTATTAATATAAGTTTCGCAGCTATATTTGTTATTAATCATTTCTAAGACGACGATCATAGAGATATGGGCGAATATGTATTAGAATTTACATGAGGGGTGAATGAGTGTGGTCAGTGTAGATGAACGTGTTTATTCATTGTTACTATATGAGTTTTAATTAGCACAGAAAGGACTATTTATTAATAGTCCAATAGGGTAACTATGGGACCTACAGCTTTACGTTGAATCCGAGCCACGTAGTTTTCGTTTGATTTTCTGCTAACTGACAATTTTGACACTTAGTTCTCTTCCCTACACAACATTTAAACCTTGACTACCATCCAACATGCACACCCCAGACCTCTCTAGTAGTGTCCACGTAGATGGAAACAATCGAGTGGACGCCGTGACGGTTTTAAGAGGACCGAACATGGAACCTATCACACACAATCTCCCAAACACTTTGTCCCCAAGTAGCTGGGTTACAGTACTGCACCACCAGTGCTGACGCAGTTATTTATAATTAGAATCTCTACACATTGACAACTCCACATTTAAGTATATTATGATTGGTTTAAAGTTAATATGTTAGTTTATTCGTTCTGGATATTTGCTGGTTCTAATCAAGACAGCACAGAAACGATATTTCACGACACCATTGCAATATTGGCACGGTGTTGGTAGATACAAAATCGACCTGGTGTTATTGAACATTCCCTCCTTCACCGTTATCGGGCTCCTGCAGGCATCTTTCTCCAGCATTGTGTAGTTATTGATAGTTTCACTAACCTTTTGTACATCTACAGCAATAATTATTCCAACTAAAATAGTTGTTTATTATGATACTCGATCCAACGCAACCACAATTATAATATGTTCCATTTCATAAGCGATCAATTTTGGTAAAAATGTTATCTTCAAATTATATAGGCAAACGAAACACACACACACACACACACACACACACACACACACACACACACACACACACACACACACACACACACACACACACACACACACACACACACACACACACACACACACACACACACACACACACACACACACACACACACACACACACACACACACACACACACACACACACACACACACACACACACACACATATATATATATATATATATATATATATATATAATGTAAATCGTTTTTAGTCAGATTTATTTTATACAACAATAATTTTTCTGTTATTAGTAAATGTCAGTTTAAATTACATTTTGTTACGAATGGTCTAGAATGTAATTAAACTTATAATATTTTAGATTTAGAAACAACTGAAAGGGTCAAGTATAATTTTATAATTGGAGACATTTTCCAGGGGTCATTATTTCATTTTTATTGATTAATTTTATAATGACGTACTATCTGATGATTTATGAAATCAATCATTTAACTTCCATAAGGGTTAGCTAAAGTTTTTGTTTAATGGTGTAGGATAGTAAACAGAGTCTGTATACACGTTCTGTTTGCTTGGATGTTATTAGCTTGATGATATTTTTTCATAGTAAATTCAAAACCATATTGATTTTTATAGTAATTAATAATGTAACTATAAACATTATGAATACTTAAATTGCACTATATACAAAAGATATATATCAGGATAACTAAACAAGCATATAATATTAACAATTGATAAAGCATAAATAGAAATAATTTTGGAAAATAATTTAATTTATTCAATAATATACCAACATGTGTTGTGTTACAAAACCAGTGTATTAGACTATTGAGTGTACATAAAAGTTGAATTATGGTCTATGTCTTTTATTTTCATTTTTACTTTCTCCCATATGCGTTAGCATAGAGACAGTATTTATAATTTACGAAATTATAATTTACGAATTTTGTTGATACAATACTTATATTGGTATTTTTGTAATTATTAAGTGAAATATAATAGGATATTTATTTTAATGAAATAAAAGAAGAATAAATTGTTTATGTTAATAGAAAACCCATAATTTGAAAGACACATACTACTATTAAAACTACATATTTAGAAAAGATAGTACCAAGGAACTTGAAGCATCTTGTTATTCATGGGATTAACTGAGCCATAAGAATATTGTACAAGACCAGAATACCCCTGGTATGAGGGTTTTATATCTTTTAACATATTTCTTGTACTTTCGTTACCTTTCTTAGTAAAATATATAATTTAAAGCCTTTATATTTGCACTTTGTTAGAAATATTATTTTCTCCAGTTGTTTGGAAGAAAATAAATTTAGAGTCAAAACTAACAAGTGATTGATTTTTGTAATTGGCATAATACGTGTTGGTACATATACAGTACAAGCGATTGTCACACAACACAATTATGTTACAATATAAGCACAAAATGCATAAATATAGTTTAATGTTAGTACAAAATGCACAAATAATCGACAAATAACCACTTACCAATAGTGGACTTTTTGCATTTTTAACTTATATAATGGTATATTTTGTGCTTACATTGTTAATATTTGTGTGTTTTGTACTTGTAATCTAATATGTTCATGTTGTGTGACATTAAATTTTATTGCATTTTATTAATAATATTTTAGAAGGTAGTATTTGTTTTTTATTTTGGAAATATCACACATTATTCGAATTTGAAATAAAAATAAATAGTATACTTTTGTATTAAATATAATTTATTTAATTCTTGACAAATGAAATTTTATTTCTATCTATGACATAATTTGTTACAGAATATTAGTTGTATTCTGTATAAAAATATTCTTACACTACTAATAACTAAAATAACTACTTTCAATATTGTACTGTTTCAAGTAAAGTATAGAAATTGAGAAAGTATAGTTTTTGTTTGATATTTTGTAATAATATTACTTCTAAAAAACTTTGTATTTCATAAATTAGTGTATTTTATATTACCCTATTTACGTGTATTATATTTCAGCAGAATTTTAACCATTTATACTTATTTAATCACAAAGTATATGACACAATTGATATATTACATTGACAAAACTAACATTTCAAATCAAAGGATCATTATAATGAAACTTTTTAGTTGTTAAATACAAGAGAATACGAACTTTTTTCTATTTTTTTCTTGAAATTCAATTTATAAATCCACCCCTAAAGTATCAAAAGTTGGCAATTTACCCTCAAATACAGTTTTAATTTTTTGCAATAATTTTTTTTAATTTAGTTTCAATCGAAATACATTTATCATTGGTTTATATAACATTAATTACAGTTAGTTTCTGTACATTATACAATTAAAATTAAAAATGAAAAGTAAATGCTTAAATATAGCTTGATACATAATCACTGACATTAAATTGTTAATGCCTCAAAACAAAAGTAAACATGCAATAAATAAAATTTAGATTGATAATATTTAATTTAATTGCTTGGATAAGAAAGAAACATATTTGTTGTTTCAATAATATAAAGCATAAGTACTTGTTTGTATGAGTTTATAATAATCGAGTTAATTTCAGTTTCTTTACAAATGTTTTTTTAGTTATCATAAACTATATTTTCCACAATAGAATTCTTTAATATTAACAAGAAAATAAATGTTGGTCAAGGTAGATTTGTAATTGTTAATTAATTAACTGAAGTAAAATATATGAAAATTACAAATGGAAGCTTTACGTTAAAGTCGCATTGCTAATATTCGAGTCATTAACCAATTGATATAAGCTTAATAATTTTATCCCTCAAAAACACGAATCATAGTAATATCATTTTATGCCCTAATGGAAGTTCCAAGAGAAAAATGACATTGGTTAGATTATCATACGTGGAAAAAATGATAAGGATAACAATATTAATGATGTAAAATTTTAATATACAATTACTGATGTACAAATACATTTAAGCATAAATAAAAAACAATTAAAATATTTTAAATATATGAAACTAAAATAATTTGATGAAATTTGAAAAAAAAACACTTGTAGGTTCATTTACGTATTGCTTAGACATAATTAAGCGTTATTTTCCCAATTTACGTAATATTCTCTATGAAATAAATAAATGTATACATACACAAATTATAAGTATCAGATTTTATTTAATTACTTTTAAATGACTGTTGATTCTACACCACTATTTATAAAAATAGTGCATTTTGAATATGACAAATATTAAAATAAATATATAACTTTATACTAGGATGATCAAATCTGTACATATATCTTTCTTAGTTATAATTTTATTGATACTACAAATGAATAGAGTTAAAGAAGTACGTGAACTTTTAGGTGAAATTCAGCCGATTTCGATCTTTGTTTCGGAGAATGGACTCTGCGATACACCAGTTTTTGCTATAACATTGGTAATCTCAATTCCAATAGTGCACGCTACCCACGAAGTAGTGTCTTTAGAAGTATCTTTACTCTTCTCAACTAAACCAAATTTATTTCTACTACTTATTGAAAGTAGACTCAATAATTTTTGAAACAATAGTGAAACATTTTTGGTTTCTATGATCGTTTCATTTTTTCTTTTCTTTTTTTACATAAAACTTCCCTTGCCAGTTTATAGACATGCAGTCCTGTGCGTAACCTTTTTTCAACCAGCAAAGTACCAACCATTAGCTCTGTTAGGGATTCGAACCTTGGACCTTGCCCTCTGCAGTCCAATGAGCTACCATATAATATTATATATAATATTTCATTACCCCTATAATACTACTATTTCTTTCTAATCGTAATTTATTTCTGCTTCTGTTTTATGATTTTCTCCAATATATTTGTCCTTAATGCTATAGGTCTGGAAATAGAATAGTGTACTTCCATCTGCAAAATTAGGCCTAAGGAAATAGTATTTATATCATACAAATTCTGCTATTGCTAGTGCTAAGTATATATACATATGGCGATATAGTATATGTTAGTAAAAAACAATATACAGTAACATCTAATAAACTAAATGTATTTAAAAGCTAAGCAAATAACAAGTTTTCCATTGACAGAGACGGGCCTGTGACCTCTTGTCGATGCCTCGGTTGTCTGAGGTCTGAGGTTGAGTAACAGGCAGGCACTAGTGTTTGCAAGGACAGCATCGACGACGACCTCGAACTTGCAGTACTCTCCTAGAACGTGATTCATCGTCCATGATGCAGAAATACTAAGAAAGGATACGGGGTGGGGGACGATATTATAAGAATACTAACCGTACACAAATAGATTTTGGGTAATTATATTAGAGAGCATACCTTTAAAGGAAGAGTGTGATTTCTTAGGTAGTACTCAATCGGGTGTCTTCTAATTACTGGAGATAAATTGAAGAAGCTGACGCTATGTTTTCTTTCCCAGTCTTCTAAATCTGAGTCAGACGTTACGTTCTCGACTAGGATCAAGGATTCTAACCTGCAACATTATAAAAAAAATCTTTTAACAACAATTTTAAATATATACTGTATACCTACAGTGATAATGACCCAAACACCCATCCATACACATACCGTGGTAATGACCCACCCACCCACCCATACACCTACAGTGGTAATGACCCACCCAAACACCTACAGTGATAATGACTCAACCACCCATACATACACATACCATAGCAATTACCAACTTACCTACCCATACACCTACAGTGGTAATGAATCAACCACCCATCCATACACATACAGCAGTAATTACCAACCCACCTACCCATACACCTACAGTGGTAATGACTCACCCACCCTCCAATACACCTACAGTAGTCATGACCCAACCACCCATCCATACACATACAGTAGTAATTACCAACCCGCCCACCCATACACCATCACTGATTATCATAGTGGAATCTATAAAATTTCGCTGACATTTTATTAGAAACAATAGTTATTATTTTTATTTTGTATTGTAAACACGTTTTTCGAATCCTTTATGCGACGATAAATTTTTCTTTTCAATAATGAATTCAATATATAATTTGTTTAGTATATTTTAGTTGCTCTTAACCTATATATTTGTAGTCGTTAAATATAGAATCCCCCCCGCCATTGTATTGACGTATGTAATGCTTTCCCAACAATCAAAAGTATTTTCAATTCATTTTAATACGTGTCCAAATTATTAAATAATGGATCATTTTTAAAGAACATAAATTGTATATTAGTGTTTATTATTATTGAACTTTTAATTTTTATTGCTAAAAATTTTGAAAACACCCAAAAACGTTCTATAAACATTTTATTTAAGATACTCAAATATTGTTTACCACCATTGATGGTTTAGGAAAAGTTATGATGCTAACCACAACAGTTATTTCAACTTATTCACATACTATCTAATTATATCAAAATTTTACTGAATTTGAACATAGTAGAAAAACTAAATTGGTTACCTGGGCAATTTAGGTACAGTGGGGCTGGTACAGAAATGAACGCAGCTCATTATCACAACAATGAAAGCTAGGTTCAGCACGCAGGTCAAGCCGATAATCAGCAGCACCTAATGACAAAACAGCTATTTAATCATTCATTGCCTTACACAGGATGTAAATATTAGTCAACTTACTAACTAGGCTGTACCTTAAATCCTTGACAAGTAGAGGTTAGACTACCTTTCATGGAGACACAGCGCCATCATCAGGCATCCTCCAGTTGGTTTTGTCACCATTTAGAAAATACAATAGAAAATATATATCCTACAGTTGGTGACAAATCCAACTGGTAGAAGTCTGATGATAGAGCTGTGTCTCCGAAAAAGGTAGCCTAAGCTTACTTGACAAGGCTATTAAGGTACAGCCTAGTTAGTAATTTGTCAGCTATTTAGATTTTTAACAATACAAAAGTCCTGAAGTGTTATATGTATTGTTACATCTAAATATTAACTGTTAATAATTTTAAGATAATATTTTATCAGAAAACTTATATTTTAGAGTGAATATAATATAAATAAATTTTAAAACATTGCAAGAAGGTATTCTCTTAAGTAAATATGAAAAGGCATGGTAATGATTTAAAAGAAATGTTGTAAAATAAACCAGTTGCTTTAAGGGAGCATGTGTTTATATATTTTTGTGTCCAACCATATCAAGGATACTTATGATATATTTAACGATAGATAACTAAGAAATGCAGACTTAAAATCAGAATATATCTTAAAGTTCTTTTTATGTTATAAATGATCCTTAAATAGTTATATTTTTATATATTTCAGCTATTTATTTTGTGTTCCAGGAATTAACATAAAGATTAAAATCAGAATAATAGGCTATAATAGATATAAGTATATAACACACAAAATGTGTACAATTAAACTGTTATCAATGATGCAGATCATCAATTTATCCCCAATTATTATAATAGTTCCAGCGATGTTAGAATATTTTGATAGATTAACATGTTGCCCAAAATTTTAACCAAAATATAAGCTAATATTTGAAAATATATACCTCATTTGGCGTGTAGCAGACTGTAGCCCGGGTGATATGTGGTGGAGTTGTGCCGTTGATGACGTCATTGACCGTGATGGCTTGCCAGAGCTCGGCCTGGTGGTGTTTGCCGTGGTGGCGTAGCCGGTGGCTGGCTTCCTCCAGGTCCGGTGGTGTGGTGGATACAGAGCTCACAATATTTGACAGCACATTAACTTCTAGAACATTGCAAAATAGTATGTTCGATAAAATTGGTCTATTGCCTTTGTAACACTGTAATATTCGAGTTAATCTTATAATAAATTAATAACAGAATATAACAATTATTTTATAATGTTTGTAAGATGACCAATAAGACGGGCTAAACTCCAAAACGTATCGATGAACTGGAAAAAAATGTATTAATATATTATATTCTTTTATTACCTTATAACTACTTTGATAAATGCAACAAAAAGTATACATTAGGAAAGTTTAGTGCGTAGAAAAAGGAATAAGCATTGTAGTTTTGTCCACAGCAAACAGCGAAGTAAATCAATAGATTCAATGCCAATGTGACACACTGGCCTCGCTAAACTAACGAAAGAACCACACGATTACGTGAGAACAGCCCCTACGTTTTTTGGGGTGTTAATTCTGGGATTTGATCTAAACTTTTCATTGTTATGTAATACTTGTTGGTAAACATACATAACAAGTGAACGTCATACAGCACAAATAAAAAAAATAAAATACTATAGTAATACAATTTGTATTCTTCTTCTTGAATTCTAGTTAATTGTATATTTTGCACTTATTCTGTTATAAATTGGATTTGTGAAATTTTCACTTTATTGTGTTGTTCTTTTCTTAAATAATTATAACATTTTTTATTTATTTTGTCAATCTGGTGAATTCTGTGCTCTTCATAAGTGAATTGAATTTCTGTCGTCGTTTTCTCACGCCAGAATCTATGTAAGTGTATTTTGTTTTTTACTTATAAGTTTTAAGTTTATAAGCCTGAATTTGATTGTATAGCACTGTTTTGATAATTCTTAATCTCCTTTTTTATGCTTGTTTAGTCTCAACTTTATATTTGTACGTACAGTCTAAGCCAATACAGACATACTAAATGAATATCAATCAAGAAAACCATTTTAAAACACAATAATACAAACATCTTCTAAAATTGAAAAAAGTAAATTGAAACGTGTCATTCGAAATAATAAGGATATGGTTAAAAATTAAGACAAATAGAAATATAAACATTTAAATGCAATAACTGTAATAAAAAATATATTGGCCAAACCAAACGAAATTTTAAAACAAGATTCAACGAACACATAGAAAAATCAGCTATTGGCTAACATTGTTTGAATATTAATAATTCTTCTCTAAACATTAATTTATTAGAAGAATTTGCAAAACCAAATTATATTGAAATAATATGAAATATATTACATAGAAGAACATAAGAATAATTCTGTGAATAACGAGCTATGAAATTTCCTAAATTATTAATATTTTTATTATATTATTAGCTCTTTTATTTTATAGAGTTATTTTTTAATATTCATAAATTATATTTAGCTTTTTGGTATTTTTTATACGAAATCTTGTTTTCGAAAGGACTAAAACATAACAGATCGAATTTTATTAGATTATTTGAAAATTGTTTCTAAAAATGTATATTTAGCTTTATGTGTTTCTGATTTGGCATTTATTATTAGATACAAATTAAATTTTCTAAGAGACATAAACTGTGTAGATATATAACAATTGGACATTTAATGACTACATGTTCATGATAATTTACTATAATTTTAATAAACAAATTTTACAATACACAAATATATAAGTAATTATTGAATGATTGTCAGCCTGAGAAAACAGACCAAAGAACAATATAAGCGAGAAAAAATATAAATATTTAAATTAACAACAAGATAAATAAACAAGGCATATATTTAAGAGGTTTAAATTTAAAAAAAAGTTATTTTATTACTGTGGCAACAAAGGGAATTGAAAGTATTTCTATATTATATCATAATGTTAAATATACTAGAACAAATGTAATTTTTAATAATTTATGCATAATATATCCCAATTATCGCATTTTTTGGGAGGCAAATACGGTTTCGCACACATTATCAAATTATCTTTTGTAATGGAGAGGTTTAATAAGGTATTTATTTACAACTGGGTACAAGGGTTCTCTCCACATTGTTCAACAATCATCCCTTTCACATTATAAAGCAATATTTCCCTACAAATTTAATGTAGTTCGTGGCTTTAAAACTCAAATAATTAATTAGGGCTACATTAGGATTAGAGTAAAATCCATAATGCTGAGACGAGTTTAATTGGAATGCTTCGTTTAAGTTAGGGATTAGTATTAATTTAAATAATTAAGAGTTATTCCAATAATAATGATAATAAAAAACTAATTCACTGTAATAGATGATATCTACAGTGGTACGTTTCTATTGCATAAAATATCGTCTTTATATTAAATATAAATTAAGCTAAACAATAAAAAATATGTACTATACATTTTAAGCATTAGCTTTCGTACCAATTATTTACTTACCAGATTTACAACAGGGACTCTCTTACAATATAAGTTGTTACATAACTTTTCAATAATAGGTAAAGAAAAGTACAAACAATAAAAATCTCACTATACCTTGTAAAAATGTCTTAATAAACTAGTTTATTCAGTAGCTTTCTAAATTCGGATTGTTCATTATTTACGAATAAAGACGAACTTTTAAAGTTATTATCAATAAAAATGTAAATAAAAAAACAGTTAATGTAGGCTCAGTGGTGTTAATTGGAATAGTACTGCTTAAATAATTGTTTTACTTTTGATTCTTACATCTATATAAAAAATAGTGTAACAAACATTATTAGTTACATTAAATATTGTTTTATTGATCCATCAAAATATAAATCGCTTCAATAATGAAAGATATAAAACAGAGTGACTATATCATTGCCTTTGGCAGATATTAAAATATTAATTTCACAAATTGGTCAGTTTAGCCATGAACAAAATATTTTTCATATGATTATTTATGCACGTTTATATTACACTGCTTTCAATAGTTAACGCAATAAACAATTATTTTATATTTTTGTACAAGATACATTATTTATATTGAAATAAGCCTATAGGGAAATTAATTACATTGCCCTTTTGCAATACAAAATGTAATTCATAAGGTTATTTGTTGTATTGCAGGATATGAATTGAAAAAATTGAAAATAAACATTTATAGTTAAATATTGATAGATCAAATCTATTTCGCAACCTATTACAAAATTGAAAGAAATGTAAATATTTACAGTTGAAAACGTAATTAAATGAAGGACAACACCAATAGTTACTAATTTTAACTAAATTACGTGCGTTACATTATGATTTTTATGAAATAAATTAGCTGTAAGAGCATATTTTAGTCATGTTTCTAATTATTTTCTAAATTTTTATTTAATTAGTATTATTTATTTTAAATAATTTTTTTAACTTTCTATTTTCATTTTTAAAATAAATTCACTCTGAATATATCAAAAATAATATTTAGATAATCAATCAAATTGGAATCCTACTTGTTATTTTATAATCTATTATAAGATCATTTACATTGTTATACATATGGGAAGTTTTACTATCACTTCCCATATGTATATATTTTAATTTAAATATAATTTAAAATAAATATTTTAAAATATTTAAAAATATGTTTATAACCATAATCTCAGTGAAGGTATTTTTAAGTAAAATAACATGCAATAAATAATTGGTTTTCAATTGAAAAATTATAGTTTCCTTGTAATCTATTTATGGTAGCACTACAAACATAAATACGTATATTTTGACTATAAACGTATTTTATATTAGAAATACATACGTTTATAGAAAAAAGTTATTTAAAAACAGTGGGGCAAATACTAAACGCCAGTTGCCGAAAGTTAAAAATAGGGTTTTTCGTTAAACTGTACATTTTTAAATACGATGCAATTCTAAAATTATAAAGAAGATAACAGTATGGAAATGCTTATGTTATCATTAATGTTTGTAATGTAATTTGAATTATAACTTTTACTTATTTTATGCGGAAAAGAATTTGTATAATGCAAATGTTCCCATTTATATGAATAGCTATGCCTAACTGAAGGATTGAATTCACTCTAAACATAAAATTCGGACACAAAGTTGTTCACGTAATTAGTTAAAAAATTTAGTTACTCATAGTAAATTTATAAAATATTACTTTTAAACCTGTCATTAAACGTGTATTACAACTAACATTAAAGCTGTTGTTATTTGTTGCAAAATGTAATCATTCATTTTTATCTTTAGTCACTTAGCTATATTATATCTTATATTTATTTTCATGAAAAGGTTGTATTCCTACTGAAAATAATTGTTATAACATTTAAAATAATAATCTAAAAATAGTCGGTTTATTCTAAAACAACCGAAAAACTATAACTGGGGAGTTTATCAGGCCATAAATCTCCTAAAATGTATGTTCAATCAGTTTTAAATTACAAACTTCAAATAAAGTTAAATTTCCTCAATTTTAACTATTTTCACAATAATTTACATAAATTGTTTTTATGACTAGGCACGAATTTTTCAAGTTACTCATAAGAAGTTTTATAAGTGAAAATGTAAACAATTTTTAAAAAATATTAGCTTTACAAAATAATTATTATAAAACAGAAATATTATCTTATTATAATTTTGACAATAGATTTTACCAACCAATATAGTACCAAGGGAAATACTAAACTAAAATAAATTTAATTAAGTCAGCAGATAATTGTCAAGTAAACAAAATATTGTTCACTCTATTAAAATTCATAAATATTTCAGGACATAACGTAATATTACTTTCCTTTTCTAATAACTCGATAGCTCATAAGACTATATTTATGGCAAATAAGTGTGAGCAACAATAAGAAGAAGTATGGATGTATGTATAAAATATTAGGTGTATATAAATATTCAAATTACGATTAATTAAATTTTCCGTAATTAATTTTAACTATCACCAAAGAACGTTTAAGTAACGCTGTTCATATTGTAATGTGTAATTATAACATGGTCAGAGTTAAAGTTTTTCATTCCTTAACTAACTCTGTTTAATGAGAACTCTCAAAAATATTTATCATTATAAAAAAATAAATACGTAACTTGTAGAAAAGAGTGAAATATGACTGAAGCTATTTACTTCCGGTGCAAACAATGTTATTAAGTATTAAAATACGTATCGCTAAGTATTAAGAAATATGATTTAACGTAGCTAAAACTTAATAAATCACATTTAATATAAAAAAGTTATTGTGATACAGATTGGAAGTATATTTTTTTTATTTTTATAACTAAGAACTCTCCTAAATTTATTGTTACGACACATTTTATATATTCTTTAATTTTAACTAAAACAAACCCATATTTAATAATAATAATAACAATTTTGTACAATGAGTATAAATTATATATTTAAATAAGACTTTTCACAAATAAAATAGTTTTATTATGTTAAATGCGCGTATCGTTTATCTATGTTGTAAATAAAAAGCATCAAATTTTTAAGAATTTATAGTCCGTGATAGTTATAACTTAATTTTTTATAAAAACGCATTTTATAAATGGTCTTAAGTATATGTATTTGCACTATCCGCATTGGATAAATAACATCAAATGTACAACAGTTAGTATAATTTATAAAGTAAATTGCTACAGTTCAATTTCTTTTAAAGTTGTTTTTTTTTTTTTTTTAACTTTACATCAAAATATTAGTATAAAACTGAAAAAAATAATAATTAGAATAACAAATATATTTGCTTTAATCTAAATTATTTTAATTAATAACTTTTTATAAAGAAATTTGGTCATAAACATTCAAATTAATAGGAAGTAATAAATTGTGTACTGTATTTTGAAAATGTCTGTTCTTATATACAGTAAATGTATAGTAGTCTAAATAATAAATGATATAATTTATATATTTTTATAAAATGTAATATGAATTTAAGACAAAAAGGAAGTCTTTTTTAATGAATTACTCCCACCTGTAAATATTAATCCAAAATACCTCGCTTTGTAACTATCACGAGATGTTTACAGCGGTAGAGCTGAACACCGACTGGGCTGTCTGTGCATTGTCTACTCCACTACCCTACCTTCCCCCACCACCCACCAAGTCCTCCCTCCACTACACATTGTTGTAGGGATGTCATGCACATTTCAACTCGTGATTATCTCTAGTGACTCGTCTGTTTCATACTTTAGATCTGAAAAAAATATTTTCAAAATTTTTCTTGTTGTTATTTTCCTTTTAAAATTTGTTTATCAATAAGTCTTGTTCATTTTTTTATTTTCGAAAAAATGTTTACGTGTTATTTAAGTACACCCTGAATTGCTCCTGTTTAATATACTTTTTTCAAATATAAAATTATACCTGATTCATTACGTAACTAGTTTCAAAACTTTATATCTTATTAATAATCATAAAAATAAAGCCAATATTAAAATCATAAGAAATCCCTAAATTTGGCGTGCAACATATATAACACGTGTTTATACTTTATTGTATTACTCAACATGACATGTCTACCAATAGTATTTACGTACAGGCTAAAATATGTTCCACTTTAACGTAAGCTGTTTGTATTGACCAAGGTTGGTAATATATTCTGACGTCACGGTTAAGTCCTCACTTAGTTAATGGCACGTCGGTCCCAATTATGTAAAAGCACTATAGCAAACCACTCTAGGGGGCTGATGACATCATAAGAGTGACCTCTGAAGTACATTTTGAAATTATATGAAGATATTATGATTTAATCGACTTAAAAACTTTATTAACGGTAATGTTATTAAAAGAATAGCTTGATAGAATGGGATTAAGTCAAAATGAACTGTAAATATATTTATCTTGAACGTTAAAATATAATAATTGTTTTACTATTTCCATCATGATAAATATTTGTTTATTAATTTTTATCAATACTTTTTTTACATAGAATAAATAGCATGTAGCATATTAAATACTACACTGTACCATATTCTACTAATGTAGAGAGCAACTAACAGTAAAAAATATGATAATGACATGAAGCATAATATAAAATCTTAGTGCATATTTGTACAATGTAATTTAACTAATTTAAGTTAAATTAATTAATTTAATTAAGGATCAGCTGATAACCACCGGCTGTTCATTTGTCATTGAGCTATTAATTAATGACACTTTCTAAGGAATAATCAGCCTTAGTTTGTAACAATGACTACATTCGCTCATCTACACTCATCACACTCATTCGAAATCCATATTCGCCCATATCTTGACGATCGGTGACTTATGAATAAATAAAAATAAAAATAAAATAAAATAAGATAGTTTACTTATAGTAACAATATTATTAATAATTTTAACCGTGAATAAAAATAAACAGATAAATTTATAAAAAGGAAACAGAAATAGTAAATAATTACTAATCATGCTAAGTGGAAAAAGTATTAAATTGGAAAAAATATTTCTAAATAAAGACAAAAGATTACAAATGGAAACGTTTTTACAAAAGAATAATCAGGTATGCATATGAAATCTGATAATTCAACACTATAACAATATCAAAAGCCTTTACCCAATAATAATAGTATAACAAGTTTAAATAATCTAACAGAAAGTAATAAAAACATAAACTCATATCAATAACAAATTACACTAATACAAATAACCAACTTAAAAGGAACAATGAAACAAAACAAAACTTATTAAGGAACTATTTCTTAAATCTTGAAGATAAACTTCGAACGTGCAGAACCAAAATAATAACGTAATTATCACAGTATAAAATGAAAATATATAAATAGTGTTTTATTGCACTTTCAATTCTCTTTCTACTCACATATCTTTTTGTTTACAATAATATAGGTTTCTGTATCTTAGTATGTATAAAATATCCCTCAGCCACGTAAAAAATGTAATAGACCTTATATTAATCGTTATGTCCTAGTGTAAATATTTTAAAGCTAATATACATGTATATGATTTTTTTTTTTCAGAGTTTAAAAGTTACGTCTTTCGGCATGGTAGTTCAGTCTCTATGGCTTTATATTGAGTACTCCCATATAATTCGGTTTGGCCCCAACTGAGCTTATGGTCAGTTAATTATGGCCAGTGTAAGACGACTGTACTATAAGGTAAAGTCAGGACCTATATTATACCTGCTGCTACTTATCCTGTAAATAGAATAACAAAGTTTACAAGAACAAATGTGCACAGAATATCGTCCTATGCGGACTGAAAAAAGGTGCCACTTGAAAAGAAGGAAGAGTATTAGAAAAATATCATAAATGAAAACATGTTTTTACTACTCTAGAGTCAATTATGGTAAAAAAAGTAAAATTGTATTTGTATTATAACTAATGGATAGTTAATATTTCCTAGTTATTTCTAAATAGGAAGTTTATGGGGTTGCTAATGTTAATTTATTTCACAGACTCGTTTAAATTATCCCTCCACCAGCCCCACCCACTCTTTATGTCAGTATGAGATAAATGATGTGGGATAAGGCAGGTGGGGACAGTAAGAGAAAGAGAGGAGAGGAACACGTTGAGTGTGTATCAGTGAGGCAAGCTCTTTGCTACTCCTAGTGACAACTGCGATACAATCTTGTACTATTTTCTTTGAAGTGCTCAAATAAAAGTATTTTAAATCAATAATCTACATTGGTTAGCTAAACTTTCTGTTTATCTTGTCTTTTGATTATTATCTTAACTTGTTTGACTACAATTTATACACAACTTATCTGATTATATAGCACAATCAAAGTTAACAGACATTAGTTAGCTAGTTTAGCAGTTAAACTACTTGACCATTAGTATTCACTATCCGTCCTCATTATCTAAAAAATGTACAACTAATTATTTTCTTACCTAGCTCCAAAATGTGCCCCGAAATGGTCCAAAAACATTGGTTACTTTTAAGAATATCTTTAGAACAAATTAGATTAGGATATGTGGTTTAAGTGTAATAGACCATATAGTTCATACATTGGAAATATGGTTTATCATTCATAAATAATTCATAACAATAATTTTAAATTATATAATCATATAAATAAATAACGTGTCAAATAGAAATATACTATAATTTCATAATCTTGTTTTGAGGTTATTTTTGTAAATTTACGCGGATGGTCTAAGTTTAAATTGTATTTAAATTAGTCAAAAGATATTTATTTAAGGTCATTTTACCTATTTATATCTTTATCAAAATGTAAATAAACATAAGAAACTTGTTTTATCACAATACAAAGTAAATAGCAAATGTAAAATACCGTATAAAAGTCAAATACAAAAGTAAATGCAAAGCTGATATTGGCAAAGTTCAGAATGTTGACAAAGCTTAACTTCTAAATACGATTTCTCTGGAAACGTCCGTTTGGTTCTAGAATGAGCTATAATGAAACCATGCTGCTTCTACTCGTCCTTTGGAATTGTAGAAACCAACTCAAATTGACGTTGGAAATATGTAATTATAAAAGTTAAATTTAGTTGAATAATTAAAGTATATTTCCTCACCTGTCACTCACAAGGATTTTTTTTCTTCTCTAGCGTTTGTGTACTGACATAAACTTGTACAACAAGTCCTCCTTTAGTATCAGTATACAGTCTGTAAATGTATATTTTCCATTCAACAATAATATAAAATAAATATCATAGAGACTTCCAACCAACCGACATACATTTTATTAAATTTGGACTCACGAGCATTGTATAATACAGATAAAATCGAGTCAATATTGATTGTTACACAGTTTAGGGACTGTCAAGGTTTTAAGACTATATCTTTATATTTTGTAGTAAAGAAATATACGACTAAAAAAGTTTAGAAGTCTATAAAACTTGAAAATAATATATTATATAAAATCAACAAGCCTTTGAAAAATTAATTAAAAAATAAAAGAGGCATGTTATTTGAGCTTTACCACAAATTTAAAAACAGTACTATTAACTGTTTTCTATTCATGCTTCAAGTAACTTTCTCAACTTTAAAATGAGCGGAAAAGTTACAATTACTGGAAAAACACAGCAGAGTAAAGTACTTACGAATAGAAAAAATACAATATTTCTGCCAATTAACCAACTTTATTTATTTATGAAATAAATGTATGTATGTGTACAAAATTAAATAAATGTATGTGTTTTCTTAACAAATTTATATTGTTTTTATTTATTAATACGAATGTGTCAAATATAATAATTCCATTAACAAATAATACTTATTGATACATTGTAGGGCTAAGATATGTTCCATTAATGTTTAATTTTAATAAACTATATTTTTATTAAAACTGTATGAATTGTGGTTTGATTATTTTTTACAGTCGTGTAACCAAATATAAATGGAACGTTGCTTTCCTTTTAAAATTCATTACATTGTAATTACTAAATAGTTTTTCTTTCTGAGTGTCAAATTGTAGTATAATATACTACGTGCAAGCTATATGTGCACAGATAAAAGGTGGGAACCTCTAGTGAATTTACATTAATTAATTATGAAACCTATGGAAGCAAGAGTTTGCTTTTAAGATTTACTTCTGTGATGTTCTCCTTTAAGTTTGACATTTCTCTTTAAATCTGTTATAACAGAACTCGCCATAACCTAAGTAAGTCAGTTAAAAATAAACTTAACCAAGCTTTGATATAGTTAATGATATTAGTTATATATATTTTAATGGTGGTGCTACACAATCTAATAAAGCCTGATGATTACAGTTTACATTGGCAAATAAAAAGTAGATAAAAGAAGTACGTTTATAGAAATATTTTAAAAGTTTTGACTAAAATATTTAATCAAAAAATAGAATTTAAATTATTATTTCATTTTATAAGTATAGATTCATAATTCTTACTCACATTATACAAAATTATAATAAGGTAGATGTTTTTAAATAAAAAATAAAGCTTATATTGTAAGTTTAATTATTATAAATATGACGTAAATATTTATATAAATGATTGGTTATCATTCTGTTCTGGCTTTTAGAGCTTCAGTAATATAATTTACGTAATGTTAAAATATTATTTACTAATGTAATTTCACTTTAAATATTGAATATTATGCATTTATGAAAGAATTTATATGCACTTAACGTTATTTTTATTAAGTAAAGAGTTTAAATATAATGTTTATATTATTTATAATTTTTATGGTTTATTAAAATAAAAATACTATATATTTATAAATTATAGTTTATAATGTATAAATGTATACACCGTCCGGCTTTCTATTTGATTATTATGTGTCTATTTTTCGTTAGAGAAATCAATTTTCACGTTATTTATAGTTACCTTTATAAAACTGTCACACAATTATACAATCAGGACTCCGGCGCACTTCCTTTCAGAACCTACAGGCTGTTACTGAAAATTGGTTTTAATAGGTTATGAAGTCCCTTTACATGAAAGAGCTACTTAGTAAACCCATAATGTTGCTTCTAACATCTTTGGAAATTATGTTATAACTATTAATATTTATCAATAACGGCACATTAGGCTATGTTATGCCTACTTCAGTGTTAATACAATATCATTATAAAAATTTATTCTTTGTTAATAAATACAATTATTTTAGAAAAATAATGCAATGTATCATGAGCAATCTATAAATACTTAACAAAATCTATTTCATTCTTAAACAATGAATAGCCATATTTTTATACATGTATGTTTCTTTTTTTAGTGGAGGTATTTTTTGTTCATTTTTAGTATGGATTTAATATAAATTTGCCCACAATTTATAATTAATAGTATAATTCTAACACACATCATTTTAAACATTTTTAGGTTTAAGAAATGTAAAATATAAATAACCCCTCCAATTAGTGAGCCTTTTTTGTTAGAGTCACAAAACTACTTGTAAGATAGCACCTAACTGGTTGAGCTTCATGATCAGCTGACGTATTATCAACAGCTGACTGTAAGCACGACAAGAACGTAATATTATGATTTACATTTATATTTCCTAAGATTGGCTGTATCCATTTAATACGCACATATTGTAATGAATGTGAAATTTTAATTTCCGTTCTAATTACGCCTTTCCATATGGTATATATATGAACATTAGACTTCTACATACTTTCATGTGCCTAAAATTGCTTTTGTGACTAATTATCAATATACAGGTGTTCCCAAACTAAGTTATAAAACTTAAGATTATGATTCGTTGGGTAAAAAAAGTAAAAAGTTCCAATACATTTAGGTCAGAATATGCTTCGTTTTCAATATGATGGCCATTTTCGTATTTTCACTAAATTATTATTTTAGGCTAGGTTAAAGTGCACTAGGCCAGGAATTAGTATATTAGGAGAGATAGGACATCAGCAAACTTACCTTAAAAGACAAGTTCACTAACACCAGAGTAGTAGTAACAAACACAAAATAGACACAATCTCACAAATTTTCAACACCACAGGCATTTTCTTCAGGTGAGTAGAGAGAGAGAGAGAGAGAGAGAGAGAGAGAGAGAGAGAGAGAGAGAGAGAGAGAGAGAGAGAGAGAGAGAGAGAGAGAGAGAGAGAGAGAGAGAGAGAGAGAGAGAGAGAGAGAGAGAGAGAGAGAGAGAGAGAGAGGGAGGGAGGGAGGGAGGGAGGGAGGGTGGGAGGGAGGGAGGGAGGGAGGGAGGGAGGGAGAGGGAGGGAGGGAGGGAGGGAGAGGGAGGGAGGGAGGGAGGGAGGGAGGGAGGGAGGGGAGGGGGAGAGAGAGGGAGGGGGAGAGAGAGAGAGAGAGAGAGAGAGAGAGAGAGAGAGAGAGAGAGAGAGAGAGAGAGAGAGAGAGAGAGAGAGAGAGAGAGAGAGAGAGAGAGAGAGAGAGAGAGAGAGAGAGAGAGAGAGAGAGAGAGAGAGAGAGAGAGAGAGAGAGAGAGAGAGAGAGAGAGAGAGAGAGAGAGAGAGAGAGAGAGAGAGAGAGAGAGAGAGAGAGAGAGAGAGAGAGAGAGAGAGAGAGAGAGAGAGAGAGAGAGAGAGAGAGAGAGAGAGAGAGAGAGAGAGAGAGAGAGAGAGAGAGAGAGAGAGAGAGAGAGAGAGAGAGAGAGAGAGAGAGAGAGAGAGAGAGAGAGAGAGAGAGAGAGAGAGAGAGAGAGAGAGAGAGAGAGAGAGAGAGAGAGAGAGAGAGAGAGAGAGAGAGAGAGAGAGAGAGAGAGAGAGAGAGAGAGAGAGAGAGAGAGAGAGAGAGAGAGAGAGAGAGAGAGAGAGAGAGAGAGAGAGAGAGAGAGAGAGAGAGAGAGAGAGAGAGAGAGAGAGAGAGAGAGAGAGAGAGAGAGAGAGAGAGAGAGAGAGAGAGAGAGAGAGAGAGAGAGAGAGAGAGAGAGAGAGAGAGAGAGAGAGAGAGAGAGAGAGAGAGAGAGAGAGAGAGAGAGAGAGAGAGAGAGAGAGAGAGAGAGAGAGAGAGAGAGAGAGAGAGAGAGAGAGAGAGAGAGAGAGAGAGAGAGAGAGAGAGAGAGAGAGAGAGAGAGAGAGAGAGAGAGAGAGAGAGAGAGAGAGAGAGAGAGAGAGAGAGAGAGAGAGAGAGAGAGGAGAGAGAGAGAGAGAGAGAGAGAGAGAGAGAGAGAGAGAGAGAGAGAGAGAGAGAAGAGAGAGAGAGAGAGAGAGAGAGAGAGAGAGAGAGAGAGAGAGAGAGAGAGAGAGAGAGAGAGAGAGAGAGAGAGAGAGAGAGAGAGAGAGAGAGAGAGAGAGAGAGAGAGAGAGAGAGAGAGAGAGAGATGCGTTTTCGAAGGGTTTCACTGGTAAGAACAATATATTGGGCAGGACAGTGCTGGCACTGGAGTTGATAAATTATTCCACCAATTCCACCAATCTAATTTATTAGCTGATGAAGTAAATATTAAATAGCTGATATTTTTTCATTTTCAAAACAGAGTGTGAGTTCTAGTACAATGTTTGTTGTTCCATTACTGGTTATTAAGCACAAAGAAACTAATTAAACTATTTGAAAACATATCATAATCTAATTTGTCAACAATGATTAATGCTAAAATATCAACAGTTTAATATGTACTTCATCAAAAGATATGAAATGCATTCAACGCCAGCAATTGAACGTCTAATAAAATGAAACAGAGCATACATTGTCTTGCCTAAATTGGTGTTACTCCTTTATTTAGGAACTGATTTTATTCAATTGGAACTTGTTAGACTTGTTATTACACTTGGCAACTTTTTTATATTTTGTACATTTTTATCTAAGATTGCGCGTTTTTGCGCTCTTTACAACTAAAAGATTTTTAAGTGACGCTATTTTGAAAATATTGAATATAATAAAATAATATTACCACAACCTTAAATAAAGCAGAAGAGGTACATTCGTTCCAAATTTGAGCACCGTATTGTAAGGGGTTATATAATTACTATAATTTTTTTGAAAACACGAAAATGGCCGCCATATTGAAAACGAAGCATATTCGGACCTACTTATAGGAACATTCTATTTATTTTTACCCAACGAATCATAACCTTAAGATTCGGAACTTAGTTTGGGAATACCCTGTATACTTAATTGAAGATAAACCGATTGATTAAGTTAGTGTTTTGATAATGCGTATCATCGTTATTGTTGTTAAATGATTAAAATTGTTGTTAAATGATTACCCTCGTAAATAATTACAACACTTATTATTGAGAGTTTCAAAATATATTCAGGCCTAAATAAAATATTTGTGTTTTAACTTGAAATAACTTAGTAATAAATGCGTAGTAAAAATACTAAATTTGATTTTCATAAACACGAAGAGTAAATAAAAGAGTAAAAATCGTCAAATGATTCGTTAAAAAAATAACAATAAAAAGTTATAAATAAAAATGTATTTAAGATTGTAAAAGTGTTTTCCCCCCAAATAGTAATAGGAATAAACAACAAAGAACTATTTATAGCTCATTTAATACATTGAATATTCTTAATTTTAATTTTAATGTATAAGTTTCGATTAAAATCCACTTTTTTATGGTCATATAATTAAATAAATGGACCATTTTTACGAATGGTAAATAACAGATTTATTTAAACCTATGAGAAGGGATCCTTAAAAATATAGAAATGGCAGTTTCAATTTCCACTCCTTGTCAGAGGTAGAATGCTAATTTGGAGACTCTTTTCTTACCTTGCCAAGAATAATGCACCCTTGAGCAATTGAAATACTAAACCGACCCTGGTATTTCATTGGTTTACCTTGTGCCCTTTCCACGTTGCATTTATTCAAAAAATATTCATTTGTAAAATACGTGCAGGAATTTAATAAAAAGGACTCCTCAAAGGAGGAATATGCTAATAGTTGAAAATTTTATTAAGTTTACTCTGATACTATCAATTTAATGTTCGAAATATCCAAAACCTTTTTTATTTAACTTAAAATTAGATATCAAAAAACTTAACCTACTGCTGTCGAATCAAAAAGTATAGGTAAAAGAGTTTGAACTTCAACTGTGTAACAAGTATAAAGCAGAGGAAAACTAAACTACCATAAAAATGTTGTCATTTATTTCTGTAATTATAAGTGGTATTTTTATATTTTTACCTTTTCACACATTTTTAATCAAGGTTATAGTGGAAAAATAAACCATTTTTTACAGTTTCAGATGACTTCTAATGTTTGAAAAGTCACTACAGTGAAAATATTAATCAGATCATTTTTAAACTTTAATATAATTTAGGTAATTTTATGGAGACTACGTTAATGAAGTTTCGGAATATTTTAGTTGCTCAAAAATATTATGTTTTTAATTTTCTAAAGTAACTTTTTCCTCGATATTAAAAAGGGGTATAAACTTGAGACAAACGGTGGTTTCGAGTGTCTGATGTCAGTAAGATGGATACATATTTATTTTTATTGCATAATTACTTATAGATTTTATATTGTTTTATTAATCATTAAGGTGTTATGTGCACCGGACCGCGTAATCGCAGGCTTCTCTGGCCTCCCGGCGGGTGAAACTAAGTGTAACGTTGCATTATAAATATTAATAAAGCGATAAAAAATCAATCAGTATTCATACAATAAGAATAAAAATATATTCGACTTACTGACATGAGATACCTGAAACCACTGTTTGTCTTATCACTTTTCATCATCGAAAAAGGTTTACTTTAGAATACTGATAATAAAATATTTTCGTACCACTCAAAAATTGTGAAACTTCAATATTTAGTTTCAATTAAATTATCTACAAATTATTTAAGTTTCAAAATTATCTGATCATTATTTTTATTTTAGTGAATTTTCAAACATTAGACGTTATCTGAAACTTAAGAAAATTATGCCTTTTTCCCACTCTAACCTCGATTTAAAAAAAACGTTGTGAAGTGGTACAGATATAAAACTATCACTTATAATTGCAAAAATAAATGAAAAAATATTTGATGGTAGTATGGTTTTCCTTTGCCTTATACTTTTCACACAGTTAATGTTGAAACTGGAATATCTATACTTTTTGATCCGACAGTAATTATAAAGTGCAATAATATTTCGAATAACATCGAATATAACAAACTATTCATCGTTAGACTATTAATAAAAAACATTTCACAGCGTCACCAAATAATTTAGCTAGTGAATTATCCTACCTTAAACAAGCCATGAACAACCAAGCAATTAACAACCAAGCAATGAACAACCAAGCAATTAACTACATCACAGCTGGAGCTTGCTTATTATTATTAGTGCTAAACTATATACAAAGTACGAACTAGCAGGTAAAGGATTGAGTCAAAGTTAACTACTTCCAGTGTTGGCAAATATTATTGTTCAATATCAATATCTCGAATTGAATTATTCTGTTCCACCTATAACACTCTACCTAAGCTTGTCATTGATTTATAATAAATAATTGAAAAACAATATAATTGAATTATTTATTAAATATGGATTTATTATTTTAACAAAAAGGGGATGCAGATTATATCACCTTATTATGATTATTTAGTGTTGTTTTAAAATGTAGTTTTTAATTATAAAACCTTTCACAGCAGACGAAATTTCACATAAAACCATACCAAATCGTTGCTCTAAAAATGCTTAAATTTTACACTAAATACTTTCTAAGGCCAAGTAAAAAAAGATAAAAATAAATGGTTTTTGTTTTATGAATCAGTTATGTAACGTGACATTTGTATTCTAAAGTGATTAAAAGTTCTAATACGTCACCTGCGAGCTACATTGATCGATGTAGTGGTACTCTAATATCCCTGGTGGTGCGTATGGAACAATGCACAACCCACCTTTGAAATGTATATATTTTGGGTGAGGCTAGCCGTTGCTCGGGAACGTTGTGTTGCTCGACGCTTGTTATGATAGTCTTGGAGTATTCCGTTTTCGGATACCGCTATATTTGTGTGAGGGATGCTTGTACTGTGTAATAGTGTTTCGTACTCAGCCTGGGAGGTAAGCAATTATGTTCTCTTTTAGCAATGAACGTGTTTTAAAGTGATATATGTAATGTAATTT
The DNA here is from genome assembly GCA_035578905.1 of Stictocephala bisonia. Classification (NCBI taxonomy): domain Eukaryota; kingdom Metazoa; phylum Arthropoda; class Insecta; order Hemiptera; family Membracidae; genus Stictocephala; species Stictocephala bisonia. The sequence goes on from JAQJVL010000071.1 coordinate 1,189,858, forward strand.
TACTAAATTGTTTAATTTACAAATATACATATTGGTTGATGTGAATAAAACCTAGCAATTACTTTTCCTGCGTATTTCCTAAGCAAAAGCATTTCTCTAGGTATCGGTAGATCAACAGTAACAAAAACAATACCCGTTGTTCTAAAAAAAGTAGAGGAAAAATATAAGGAGTGGGTGATATTTCCAACTGGCAGGAAAATTGAAGAATTGAAAGTAGAATGGATGAGGCGTCTCAACTCTCCAACGGCATTTTCCGCTATTGATTGCACACATATACCCATTTTAAAATCAGCTTTGTATGTTTGATTGTGTTAACAGAAAGGGTGTAACCACTATACATGTTCAAGCTACTTGTAATGCATAAGAAATATTTACCAGTATCGATGACCTGGTTTTGTCCACGACAGCAGAATTTTAAGAAATTCGTCAATTTATGATCTCATGAACAGATCACAGGAAAATTTCATTATTCTGGGTGATATTGGTTATTGAATAAGTCCATGTTTAATGACCCCCTATGAAAATCCAATGAAACAACAAGAAAAATCTTACAATAAATTACATGCAAAACAAAGAGTAATAATTAAGAGATGATTCGGTCGGTTAAAACAACGGTTTTCTATTCTTCAAAGTCCTGTTTGTGTAGCATTAGATGGAGTCCTTTCCATAGTTCTTTCTTTTCGAACTCTGCAAAACATAGCAAAACATTTACAAGATGACTTACCTTGGGATGACTCTGAACTGGAAGAAGATAATGGTGCTTGTACATTTAAAGGAGTGCTGAAAATGAAGCTGCCAGAAGGAGACGTGGTCAAAGAAAACGAGATTATTAAAAAATATAATAATTAATATATAAACTTATATTTACTTTGGTAAATGAGTTTTTAAAATGTTATTTTCTTCTTTATTAGTTTGGTGACTTTAGGACTATTTAGTTCTCTTTCCACTTAACAACAACAGTTCAAATTTAACAAATCCTTTCTTTTTGAAAAAAAAAAAAAAACACAGTTATGTTCACTACTTTATATTGAACAAAACAACCATTAATAGCTACAATTATATAATATTTTCACAATTTAATTTTAAATAACATAAAACACACTTTTCGGACCTAACTGATAATGCTCACTTACCAAATAAAGTATGTTTTTCAACATCATGGATCAAGTTTAACTGCTGATCCTCTTTTTGTTTAAGTTTTTCTATTATGATCTTTTCTTTTTCTTTCTTCATCCGGATTAACTGCAGTTTTTCTAATAATTCCAGTCTTTGTAGGTTTGCATTTCCCAAATTCTTGGTTTCTTCAGTTTCAAAAAGTTGAACCTTTTGCCTCCTGCCACTAGTTTAACCGTAACGTGTTGACAATTCTTCGATACAGGTACCACTTGCAGAAGCGCTTGAAGTTTGTGCATTATAATTGGGTTTTCCAGCCATTTGGGCTCCAGGAACCTTCGTAAAAGTTTGGTTTTTATCTTCTTCTAACAACATAAGCAGCTTTTTCCCCAACTTTTAAAACATTTTTTTGTTTCCAGTAGCGTTTTTATCACTTTTCTTCTTAAAGTCCCCTCTTAGATCGTGTATATTTTTGTAGTTGTTTAATAATTGTCTCTCTGCCGAGTACCTTCCCACATTCTTAAATTAATTTCATATAGCCTTTGTTCTTGTTGTTTTTTAATATTGGGTACCTGAGACTTATTTAATATAATAGGGTACTTACTATTAAGCTCCACAAACTGGTAATTGGCACAACATTCTTACTCACCCTCGAAAACATCACTCTAAGATGAACTCATCATTACAGAAACAGGTGAACTGTATGAAGAACAGATCACAAATAACATGCTAATCAACAAAACAAGACAGGATAAAACAAGAAATTCCCAACAGTAAGAACCAAGCAATTCCTGTTTAGTTTCAGCATTTACTACTTAGCACTAGTGAAAGATTATTCACCTAAATTCAAGCAATTGCTTTTAGCAAAACTTTTTACTCGAAGCAATTGCTTTTACTAAATGCTTTAAGCAATTGCTAAGTTTTTATTAACATCACCAAATGTACTGACTTTAGTTTACAGATATGATTGTTAACTATCATGTCAGTCCAAGATGTGATTGCTAGCCAATCAGCAATTACATATTGGACTCGGTCCGAAATTTCCCGACTATTGACGAAGTATCACAAATACGGAAACGGAGGTTTAGCACGTTATTAGGTTATGGTTATTGGTTTAGGTTTTCATTTAGTAATTCATTTTGTATTAAAACTACCGGCTCGTGGGTTAAAACTAGGATTATTACTATAATATTGTAATTCTTAATTAAGTAAAATATCGTATAAATTATAGATTGATTACCACACAATTACATATTAAAGTAACATCATAGGTGGAATCGTTTAAAAAATTTTTTTAAAGTTACTAAATTTAATTGAGTAAGGTTAGGTCTGTACTGTACTAGATTTTTAGTTGTGGACTCGGTCTCATGAATCGTTACAGAAACTAAACAAGCGTACTAAGACTCGATCTCGTAAATTTTTACTCGGACTTGGTCTGTTTTACAGAACTAGAAATGGTGTTTCCAGAGTCCGAGTCCAGACTCGAACTCGAACAGCGCTACGCTCCCCACCCCTCAGCCAAGACGAGGACATCGAGTCCGAGTACTTTGTACTCGAGACCAGTACTCGAGTCAATCATACTCGAGTATGATCTAATCACTCTAGTACTCAACTTGTCTTATCACTAATGATTACGATATAAAATAATTGTAAAATACCATATTTTAATTTATGATAATAAACCATATTTATTGTAAAAAATTCATTTATTTTCTTAAAACGTTCAAACTACAATTCGCTGATATTTTCTGCATTGCATCGAAGTAAATATGTTAAATAAAGGACTTTTGTGTTAAATAAAAATACGCTTATGGAACTACCCTGGTTTATTAATGTAACTTACTTTTTTTATTGTTTGTAAAATAAATTATTTATTTGGTTCGTTTGATTAAAGTTAGTATTCTCAATTCTGCAATGAATTCTCAAAATGCAATCGAATATCACTTAAACAGAGGGAACAGTACCGCAATATCTCCAACATATCTCCAACAGAAAATGACAAAAACTAGATTGCTGAGGGAAGCAAAACGAGGATTGTTAAGATTGCATTTTATATTTTGGTATAACGCAATGTACTCAACATGATTCTACTTAGATAATATACACTTTTATTATTTGCACGTATACATCATTACACACAAAAAAAACATTCATAGTAAAAACAAAAAGTTAGGACGTAATTTATTATTAAATTATAATTTGTCAAAGCATCTACAGTATGTGAGAAAAGTATGCATTCTTAGGTAAATTTTGTGAACTAAAATATACAGTAATATCAAGAATCAGTTGCAAACTTGTAAAAATGTATGACAATCAGCTTGATTATTAACCCTCATTAAAAGTTTAAACGAGTGTCTTCACTTAAATTGGGACTATCGTTGTTTTAAACTATATTATAAAATCGTATTAAACAAATCGTAATAAAAACATTACTTTAATTAAAGCTGTGTCGAAGTAAGTTATGATTAAGTTAAACTTTACACAGTATTGGTCGATAGCGTAGTTGGTTCAATCCCAGCTTCATATGCTAAAGGTTGTCAGTTCGATCCCAATCAGAGTCAATACATTTTGAGAAGGATCAGCTAATAATCACCGGCTGTTCATTTGTCATTGGGCTATTAATTAATGACACTTTCTAAGGAATAGTCGGCCTTAGTTTGTAACAATGACTACATTCACTCATCTACTCATTCGAAATCCATATTCGCCCATATCTTGACGATCGGCGTCTTACGAATAAATAAATAAAAAAAAAAAGAATAGTGTACATTCAGTGTAAGTAAAAATTACAAAACAGGTTCATACCTTGTTTATGTTTATGTATTTTTTATATTCAATTAATTCCTTTAATCAATTTACCATCCCAGTAATAAAATGTTAATCGATCACCATGATGTATACTATAATTCGTGGACTATACGTTATACCGGGTGTTAAAAAAGTCTGGAACCCCCTTAGTATTTTATTATTATATACACAGATAATGAAACTCGTTGATTACTGCCTCACTTTTTGGCCATTTCAACTGTACTTTTTCGCTTTGGGGGGACGCCCTGTGGAGGAAGTCTAAAAAATCTTAAATATAAGCATAGGTCGATTTATACCTCATTTTAAAGGTCTCTGTTAGAGGAACACATTGCCGGAACCCCGACTGAAAAAGGACCATTCGTTTGGGAATAGCAGCCTCTTAAAGTCTGGCCTCATTGGGACTTTGAGAGACTAAAACGAATAGTCCTTTTTCAGTCGAGGTTGCGACAATGTATTCCCCTAACAATGACCTTAGAAACCCAATCTTTGCTTAGATTTAGGATTTGTCATACTTCCTCCAAAAAACGTTCCGCAAAACCGAAAAGGAACATTTCAAATGATCAAAAAGTCAGTAACTACAATGAGGACGTAATCCTAGAGTTTAATTGTTCTGTGTTTGTTAATATAATAAATTTTAAGGGGTTTCAAGACTTTTTGAACACCCGGTATAGAATTAAAAGCAATTAATTCTTAATTTGTTTTTCTTAATTTCTTTTTATCTTCCCCTCTTAAAAATAAAGTTAGATTTCCATCAGGGCTTACTTTTGATTGTTTTTTATTAATTATTACCTACTCATAGAATGAAATGTATACCCCTCCATAGGTGTCTTACTAGTAGAGATGATGTTTTAGTAATTTTTATTCTGTTTTAAAATAAGTCCAAAAGCCAGTTACAAAAAATAGCCAATAAACAAAATGGAGTTGCCTTCAAAAAGGTGAGAATAAGGCTGACTTTACAAAGACAAACAATATCAAAGGATTTCTTTTCTTTTTTTTTTTGTTTTTTTTTCAGAACTTATGTAGGTAAGAACTCGATAAATTTCAACCAATATTAGGTACTCATCAGTAGTAAATCTTATGACATCATATCATTGTCAACATATTTTGTATAACGTTTACAAACTATTACTTCTCAAAATTTACTAGTAGCTGACACATTGTAACACAGCTACTTGGGAACAAAGTACCGTGGACATTGTTGAAGATAGACTGTTGTGAGTCTTCTCAGCATGACATTATTCCTGCTCAATGGTTGCCTTAGAAGTGTTCAGGTCGGGGTTGGGTGTTATTTAAAAAAAGAGGCTTATAAGTTATACAAGTTATACTAATACTAAATGATTCGGTGTTGACGATAAACTGTTAGTCCCTTAGTTGCTCTGGCTGTTGGGCTATCGATAAGGATTTTATACTTGTCGAACTTATGTTCAAACATAGATCAGAGCTTAAAAATTGTATTAACAACATGGTTATTGTTTAATAAATATCTAAGTGTGATTAAACATAAGAGCTGTTATTTATATAATTATTCAAAAATGTATATTATGTAAAATTTTATGGGATTTGTTAAAACTTTTCATATCAGCTAAACATTCAACAATATATAAGCCTTAACACGTACAGTTAGAACGAGTATTGACAAAGTTTCCGTGCAAACTGTGACTGACAAGTAATACACAACAGACCTGGACAGTAATGAAATACGTGATGGAACTGAAGAGTACTTTCGGAGTTCTTAAGACTAATTTTACTGGTATGAAAGTAGTTTCAATTAAAGGGTAGTAATATCCTTAGTTATATTAGTTATTTGTGGTAAACCTGGTCCGGAAAATGTCAGATTGATCATTTTCTATACATAAGCAATGTTTAGGTTTTGGAAATAAATATTTTTGAAATGTTTGTGTTATTATCAGTATCTACATCAGAAAACTGTCCAAAATATGGGAATGAACTCAATTTACCTCATTTCATCTGAATATCCAAGATGGATGTACTATAGTTTCGGATATATTCAAATATCACTGACAATTCCTGCACTGAAATAAAAGTACTACTCAAGGTAAAATAAATTAAAACGCTCAATTTGTTAAAAGCGTGGTTTCTTATGTCAAATAAAGGATGTTTCTTTTAAATCGCAAACCTATTTACAAGTATATAAAATGAAGGTTTAAGATAATTATAAGTTCATAGGTTGGTAGCCCTTTTCTTCTTCCTCCTCGTCTATCAGCTGATTTACATTGTTGTTCACTTTATTTGGTTTTCATACCATTACGTTGAGGTTAGGAACATGGTTTTGAGCAAATTTTGAAAAAGGTGTGCAGAAATTTACTGAAGAGGACAGAACGTTGTATAAATGACTAGAGGACACGCTCCGCGTACCAACCCCGACGCTCTCTGCGCTCGATACACTTCAGCCTTCGGCCTCGGCATGAACTCGGCATTCAATACAAAAAATAGTAGATTACCTATACAACGTAAAATCACAATATTAAATTTAGTTACAGTATCTCACTTACACTAATTGCTTTGTCACCTATTTAGCCTATTTCAAGTATGTTCATTTAATTTGTTTGTTTAACAGATTAGGATTAAACTCATAGTAAAATATTAAAAATGCATCAATAGTATAATGTCAAAAATCCTAAATAGACATGTTTATTTACTTACAAAACGGCTGTTATTAATTTACTAAAATCAACCCAATTTCATCTAAAAAATGAATTAGATCTCCAAATGAATATTAACGATGATTTGAACATTTTGCGGTCATGGTCCTTCACGAATAAAATGTATGTCAATGTAAAACAAACTAAATATGTTAACTTTCACATGACCGGCTTTAGATTCTCAAACCCTATAGTTTATCATAAATTTTATTGTGAAGTTGAACCGTGTGGCTGTAGTGCTGTTGATCAAATCCCCACATTTAAATATTTAGGGCTAATTTTAGACAGAAAAATAACCTGGAAAAAGCATATTTGTGATTTGATAAATAAAACTATATTTAATTTAAGAAAATGTTACTTTCTTAGAAACTGTTGTGATGTAAATTTACTGCAAACTCTGTACTGTGGTCTAATTCATTCAAGGACACAATACGGCATTATATTTTGGGGGGGATGACTTTTAAAACAAAAATAAACACTATTAGAACAATTAAAAATAAATTATTCGAATAATCTTGAAAGCAAATGCAAGAGACTCTTCTTTTACCGTTATTCTATTTATTAAAAATATTACCCATCCGACATTTATTCATCTATAAAACACTAAAATGATTTTATATACGAAGTGGCAATAGAGGCTCAACCAGAATTCATCAAGATATGAGAAGTAACAAGAATAGATTATTTATCAAACCCAAAGTAAACAAAATGTTCTTCAAACAATCTTTTAATTACTTAGGCCCAAATTATTTCAGTTCATTAAACATTAAAGAAAGCAACAACAATAAGGAATTTTGCCACAAGCTAAAGAACTGGTTATACACTATACACGACACAAGTTGTCTAAGCCAGGCCTTAACTTGGAGTAAATTAAATGGAGACATTAGTTAATGAACTGTCAAATGTTTAATTATCAAATATTGTTATTTTAGTGGTAGTTTGAATTTAATTAACTGTACAGAATGTCATTCTAATTATATACAAGACTGTAATACTTAAAAGAGACTGAACTGAGTTCTTTGTTAATTTATTTTATTATTATTTTTTTTCACTAACCACATTACTGGAAACATTGGTTAGTATTATTCACTTAAATGTTATGTTCATTTAATTGTCAAGATATTGTGAATTAAATCATTATCATTTATGGAGCAATCTTTTAAGTGTGATTTCTACCCCTTATCAAGTGTAGGAGTACTTTATCAAGATAAAAATACTTTAGTTGTCCTATTAAAGACATAAAGAAACATTGTACAACATTTCAGCTCTCTACCTGCATGAGAATTAGTGATGGCTGAGTAAGTCGGTCAGTGAGGGCTTTGCCTTTTATATAGAACATAAAGGTGGTTTATTTGAACATCAAACCAAACTAAAATGCTATTAAAACTATGTTAATAATACTATGTTTTATAGATATGTTTTGTTTGTCATTTTTATTTCAAATCACTGGTTGATTTTTAAAAGAACGACTATGATATGTCAAATCATGTTTTAACAATATAAAGGCGTTCACTCTAAAATGATTACTCTCCATGAAAATTAAACTCTCTATGATAAGGTCATTCTAACTGTTATTTGCTTGAAGTCTTCTCACCATCACACATAAAAGGGTAAATGCCATTTCAGGTGCCCGGAGTATTTTTTTTTTCATTCCTGTTACCGTCCTCATGGTTAACACTCATTGAAACATTTTATGATCTTATGACACATACGAAAATTAGATTATGTAATTATTACCTTTTATCAGATCACAAGACCATCAAAATATTCTCCTTTTTTCATTGATAATCTAAAAGTAAATAATCAACTTCTATTTTAATAAAAACGAGATTGTTTGTTAAAAAAAACATTACAAGTTAGGTCAATATGTCTGGATCAGCTGACACGTCACATGACTTCATTCTACCAAATGATGGTTAATATATCAACACCCACCATCCCCCTCCTTACCTCTCTATGTATCAATATAAATAACCATGGTACCTGCCATTTGAAGTACGCTAAAATGTATAAAACACATGCCCACTAACTTAACAACTAATTCGTTTTCAGAAGCTTACTACAACAATTAAATACATTATTAGTCGTTTGAAAATGTATTTATACTTTATATGCTCACTGTACACTGATCCAAATCGTATAAGTGCTTGATATTATTTGTGTCAATTACTAAATTTATTTCAAATTAGTATAAATGTGCGTATCCCCAGTAATTACATTTTTTGTAAGTTAGTTTCAAATGAAATGTATAAAACGTTACTAAAAATTGTATGAATATATATTTGTTTTGGGGTTGAATGTGCCATTTTTCCTTAATTGATGAGATTGTAACATTTTGACAATAATTGAAAATTAATAAACATTTACATCCTGAATATTCTTGGCTAGTAAAACATTTTAAAATTAAAAAGGTTTTTACAGTATTCCAAAATTTTAAATGTTGGTTTATTTTCTCAATATGAAATAGTGAAGTCAATTTGCGTATTTTAACATTTCAACATTTACGTTCTCATTTATCGTGCTATTATAAACATTCTTCCTACACTACAGTTATTATTGTTCTAGTACATATTGTATTTTAAACACATCACCATTTACGTTCTCATTTATCGTGCTATTATAAACATTCTTCCTACACTACAGTTATTATTGTTCTAGTACATATTGTATTTTAAACACATCACCATTTACGTTCTCATTTATCATGCTATTATAAACATTCTTCCTACACTACAGTTATTATTGTTCTAGTACATATTGTATTTTAAACACATCACCATTTACGTTCTCATTGATCATGCTATTATAAACATTCTTCCTGTACTAAAATTTATGTTTTTCTAGTCAAAACATTTTATTTTAGCATTTCATCATTTATTTTCTCATTTATCGTGCTATTATAAACAATCACCCGATTGTACAGTTATTATTGTTTTAGTACATATTGCATTTTGACGTATCACCTTTTACGTTCTCATTTATCGTGCTATTATAAACATTCTTCCTACACTACAGTTATTATTGTTCTAATATGTTATGAAAGTAAAATTTATCTAACTAAATAAATTATGATTATAGTCATCAGACTAGTTAATTCATTTTTGGAGGAATCACTATAGATAAAATGAAATATATTATATAATAACAAATTTCATTACCTATACTATTTAAACACTGGGAGGTTCTGATTTAATTATTTTTTAATAATCGATTGTTGGTTGGGGTACCATTATTAGGAGTAGCTTCAGTACTCCTACAATAGGAACTGTTCAATAGAGGAGCACAATCAGCTGACTAAATTAATGATGAGTTGATTACAATAGGTAAGTTAATCACGTTGGATATATATTTGGTTAAACACTACTTGATTAAGTAGTTAATTGACCACATTGTTACTAATTAATTCAGTACAAGTTAATGTCACACAACACATATATATTACATACAATATAAGCACAAAATGCACAAATATATTACAATATAAGTACAAAACGCACAAATATTATGGTGATCGATTTCGGTGAACAACGCTCACCATTCTCAGACCAGAGGGATTCAC